>JAQFVV010000125.1:2287500-2985000 GCA_028023455.1 Epiperipatus broadwayi | reverse complement strand
AGGCAGTATATAAAGATAATGATAATTCATCATTAGAAGAAAATTGGTGACACTAGATAATGAAAAGATTCATGGAGACACTTAAGACATAATGAGATTTGGTGTGATAAAATGTGGATTGATTACTAATCATAAAGAAAAGCTAAAAATAATTTATTTGGTAATTTAATTTGAATTAGAAATGCTAACAATATTGATAATGATACAGAGCATATAATAAATTTTGCTAACAGATTGTTTAGTTTTGGCAGATTAGTACTGGATTTTAATATTTGTCTAAATAATGATGATACTCTTCACAGTATAGCACAATAGTAGAATCATAAATTCATTGAAAAACTAAAAACTCTGATTTGACTATCTAGTAAAGTAAAATAAAAAATAAATATTGATTGTTCAATTGAATGCATTCAAACTTCAAATGTCATGTGATCTCTTAAAGCAGTTATTCATAAAACTCACTAATAGTTTATATGAATCATTCAAAGTTGTATTTATGATTTCATATATTATTGTATTTACATGTTGGGCTACAATTGTTAAATAAGTTTTAAAAAATTTGACCTTCATAAAGTTTGAATTTTATTGAGTACCTTTCTTCAATTAGATAAAGAAAATAGCATACGCTAGTTTATAAATGACAAAATTATTTTTAATGTATTCAATACTCCAAAATAAAACTTTGTGTAGCAACATTATAAACACACTAATCGTTTTCATGTTTTATCTTTTAATATTACCTGTATGATTCATACTCATAATGGGAGAATATATTATACATGACTTAAAATATTAATCATGTTTAAACCTGGATTACTTTTTTGTGTGTATAAAGACTTTCTTGTTTAAGATACTTTTTGAATACAAATTTATATTTTTTTATATTTAAGTGCTGTTAATTATTTTTGATGCTTGTATTAGTAATATTTCTTCAGAATAAGATATTCTTTCAATTTTTTGCAGTTCAAAGTTCATTTATTATTGCGATAATGACTTCTATTTATTCTCTTCTTTATTTATCATCAAATTTTCAAATAACCATCTCTCTTTTTTTAATGAATTAGATTATCTCATGATATGGTCAAGATAGAACAAATTTATGTTGTTTATTCATACTTCAAATGAGAATTATGATCTAATCGGATTATTTTATTTACTTATTTATTTATTTTGAGCGATAAGATTCCCAAAAGTTTTTACCAGCATAACAGAATCAACACCGCTTCTTTTATTTAGCATTCATCTTTCTTAGAGACATAAAAAAGAAAATAGTTTGCTTGAACAAATTTTATTTTCGTATTTAATAGAAAACGATTTCAAAAATAATAGTAATAATATTAATAATGTACATTTAAATTAAATTATTTTCTGGACCTCATTTGCTAATTGAAAATTCAAATTCTGATTCTTATTAACTATTTAAAAATCTTGCTACTTAAGACTCAGTCTCACTTTTTTTTTTTTAAATATTATTTCTTTTTAAATTTTTTTAATTATTTACATTATTTTTAAAAATATTTCAATAAATTATATGCATCTTAAAAATATAAAGAACACGTTAAATTTTTTGATTGATATATTTAATATTAGAGATAGTACACAATGCTATCGTTATTTAGATATAACATTTTATTGGCAAATTATCTCAGCAAGCGTTCAGGAAGGGAACGTATATAATTTCAGAGTTATAGATTATAATGAATTTTAACACGAAATGCTACAATTTGAAGTTTAGTGATGATTGAAAGCAATGGAAAATAAAGACTATAAGGCAATGAACCGTTTTTCCATTATTGTTATTATATTATAACATCTTTTGTAAAGATGTTTTGGAGCCATAAAACTTAATTTTCACCAAATCATTTAACAACGTATTTGTAATTTTTATTGATTAAAAGCTTTTAAACAAAAAAAAAAAAAACTGTGTAATTTTTATCTAGTTTTATATATTGATCATTTTTTTCTTATTCTTTTATTTTTAGTTGAGCACTTTTAAAGCTATTTTCTTACAATAATTATCACGAAATTGTGTGTGTGTGTTTTTTTTAATTGATAAATTGTGGTAATTAATCAATAGTTTTCCTCATTAAAAGAAAAAAAAGAAAAACATGTCGTGGGTATTCAGTTTTAATTATATAATAAATGTCTTGTTTTTAACAAAATATAAAGAAAAACTAACATTTTAAGTATGAATGTGCATATATGTAAGTAAAATCCAAAAAGCAGGACTTACCATTTTAAAATATTTGTTGGTATTTTTTCAACTCGGAATAAAAAATTTTATAACTTGCTATATTCAAAAATATCTACGTGAGATATTCATAAGAAATTAATCTCAGTACATTTATAAATATGTGTATATGAGTGTAATATTTAAAGAATATTTCAGTATAGTCGTTGGCATATTTGCTTATTCTACTCATGACTTTTAAGTACAAATTCGGATAAAATTTTAAATTGTTTGGGAAGTTAAAATTTTGTATCTAAATTTAAGATTTTTAAATATGCGGATCACATCCACTTCAGCTCGCTGTTCACATATAGGTGAATAAGTAGGTATCTAGCTATTCTTAGTCAAAAGGTAAAGAAAAAAGGAAGCTATAATAATCCTTAATAATTGGCAGTTATCTAATCTGATGACTAATGTCATGTTTAATGATTCTTTCATGAACTCATACTGATCAACTTTGGCTTTATAACGAATTATTTAGAGATGTTTTTTTAATCGTTAGTATTTTTTAAAGATTCAAACGAGAGTTGGTAATACAGCATTAATGTTAATGAAATTTAAAAATATGATTTTAAAGCACTTTAATAAAGAAAGATTTCTTTTAATATCTTAAGTTTAAAGAATTCTCTAAAATTAATGTAAATCATATTTGGTCTGTTTAGCACTCACTTTTAAAATAGTATTAAATGTCTTGACTTATTGTCAGAGGGCCTAAAACGTATAATGTTGTTACCAATATAATAATCTTAATGCTCAACTTAATAATGTTTAAGTTTTGATATCAATAAATAATGAAAATAGCAATTTGATCAAATAATAAAAATGATATTCCAGTGTTAAAAATTATCAATGATTGATGACAAAATAGATTACATCTCAACCAGATTTCACTGGTCAAAAATATTGCTTTTATTTACTTTTATATGCTTTATTTAGAAAATTAGCAAGATGAATAAAATGTATATAATACTATTATCTTCTAGAAATACTTACATTGAAAAATAAGTTATTTGATACTATACATAAATAACAAAATACAAACTGTAAATATTTAAAAACTTTTAGCATAAAATAAGTAAATATAAATTGTTTTAGTTTGCATCAGAATTGAAGATAAATAATTTGTATGCAAAACTGAAAATAAAGTTGTTGTTTTTTTTTTTAAAAAAAATGAAAATCAATGGAATCCATGATGCTGTTCTTTCATAGAAATTTACAATAAATAATATATAATATACAACAGCTATATATATATTTCACTTGATAGTATTTCTTTTAAAAATACATTAAATATATTTTAAGAAAATATATATAAATATACATATATTGTATCTACTGCAGTTTGAGATGAGTTTTAATATAAGGTAAAATGTCAGTCATTTTCTTTTTTCTTTTTTGATATTGATGGTAGATATCATAATCTATAAAGCATTAAACTGTGTTGCTATGACAACAATAATATTGATATAAAAATTATTTATTATTAATTGTATTGTATAAGATTGCAAATTGACTTTATTCATTTTAAAAATGAATGTGTAAATAGTAAAGTTTATAGTATTGATGAAATTATTATTCTTTCTTTATTATATATTTTTTTTCATTATTGCATTTACCATAATAAATTACAAAATGTTTAATGTCTCTAGTATATTTGTTGTTTTATTTGTATATTATATTTGAAAGATATGTGTAAAAAAATTATTTCCAGTGTAATATAAAAGAATGTATTTTTATTGCTTAATTTATGTTAGAGTGAAAGTCTTATTTGTATTGTGAAAATGTAAATATTTCTTACATATAATAGTTCTAAAATATTTATTTTATTTGTTATATAATAAAAATTTTATTTGAAAGATGTTGCTTAAAATTGGATAAATAGTTAATATAATATATTGCTATAGTTACTTTGACATCAATGGGAAAGTAATAAATAAAACTGAATAGAAAAAACTTGCTCTCTGTCTCTATTTTGGCTTTAATAAAAGTTAATCTAAGTTCCTCCTCATGAATTTATAAATTTATTTTTAAAAGTATATGATTGTAAAATGGATAGAATGATGGGCTGAAAGCAATGATGTTCTTCATTGACCAGATAGAATCATCTAATTTTTGAGAGAAGTGACAATTTATTGAAATATGAAAATTAATATTTCATTTTAAAAACCATCTAAATGTTTTTTGCTTTAAAAATGGATATTATATAATTTTCAATGATGAAGGCTAAAAGCTAACAACACAAAATACACACAATGTTTATGTTCACCTACTGATATAATTTTATAAGCCTGATAGATAATTTATAAACCAGATAAAAATTGTTTCAATTTCCATTGCTTAACCATGGATAAAACTAGCATCTGTTTCACTTGTGTCAAAATGAAAGGATATCTATATTACATCATTGTGGATATAAATTAGTTATTGCATACTTATAACTTATATAAATCAAAGATCTTCTAAGTGAAAAGATAATTTGGATATTTATAAAATATCAGAATTAACAAAATGTCCTGTGAATCTTATAGTTTTTTTGTGATATTTTTCCTTTGTCAGGAGTAATAAAACATCATTGGACTGCGATTTAAGAAATAAACAATATAACTATGGTACTATTTTAGAAAGGCCATATTTTAGAAACTATTATTCAGGTCATTTGCTTCTATTTATCACTATTGTTGTTGTATTTTTTTATTTTTATCCAAAATATATAGTAATTATTGATATAAATAGTAATACTTCAAGTAGTAATTTATTTACATATCTAATTATGAAAAAGTTATGTCTTCATAAGTTTGAATTTATATGTTACAGCATAGTAATTATTATTGTAATTTAATTTTTTTCTACTACATATTGATTATAAATTAACTTCAGATATATCACTTGTATTAAGTCATAAAAGATTATGCTCACAGACATTACATAACTAATGAGATTAGATCTTGCATATTATCTCATAAGTGTTCAATAAAATGTTATGCAGTATTCAATTCTATGCCTATATTAATATGCCAAATTTCCAGATCTTTTGTAGTCTGCTAAATCATATGAAACTTAATAGCCAAAGTTATATAACTAACTTAATAGCACTTGTATGGTGTCTATCTATACATCAGGTTACATTGAGCATATAATCAGACTCAGAGACACACAGGTTAGCATGTTAACCTAGATTAGGATCTATACTGACATTGTATAAGCATTTAATATAATGGGAGAGAAAACTGGTTTATTCTAGATTTACTTATATACCCTATGGCACATATTAAAATATTAATAAAACTAAAATGTGCAAATGAGTCATTATTCACAGGCTTCAGCATCAAATGCTTGGTGCCTTATGACTGACTGAATTGCTACAGATAAGAACAGTAGTAGTTCAGGGAGTCATCTAAGCATTAATATGAATAATCTGAACCCTTGTGTTCCACTTCTAAAAGAGTTTTCTTTACCTGAACTAAGTGCATAAGTGTGATCTCCACCAGCAACTCATCAAGAGACCTGCAACAAGCAGTTAATGTATATAGTGTACTTAGTAAGGTTACATCCACAGCTTATACATATATCATGCAAATACATAAATTATCTTAGCATGCCTTAAAAATAGATAGCATCCATTTGCACATCTATACAATGCATTTCTCAAGTTTAGTATTTCAAATATACTATTTAGAAACTAAATTAATTAGTAATCTAGTTTAAGATTATCACCTGCACTTCCAACATATATAAATCTAAGGAGAACAAAGCATATTTGAGGGGTAATTACTGGCAAAACATTAGAAATATAATTTGATAATATCTCTAAGGCTAGTTCGTATGATGTACAAGTTACATATATAGCATTATAATTTATAACTACAGTTGAGCAAACTACAATTTTAACTAGAGAATTACTGATCACTATGTTAATACACAAAATTAATCAGTAAAACAATAACATAATCTTGAAATGGTGTGTGGGAAAAATAATAATACAATTATTTAATATTTATTATCATGAAGATTTGAAATTATCTTTGCAGAGAAATAGGCTAAAATTATATATATATATATATATATATATATATATATATATACACACACACTTGTGGTTTTGAGTTATTTGGCACATTAAATAAATATAAACTTAAAAATGATAAAATTATAAAATAAATGGAATAGATCAAGAATAGACATAAAAGACCACAGAAAATTATACCTATAGTTTAAAATAGATTATTATAGTTTTATATTTTAAGAGAGAATTTAGCATTATAAGTTTTACAATCAGACAAGATACAGACTCTATGGTTTAACAGCTTTCTTTACAGATTTAAAAATGTGTTTGTAAAGGCAGGTTTGATAAATAGCTAACTTTAAATAGATAATTGAACATTACAGTTTATGAACAGAGCTCTGTAAAAATTGAGCACTTTACCATTTAGTTATCTTCATTGCAGTTCTGGGAACATGGGGACAATAAGTTTGACAGTTGACACTTTTTGGTGATGTTTGACATTAATGGAGGTTCTTTTATCATGGTCTGCTTTGCTGAGGTATTGCTCATCATATTTTGTAGGACCAAATTTTTTACTTCCTGAAGGAGAAGAGATTGTGATTGCCTACTTACCCCACTATTTCAAAGGTAAAATGAGCATAGGCTCAGCTTACAATTCTCTAGTTATATATATATATATATATATATATATATAACTATTTCAAAGGTAAAATGAGCATAGGCTTGGCTTACAATTCTCTAGTTATATATATATATATATATATATATATATAGAGAATATGTATTTTTGTTATATATATATATATATATATATATATATATATATATATAATAACAAAACCCTTACCTCTTACTAGATAGGTGTACACTACTAAATATATATCTACAATGTACCAATATATGTGCCTATGTATTTTTATTTAATTAAGTGGTTTTGACCTAAAATATTATTATTCAAACATGGATTCATTCTCGCAACTGTAATATATTCCCAACACATATTTATGGTTGTCCGAAGGACACCAAGTGCCAATCCTATACAAATATAAGAATTATGTGGTGGATATATTACCAACAACAACACTATTTACATAATGTGAGAGAGGTTTTGATCATCGGCTAGCTCAGTCTCATGGTCGGGTGGTGTCACAGCCAGGAGTAACCATGAATGGGGTTAAAAGTTCTTTCTTAACTCTTTCTTTTTTTTAAACATAAAAAAATAATAATAACTAAATAAAAATGGATTTATAAATAAATAACTAATTCAACATGCTAATTTCTTTGTACATTTTTTTTAATATTATAAAAACAATATATTTATTACTCGGTCATTTAAAGTCACACCCATATGTCATTCTTTCCAATAGATCTCTCATATGTAACTCAAGTGGTGAAGGTCGATACCATGAAAAAGTTTGTATCATGAGACTTCTGCCACTAATTACTTTATTATGTCCATAATGGAATGAGGCTTTAAAGAAACCTTATTAAATTAGTTCATATGTCACTTTCATTTATTATAGTAAGTACAAAATTTTCTTTTCATAAAGAAAAATAAAAATCAGTAATTAAAGATCTTTACCTGGATCTCCCTGGGGAAGTAGTAGAAGCAAATTTATTTATTGAATAAGTTCCATTCCACACGTAAAATCCAGCAATTTACAGTAAACGTTTAAGATCTTCATGTTCGTTGGCTGACGAGGTTCATCTTGGTTCCTCATTGGAATTATGTGTTGTTTCAAGACATCAGGGTTTTATTAGTTGAGGCAGCTGCAGCAGGTTGGAACTAAAGATTTGAATCTGATGTGGCCTCTTATCCTGACATTCTTTTGAATCTGCCATTATATAAGCTAAATATTTGAAACCCTTTTAGGTGTTTACTGTTGTAGCTCTGCTGGACCAAATACCCAATGCATTCTAGGTGGCTCACTTTTATAGCCCCTCCATTTGTTCTAGAAGCTTCTTTTTTATCTCACTTCCGATCTTCAATGTGGACTAACCAGATCTGTTAGACATGTAAAAACTTGTGTCGTAGCTTCTATTGCATATAACAGAAAAAAGGAATCTTATTCTGCCAAAAACTTCTAGTTTTTTAAACATAAAACAAAAATCTTGTTTCTCTCTTTTCACTACTTAATCCATTCTTACCCACATTTGTCACACACATATATATCATTTCAAAATGACAGAGTCCCTCCCCCCATGTTTGTATATTTGTAACCACCATGTAATAAAAAATTTAAATATTATATATATATATATATATATATATATATATGCATGTGTTTACCATTTAAATAATATTATTTGTGACTGGGTTTGAAACCATTCTGTTACAATACCCCCTCCTCAAAAAGCCTTCAAATACATTTGCGTGTTTTGAACAGCTCCTTTCATACAACACTTATCTATTCCCTGGTTCTTTGATTTGCCCTTTGCTTGTAGAGGACCAGGCAGGCTTTAATGACTGAGCATTATATGACCCCCTGATTTTGTGCCCAGTGTCCACCCAAAATGCATTATTCCCTTGATTATGGCAGATAGTGTATGGGCCTTCACATAGGTTGCAAAATTTTCGGCATACGAATCTACCCAAATCACTGATGTGAGGGGTTTTATCCATGACTCTATCACCTGTCTTAAATATGGGTGCCCTAGGTCTCACTTTCTTCTCTCTTTTACAGCTCTCCTGCTGTAAGATCTGATATGCTCTATCCTGGTCACTCTTCTTGTCAATAGGTGGTTCTTCCATCCCTGGTACAAAGAACTTTATCTGACATGGCATGTGCTGTCCAAATTGGAGATAAATTGGGGCAAAACCGCTAGATTTGTTTATGTTCCAGTTTATGAAATCCACCTCTAGAGGAGTCTATTTAATCCAGCCTTTATGATTTGTGCTCGTATATATGCAAAACAAATGCCCCAACTCCCTCATTACTCTTTCGCAGGTGTTTGATTGCGAGTTCCTGGTGGAGGTAAAATTATGTCTAATCCCCTGTTGTTGAATCCACTTGCACCAATCTTTGACATGAAGGGAGTACCATGGTCAGATAATATGCTCTTGGGTTTTCCAGTCTCTGTAAAATGTCATCCTTCTAGAATTTTGATGGCATTCCTTGCATTTGCCTGCACAATAGAATATGCTAACACATATTTTGAAAATAAATCATATGTGATGAGGGGATATCTTTTTATTGAATGCTGGCAGAGAGCCATAAAAATCTAACACTATCATTTCTTGTGGTCTATTGGGTATTATTGACAGCATGAGAGATGTATAATTCTGATTTGCTGGTTTGGTTCTCTGACAACTTTCACAATCCCTCAACATGTTTATGACTGATGCATGGATGTTAGGCCAGTAAAACCACCTTTGAACCAAATGCTCCATTTTTAAAACACCATAATGGTCGTATAGTTGGTGGACATAGTTTGTCATCTTTTTCCACAATGTAGGAGGTATAACTGGTTTCCACTGCTCTGGATCATCATGTGTCTGGTACTGTAAAATATTTTTGTGAAGCCGATACCTTGTTTCCTTTCCTGTCTTTATTCAGTTCTCACCATTTGTTCCTTTTCCCTATTGTTTGATTATCTCCTTTAATTGTTTATCTTGATGCTGCCAATCTTCCAAATGAGCCAGATTCTCTTCTACCCTCTTGTTCCTTCCTATATCCATACTGGCATAAGTTCTCCACACCCAGGAAATCAGAATGATGACCAGATGGATTCTGGCTCAAAATATCGGCCACAATATTCTCCAATCCCTCACAATATTGAACGGTATAATTATATTCCTGCAACAGCAAGCTCCAATTGATCAGCTGGCTGTTAGTGAGGTAAATTTATAAATTCTAGGCTCTTATGATCAGTCATTATGATGACTTCTGACCCTAACAAAAATTGACAAACCTTCTGGAATGCCCAAATGATTGCCAGCACTTCATTTTTTGTAGTGAAGTAATTTAATTTGAACCCCTTGAGTAATCTGCTTATGAAATACAGCACTTCCATTTGATTTCCTCCCTGCATTTGGGACAGTGTAGCCCCCAAACCATATTCACTGCTATCTGTTTGTACCACAAATGGTTTGGTAAAATCCAGAAAAGAAAGCATAACTTGTCTAGTAAATCCCTCCTTTATGTCTTTGAGAGCTCTCTCCTGTTCTTGATCCCATTTCTAGGGTGTACCTTTTCTGAATAGTCTAACCAAAGGTTCTGTCTGTTCAGCTAGCTGTTTATGGAATCTGTTGTAGAAGTTACAAAGACCCAAGAATGACTGGATCTGCTTTTGAGATTTCAGTTTAGGAAACTCCTTGATGGCTGATACCTTGTCCAGATGGGCTTTCATATCATGACCTCCCACCAGGTGACCCTAGAATGTCACTTCATCTTTCATCATGGTACTTTTTTAAAATTGATTTTGATGCCCTTATTCTGACATTCCCGAAGAAACATCTCAACATCGATTTGATGCTCCTCAATACTAGATGAGTCTATCAATACATCATCAATGTATATAGTTATGCATTTCTTAATTTCATCCACCAACACATGGTCCAGATACCTTAACAATCTCGCCCCACTATTTATGAGCCCAAATGGCATTCTGTTAAATTCGTACGAGTATCCTCCATACTGAAAAGCCGTATATTGCCCATCCTCTGAGTGGAGCTGGATCTGCCAGTAACTGGCCATCAGGTCAAATGTTGAGAATACTCACTTGCCCTTGAATCCTCCCAATAACTCGTGTATTAGAGGTGGAATGTTACAGTCTGAAATTGTTACCCAGTTCAATTGTCTTGCATACAGACATAATCTAATGGCCCCACTCTTCTTCTTAACCACCACTAGAGGGTTACAATATGAACATTTAGATATTATTCCCCATTCTACCATCTGGTTTACTTGTTTTGTTACCTCCTCTCTATATTGATATGGCATGGGATATGAGCATGATTACAAAGGCTGGTCCTGCCTCAGTTTGATGCATTGTTCAAAACCTGGTATTATGCCTGGTACTTCTGAAAATACTTGATAGTACTGATATAATGTCTGCCTGAAAGCCTCCTTCTCCTCTTCAGTCACCACGATTATCTCCTGGATTTTCTCTTCAATCTCACTCTCTTTTTCTTCTGTCTGGATTACTCCTATTGATTGATGTAACTGTGCTGTGATAAACTTGATGGTCTCCCCTTCACATTTGAACCGACTGGTTTTGAAATCTATTGCACATCAATACCATTTCAAGAAATCTGTTCCTATCAATATGTCATGTATCAGATCTTTCATAATTAGAAAGACATGAGGAAATGGCTCCATTGATATGAAGATCCATCCATACCTGCTTGGGTTCAATCCTAGCCATTTTATTAATTGCCATCCTGATTTGGATTGGTTTAATAGGTAGGGTCTGTATGCTGGTCTGACAACCAATTATTTGTGTATACACTTCCTCAGACCACAGAGATTTGGCTGCCAGAATCCACCAATCCCTCAGCCTGCCATCCAGCAATCTCTATTTCGATTTTTGGACATCCCGCACTTGCATATTTAGAAATCCATTCCTTATCAGAACATATCAGGTTTCCCATGCACTTCTCTCCACCCTTCTGGTCCCAATTTTCCTCTTTCATTTTCTTCCATTACTGTTTGCTGATCTCTAATTGTCCTAGTGCTCTATTGACTTCCTTTACACTATATCTTGATGTATCCCCTATGCTTATCATTACTTCACTTGGCAGATTTCTGCATACAATTCTTAAAATGTATTTGTCTGACAAATTACATGCCTCTAATTCCCTCAGTTGTGCCACCTGATGTCTGAAGAACTGGACATATGTCCATTCCCCTCCCTCCTGAAGCTTTTCCTGGATGATATGGATTTTGATCCATTCCTGAAGTTCCTCACTCCAGGATATTTTGTTTATAGCCCTCTCATACTCTCCAAATGTCTTTGATTTCATCATTAGTGACCGTCACTAATCCCAGGCATGCTCCTGCAGGTGGCTGGGGGCCACTATTATTTTATCACTTTCCCTCATTTCATATCTATAAAAATATCTTTTTAAGCTTTTTAGATGTTCCCTGGGCTTTTCCCTCTTTTTCCCTTTGGATATCTGTATTTTAATCATCTCATTTCCTTCTTTCTTTATCTCTCTCACCGTTATATTTTTTTTTATTTCTTTGAGTTTTCTATTTCTGGTTGGACATCTTGGACTCCCTTCCCTAACTCCAACACCCTGCACTGCTTCATAGCCTCTATTATAGTTTCCCTATTTATTTAATTCTTGACACCTCCCCCATCAAACAATAAAAACCACAGATTACCTAGTCTTGGCCTATTGCATTTTCTTTATTTAAAATGATTCGAGCGATATATATATATATATGTAAAACAAATGTACTTTAATCTATTTAAAGTGATTTGCATTTGAACCATCTATTTAAAAACATACAAACATTTTTCCCATAATAATCTAACTAAATATCGCTTTGTTAATAGATTAAAAAAAACATGTATTTTAATTTATTTAAACTGACTCGAGTGATATATATACAAAACAAATGATATATATACAAAACAAATGTACTTTAATCTATTTAAAGTGATTCGCATTTAAATTCCCTATCTAAAATATACAAATGCTTTTCCCATAATAATATAAACAAATATTGCTTTGTACTGCCTTCTTGTTAGCCTTTTTAACTCTCACAACCACATCAATTTAGACAATACAAAAAAATAACAGATTGCATATCTTTTGACCCACTGCGCAACTACAAACTGACAAAATGGTTATTTCTTAATAGATATATATTTAACAAACTAATGCCCTTCAATTTATTTCAATATTCATTTGAACTATATATCTAAACAATCCTTTCTTCAATAAAATATACAACTTTTCACTTTATTAACATATTTCTGAAATCCCATCTCTCCCCATTCCCCTCTACTTCTCTTCGAAACCCTTTAGTTGGGACATCATTATAACAAAACCCTTACCTCTCACTAGATAGGTGTACACTACTGAATATATATCTATGATGTATCAATATACATGTCTATGTATGATTATTTAATTAAGTGGTTTTGACCTAAAATATTATTATTCAAACTTATGGATTCATTCTCGCAACTGTAATATATACCCAACGTGTATTTATGGTCATCCAAAGAACACCGAATGCCAATCTTATACGAATATAAGAATTACATGAAGTGGATATATCACCAACAAGAACACTATTTATGTAATATGAGAGAGGTTTTGACCATCAGCTAGCTCAGTCTCATGGTCGGGTGGCATCACAGCTGGGAGTAGCCATGAATGGGGTTAAGAGTTCTTTTTTTAAACATAAAAAAATAATAATAACTAAATAAAAATGGATTTATAAATAAATAACTTATTCAACACTCTAATTTCTTTGTATATTTTTTTAATATTATAAAAACAATGTATTTATTACTCTGTCATTTAAAATCACACACATAAGTCATTCTTTCCAAGAGATCTCTCGTACATAAGATTGATACTACAAAAATGTTTGTATCATGTGACTTCTGCCACTAATTACTTTATTGTGTTCGTAATGGAACAAGGCTTTAAGGAAACCTTATTAAATTAGTTCATGTGTCACTTTCACTTATTATAGTAAGTACAAAATTTTCTTTTCATAAAGAAAAATAAAAATCAGTAATTAAAGTTCTTTACAAAGATCTCCCTGGGAAGTAGTAGAAGCAAATTTATTTATTTATTCAAGAGTTCCATTCCACAGTAAAAATCAAGCAACTCACAGTAAAGATTTGAGATCTTTATGTCCATTTGCTGATGAGGTTCATCTTGGTTCTACATCGGGAATTATGTGTTGTTTTGAGGTATCAGGGTTTTATTGGTTGAAGCATCTGCAGCAGGTTGGAACTAAGGATTTGAATCCAAGGTGGCCTTCTTTTACCCTGACATTTCTTTTGAATCTGCCATTATATAAGCTAAATGTTTGAAACCCTTTTAGGTATTTACTGTTGTAGCTCTGCCGGACCAAAGACCCAATGCATTCTGGGTGGCTCACTTCTATAGCCCCCTCCATTTGTTTTAGAATCTTTTTTATCTCACTTCCAATTTTTAATGTGGACTAACCAGATCTGTTAGATGTGTGAAAACTTGTGTCGTAGCTTCAATTGTATACAACAGAAAAATGGAATTTCATTCTGCCGGAAACCTCTAGTTTTTTAAACATGAAACAAAAATCTCATTTCTCTCTTCTCACTAATTAATCTATTCATATACACATTTGTCACACACACATATATCATTTCAAAATGACAGAGTCCCCCCCCATGTTTGTGTATTTGTAACCACCACCACATAATAAAAAAATTAAATATTATATATATCTACATCTGCATATGTTTACCGATTAAATAATATTATTTGCAACTGGGTTCGAACCCATTCTGTCACAATATATATATATATATATATATATATATATATATAACATCTTTTGGCTACAAAACTTGACTTATTTATATTTTTCTTAATTCTGGCCACCTGGTTATTTACAAGCTTGACCACAGTTGAGAAACCCATTAATTTATTTTAGAAAAACATTTAATTACTAAAACTAATTTAGATTGTTTTTCTATCTCCCCCCTTTATTTTATTATTGCAACTCTATAAAATTCTGAGAATTGTCATTAAAATTTTGATTTATAAAATTATGTTCAAGCTATTTTAATACTATTGCATTACCTAATTAAAAGTTGTTTATAACTAAAACTAAAAGTTGCCTTTATATTTAGTATAAAACTAATTTTACTATTATTATTATTAATATTATTATCTATAGGATAATGGCATTGGGAATGCATTTATATAGATATGTGATTTCAATAAAATAAATCATGAAATTGGCTAATAATTTAGATTAAACTATTTCTTCAACTCACAATCTTTTAAAATGAACACATTTGTTATATATACACTTACTATTTAATTACAGATTTACCATTCACATATATATGTGCAATCCCACATATATAGTAATTTAAGGTTGTTTAGTAGGGTACTCTGAAGGCAGTTTAAACCTGGCATAGAGAGAGGTGTGGGGGTAAAATACATAAAACAGACTGGTGGATAAAACTGACTGTTTCAATATATATATATGATTTTAATTTTATATCGTTAATAAATTTTGACTTAATTTAAAGTAATAAATATGCTTGGTTGTCTTTCAGTTTTACAATGAAAATTTACTGTTAAACATATGATTTTTACTAATTGATCATACCACATAATTCCTCAGAAACAGCTACAAAAAAGTTCATTTTCTTTATATTAAATTCATTTATTATCAGACCAGGTATAGAATTTATACTGCAATAAATTAGCTGATTTGACATTTTTAAATATTTAATAAGTAATTAGAAGCTTATAGTAATTATTTCATTAGTAACAAGTAATAGATATACTAAAATAAAATTATATATGAATTGATTTAATGATTGATAAAAGTGCAAATATGACAATTATTGAAGATGAGTAAAAGTAGTTGTAATGAAATGTTTGTGTATTTTATTTTAATTCATTATTGATTAAAAAATAAAGTTATATTAAGTTAGTATACAGCCATACAGATTGTAATCTTATTCACTTATAAAGCTGGTAATAGTAATATATTTGATTCTGATACAAATTAGTGTTTTACTTTAATTATATTAAAAGTTTGCTAGTGTAGATCATAAATGTAGTTTAAATATTACATTTTAATATTAATATTTGATTATAATAAATCTAACAATGTTTCATATGCTTTGACAGTTTTAGTCTATATTTTAACAGTTTAGCATTGTTAAACTGAAGAGTAATTCGATATGATCTGTCTTAGCATTTTAATAAATATCAAATAGGAATCTGTCATTTATTTTATATATTATGATTTGATATTAAAAAATCATAAGGTCATTTAATAAAATGATTTGATTTTATACTATATTAAGTTGGTAAAAGTGAAAAAATATGGTAGATTAATTGATTTTGTATTATTATTATTATTATTATTATTATTATTATTATTATTATTATTATTATTATTATTATTATTATTATTATTATTATTATTATTATTATTATTATTATTATTATTATGTATTTAATGTTATTACAATTAACTTAGTTAATAAGAATATGTTGGTATTAGTGGAATAGTATAATTGAATTAGTATTACATTTTATTTTATCTGATTTTGTTAGATATCATTGATATTGTAAACTTGTAGGCCATATTAACCCTCCTGAATTCTGACAGATTTTTTTAAATCTCACTTAATTTAAGCTTTCAACTTTTATTTTAATATTAAACCATTATTATATATCAGAATATAATAAATTTGATCTGATTTGATAGATATTTTGTTTATAAATTAAACAAATTTAAAAAATTACATTTGATTTTTTGAATTATTTTAAAAATTAGATTTTAATCACAAGAAAGCATTGTTTTATTATCAAATTTTAGGTGGAGCAGATTCAATTTGTAAACTGAATGAATTTTTCTTTGTGTAATGCTTGTTTAAAAATCTGAATGGATTATTTTTAATATCTAGTAAATCTATAGATTTATGCTTTAAAAGTTTTCAAAAAAATTCTATTTTTATGATATCCCTAAATGTTATAACAGACTGTTTAATGATGACATTTCTAGATAGTTGTCTTTTTGGTGACCATAATGTCTATGATAACATTACTCAGATGAATACATTTTTTTATATTTAAAAATTAAATATTTGTGTAAAAATATAAATATGTAATAATATATATTTTGATTTCTAATAATTATTACACAGTTACAATATAAAAATGATCATATTTTTTTTAAAAAATAAAGTTTTTAGACCATCATAATATTTTCTCGAAGTTATCTAACAAAGTTCAACATTGTTAAATATATAAAAGATACCCATCATTGGGGAGTTTAACCATACTCCTATACTCAATGAAAATTTTTGTAAGTGGCTTTATTTCTTTCTAAAACCACTAATTTTTAGATTATCATAACAATTTTATGGTCATCTTATCAAAAAAATGTACCACATGATGCTGCCATCTCTAGAATTATTTTACAAGTAAAAATCAATAATATTTAAATTTACAGCTATAACAACAAAAAGGTGGGCTTTCTGATGTGCTGATTAATTCTTTCTTATTGTCAACAAAAAGGAGTGCATGTCAACAATTTTGACAGTTCTATGTTCTTTGTTTTGATTTTCAAAATATAACTGTATGTTTTAGAATAATTTTTTAAAAATATCTGTAATTATTTTCATAAAATATTTGTAAAAATATAATTATTTTAGAAGAATATTCAGATTTTAGAAAAATTATTTACTTTTATAGGAAAGTAAATTGAAAAAGAAATCAATTACATAGGTTACCTGTTGCATTAGGTTACAATACATTTGTGTTTTTATTTGTTTTCTGCTAGAGATTATTTTTATCAATTACAAATATAAATATATTTTTGAAATTACTTTCATTTCTTTTAATAATCTGGAAAATTATTAATTTGCTTTTAAGAAAGTAAGCTAAAATGAATGTAATATTAAAAGGCAAATATATTTTTACTGCTGATTCTGTAATTGACCAATGAAAAGTTTAAAACTTTAAGTCACTCAACCAAAATAAATATTTTCAGTTAAGGGACATGAAAAAAGTTATGAAACTTTGAATACCTGTTTATTTAACTATCCTGACAACTTTTGAATTTTTTGAAATTAAAATATTAGGGGAAAAATATATTTGAATTTTAAATCTGTAAAAAAAAAAGGTTTGCAAAATTTCTCAGTGGATGATGAAAATGCAAATGTAACTTCTTGACTATGAAAAACAGAAAAATTAAGATTATTATTTTATCTATCCATGAATTATTTCATTTAAATATAAAAAGAAATAATATTTGACTTTTGGTACAAGTTTGTATTGTTATAAACAGTTTGTTGATTTATGAGGAATATTAAAGTGTATTTGTGTAATTCTTTGTCATTCATTTTAGTCTATTATAATAAAATTATATAATAGGCATATACTGTTATTTATAAGATATTGATGTTTAGTTTTATAGCTTTATCTTTTACATATTGCAAATAATGATTATAGTTTAGGGTAGATTGAAATAATGATTTTGCTTAATCTCCATTTACTCTAAATGTTATTTGAAACTATGGGGTTATAATAAAGATTATGTCACTGTTTTTATTGATTTAAGTGTTAGATCATTATTCATTGATTGATATCCATTTTAGTTTAGTTTATTATTTTCATTCTGTTTCAAATGATACTACAATTCATGGGCATTAATAAATTATGGTTGTTCTTCCTTGGTTCATATTTTTATTCTGTTATAAATAGTTACTAATAATTAGGCAATGATTCAGGACACAACTGGCCCATAATCTTATTCTGTTATAAATGCCACTCAACTTCAGAGTATATTTTAATTCAGTTGTGAATGGGAACTAACAATTGGGTTACATTTTTATTTAGATTATATTAAAGGTTTCCATTTCCCAAGATTATTTTATTTATAAATAATTTTATTGAAAACCATATGTAATAATCATACAATTGTAAATCAAAAATAATAATAGTTATCCATGTTAGTCAGGCAACCAAATGTTCTGATGTGGTTACTGGTGTTGTTAATCCAGCTTAATCAGGCTCCACGTGTTGTCAAATAAAAATCTGGATGAGATTATTCTGTCCTTATGGAGAAATTCCTTTAGCTTGAAAATGAATGTGTCTTCAGGCTTGGGATGAGGAAAGGTAAACTTGTTGTGACATCTGGCCATCCAGATGGCATAAGTGAGAAAGGTTGAGAGTCTTGTAGTGACATAATCCCTGGACAGGAAGCAGCATTTGATATTTAAGATTTTGTTCAGGGAAATGTGACAGTGGTAAGTAATGAAAGTTCTGATTTTGTTATATGCTGGGCAATCATTTATCATATGATCAAAGGTTTCACAGGTTCTATGGCAGTTGTGACATGTAGGAACTATATTCTTGAGGAATCTCCTGTAGTGCAGGAACCAGTTTGTCTGTTTATTTCAGTTATCCAATTACAAATGACTCCCAAAACTGTGAGACATTAAAAGAAGAGCAAAAACTCACTTTTATTCTGCAACAAATGGTACTGCAATTCGTGAGCATTATCAAACCAGGACCATACTTTAATGGCTGTCACATTTATTCTGTTACAAATAATGTAACCAACTTAAGCTTGATCAAAGCCTAAAATCAGACAGGTCATAGTCTCATACATATTTGTAGAGAAATATAAAAGTATATCTTGTATACAGTAACATATTTTATAGGTAGTTATAATGCATTCTAAAAAATTTTAAAGAATTTATTTGAATGATAGGTGAAGAAATAATTTGTATGCTTAAAAAAAAAGAATTTAGTTATTATTTTCGTTCTCTCACATATTTTTATCAATTATTAGAGAATAAATGAATGTCTTATATCAAATAGTAAATCAATTTAAAGTATTTTATAATTCATTTTGGTTAAAGAAAATATATTATTTTTTGTTATAAAAATAATTAAATATTAAGCAAATATGAAAACCAATAGAGTTGAAACATTATCAGAATATAAAGGTGATATTCAGGTAATACTTAGGAAGATGACAAATAAGTTTGAATAAACTAATAATAAGTTTAAGATTCAAAGTAAAAAAATAAAGAATTAAGAGAAGATATAAGTACAGATATGAAAAATAGGTTTAATATTCAGAATAGAAAAATAAAAATCGAAGAGAAGAATTGAATAATAAGTTTGAGACCCAAAATAAAGAATTAAAAGAAGATATCACAGAATTAAAAGTAGACACAGGGTAATTTAGTAATTAGCTAGATTTGTTTAAAATTGAATTAAATGCTATGAATGTGAGATTTGAAATATTCAAATACAATTTGAATATTTGAATGATTGTTGATTCAACAAATGAAATGACTAAATAGATAAGTCACAGAAAAGTTTAGAGATTAGGCTTAACAATTTAGATCAGTGATCTTCAACCCTTGGTCCGCAGACTGGTGCCAAGCTACAAAACATTTCTGCCAGTCCACTAGACTGGCAGGAAAGTTTGTAATAACAAAATAATAAGAGTTAAAATTTTTAATTAATATAAACAATCTTTATTTATTTTTTCAGCTCATTTTTACTCAATTAAAAAAAAGAAACAGAAGGAAAACAAAATCTAATCAATCATATATAAATTAAATTGTTTTTCTAGTTATTACAGATGTTTTTGGGGGGAGGGGGTAGAATTTTTTTTTTTCACTTTTCTAAAAAAAATAAAAATTAAAAAAAAATGTTTTTTCATTATACAAACTCCATACATATAAAAATTCATCTTGTATATTTAACATTGTTGTTTTGATCAGTTATAACAATTATGCTCATCTAAGACTAAGCATTTTACATCTTTAAGAAAACTTATCTACTTCTGCCAGTCCATGAAATCTTATCTTTATTTTGCCAGTCCACAAAAGCTTATTCTTATTTTTACTGGTCTGCAGGTGTGAAAAGGTTGAAGACCACTGATTTAAATGATGCAATTAAAACCTGTAAATCTGGGTGTCAAAAATTCAAGAAGTATATAAAATTTGATCAAACTCATGAAGATGTCCAGAAAACATTGAGATTAGATATAAATGATATTAGAAGGGAATTTTAAAATATCCAAAGTCACATAAAAATAGAATCTAAAGAAGTAAAAGTAGAAAAATATAAAATGTCAGAATTAGTGCCTTTAGAAATAATAACTATGATTAGTAGTAAAAATAAGGTGTATGGGAGAGAAGAAAAGATTAGATAAGATCTTCTAATTGTCAAATCATTACAATAAAGTGAAGAAGAAAAGATAGAGTATTATAAATAAAATAAGGTTAGAAAATAAGGTTATTTCTAAAAAAAGGAAAATTTTAGAAAATGAATTGTCTCATAATATAGATTATAGATGTAAAACACAAGGATATAAAATCATATATTACAGAGCAAAATAAATATGAAAAATAATTCTTAAAAGGATCATGGCTGTAATAATGAAGAAAAAAATAATATATACTATAAGAAACAAATTAAGCAATTACTCAAAAGAACAATTTATAATAATGTAATAGCAAAGAATAAGGGAGTAAGTCTTCTAAAAAAAAAGAGTTAAAATTTTATTTCATGAGAAAACTTATAATAAAGATGATCATATGATGGATAATAATGTCAGTAGTGAAATTTTTTTGTTATTTTATTTAGCAATGTTGAAGATAGTTGAAAATTATATGGAGAGATGAAAATTATGATTTCCATTTAAAACTGTTATAAGTTTGAATGACTTTAGATCGCCGAAAACCTATGATCTGATTAACAAATTGATAAATATTACGTTAATGTATTTTAAATCAAATCTGAATGAACATGATTTATTTAAAAAAAGACAAATTTTGGAGTATAATTTAACTTATAGTATAATAAATGTTGATTTAGCATTTAAACTTAAACCCTATATCTATGATGATAATATAACTATACATTTAAAAAAAGATGGAAGATCTGTGTTTGTAATTTGGATAGAATTAAAATGTAACCTGTTCAACAAAAAGCATTTATGAAATAATAATGTATTCGAATTGTTAGTTTTTTGACTGTTGTAAAAATACTTGATAACAGAACTAAATAATTAATGATAAAAATATAGTATTGTGAAAAATAAATAGCATGGAATATGGGAACATGAAATATTTTAAGACAATTTAAAGTTGTAATTAATAATTTGTTAAGTGCATACTCATTATGTAAGTAATATATATTAAGGCTATAAGCTTAAGACTATGTACCTAGATGTGACAGTAGGGACCTCCACAAATCTTAACACAAGATTAAACTTTAAAAGACAAGAGTGGCCACTCTTATCTTCGACCTACTTTTTAATTATATAGGTAAATCTAAAGCATTTTGAATTGAGAGGGACTATTAACTACTTCACTGATTAAATCCACAATTTCTATACAAGCTAATGTACATGAAATCTTTCGATTTACAGTGAGTCAATGTGAAGCTCTTATAATTAGAAATCTTTTAAGACAATTTAAAGTTGTAAGTAATAATTTGTTAAGTGCATACTCATTATGTAAGTAATATATATTAAGGCTACAATGTTGAGACTATGTGCCTAGATGTACCGTAGGAACCTCTACAAATCTTAACACAAGATTAAACTTTATAAACCAAAAGTGGCCACTCTTATCTTCAACCTACTTTTAGATTTACCTATATAATTAAAAATTAGGTCTAAGATAAGAGTGGCTGTTCTTGTTTTTTAAAAATTAATATTGTGTTAAGATTTTTAGAGGTCCCTATTGTCACATCTAAGCACATAGTCTTAAGATTATAGCTTTAATATAAATTACTTATGTCATGAGTATGCACTTAACAAATTATTAATTACAACTTTAAATTGCCTTAAAAGATTTCTAATTATAACAGCTTTACACTGACTCTCTGTAAATCGAAAGATTTTATGTACATTAGCTTGTATAGAAATTGTGGGCTTAACCAGTGAAGTAGTTAATAGCTTCATACTCTCAAATCAAATGCTTTAGATTTACCCATATAATTAAAAAGTAGGTCAAAGATAAGAGTGTCTGATCTTGTCTTTTAAAGTTTAATCTTGTAATAAGATTTGTAGGGGTCCTTACTGTCACATCTAGGCACATAGTCTTAAGGTTATAGCCTTAAAAAAGTTAAATAATAAAGATCTATAGTTATTAAATGTTAGTTAGTAATAGTTGGCTTCAAATAATTTTAGTAAAAGTACTGAATAATTTTCTTTATGAATAAAACATCTGGAACATAAGTTTATCTTCAAAGTTGAATAATGGAGATAATCTTAAAAGGAATACTATATTGAAAAAACAAGTTGGAAATGCACTATGTGAATGAAACTTTATTAATATTTTAATGGTATCATAGTAGGATAATGAGTTTCTTAGTTTCAATGTAAAAAACTTTGAATATAATATATCATAATGGTTGGTTATAATAAATTTCAGGTTATATTATTTATAAGAAGTTATTGAAGGAGATAACATTATAAAGGGTTATTTTCAAATTTATAATAAAGCTTTAGCAATCTTAATTGACAAATTTTATGAAAGATAAAAAGAATACAGATGTATAATTGTGATTTATGGTACATTGTTAATGAACATTGAATAAGTCATTTTTCTTAGTTATGTTGTTTTGATGTGTTATTTGTTAGAAGCATAAAGTAAACTGATAGGAATATATTAAGAAGATAATATTAAAGAGCAACAAGGTTTTGTCTTGTTTTAGTGAGCATTCTTACTAATGAAGTATTTGGGAATGATTACGGTTGAATTATTAAACAATATATAAAGATGGGGAATAACAAAACAATGGACATTTGTGTATATTTAAGTTAAAATGGTTTATTGTATACATGTAAAGATAATAGTAAATCACTGTTGTGAATTTTTAAAAAAAAAAAGGAAAATGCTTTTTTTTTTCAGTACAATGGAAATATTACATCTACTGAAGTTTGAGATGAGATTCAGTATATAGTAAAATGTCAGTCATATTTTTTGCTTTCTTAAATTTAGTGGTAGATATTTTAGACTATGAAGCATTGAACTATGTTTCTATGATTGACAATATAAAAAATTGTTTATTGTTAATTGTATTTTATAAGACTGTGAATTGTCTTTTTAAAAATGAATGTGTAAATAATAAAATTTATAATACAGATGAAATTATTACTCTTTTTTATTATATATATTACTGCATTCACCATAATAGATTGTAAATAATACACCTACATGTTTAATGTCTATAGTATATTTATTGTTTTTCTTGTATAATGTCATATTTGAAAGATATGTGTAAAAAGTTTATTTCCATTGTAGTATAAATTAATATAGAGTTAAATGTAGAATTTATGCTGGAGTTAAAGAATCTTATTTGTATTATATAAATGTTTGTTGAATATACTAATTCTAAAATATTTATCTTATTTATTGTATAATTTTATTTCAAAGATGGTGTTTTAAATTGGCTACAGAATTAATAAAAGATATTGCTATAGTTACTTTAACATCAATGGGAAAAGTTATAAATAGAAATGAATAAAAACATTTGTTCTCTCTTTCTCTCTCTACTTTGGCTTTAACAAAAGTGAATCTAAATTTCTTCTTATGATTTTTAAAATTTATTTTTAAAAGTATATGATTGTAAAATGGATAAAATGATGGGTGGAAAGCAATGATGTTCAGCCATTGACCGGACAGAATCATCAAATTTGTGAAAGAAGTGACAATTTATTGAAATATGAAAATTAATATTTAGCATTTCCAAAACCATCTGAATGTTTCTTTGCTTTAAACACAACAATGAATATATACATAGAGAGTCATGAAAAAGGAAATAAATCTGGAGGAAAATATATAACTAATCTGAACATTTAAAATTAGTCACTGAATGGGTTTAAAGCATATTGCCAGAAGCAATTATTAGTATTTAAATCAAAACTTTCATAACAAACTTAAGTATTTGTAAAAAATAATATCTGATATAAAAATACATTTGATATAAAAAGGACCAAGCTATTCTTTTGAATACATATCAAGAAATGGAATATAATATATATATAATAAAAGCACAGAATTACTTCTATAAAACTGCTTTAATATTTCAACCAGCAGACTGGTTTTCATCAGAAAGCAAAATGGCTACTTACAGAAATTAAGCCCTAAAATATTACAGACAGTTACGTATCAGATAACAAAACTAATTCCTATAGGCTAAAAATCTTTAAAAACTTTGTATATATATATATTTACAAAACTTTGTATAAAAAATACTAAAAAAATTATTTCACAAAAAACTTATTTTAAAAAACCAAAATGATACACACATTATTATCATATATTAAAAATATATCAATAAATAATAATAATAATAATAATAATAATAATAATAATAATAATAATAATAATAATAATAATAATAATAATAATAATAATAATAATAATAATAATAATAATAATATACTATTATATATGTACACACCAAAAAAACTGTATATATATTCTACTATATGTATTTTACTATATATATCCTATACACATATTTTTTATATATTTATTCTACTTCGTAATAGTCCACCTATAAAATAATTATTTAGAAAACAAAAAATAATTATTTGAAAAATAAAAAAAATCCCTAGGAAACCAGATAATTCAAAGATGTGATAGTACCTATATTCATATTCATCCCATGAGGATGTAATGTCTTAAATTTAAAAATAAAAAAACTCTCCTTCTGTTTTCTTTCTCTTATGGAAGAAAAAATATCTTCCAATATAACTACTCTTAAATCATCAATCCAGTAATCAGGTAAATTGAAATGTTTAGAAACTGGTCTATCTTCATTTTTATGTAAAATATTAAACCTATGGTTGGTCCTTCTAATATGTAGACTTTTTGTTGATTCACCTATGTAATGACACAAGCATCTATTACATTCTATTAAATATACCAAGTTTATACTTTTACAATTGACATAGTTGGGGATATACCATTTAAAACCATGAATGGTATCTCCCTGAACCATACTTTGTAACAATAATATGTTTGGATGTAAGACATCTCTTATCATCACATGAAAAACATCCCTTTTCTGACACAAAATTAGTGCCAAAAGCTGTCCTTATAAGTCTATCCCTAAGTGTCCTATGTATATGATATACAACTTTAGGGCGATAGGGAAAAACAGATCTCAGATAATCTGTGGAATTTAATATATTAAAATGTTTCCATAATAATTGGTTAATATTAGGCAAATCATCATTGAAGGTAAGAACCAGTGGTATATCTACCAACTGACTCTTTTTTTCTTAGATAGAAGATCTTGCCTGTCAACTTTAGAAGATTTTACCCATGCCCTATCTAACTGTTCTTTAGGATATTTTATGTTAATAAACTTATTAGACAAAACTTTGTTATTTTGCTGAAAAAATCTGTGATAACTGCAAATTCTTTTAATCCTTAAAAATTGACTATAAGGGATATTAGTCTTCGAGTGCCTAGAATGATTACTATAAAAATGTAGGTAAGCATGACTATCAGTTGGCTTCATATATATATATATATATATATATATATATATATATATATATATATATATATATATATATATATATATATATTAGTACTAAGAATACCATCACTATAAACAATCTCAACATCAAGAAAATAAACCAGTTTTAAAAAAATCTATTGAAAATTGTATATTATTATTATTAAAATTATTTAGATAATCAAAAAATGTATGAAGTTCTTCTTCATTGTATGGCCAGATCATAAAGACATTATCTATATATGTCAGCCAAGTATGAGGTTTAAGGCTAGCCTTCTCAAGTATAGAGCTTTCTAATTGAGCCATAAAAATGTTTGCATAATTTGATGTCATTTTTGTTTCCTAAATAATTATTTTTTGTTTTTTTATTTTCTAAATAATTATTTTTTATTACCTAAATAATTTTTTTTTTATTACCTAAATAATTAATTTTTTTTGTTTCCTAAATAATTATGGCTGCAGAAAGGAGTTTGCTATTAACTGAAAGGAGACCCTTTGATTCCTCTTGGAGGCCTTAAAGGAACCGAGCAGGGCAAATTCCTAATGTCCACTCCATACGTTCTTGTCGTTGCAGCTGTTATTACTATGTGATTATTCATATAGTATACGAACATGGATGGGCTGCTCACCAACACGCATTAGCCAGCGTGGTGAGTTTATTGGCTTTTTACCTCTGAGTTTAAGATCAAGAAACACCATGGTTTTTCTTCTCAGTGCCTGATAAGGCAGAATGAATGTTTGTGTAAATGATAAATATTTTTCCAATACATATATACAATTATGACACACAAAAATAAAGCATGGCCCTTATTCCCAGGAGGCTGTAAAGTCACTAACCAAGGCAGCGGTTGGTGGCCAAAGGCAGAGGGTGCTAAGAATCCCCTGATTGTGGACCCAGGCTGCCATTTGATGACGACTTTTTATTTAGGTACTTACAACTGCAGATCACTTTCAAGTGAAGGAAGATTGCAAAGAATTAGAAGAAGAATTGTCTTATATTAAATGGGACATTATTGGACTTTGTGAAGTTAGAAGAAAAGGTGAAGAAACAATTGATTTAAAAAGTGGACATATACTCTATTATAAAGGCACACATATTGAAAATACAAGTGGAGTAGAATTCATTATAAATAAAAAGTGGAAGAACAGTATTGTGGAGATTGATGGTGTATCGGACAGAGTTGCAAGATTAGTTATACAACTTAATAGCAGATACCAAATGCAGATAATTCAGGTTTATGCCCCAACAAGTTCTCATAGTGATGAAGTAGTAGAAGATTTTTATATGGATGTACAAAAGGCTTTTGATCAGAGTAAACAACATTTTAAAATTGTTATGGGAGACTTTAATGCTAGAATTGGTAGACAAATGAAAGATGAAATTGCTGTAGGTAATTTTGCTTATGGTAATAGAAATGAGAGAGGACATAGACTTGTAGAGTTTGCAGAAAAAGAAAAACTTTATATTATGAATTCATTTTTTGAGAAAAATTTAAAAGGAAATGGACAGGGAAGCATCCAAATGAAGGCACAGCAGAATTGGATTATATTTTGACTAACAGGAAATACATATTTCAAGATTGTAATGTTCTTAATAAATTTAACACAGGAAGTGATCATCGATTAGTAAGGTGTAAGTTACGTGTTAATGTAAAAGTAGAGAGACAAAAATTATTGAGAAAAACAATATTTACAGTTGATATTCCTAATCTTCAGAAACATTCTAATGAATTTAAATTAGAACTTACAAATAGGTTTCAAGTGTTAGGAGATTTTGAACATGATTCAGATTTGAATGAAATTAATATGAAAATAACTGATACACTTTTAAAAACTGCAACAAAGATAGCTGGTAGAAAAAAGCAGCAATTGTCTAATAAAATTTCTACTGAGACTAGAGAATTTATGAAGAAAAGAAGGAATATGAAGATATACAAAAATGATGTATTAAAAAGAATTGAATATCTCGAATTTTGTAAAATGGTACGGAAAAGAGTTGAAAATGATATAAGAAAGTATAACTGAAATAGCAAGGAAAGCTGTAGAAGAAAATAAATGTCTCAAGAATGTTAAACAACATTTTGGTATTGGTAGGAAATTTATATCTGCAATAAGAAAAAAAGATGGAATTATTACTAAAAAGAGAGATGACATCATGAAATTGGTAGAAGATTTTTATCAAGAATTATATAGTAATAAAGAACAAGTACCTCCTATATCTATTACATCTTCCGAATTGCCCAGAATTTTAAATGAAAAAGTGAGACATGCAATTAAATGTATGAAGAAAGTAAAGCTCCAGGAAATAATGGAATTATAATTGATATATTAAAAGAAGGAGGTGAAGAAATAGAAACAATTTTAGCAAAGTTATATACCAAATGTCTAAATGATAAAGATGTACCAGAAGATTGGAAGAATGCAGTAATAATATTAATATTTAAAAAAGGTGATAAAGAAGATATTAGAAATTACAGACCTATCATCCTTTTATCAGTTTTATATAAAATTTTTACCAAGATAATTACAACTCGTCTACAGAGAACTTTGGATTTCCACCAACCAAGAGAACAAGCTGGATTTAAAAGTGGTTTTAGTACAATAGATCATATCCAGGTATTGAGAGAAGTCATAGAAAGGACAAATGAATATGAGTTGTCATTATGTTTTGGATTTGTAGATTATGAAAAGGCATTCGATTCTATACACATTTCTTCAGTGATTAAAGCATTGGATCATCAAGGTATAGATCCAGGATATTGTCATATTTTAAAGAATATTTATAAAAATGCAACAGCAACAATTAGATTACATAATGATACTGGAAAAATCAACATTGAGAAAGGTGTAAGGCAAGGTTGACTCCATATCTCCAAAACTTTTTACAGCAGTGCTGCAAGAAGTATTTTGTGGATTAAAATAGGAAACTAAAGGAATGAAAGTAAATGGAGAGTATTTGAGTCATTTAGATTTTGCAGATGATGTAGTTGTTTTTGCAAATAATGCTTCAGAGCTGCAGGAAATGTTGCAGGAGTTAGCAGATGAAAGTAGAAAAGTAGGACTAAAGATAAATGTTAAAAAGACTAAAGTAATGTTTAATCGATTTGCTCGAAATATGAAAATAAAGATTGATTATGAAGAATTAGAAGAAGTTAACAGTTACAAATACCTAGGTCAGATTATTAATACAGATGGAAACATAATGGAGGAAATTAATCATAGAATTAAACTTGGTTGGAGTGCTTTTGGTAGAAATAACTTGATACTAAAAGGAAATATGCCTATGTGTTTGAAAAGAATGGTTTTTAACAAATGTGTTTTACCAGTTCTTACTTATGGATCTGAGACTTGGACACTTAATAGAAGAGCAATACAGAGACTTCAGACCACTCAAAGGAGTATGGAGAGATGTATGTTGGGAGTAACAAGAAGAGATCGAAAATGCAATGTATGGGTAAAACAACAAACAGGTGTTACTGACCTTATTGAAAAAATTAAATGATTGAAATGGAGTTGGGCTGGACATATTGCTAAAAGAAATGATAATAGATGCACAATTGAAATTTAAACTGGATTCCAAGAGATTGTAAAAGACCCAGAAAGAGACCACATGTAAGATGGATGGATGAAATAAGAAAGTGTGCAGGGGTGTTGTGGAAAAGGGAGGCTAAAGATCGGAGAAGATGGATTAAACTTGGAGAGACCTTCATCCTGCAGTGGATTGATAATGGTTGATGATGACGATGATGATGATGAAATAATTATATTATAGGTGGACTAGTACAAACTAGAATAAATATATAAAAAATATATGTGTATAGGATATATATGTATATAGTAAAATACATATAGTAGAATATATATATATATACAGATTTTTTTTGGTGTGTACATATATAATAGTATATTTTATTATTATTTTTTTATTGATATATTTTAATATATGATAATAATGTGTGTATCATTTTGGCTTTTTAAAATAAGTTTTTTGTGAAATAAGTTTTTTTAGTATTTTTTATACAAAGTTTTGTATATATATATATATATATACAAAGTTTTTAAAGATTTTTAACCTATACGAATTAGATCTGATACATAACTGTCTGTAATAGTTTAGTGCTTAATTTCTGTAAGTAGTCATTTTGCTTTCTGGTGAAAACCAGTCTGCTGGTTGAAATATTTTAAAGCAGTTTTATATAAGTAATTCTGTGTTTTTATTATGTTTTTATTTTTCTTTAGTTAGTTCGTATATATATATATATATATATATATATATATAGTTATATATATATATATATATATTCATTGATATATATATATATATATATATATATATATATCAATGAATAATTTTGCTCATATAAAAAAAAATTAATTAATAACAAATATCTAAATAATTATATAAAATTTTATTTATATTTTTTTTTATAAAAAAATAATGTTTGCCTGCCAATTTAATAATGTTGTAGGGCTAAGTGTTTTATCAGTCTCTACCAGAAAATACACAATTTTTGTTTTTCAACTGTGTGATGCCTGTCCCAAGAATTTTAAATATCATATCTACTCATGGATATCAAAAGAAGAATATCAATAGGAAATACTTCATTGAAAATTCTTCATGAGGATCATCTAAACTACCATAACATTTTAACTGATACATTAACAGATGGTGCATATTAAAAAATTGTACTTGCCTAATTCACTGCTTCGTGTCAGTTATTATAAAGAAACATCAATGTGTTGTGTGATAAAAAAAAACATTTTTTTTAATTCTTTATATATATATATATATATATATATATATATATATATATATATATATATATGTTGGCAGAATTTGTTTTTTTAATTACTAGCTTTATTCATCACTCTATTTGGAAACCAAAATTTTTAAAATGTGGGAGTGTCCATTATTTCTAAATCATAGAAAACACAGAGGAAAGGGTTAAATAATAATTTTTTAAATAAAATTTAGATAATCTTTTCTATTTAGTGACATGACATTGAGTATGATTACTATCACATATCCTTACTACAATATGATAGAGGTAAAATTTTATTTACTACTATTCCATATTAACCCATTCTTAGTGCTACATAGACTTAAAATATTTTGGTATTTACTGGTGCTTTTATTTGTTTAACACATCAATGTAAAATATATGATAAAATGATTATTACTTATTAGAAAATAATAAATTTGGCTTCATTTGATAGATATTTTTGTTTATTACTGAAATAAATTTTAAATGTTCACATTTTGTTTCGGTAAATATAAAAAAATAAGATTGCAATCAAAACAAAGATTTCACACATCATCATTTCTAAAAAGATTATTTTCGTTTATAAAATCAATGAAATATTTCTTAATTCTTATTATTTTTAAGCATTGAAATAAATAATTATTTATTTCTCTTATACCTAACAAATTATGCTTTAAAAGGTTACATTTTTTTAAATATTTATTGCAAAACTGCGATATTTCTTAGTTGTAAAGATAAATTAGATTGTTTATGTAAAGCTAATCTTGTAATTTGTTTCAGGTCATACTTTATGTTAGCTGCTAATATAACATTATATCTTGAAAAATAAAGTATTTCAAGTCAAAATAAGTTTTTAATAATTTATATTTCTTGATATCTAATAAATATAATGCAAATTATTTTTAAAATATATCTAAAACCATAATAAATTTACAATTACATTTTTGAGTCATTAGAACTACAATGTCATAAAACACTGAATGTTTTACAGCCTTGTCAAAGGAAAATGTCTGAACATGTCAGGGCAGGGCTTATGTCTATTGTTAGAGTAGAAATTTTGAATTTCCTGCCTTTTACGCAATTTTTTTTTGTAAAATTTTTTTACAATAAAATATACCATTTTACATGCATTTTAACATATAATACTTATGGAAAAATTCACCACAGGGAAAATTGGCCAAAACACACAAAACTGCAGAATACAACTATGAAAAGTTAAAAAATATATTTGATACATGACATAACTTACATTGTTTATATTGTTTTTACTACCATTCATCAATAAGTATTTATTCAGTTTGGTTGAGTAATACCCTTGATTAACTGATCATCTCTTGCTCATTAGTATCTAACAGCCAATCAGATTATAAATACAAGACAGAGAATTTAACAAGAAAAGAGCAGTCTGCCCTATTCTTTACTTGTCTTTCTATATATCCAAACCAGTCTAAAGTACTTAGATCTGAATGTGTGAATATTAAATATCTTCACACTTAACTCACTGAGTTTAAATTACAAACATACAGCATGAAATTCTATTAGTAAATCGAAGGATAGAAAAGAGTGTCTCTCAAGGATAAGAAATTACTAATACTGGGAAGAACTAGGAATCTACTTAATTAGTTTAATATATATATATATATATATATATATATATATATAATATATATATATATGCATCTATTATGAACCAACTAGTTTAATATATATATATATATATATATATATATATATTAAACTAGTTGGTTCATAATAGATGCAACATTGGATTAAAGATTGTTTTTGTGTTATTACTTATTACATATTAATAATTATCTATTCATGTATGCCTATGCCTATCATGGGGAAGAGTTAATAAAAATATATATTTATATATGTATATGATAGGGATACATAATTGATACTTTGGATTTATATATATATATATATATATATATATATATATATATATATATATACTAACCTTGTCTTGTGCATCCTCACTTCAGAATAGTATACGATATGAAATAAAACGGGTTCTAGTTCAGTTGATAATTAATAAATGAAATATTTAGCATTAAAATTAAAATGTTTCACTAGCTCAAATTTAAAATACGAATAAGGTTCAGTTTATAAAAATAAATTAAATAAATATTTAATATTTTCATGAGACTTGAAGTGAAAATACAGGTGACAAGATAGATTACATTGAGCCAATATCCCACAGGATACTACCTCAATGGCATAAGAACACTATCCCTCCTTATTACTATTTCAAATAACAAACTCGTAGTATTCTTACAACTTTAATAACTTCTACTCACTAAGATTAAGTTAATAATTACATCTTAATCTTCTATTTATAATAATCTAGCTCAAATAAAATCTCAGGTTTATAAAGTTTATTCTGAGTTAATAAATAATATGGTAGTAAAATATGAGAAGGGAATTTTATGTCATAATCTACTACACTGAAACTAATAATAAATAATAATAATAATAATATTCTTCATTGTTTAACTACTACTGGATATCTTTTCTTTTATTATAATTTTATTACCATAATAAAATAATACAATAATTTTATATAATCTTTTATCTTCATGTAATGATATAATAAATACGTGGTAGCATATAATAATCTGATAGACAAAGGATGTGTGGCAACTGATAGCATATAATTCAGTATACTATTGTGATAACTAATTTATGACCAATAAAATAATATAAAATTATGATTATTTAATTAAATGAATACTAATAAAATGTTTAAAATTCTTAAAATACTTCTCTGTTTATCTTTTTGTGCAAAATTATATTTTTGTTTCAATTGTTATGAATATATCGTGATTTCATGCAGTGAAGTGGAGAAATAAACAATCAAGACACAAAAATTTTGAAAAACAAATTTTAACAAAGTTATTAACAACAACAAATAAAATAAACAATTTATGTACACTATTTACAATGGATATCCTTATTTTATTCTTACATTTTTATCTACTAAGTTATATAAAAATAGTTTATAGTTTAGTTATATCTTTATTTATAATTAAGACAAAATAAAAAAAATGTTACCATTTGTTTTCTCATTATGGTTAACTTATTATAAATATATTTACTTATTTTATTAGCAAAATATTTTATCCTTAATATTATTAAACTATCTTATTTTTAAAAGAAACATTCATAGGAAAACATTCTACAGAAAACAAAATTAACTTTATAATGAGTATGGATTTCTCAAAATATTAAAAAAAATTTTTCATCTTGCAAAGTCAAAGATGTTACATAAAATATTCATCCAAAATTTAGTACTAGATTTTAGTGTTTTATCACACGATGTTTACTAATCATAATATATTCTTATTTAGCCTTACTTTAGTATGATATAAGTGTAATAATCAATATATTCCTGTTATTCAATAAACAAAAAAAATATATACTATGCCTATTCCCTACATTTATTGTATATTATTGTATTTTAAAAATATGCGATACTTATTTTTCTCTTAAAAATAATAATAAAGCATTTAAAAATAATTAACATTTCAAAGAAAACATCTTGTTTAGATACTCTATTCCAAAATTTATATTTCATTTCCGAAATAAATTCAAAAATATATTCTATGATTCTTTCCCTTTCTGAAGATATATTGGACTTTCAATTTTAAGTTATAAAATTCTATTCCTTCTAAGCAAATAAACCAATCTTATACAAAATGATAGCATAACCTAAGTTCTAAATTATTTACCATTTCTTTTCAAAATATCTTACTAAACGATGCAGTTACATGAAATAAAGATAGCAAAACAGATGTATAGGATTTAAGGAAGAAAGCTAGAGTATCACTCATAACATATCTCAAAAATCATGGCACAGTGCATTACAAGAAAGAGGTATGACCTTTACCTGTCTAATAACCTCTAATACATGAACTATGTTAAAGTTATTTCTTCAGCTTTATTAGAACATCAAATATTTAAAGAAATATAAAACACTGTCCAAATAAAATGTCTACCAGTCATAGGGCTTTGTTAACTATGCTGATATCCATATAAAGACTAAATATTATTTTTATTCCTTATCATATCCTATTTCTTAAAAAACATCATCTTGGTTTCCTGTTTACTAAGTACTTCCAAGCCACTATCTCAACATTATTTCTCAAGATTTTCCACATCTTACATCGATAAATAACTATCTGCATTTACAAAACAATAAATAAAATTCATTGATAATTAAACAATCCCACTGTTCCACAAGAAAAGTCTGTCTACTTCATCATTCTGTATGTTTAATCATATATAATATAATCAGACAATACTTGAATATTCTAACATGAAAATTTTAAAAGAATCACATAATGATTTGTTATTATGTTGGATTATATCACTAATATAAATTAAAAAAATCATTGTATGCATATTTTCAAATCAATCCTATCTCATAATATAAATAAGCATTTATTTTTATAGCATCTGTATACAATTTGTAATTACATTCATATCGGCCTTTCAAGCCAATTGTGCAAACGCTTTGCGAGTATTAAGTAATAAATGAATAATAAATGAAATGCGTTATATATAATAAAAAAAAACTTTTACACTTCATTCTTACGATCCATAGATGATCTAAAGAAAACAAACAATATACACTATAAATTATTAATAGTCATTACTATTACCAAAATATCCTTTATCTGGTCATCATATTCAGTTGGCTTCTTCATCCATTAGATACCGATCATTGCAAACATAAAGAAATATACATTCATACACTTTATTTTAAAATATATTCTTATCTAAATTATTAGATTATTCCATTATAAAATTTATATATCATCAACAAATTAATGTTTTATGTTTTCCTAATCTTATAAAAAAAAAATTTAGATTTAAACTAGGTTAATAAAATAAAAGAAATCAAAACTATAATTACATATTTTCTTGACAATAGTTCCTGATAAGTCCAAAATGTTTATTATTTTTCTCTAGAGTTTCCTAAATGTTCCTCATTAAAGTTTAAAAATAAAAATAAATATTAATCTATTTAGTAAAATTTATAGAAAATAATCCTTGGTTTTAATATTTAGGACGATAATTATTAGATCATAATATTAATTAATCCCGTGAAATTTCTTCAGTATTCTCTGCCAATATTCTCTGAGGCGTATCTGATGCATCACTCCATCTAGATTAACTTTAAAAATATTTAGTAAACTGTTTTTTATACTATTTCCATGGATCCATTTTTTATTCAACTATGCGTTCACTTTTTTATATAAGTTTCCTTCTTAATACATTTAAACTTTTGTTTGATATTTTTTATATATATATCACCTTTTTAAAAAAAACCTCAAGTACTTTTAAACAAATGTTTTCTAAATACATTTTAAACAATTCTAAGACTGGAGGTTTTAATATCAAAAACTCTTCTGTAACATATTCTCCTGGGTTCTTTCTTTAACTCTTGAAAATATTTTTTTTTAAATGTTACCTTCAGAAAGGATATAACATTTTACTCCTTTTGATATAATATTATATAAAATGAATCATAAGATATAATTGTCTTATTACTATTTTTAAAAAATAAATCTTGGATAAACTTATAAATAATATGTCTCAATACATTTTTTTTTAGACTCCGTATAATGTCTGAACTGAGGGTTTTATGCACTAGAACAGTTCTCCGGTGAAGCATTAATAAAGCTGTATCAAAATATTCCAAAAACATTTTTATATTATTAGAATTTATATCCATTTTATTCCACAGTATATCCACTTTTTATTGCGAAGTTTAGGTCAAATTTCAGATAAAATAATCTTGGCAAGTACTTTAAAAATTAGAAAATCATTTTCAAGAAGTTCCCAAATATATTTTATTTTAAACTCTCGTTTTCAAAATACTTTTTAAATAATATCAATTAGTTTTTTTTTTTTTTTTTGCAAATAAAACTATAAGAAAGTACTAAAATTGACTAAAATAAAATTTAAAGTACTATCTCTTTGATAGCTACTAATATACCTTTCTCTGGTTTCAATACATTATTAATCTCCCCTGATACCCCTGTGCAATTCATATTTATAGTCTGTAAGAATATCTCATTTGATTGGTTGATTCTTACTTTTAGCTTGAGAACAAATTTACATATTTTTAGTTTTTTACAGAATTGAATCTTTAAAATAAAAATTTATGACGTAATAACTAAAAATATTATTTAAAATATTACTTTTAAATCAATTATTACTTTATCAAAATTATTTAAACATTTAAAATAACTTTTAAAATAATTTTAATAACCTATTCCATTTATCTATTTTTATTTAAACAAAATATTTATTTTTTTTATTAACTGTATTCGTCTTTATTACATTATTTAAAACATTACACATGATAGTTAACTTAATATTTATTATTATTTGCTATTATAATAGGCAATGATTCTATCCAATTCTATAATATAACTTTTAAAATATTTTAAACTTCGTTACTTTAAATACAAACAAGCATGTGTGTGAAAGTATGTAGTATACAAGTCACATGATTAATAACTTTGACAGACAATTTTCAATCTATTTCTCTGCCTAGACTAATAAAATTGATACACTTATTATATTAAATAAAATAATTATAAAAATTTGGAAAAATAATTTAAAATATAGAATTAAATACAATTCTCACCATCATAAAGTTTATTTTTAAAAATATACGATTTTTATTTGATTATTAAATATGATTATAAATTTAAATACTGTATTTATTAACTTATCAGTTTTAAACTATTAAAATCGAATTTATTAAATATACTTTTAATATTTATAGCTGTGTTATTTAATATGGCCAGCTTTTACAACCATATGAAACAATATTTTAAGTTTTACATAACTATTTTTTAAATGATTCGCTATAATTATATATACTACGTATTTGCTTTAGCCTCATATTGTACTTTAAAAATATAATGGACAAACTATAATTAATGTATTAAAAGAACATATTCTAAAATTTAAAATTTTTAGTAATTGACTGTTATGAACTATTACTGACCTATAGAAAAGGGTGCAATATATATATATATATATATATATATATATATATATATTACACCCTTTTCTCCCATTACAATATATATATATATATATATATATTGTAATGGGAGAAAGTTTTAAGATTTGCATATACTGACCATTAGAGTGCCACTAGTCTGAAAATCAGAACTAGACAATTATTTTAAGGGTTGACAGGATATGCAAACCTGAATGCGCCAGACTAAACTCAGGGAGAAACAAGATATCTTAAATATTGTTTAAACAATTGAGAATAAAAGCACAAAGACAAATGTTAGCCAAATAAATTTAAACAATTTATTAATTTTATTAAAAGTTGAACCATAGAGTAAAGACATCGAGCCACGAAGATAAAAGTGACTTAAATTAACATATGCATATTTACCAGAGAGTGCACTAGAGTATGACAAACATGAAAACATTAAACATTTTGGCAGCAAAATTCTCTCACCTAAAATATAAGAAATGGTTAGGAAAATATCTTCTTGCTGGCCAGTTGTAAAATTACAAAAATAAACAACAACTCTAGCTTCCTGAATCAGAGATAATAAAACAGTTACTGTCCCACAGGAAATCAACAAAATCAGCATGGACATTCAAGCAGTAGTATTCTAACTACTGTCATTAAAACACGACAGGACTGCTGCACATAATACTACATTCAAGATATTTGATTACAATCTTACGTAATCCAGAAAGAAATGACTACTGTCAGACAACCTGAAGAAATAACTTGACAAATAGCCAGCAAAAAGATTTTGTTGTTTGCACAAAAAGCACAAACGAAAAATGTTTAAAGATTTTTTATTTTACAACTAAGGGCAGGTGAATAAATAAAGATTATGAAAACTGTCAATGTGTTTTCTAATAGTTAAGGAAATAATCAGGTATATATTAAACATATAAAATACAATCTCCTAATGCACCCCGTGATAAATGAAAATTGCAAACAAACTTGGAATCTCAAAACTAAGATTCCAAGACATATTTTAAATACTAGAAAAGATAAATACAGATAATAAATAAGTAATACAACCTTATAACATACTTATCATTAGATTGAGTGGAGATTTAATTAAATGCAATTTATTTACCCTGTCTAGAATAGGAAAAAGTTTAGCTTATGGTAAGGCAGAGTTCTAGTGATTTCATGATGAGTGCGCACTTTTGATAATAGTTCATCTTTCAGGCAATTTCTCTTAATGACAAAGGCAAGTGTCGAGGCAAATTGGGCTATGTCAGAGTTTTATGGCATCATGAAAGAACAGTCTAGAGCTGGGGCTTGTCCTTATTTAAATTAGCAATGCATCTTATTGCTTTCAATACGTATAGTGGCGTTTGTTGACATCACAAAGATGAATTTGAAAAATCTCTTAAATGTTCAAATTGCTATTAATATGAAGTTACACACATTAATTCTAAAGCCTCCTAGAAAAATCAGAAGCTGAACCAAGCACTCTTAAAAACCTTGTCTTAATCTCTAGAATAATAGCAACTACCTCCTTTCTGGCGGGCTATAGTTATCTCACTACATTTCCCATGAAAAACCTTCCTTCTTGACAAATTCTATACCTCAGTCAGGGCAAATATTAATTTCCTGCTCAATCAAATTTAAAAATTTCAACTAGGGATTGTTGTAACCAAAATAACAAATACAAAATCAAATCTCCACTTTTAGACTTTTAGAATTAACTTTAAAAATGATTAAAAATAAAAGCAACAGGAATATATAATTAGCAAGCTTACCTGTTTTTAATCAAATTGATTAAAACAGGTTGTGAAAGTAAAGTATTTTTAATTCAATTTTATAAACAAAGTAGTGAAAGTAAACTATTTTAAATATAAATGTGTATGTATTTTAATACAAATACTTTTTTTTTATTAAATAATAATAAAAAATTTTAACATTAGTAATAAAACCATTGAATCAGAAATCAATCCGGTTCAACTGCTTCAATACGCGATCAAAAAAAAAAGGAAAAAAAACATTCCTGCAACTTTTTTTTTAAACTATAAACATTTTGAAAACTACCCCTAGGAATTCAGCTGAACATTTACCTCGCACTCATGAAAAACCAAAACAATATTTCATTTCTTACACTTATCCATTCTCATAAATCATTAACAAAAAAAAAATTTTTTTTTTGTTTGTTTGTTTTAAATCAATCCGTCCGATTGCTAAAAGCTGAACCTTTAACTTTTGTCCGGTGGTTATTTTACTCCTATTACCAACTTTTTTACATGGCCTACTTTCACCCACTTGTCCCTTTTTAGCTTATAAAATTTTATCTTGTCTCTTTCCCGTTCTGTTTTGCTTTCTAGCATATATACCTGAACCTTTTTCTTAACGAAACTTCCCAATTCTTCATCTTTTCCTAATTTATTTTTGATCAAATCAACACTAGTACATGGCAAAACTTCATTTTCTACAGATTTTTTACATGGACTTGAGTATGATTGCTTTATAAATGGCTTTTATTTTTGCTTTAAAATCATATTCCGAAAACTTTTCCTTAACTCTTTTCTTAGTTTTAAATCCCTGTTCCCCACTAACAGTTATTTTACTCAACTCACTTTTAACCTCTTGAGGTAACTCTTTTACACTATTTTCAACCCCTAACCTATAACTGTCTCCAAGATCTTTCTCCACTGCACTATCTATCTCTCTCCACTCTCTACTTATTTCAAACTTTATTTCCACCCTCTCTGTCCTAGTACTATCCTGTGCTACTTCAATTTCTATATCTGTTACGACCACTTTTTCTACTTCCTGACTCTCTTTACTCATCTCATTTTTCAAATCCTCTTCCATCTCCACTTCTTTTTATACTTCCTGAGTATCTTCTACTCTTCCTGTCATTTCTCTTCTCATTTCATTCATTTTTGCTCTCAGCCCCTCCAGTATTGTTTGCTGACTCTGTTTTATTTCTAGCAACTCTTGTCGTATTTTTTCATCTCGGCTTGGTGATTTTGTTTCATTTCTATGATCAACTTTATCATCATCTGTGTCTCTCTCTCTTCTTCTTCTACTATCTGGGGGTATTTAAATGAAACAGGGCCCTTTTCCAAACCTGCCACCAGTCGCCTTCTTTTTTACCTTCCATTTTTACACAAGGCTAACTCGCTATACTAACTTTTTTATTTTTTAAACAAAAAATCTCAAAGCAAATAAAACACTATTTATTTATATGCAAGAAGACAACAAACTATTTTTACTACTTTTAAATTCGAAAATTAACTCCGAACAAGTTTTTTTTTTTAAACAACAACAAAAAAAAAAACTCTATTTATTATTTATGTCATATGAAAAAGACGAAACCCTGTTCTACTAAACTGCTCTAACAATACATGCCACAACTAACAAAAACTGATCCCTGCATACTAAATCTTGCCTCTTACACCTAACAACTTTCTCAACCATCTAAACTAAATCTCTCATGGGCTTGAAAACTTGAAGCTCCATGTTGATTGCGCTAAAAATTAATATATATGTAATGGGAGAAAGCTTTAAAATTCACATATACTGACCACTAAGGCGCCACTAGTCTGAAAATCAGAACTAGACATTTATTTTAAGGGTGGACAGGATATGCAAACCTGAATGCATCAGACTAAACTCAGGAAGAAACAAGATATCTTAAATATTGTTTAGACAGTTGAGAATAAAAGCACAAAGACAAACATCAGCCAAATAAATTTAAACAATTTATTAATTTTATTAAAAGTTGGACCACCGAGTAAAGACATCTAGCCACGAATATAAAAGTGACTTAAATTAACATACGCATATTTACCAGAGAGTGCACTAGAGTACGACAAACATGAAGACATTAAACATTTTGGCAGCAAAATTCTCTCACCTAAAATATAAAAAGTGGTTAGGATAATATCTTCTTGCTGGGCAGTTGTAAAATTACAAAAACAAACAACAACTTTAGCTTCCTGAATCAGAGATAATAAAACAGTTACTGTCCCACAGGAAATCAATGAAACCAGCACGGACATTAGAGCAGTAGTATTCTAACTACTGTCGTTAAACACCGCAGGACTGCTGTGCGTAATACTACATTCAAAGTAAACATGGTTGATCTCAGATACAAGACAGCAAAAGATATTTGATTACAATCTTATGTAATCCAGAAAGAAATGACTACTTTCAGACAACCCAAAGAAATAACTTGACAAATAGACAGCAAAAAGATTTTGTTGTTTGCACAAAAAGTGTAAACAAAACATGTTTAAAGATTCTTTTTTTTACTAGGGCAGGTAAATAAATAAAGATTATGAAAACTTCCAATGCATTTGTAATAGTTAACGAAATAATCAGGTATACATTAAACATATAAAATACAATCTCCTAATGCACCCCCTGATAAACGAAAATTGCAAACAAACTTGGAATGTTAAAACTAAGATTCCAAGACACACTTTAAATACTAGAAAAGATAAATACAGATAATAAATAATTAATACAACTTTACTACATACTTATCATTAGATTGAGTGGAGATTTAATTAAACGCAATTTATTTACCCTGGCTAGAATAGGAAAAAGTTTAGCTTACGGTGAGGCAGAGTTCTAGTGATTTTGTGACGAGTGCACACTTTTGATAATAGTTCATCTTTCAGGTGATTTCTCTTAATGAAAAAGGCAAGTGTCAACGCAAATTGGAAATCTGGCTATGTCAGAGTTTTATGGCATCATGAAAGAACAGTCTAGAGCCTGAGGCTCGTCCTTATTTAAATTAGCAATGCATCTTATTGCTTCCAATACGTATAGCAGTGTTTGTTGACATCACGAAGATGAATTTGAAAAATCTCTTAAATATTCAAACTGCTATTAATATGAAGTTCCACAGATTAATCCTAAAGACTCCTAAAAAAATCAGAAGCTGAACCAAGAACTCTTAAAAACCTTGTCTTAATCTCTAGAATAATAGCAACTACCTCTTTTCTGGTGGGCTATAGTTACCTCACTACATTTCCCATGAAAAACCTTTCTTCTTGACAAATTCTATACTCAGTCAGGGAAAATATTAATTTCCCACTCAATCCCATTTAAGAACTCCAACCAGGGATTATTGTAACCAAAATAACAAATACAAAACCAAATCTCCACTTTTATTCTTTTAGAATTAACTTTAAAAATGATTAAAAATAAATGCAACAGGAATATATAATTAGCAAGCTTACCTGTTTTTAATCAAATTGATTAAAACAGGTGGTGAAAGTAAAGTATTTTTAATTCAGTTTTATAAACAAAGCAGTGAAAGTAAACTATTTTAAATATAAACGCGTAAGTGTTTTAATACAAATACTTTTTTTTTATTAAATAATAATAAGAAATTTTAACATTAGTAATAAAACCATTGAATCGGAAATCAATCCGTTCAATATATATATAAAGTGTCTTTCTAATTCCAAATATTTTTATTATTGTTGATGTTTTATCTTGTTTGTAAGTAAATTTTATTGATTTAATTATCATCAAATGGTCAATTATTTGCTAGAATCATTTCTTTTTCAATCATCAATTGATTATCATATATACATACCCACACAATTTTTTTAGTATATAATAATATAATGAGATAATAAAATGAACCTTCTAATTGATTTAAAACTCATATAAATATATGATTATGAAATCTAATGTAAATTAATCAATGAGGAGAGTTTATTGCAATATTCTACCTGAGTTTGAATTCTGAGGCATATGTGGAATCCGAAAGAGGAGATAAGTATAGATAACCTAGCATAAATTGTGTCTAAATTTAACGTGTAATAAAGAGTTAACCCATTGAACGTAGGCATGATCATTGACTAATTACTTCATCATGTCATTATTAGTACCCTATCCTAAGATCCTAGGTCCAGCAGTAATAAGGTACAAATTTCTCATCTCAGTAGGTAAGAATTATTACATATTTATTGCCATCAACTTTGGCTCTAAATGGTAAGGCCCTATAAACAACACTGATTTGAATTCCAAACTTTAGGATATTTGAAACTTTTAAACCATTATCTTGAATATATATATATATTGTTGGTTGTTCAATGGCATTAATTATTCTTGCTTATAATCATTGTCGTAATCATATAAAAGTATGATAATTATTTAAAAAGAATAGCAAGTGAGACAAAAACATGTATCTATTTTCTATCTCATTCTTTTATTGGATTAATGGGTTTTGTATCTTCCATTAATTGAATGTGTGAAAGAATAAAATAAATTTATTTAGATGAGAAGATTTTATATATTTTTTTCATAATGCCAAATTTATTTACTAAATATGCATACACATACACACATTTTTGTGCCATTTTTATTTTTGCTTTAGTAAATCCATCTACTTTTGAAAATTACAACGTGAACTATTTGATTTCATTTTTATAATACACTTACGAATTATTTTGAACTTTTTTTTATCTTTGTTAAAATGTAATAATCACTTTCAATTTCAACTTTCTACAAAACCTGAGGCTAAGAGAATCTTGAGTTACTGTTTGGCTTCATTTGTATTTATTTTATCTACAAATTTGTATAAGTACCTTTTTAATTTACATATTTTTGATTATGATTTGACTTGTATTATCACGGTTGACTTTTAAATCAAATTCATTTTCAACCATTATTTTAAAAGCGTTTTTTTAAAAAAATGAAAATAAGTTTCCAAATTTTCCTGTTATTAACAATCTCATATTTTTTCTTTTTAAATAATTTTGTCTTCCCCAACATGACTTTTATAACAAATATCAAAAGTGTGTTATTTATAAAAGTAATTGTTTTTTTTTTTAATAAATCTATATTTATAACAGGGCATGAAAAGACCCTCATGATACATTGATGATGCCTTGGGTTCAAATCTGAGAGAAACTTGGAGATATTTTTTTTTTTAATTTCAAGCAATATTAGAATATTTATTAGATAGTTGATGACTATCTTTCTAATTATCATATGGTAAATAAATGTGTAAATTTATTCTTAGCGTAAATTTATTCGTTCAGATGATAAAAATGCCTTTATTATTTATAATATTTGTATTAGTTAGAAAATCTCCCATATTCATGATCTGAAGGTAAAATTTGACCTGAAAATATTAAACATTTTTTTCAGATTGAAATTTATTAAATTTGTTTACCCTTTAATATCTATCAGTAAATTGATTACATGAAAGGAAATATTTTATGTAAATATGGATTGATTGTATAATTGTTGTTAACTGATAATACTATATATATGGAATATTAATATTGTGACACCTATCACAGGTAAGCAGAAGTCTTTTTTCTATGACTTTTGGGACCATGCATTTAATATTATATTCAGCTATTCTTAGTTATATGATAAATTGAAGAAAAAAAACATAAATTCTCTTAATTTTGCATTTGACTAGTCTGGTGAATATTATCTGGCCTTTTTGCTGTTTACCTGAAGAGAGATACTTGACCAGCATTTGCTCTAAATGAACATTTTAAATATTTTATATAGTATTATTTAAATATCATTATCTAACAAACAGTCATCGATAAATTAAAATATAAATTTAAGAAATCCTATACTAAGATCATTAAATTTTTATTTTAATAAATAATAATGGCATTGTTTTTTTTACTCAAGAGTTCATATGAAGTTTGGGTATTCAAACTGATAGAGCTAAACCATGATTCTTGACACATCCCTCCCTCAAGTACACAAAATTATGCAGTTTTATCTCAGTCAATTGTAATGAAAGCTTTAGATTATGTTACACACAATTTAAATATCTTATTTCAACTTCTTGTGCAAAAATATTTTAATTCATTTTTATGTTTTTATACAAATAAAAAATTGAAATGAAATATGAACATATGGTTGAGAAAATGTTTATGATTTACACATAAAAAGAGTTTTCATTGGTCATTTTAATACATAAAAGATTGATATTTTACATGTGATTATACACAACTTCTTAATAATGATAGTATTTGTTAAAAACAATAAATAATTTTTTAGCTCTGTTATATAAAAATGTAATTTTACTTAATGAATTTTTAATATTTCAGTAAGTAATAAATAACCTAACAGAACTCCAAGTTTTTCCAATTACCTGGTTAATATATATAACATTGGTTTGTTTTCTTTTGTTGAAGAGCTAATGCAGAGCTTGAATGCTCACAGATAGGTGCAAGAAATCTCTATTTTTGGGGGGGATAATAAAAATTTATTAGGAGAAAAAAAACTTGTAAACCTATTTGAACAATGCTGTAATTTTTTATAATTGATAACACACTTGTGAGATCCATCATGCCATTGTAACACTGAAAAAACCATTGAAATATTCATGTAAACTATTTTAGTACAATAAAGTATATTGTTGAAAAAAAACTTGATTAAGTACTACTTCTCAAAAAATAAAACCATATAAATTAAAATTAAACTACTAAAATCAATAAAGTTACTATTATATGTTTACTATGTATAAATTTTCTGCTATATTAAGTAAAATAATTTATCTACTCTAATGACATGTATTGCAATCTTAAACAATTAATGGACATTAGATAAAAAATGCATATGGCATTAATGCTTGGTAGTTTATAAGAAGTTTGAGTTGTAGACCTGCTAATACCATATTCAATCTTGCAATCTCCTGAACCAAGTCAAATGCTCTACCAACTGTTCCAAACTGTACACTACAAAAAGGCATTAAGCTTTATTGCTCAGAGTTTATAAGATGTTTGAACACCGGAATCAATTCTGCAACCTTCTGATCTCATGTTGGACATCTTACCAACTGTGCCACACTGTGCAGGGACAGATATTAGATGATAATTATACTTCCAAACTAATCACCAAACTAATATTTAGCTATTGACCTTTATCTTTTAATTCAAATGTTGAAAATAAATGTAGAAATTAATATGATGCTTTACTTAATATTAATTGTATGCACAGCACTGGTTACATTTTTCACTGCTAATTTTATTATAAATTATCAAATTTATTTTATTAATTTTACTTTAGGAGTTATATAACTATGCTTGAAAGTCTGGGTTCTAATCTTCTATATTTTTATTTTTATTTTTTAATATCTTAGTGAGTCATATATTCCTTATTTATAAGGTACATTTGATATTGGATGTTATGTAACTTAGAAACATATGCAGAAAAGATTTATAAATGTTAATGACAAGTGAAAGGAAATAGATGTAAGGTTCTATAACTAAATCATAGATTTTAATTATAAACAATGATAATTTGCTATATCTTATTACTTTTAGTTTTAACTTAATTCTTGTCCATTTCATAATGAAAAATTAGTTATTTAGAATTTTTCTTTATTTTTAAATATTTTATTATATGAATTTTTTTTAATCACTCAAATAATTCACCTAGTCTCCAATATTAACTTGTAAATGAGAACCTAACTATTACTATCCAAAGATTAAAGGTCGCAGATTATTATTGGTTGGTCAGATTGACTATAATAAGAAGTATTACACTTGTAATCTGATTCAAACTTTTAATGCAGAGAATTCAATAAGACAGGTGTGCCCATTGTCTTTATGACATTTTGCTTGTATCCATCTGGGTCTCATTTTATGCAGTAGATAGGTTCCACAGAAAACCTGCATTAAAAAATCACACAAAAATAGACTTACCTTGAAAAATGGAATATAGGTGCTATAATTTTCAGAATTTGCATAAAAGCAAAGCAACAAGGAAAAAATACTTTAAAATTGGCATTAAAAAATAAGCAAATAGAGTATGATTAATAAAAAATTTCAAATATTTGAAAAAAACTAATACAAGACAAACTTTTTTTACATTTTTTATTAACTACAGTACTTAATTTTACATTTTTTATACATATTTTAATCATTAACACTAGCATTCATTTGTAAACTGGTAAGAAATCAGATTCAATGTGATGTGATGTATTGTGGCTTCTCCTTAAACAAAGTCAAGAATCTCTCAGTAATTATGCCCAGAGAAACCTGTTAGCCACGTTATTTTTATTTGTGATGTGATGTACAACTAGCACCAGTTTCAGTCTTGTGTTGTGTTAATGGTTTTCTGTTTCTATATTTAAAAAAAAGGAAATCACAATCAAAACAAAAAGATTATACATTATCATTAGAAAGATTATTTTCAGTTTATAAAATCTTCATTTTTATTTTAAAAATCTAAAAGATTATTTATTTCAATTATATATAACAAAATATGTTTTAAAAGTTTACATTTTTGAATATTTATTGCAATATTTTTATATGTGACTATAAATCTATTATTATTATTTACTCATTAGTATAAGTAGGTTATTTACATAGAAGCTAGGTTTCTAAATACAGCTTCAGCCCATATTCATGTTAGCTGCTAATATAACGTTATATTTTTGAGAAAAAAAAGTATTTCAAGTGAAAATAAGTTATTAATAATTTAAATTTCTTGATATCTAATAAATATAGTGAAATATGAAAGATATTAAAAAGAAACATGAATGCATAACTTCAAAATTGCATTAAAATAATCTGCATAAAACGAGACCCGGGTGTAGTTTAATTTTGAAAAAATATATAGTATTTATTTTTGTATGAGAATTGTAAATTATTTTCTTATATTGAGATATGTTATGTGTTTGTTCAATATTTATTTATATAAGTAAGACAAAAAATACTTCATATGATCTATTTAATTTAAATAGCAAAACAAATTTTGTGATGATGATCATATAATTTTATTTAGTTTGATTTATTTTATTTTATGAAGAATAAATTATTTCTATACTACTTTTATTTATGAATTACATATATATCTGTATATATATATATATATATGTGTGTGTGTGCATGTATAGTTGACAAGAGGCTGCATATATCAATATAGTTGAAAATAAAATTAAAGCATCTATGACAAGTTGATAGTATATTCATATACTTTTTAACTCAAAAATATATATATCAAAGAAAATATGAAGGTTATTTATAGCTATTGCTGTTATTTTATTATAAGTAAATAATAGTTGATTATTCAAATTTAATGATTAATTTCTTTTCTTTTTTAATCTATTGATACATTTTTTAGATTTTAATTATAAATATTATGGGATCCATTTTTCATGTATAGGAGATATGTATACATGCATGCACGCACAATTTTGTGTTAATTATTTTAGAATTTTTCACAGGATCTCCAAAATATAATATTAATTTTATAATTTTTTGATTTTCAATAGATTGTATGAAATAAGTTATCATACACAAAAAATCTTTTTTTTTTTTTTTTTGGCAAACATTTTTATTTTTTTCATTTGAAATTTTAAAAAAAATTAAGTTATAATTGTGGATTTAATTAATTAAAATTAGGCTATAACCTTAGTACATGCACCTTGAATGATGTGATGTAATGTGATGCACTGTGACTTCTTCTTATATGGGGTCAGGAATCTTTTAGCAACTAAGACTAGTAAAACCTTTTAACCACTTTATTTTCTCTTTCCAATCCCCACCCTAAGTTTTCCCATAATCTGCTCCATCCCATTTCCACAACATAATCTTTGTCAACTCCATGGCCTTCATAGTTAAATCCCCCTTATCTTTTTCCAAACCCAGCATAAAAACCAATAACCCACTTTCTGTATAACCACTTTGTTCATATTTAGTTTTCCATAATGCCTAATATTTTCTATGCTTTCCTCACACAGCTTGCAGACTAAATCACTGATATTTTTTTCATTTACATGTATATTCTCTTGTTGCTAAAGATCCCAATTGAACCTTAAACAATAAACTACTTTTGTTACTATTATCATAAATTAACTCACACACAATGTTCTATTTATTTATATATATATATATTGTGCCCTTTTCTATAGGTCGGTAATACTTCATAACAGTCAATTACCAAAAATTTTAAATTTAGAATATGTTCTTTTAATATGGTAATTGTATTAAGTCAATTATATCTTTAAAGTACAATTTGAGGCTAAAGCAAATATGTAGTATATAAAATTATAGCGAATTATTTAAAAAATGGTTATGTAAAGTTTAAAATATTGTTTCATATGGTTGTAAAAGCTGGCCATATTAAATAACACAGCTATAAATATTAAAAGTATATTTAATAAATTCGATTTTAATAGTTTAAAACTGATAAGTTAATAAATACAGTGTTTAAATTTATAATCATATTTAATAGTCAAAATTAATATAATATATTTTAATAATAAACTTTATGATGATGAGAATTGTATTTAATTCTATATTTTCTAAATTGTTCTTCCAAATTTTATAATTATATTTTATAATATAATAAGTGTATCAATTTTATTAGTCTAGGCAGAGAAATAGATTAAAAATCGTCTGTCAAAGTTATTAATCATGTGACTTGTATACTATATACTTTCACACACACGCTTGTTTGAATTAATAACAAGTTTAAAATATTTTAAAAGTTATATTATAGAATTGGATAGAATTATTGCCTATCATAAAAGCAAATAATAATAAATATTAAGTTAACTATCGTTATTGCATATTTAAATGATGTAATGAAGATGAATACAGTTATAAAAAAAAAAAATTAAATATTTTGTTTAAATAAAAATAGATAAATGGAATAGGTTATTAAAGTTATTTTAAAAGTTATTTTAAATGTTTAAATAGTTTTAATAAAATAATAATTTATTTAAAAGTAATATTTTAAATAATGTTTTAGGTTCATTACGTCATAGTTTTTTTTTTTTTTTATTTTCAAATATAATTCTGCTATAAACTGAAAATATGTAAATTTGTTCTCAAGTTAAAGTAAGAATCAACCAATAAAATGAGGTATTTTTACAGACTATAAATATGATTTTCATGGGGGTATAGGGGGAGATTAATAATGTATTGAAACCGGAGAAAGGTAAATTATAACTATCAAAAAGATAGTATTTTTAAAATTTTTATTTAGTCAATTTTTTTTTTGGTACTTTCTTATCGTTTATTTTGCAAAAACTAATTGATAATTTTAAAGAAGTATTTTGCAAAGGGAAAGTTTAGAAAAAAATTATATATTTGGAAACTTCGTGGAGATGATTTTCTAATTTTTTAAAAGTTACTTGCCAGTAGTATTTTATCTGAAGTTTAATCTAGACTACGCAATAGAGATGAATATACTACAGAATAAAATGGATAGAAATTGTAATACTGTAAAAATGTTTGGAATATTTATTGATACAGCTTTATTAATGCATAACCAAAGAACTGTTTTGGTACATAAAAAACCACAGCTCGGACATTATAAGGAGTCTAAATAATGTATTGAAACATATTATTTATAACTTTATCCAAGATTTATTTTTAAATAGTAATAAGACAATTATATCTCATGAATCATTTTATAGAATATTATATTTAAAGGAGTAAAATGTTATATACTTTCTGAACGTAACATTTTTAAAAAATATTTTCAAGAATTAAAGAAAGAACCCAGAAAAATATGTTACAGAAGCATTTTTGATATTAAAATATCCGTTCTTAGAATTATTTAAAATGTATTTGGAAAAGATTTTTTTAAAAGTACTTGAAGTTTTTTTTAAAAGTGATTTATAAAAAAAATACCAAATGAAAGTTTAAATGTATCAAGAAGGAAACTTATACAAAAAAGTGAACATATAGTTTAATAAAAGATGGATCCATGGAAATACAAATAGTACTTAAAAGTTTATTGAATATTTTTTCAAAGTTAAATTAGCTGGATTGATGCATCAGATATGCAGAGAAGATTGGTAGAGAAGATTAAGAAGCTTCACAGGATTAATTAATATTATGATTTAATAATTATTGTCCTAAATACAAAAACCAAGGATTATTTTCTATAAATTTTACTAAATGCATTAATAATTATTTTATTTTAAACTTTAATGTGCTTGGAGGAAAACTTTTTAAAAACTCTAGAGAAAATGATAAACATTTTGGACTTATCAGGAACTATCGTCAAGAAAATATGTAATTATAGTTTTGATTCCTTTTATTTTGTTAACCTAGTTTAAATCTAAATTTTTATATAAGATTAGGAAAAACATAAAAACATTAATTTATTAATATTAAAATTTTATAATATAACAATCTAATAATTTAGATAAAAATATTTTAATATAAAGTGTATGGGTGTGAATTTTTTTTTATATCTGCAATGCTCAAGTGGATAAAGGAAGCCTACTGAACACAATGACTAGATAAAGGTTATGGGTAATAATAATAACTATTGATAATTTATAATGTATATTTTTTTGTTTTCTTTAGATCATCCATAAATTTGAAGAATGAAGTGTAAAAGTTTTTTACTTATATGTACCGCATTTCATACAACATTTTAAAAAACATTATGAGATAGGATTGATTTGAAAATATGCATACGATGATTTTTTGATTTTTTTTTTATTAGTGATATAATCCAACATAACAAATAATTATGTGATTCTTTTAAAATTTTCATGTTATTGGATATTCAAATATTGTCTAAGTAGATTGTATATGATTAGACATATAGAATAATGAAGTAAGCAGACTTTTCTTGTGGAACAGCTAGATTGTTTAACTATTAATGAATTTTATTTATTGTTTTGTAAATGCAGATAGTTATTTATCGATGTAAGATGTGGAAAATCTTGAGAAATAATGTTGAGATAGTGGCTTGGAAGTACTTAGTGAACAGGAAACCAAGATGATGTTTTAAGAAATAGGATGTTATAAGGAATGGAAATAATATTTAGTCTTTATGTGAATATCAGCATAGTTAACAAAGCCCTATGACTGATACACATTTTATTTGGACAGTGTTTATATTTCTTTAAATATTTGATGTTCTAATAAAGCTGAAGAAATAGCTTTAACATTGTCCCTGTACTAGAGGATATTAGGCAGGTAAATGTCATACCTCTTCACACTGTGCCATGATTTTGAGATATGTTAAGAGTAATACTCTAGCTTTCTTCCTTAATCCTATGCATCTGTTTTCGCTATCTTTATTTCATGTAACTGCATCGTTCAGTAAGATATGTTTAAGAGAAATGATAAATAATTTAGAACTTAGGTTATGCTATCGTTTTGTATAAGATTGGTTTATTTGCTTAGAAGGAATAGGACGTTATAACTTAAAATTGAAGATCCAAAGTATCCTAAGGAAAGAAAAGAATCATAGAATATATTTTGAATTTGATTTTGGAAATGAAATATAAACTTTTTTTAAAATAAGGTATCTAAACAAAGATATTTTCTTTAAAGTGATAATCATTTTAAATGCTTTAGTATTATTTTTTTAAGAGAAAAATAAGTATTGCATATTTTTTTAAAATACAATAGTACAAAGTAAATTATGTAAACAATATGCATAATATATTTTTTGTTTATTGATTAACAGAAATATATTGATGATTACACTTATATCATACTAAAGTAAGGCTTAAAGAAGAATATATTATGATTAGTAAACATCGTGTGATAAACACTAAAATCTAGAACTGAATTTTTGGATAATATTTTGTGTAACATCTTTGACTTTGCAAGATGAAATTTTTTTAAATATTTTGAGAAATCCATACTCATTATAAAATTTTGTTTTCTATAGAATGTTTTCTAAGTATGATTTTTTTTAAAATAAGATAGTTTAACAATATTAAGGATAAAATGTTGTTGCTAATAAAGTAAATAAATATATTTGTAATAAGTTAACCATAATGAGGAACCAAAAATTATTTTTTTTTAATTTTGTCCTAAATCTAAATAAAAATATAATTGAAATATAAATTATTATTTTTATAACCCAGTAAATCAAACTGTAAAGTAAAAAGGTTAAGGATATCCACTGTAAATAGTGTAAATAAATTGTTTATTTATTTGTTGTTAGTAATAAACTTTGTTAAATTTTGTTATTTCAAAAAATTTTGTGTCCGAGTTATTTATTTCTCCACATCGCTGCATGAAATCACGATATATGCATAATATTTGAAACAAATATATAATTTTGCACAAAAGATAAATAGAGAATTATTTTAAGAATTTTTAATATTTAATGGTATTCATTACAATTAAATAATCATAATCTTACATTATTTTATTGGTCATAAATCAATTATCACAATATTATATTGAATTATATGCTATCAGTTGACACACATATTTTGTTTGTCAGATTATTAAAATGCTACCACGTATTTATTATATCATTACATGAAGATATAAGATCATATTATATTATTTCATTATTTTATTATGGTAATAAAATTATAGTAAAAAGAAAAAATATACAGAATTAGTTAAACAATGAAGAATATTATTACTGTTATTTATTATTATTAGTTTCAGTGTAGTAGATTATGACATAAAATCCCTTCTCATATTTCACTACCATATTTTTAAATTAACTTAGAATAAACTTTATGAACCTGATATTATTTTATTGAGCTAGATTATTAAATAGAAGATTAAGATTTAATTATTAGTTTAATCTTAGTGAGTAGAAGTTATTAAAGTCGTAAGAATACTATGAGTTTGTTATTTGAAATAGTAATAAAGGGGGGATAGTGTTCTTATGCCATTGAGGTAGTATCCTGTGGGATATTGGCTCAATGTAATCTATCTTGTCATCTGTATTTTCACTTCAAAACTCCTGAAAATATTAAATATTTATTTAATTTATTTTATAAACTAAACCTTATTCGTATTTTAAATTTGAGCTAGTGAAATATTTTAATTTTAATGTTGAATATTTTAGTTATTAATTATTAACTGAGATAGAACCCATTTTATTTCATATCATATACTATTCTGAAGTGAAGATGCACAAGAGTACAGGTTAGATTTTGGCACCCAACGTGGGACCTGAGTGTTTAAAATGGGAGATTATAATGGGCTTACATGACATGGGGAAGTCTCGATTAGATTTTGCTCTTCCAACGTGACTACACAATATGTAGTTGGGACTACAATCAATAGTTCAGATTGTGGTACCCAAACATTTAGGCTATGAGATATATTAGGAAAGTAGTTGAAAATATATAATACAATAGTTAGTATTTGAATTTGTTCGCGTAACTTTAGAGATTATTGATAGTATATCTCACAGAAGATAGATAATTTAATATTTATTATAGCAATAATTATTTAGGATTTGGTTATTATAGTGAACTAAGTGCTTATTACTAAAAATATTGCAATTTTATGTGGTATATAATCTGATTGTTAAAGAAAATAGTACTATATTGTTGTAAAACAATTAGCAAATAAAATTTTAAAATATGCATATGTGGCTTACGATTATTTTATTACATATTATGACCATGTCAATTATTGAAATATTAAAAATATATTTTGAAAATGCTTTAATATGTGCAAATTATCTGTGAATCATGCATGTGGGAAATAATGTTGTGACACACATAATGTTAATCATTATTGTTATTTAGGATTAGATTGTATAAGGTGTAAAGGAGGTATTATCTATAGTTTATTGTGGGTGATGGTTAGATGGAAATAAAAGAAAGTGGTAAGGAACTATTTTATGAAAAATTAATAGTAATATATTGTTTAAATATTGAATTTTGAGAAAAAGCATATTTGAAAAAAAATGAATAATCACGATAATAATTTAGAGAGTGAAATATCTGAGTTTATTGTCGATGATAGTTGTGAAGAGAAATGAGAAATAGAAAATTTAATCAAAATGGAAACAGTTATGGATAGTGTCCAAACTATAGACTGCAAAATGAATGAAGAGGAGAAAGAGGTTATGGAATTGAAAATAGTGGAAGAAAAGGTAATAATGTCTGAAAAAGATGTAGAGAATTTTTCAGTATCCCAGATAATGATGATGTTTACAAAGATAAATGAAAATATGAATAAAATTAGTGAATCTCTTAGAGAAGATAGTAATATAAAATTTAATGTTCTTAATGAAAATATGAGTAAAAATAGAGAAGATAGTAATATAAAGTTTGAAGCTCTTAGAGAGGATACAAAAGCTCTTAATGAAAATATGAATAAAAATATTGAGTCTCTTAATGAAAACCTAAATAAAACAAATATAAGATTAGAATCTCTTAGTAAAAATGTAGACAAAAATAGTAATGAAATCAGAACTTGTGTAGAAAGTATGAATCAAAAACTTAATGAAACCTGTAAAACAGTAGAAGATTTTAAAGTGGAAGTACAAGATAAATTTAATAATTTGGATTTGAAATTTGATAGCAATGAAAAAGTCATTGGTTCTTTAAAGGAGGAAATAGAGCACATAGATTATAAGAATCAGGAATTGCTAAAAAATAAATTTTCCAAATTCTCTGAGAATACTATAAATGGTTTGAGCAAGCAAATAGAAGAATCTATCAATCAGTGTCAGATAAACAATAGCAACTTAAATCAGAAGCTTAATAGTAATAAATCAGATGTTGATTACAAAATTGGTGAAATAAAAGATCATATAGATGAAAGTATTAAAATTGTTAAGGAAGAGATAGTGCAGACCAGAATAATTGTGAAAGATGAAATGGAGAAAGAATTAGTAGAGAAGTTCAAGGATTTGATAGTGCAAATTAGGAGAGATGTAAAGGAAGAAATAGAACAAGATTTGGTTGAGAAATTAAAAGATTTTGGTATTCAGAAAGATGATGAACATAAGTATAGATCTAAAGTTGGTGAGAATATGAAGTGTTTATAGAAAGATGTAAAAGAACAGGCACAGCAGTTGGAAAAGAATAATAATGAGTGTAGAGAAATAGTAGATCAAAACTTGGATAAGTTTAAAAATGAACAGAAGTTATATGTAGAACAAGTGATTGGACAGATAAATTTCGAAGAAAAGTTGCAACAAGTGTATGAACAAATGGAGGAGATTAAGTCCATAAGTAATAAAACTTTAGAGTTAGGCAAAGAAAAAGTATTGAGTAGTAAATATAAAGACTGTATAACTCCATCCCCAATAGATAGAATAGAATGTCTAAGAAAAGGTGAGGATAACCAATTAGAACATACTAATGTTAAAGAAATAGACGGCAGACCAATTAGGGAAAATATTAGTTGTGATGGAGGTTCGAATAGCTCGATGGCATTATGTTTCATGAGGGTCAAACCATTTAGAGGAGACTATACCGAAAACCCATCTGAGTTTCTGAATAGTTTGCATGAGCTATTTTCAATATGTGTTCTAACAAAAAAGGAAAAATTAGCCATCTGTAGTAATCATTTAGGTGGCACTGCCAAAGACTGATGGCAGTTGCTCTTTGAAAGGCCAAATACTTATGGCGACTTTAGATATTTAATTATAGGGAGTTTCTGGAATGCAGACAAACAAGATAGTATTAGGTTCCAGATAACTCAAAAAAAATATCACTCTAGCAAGGGCAGTTACACTAGTTTCTTTTGAAGCCAGGCTGTCCGATTGAAAATGCTTACTGCATGTCCATTATCTGAAGGGCAGATAGTCAGGATAATATGCCATAATTTGCCCAGAAATGTGGAGCAATTATTAATTGCAGCAGACCGTTATTCGATAGAAGATGTGTCAGAGATATTAGACACACTTGAAATCACTGAAACATCTTTAGACAGTAGATTCAAAGCAAATAGGGAAAGAAATAATTATCCGTTATCAAATATTAACATTAACAATAATAGTCAAAGATTTCAAGCAGGTTTTAAGAGGAGATATAATTTTAGAGAGAGAGAAAGGGTATCTCCCCATGCTAAGAAAGCAGTTAGATTTGATAAATCTAGGAGTAGGGTAGAGGTACAAAATAGTCAACCCTCTACTAGTGGTATTACTACAATTTTAAAAAGACCAAATGTTAAAACAAGTGACAAAAAGTTAAACTGAAAAGGTCTTTGTGTATTAGTTCCTCTTTGCAAGAACCCGGTGCTAACAAATTGAGGAATGATCAGATGTGGAATGCTAAATACTTTAGATTTAGACATTGATTTTTTAGAACCCTTTATGTCCAGTTGTAATTTTAAATATTGAAAATATAAAAGTTGAAGCATTGATTGACTCCAGAAGCCAAGCTTCCATATTATCAGAGTCAACTTATAAAAATCTGGTATGCATAAAAGGTGATAATATATATATATATATATATATATATATATATATATTTATATATATATATATATATATATATATATATATATATATATAAAATTAAGAGCATGCTAATAACTCTAAACAAGCTTTTTTTTTTATTTATGATAAATGCTACTACAAGAGAAGGCATTCAAATCATTTTTATTTTGGATTGTCCCCATCCCCAGACCAGTTTCGACCTATGGGTCTCTTCAGTGAGGAGTTGGGACATTAGATCTAAGAAAACCAACTCAAGCAAAGCATTTATCTAAAAGATAATTGTTAGAAGAAGATCTGAACTTTTAGACATCTACATGTCTTTAAAGTCAGCTCTCCAACTGAAAAAATCATATGGGCCTGAACTTAATTCAGATACTCCATATATTAGTAGGCTTAGCTCTTTAATTTAGCTAAAGCCACAACAGCAAAATAATAATAGTAATAATAACAAGTCAGATGTCACATGACTTATATATAGCTTGCACTTACAAATATGTAAAATTAAGAGCGTGCTAATAACTCTAAACAAGCTTTTTTTTTTATTTATGATAAATGCTACTACATATATATATATATATATATATAAACTCTTTATTACTCTCCATAGTAGTTCTCCATCTTTCTAACTCTCTATTCTTTATTAAGGCATCTATTCTTCTATCCCATTCCTTACCACTATAACACTCAAGCAATCCTTCTAACACAATCATCCCACCTTTTGTACAAATATACTGATATAAATTTTTTATCCAAACGTTCTGGATACTGCATTATCTTTCTCACCCATCTTGTTACCTGCCCTTTACTCATAACCCAATTAAATACTATTTTGACTATTTTTATTATCCATAAACTGCAATGTACCAAACATTTTCATTTTGCTTTTTCCATCTCTCATATAAAAACTTGACCATCCCATTTCTTCTTGAATTGCCTCCTTTGCTGTCAAGACATCTGCATCTAATGCATGTTTTCCTACTTCCCTTTGTACTTTTTTAAGTAATATAATATCCCTATACTAATACATGGTGCAACATTGCCATATGTTAACCCTGCTCCTGCAACTTGCTTCCATACAATTGTAGCTACATCATATTTATTATATGAAAATACTGTTAATTTCTTTTTCAATCCCTTTCTTTTCTTTGCTTCATTTATCAATTTTTTCTCCCATTCATCCAAGCAATTTTTCTGATTACTTAAGATGATTCCTAAATAACTATATCTGTCCACCATACTTAACTTTATATCCCCCAATAAAAATTCTTTGTCTTCTCCTTCCCCAGAATTAACCATCATTATATTCGATTTTTCTTTACTAAATTTAATCCCATCTCTTTACCTACCCTTAACATGTCCTCAGCATAACTTGCATATATTCTCTTTTTTCTGTACACAAAAAGTCATCATCTGCAAAAAAAGTTTCAACAAAGTATATACTCTCTTGCCAACTATTAGTGGTATCTCTACTCCTCTTCCTCGTCTTTATATTGCTCTCTCCATGTTATTCAAATACAACAAAAAACAAAATAGTTGACAGAGAAAATCCTTGCCTTAGTCCTACCCCATTTTTAACTTTAACTTATTCTATATCCCCTAATTGATATATATAATAATTATTTTCATATAATCTCTTAATAATATCCACTAAAGCTTCATCCATTGCCAAATTTTCTAAACTTACCCATAATCTATTTCTATTTATTCTATCATATGCCTTATCTTTATCTATAAAACTCATATATAACTATCTACCTGAATTCCTACTCATATCCATAAATTGTGTAACTACAAATAAACTATCTCCTATATGCCTATCTGACCTAAAACCTCCTTGCATTTCCTTCACTTCTTTGGCTATTTAAAAACTACAAATTGTGTTACTGAATAGGCTAACAGCATATTTTAAGAAATATAATATGTATTTTTAATTATAAAAAAAATTGTTACATGCAAATGTTTTGGAAACTAACTTTTTATAGACATATTTGCATGTCATATTATGAGAACAATTAATTAATTTGAAGTCATTTAATGTATGATTCTATGATTGCATATATCTAAATGACTCAACTGTTCCAGTTTAGGTAACTGCATTAAAGTTGTTGAATGAAATTTATTGTCAACCTATTTATAAATGCAATGTACAATAGCTTAAATGTATTCTCTATTAGATCAGGAATAATTTAAGCATACATCTATATAGTAGTCAGTCTAATAGATGCAGCATTTTTCAGATAACATCTTACCCATTTCTTCCAGTTTAACTTAAATGTGTATAACATTTATAGCAAATAATATAGAATAAAACTGTCAACAAATATTGTTTTACCTGATGGTTTGTGATGATGGTATGTTAGTTATATTTATATATTGGTTTATTTCCATCATTTAATATTATGTATTGAATGTCTTTAGAAAAATTTAACTTTATTTAAATAGTTCAATTACATTCAACTGTTACTAGTAGCATACAGATTCAAGAGGTATTATTATTCTCTCTTTTTCAGGTGTTGTTGATCTGACCTGTTGACAGTACAAGCATGAGAATACAACCTGAAAGGCTCAGTTGGTTAGAGTGTTATTTTAAAATTCAAGAATCCAAGGGTCCAGATTCGATTCTCCTGTTAGTACTGTCACTAGTGAGACCAGCCACACCTGATGAAAAGAGAAGGATAATATTTCTTAATCTCTTAAAACACTGTGCAAACCTATGTGCTATTACTAACTGTTGAATTTAATTGGAATATTTAAATAAAGTTAAATTTTTCTAAAGTCATTTAATGCTTAATATTAGATAATGGATATAGTCCAATATATAAATCCAACTATCAACAAATGTTTCATAATTATTATATGTTGGATTATTTTTATTAGATTAAATGCTAAATATCTTTACAAATATTCATGCTTTCTTTAGACTTTTTAAAGACATTCAACTGTAAGAAATAAAACACGGGTTAGTTATAGCTAAATGTATTTGAAAAATTTTAATGAAGTTTGAATTTTTTAAAGACATTCAACATTTAATATTAGATAATGGTAATAGTCTAACTTATATTTATTATTAAAATGTCACTATCAAATAAATCTTCAGATAAATACTAAGTATGATTCACCTTTTAGATGTCTAGATGTTTTTCATTTCATCAAAGCTACAATATTTGAAAGGCATACATATTCACTAATATATGAATTACTGATTCATGTAAAGATAAAATACTTTTATTATCTTTGATATTACATTTATTTATAGACACATTTGGCTCTATCCTAGATATGCCTGGATTAATTATTTTATAATACTGTATATTAATGATGATAAAACTGTATTGATCAGTATAAAAACATTTCAAGAATTTAAAGTTGTTCTTCACAAAATATTCCCTAAAGAACATACAAATAAACATAAAAGAGAAAATTGCTATTGATATGTAATTTTTGAGACATCTTATTATCTCCCATGGAATTAAAATAGATCCAAATAAGATCATAACTGTTCTGAAACTTCCAATGTCCACAGACTTCAAATAATTGTGATCATTTTTAGAGTTTTACATTTTTTATTATAATTTTTATAATAATTTTACTAAAAACATCCTAACATAATTTCTCACCAAAAAATATGAATTGGAAACAGAGTGAAAATAGGGTCAAAGACTTTATAATTTATAAAAATTGTTTATTCTTTAGGAAATAATATTAGCATATCCTAACTTTAGTAAACTGTTCCCTTGCAAACAGACAGTTTCATTATACACTACAGAATTATTATTTTTTAATATAATAAAAGAAATAAAAGCAAGATTTTGATTTTTAAGTTGTACCTTAAAAAAGCAAGAAGTGAATTAGAGTATTATTAAAAAATAAACATTGCTAATAGTTGGTCTTTTAATAAATTTAGACTGTTTATTCTACCCCAATCATAAGAGGCTTAAACTTTTAAATAAGAGCTATTAACAGCAGCTGATTTAGTTATTAGAATCTAATTTTGAAAAACTTCAATTACAAGGTTCAATATTATTCTAGGTCAAATAATTTAAATAATTTTCTGAGTTGTAATCCACTGCAATTCCAATATAAACAATTGAATACAAAAGGTACACTGTTGTCATAGTAACTATTGATGAAGATTTTTTTGAGAATAATCTTAAAAGAATACATTTTTTATTAAAATATTGGATATTCCCATGCCATTCTACTTTTATCAAAAATTTTATAAGATAATTAGTTAAAATAAAGAAAGATACCAAATAAGAATAATAACCTAAATGAGCATTGGAGAGCAGTGGTCCCTACTCATTTAAGCTGGATACCAGTAATAATGTTTTAGCTCTAGAAAATAATACTTTCATCATTGGTTGGCACTTAGATGACATTTACCTTATAAAATTTTTCCTTCTACATTTAATTCAAATTGTTAAATAACTTTTGATGAGACCTATTACCTGATAGGGTTTTATATATTCATTTTACTTTGGAAGGAAAAAAACACTTATTAATAATTGTATACTTTAATTTTTTTTATTTGTTTTAGTTTTAAACTTCAACCACTAATTCTGATGAGTGGCAGGAAAATAAACTCCTGTTACCTTTCAATATTCTCTTCTTTTGCTGCTGCTGCCCTTTTAATCCACTTACCACTCAACATGTTTGCACTCATCTTTTATAGCTTGCTAATATCAATCATTCTAATTGACAAGAAATATCATTTCCTCTTGATTTCTCCAGCCTTAAATTAACAATTGATTGGTCTTTATAGTCTGAATCTAAAATAGTAATAAAACAACCTGACAACCACATGATAGTCTAAGCATTTTGAAACTACCAAATTATTTTGTTAAAATAAATAATAAAAAATATATATTAACATTTAAACTCCTCTAAATTATATGAATGAATAATTTCAAATTTTCAACTATATTTTATTTAATTTTTTTAATAAAAAAAAAATACTCTAGAATAAGATTAAATATTACAAACTAAAGAAATATTTCCATTAACAAATAAATTTAAAATTACTACTACAAGCATGCACACTCATGCATTCAGATATCATACCATATCTTTTAAACCAATAAATTTAAATTTTCCATTAAATAGCACTAAATTACTTACCTATTTTTAAATTAAGCCAATTTAGTTTAATCTCTAAACTCAATTTTAATACTATTATTTAAACAAATTGTCTTATTATTATTATGAATTAATTTAAACAATATTTTATTTTAATTATGAAAACTACTCATTATCTTTTAACAGTAAATTAAATTCAGTTACTATTATGATTAATTCTGATATTAAACTAGATTTCTTAAACTCTATTAAAATAATCTAAACTTCTTTAATATTATTAGCTATATTTTAGATTTAAATTATTAAAATCTACTTTAATTATAAGCTTAAATATTTTAGCAAAACAATAAAATACAATATTATTAATTCATAACACAAATATTTTAAATCATTGATTATTTAGACTTGCCTATACTTATATGATTTACAAAGATAGTCGAACTTAAAACTTCTTATAAATATTTTTTAGTTAAATATCAGCAACAACTGAAACACTAGCTTTCTTGGCAAAGCCAAATGTTACAAATTATATATATATATACAATCCTGTCTAGACCAGCCCTTATTTATCCACAGTTGCAAATCAAACCCATTTAAAACATAAACTAGATAATAGATAGTTTGATATGCACTATCAATTGTTTTATAATGCAAACATACATATATAAACACATGTGACAAAACATTGTTTTATTGAATCTTAAATAATGTCACAATGGAATAATTTATATTTTTCAAAGTAAAGTAAAAAGACCATTTAATAAGGTTTTTCATATATATATATATATATATATATATATATATATATATATATATATATATATATATATATATATATATATATATATATATATATATATATATATATATATAAGAACAATAAAGTATGTGTCAATGTATTAGATGTCACTATTTATGACTTCAACTTAGTAGATATAGCAATGATCTAATGCCAAGTGAATACCTAGGCAACCAAGTGTTAGAAAATGAGAGTAGAATTTTGTTATGTAATTGTAATTGTAACTATAACCATTTAGTGCAATGCAACAATATACAACTACAGCAATGAAAGAGGAAATTGAAAAGCTTGTATTCTAGGCAATGGAAACTAAGCATGGTATAAAATCAAACACAGTAGTAGTAGTAGTAGTAGTAGTAGTAGTAGTAGTAGTAGTAGTAGTAGTAGTAGTAGTAGTAGTAGTAGTAGTAGTAGTAGTAGTAGTAGTAGTAGTAGTAGTAGTAGTAGTAGTAGTAGTAGTAGTAGTAGTAGTAATAGTAGTAGTAGTAGTAGTAAGTAGTAGTAATAGTAGTAAGAGTAGTAGTAGTAGTAGTAGTAACCACATACAACTAATATTTCAAAATCAAATTTTAGACTGCAAGAAAAGATGGATGATTTGTTCGAAAATCCCATATAAGTCATATAATTTTCACATCACAAAAACTTGAAAGAAATCATGATCAACTTTTGAAATAAAGAAAGTTGATAATTTCTAGCAGTTTAATGAAGGGATTGAACTGATTTTGAGTTGACAATTAAAAATAAAAGACTGTGCTATTGTTCAAATGAGGAAAAAGACAAAGAGTACATCGCCAGCCTATATAGATAAATGAAGTAAAAATTTTCTTTTATATAATTCACTAAATGGCAAATAATGAATTGAAAAAAATTAAATCTATTAAAGTACAAACAATGTATTCTGGATAAATACAGTCACTATAGAACCCAAATTCTCTTCTCTCAACCATAGAAGAATAATGATTTAATTCACTCATCTATAAAATGCTAAAGAAACATCAAACATTTCATGTAAAATGTCTGAATGGATCCAGGAGAAAAGCAATTGTAGAAAATGAAAACATCATCCCAAGTGCTATGCTGAAGAATTTGAATGATCAAGGAAGGATTTACCAGAGTATAATGAAAAGAAGGGTGATAGACTGTATTAATGAGAAACATCATTGCTAGATTCACAGACTTAATTTGGATGATTGAAGAAAATTTGATTTATTAAGTGTTAGATTTTTTTACATTTGTAAAATTCTATTCTCATTTCATTTCTACCTTTAGAAATTTCTCTGTGCCTACACTTCAGAAGGTTCATATGTTTAAAAGCAACATAGTGCGGGGGAAGTTTGTTAACTTGGATAATTTTTTTATGTAAATAAAGTTTAGGTCACTTACCTCCATAGTGACCTTACATTTGGATCATCACCAGATAATATGGATTATGGTAAGAGTTTTGATACTATTCGATATTAATTACATATACTATTACATGACAGAGTTCACATTGTTTATTTTAACTAACAGTTGTTATATTGATTTTATTCTGTGTAAATGGCTAATCTTTCTATGTGGATGTCCTTTCTTAACCACCATATTAATCATACTTAGGCAGGGCATCCCAAAGAAGATGGAATGTCAATCATTGGAATTCGATAATGATATATATATATATATATATATATATGTTTATGTAACATTGTAATTAGTTAGTCAGCTTCGCAGTCAATGTAATCATGATTTCTTTTTTATTTATTCAATTTGCTTTGTAAATAGTGAGTGCTGAGTTATGTATATCTACCATGAGTATGGGTTGGAATAATGGATACTTTTAATCTATGATATGGTGGAAATGCATACTTGATACATATTACCACATCTTTTATTATGTTAAATGAGTTTTACATTTTATTAATCAAATTTGTTAATTTAATTTAAAATTAAACTGGTCTCTAGTTTATCAGAATCATTCATACACTCATTCATCAACTTATTTGATTGTATATATGTATACACACACACTTCTTTTCCATATATAATGATAGAGCAATAGGGTTGGATGGATCTTATAACAATGGGAACCTACATAGAGGTGCGATAGTTGCTATACAAAGTAAATTTACCTCTGAAAGGAGCTGGAGGAAACATTCTCTCCGAGTTTGAATACTGAGGCATAATGGAATGCAAAAGAGGGTGAGGCATGGATGGAATAGCCTAAATTGTATTTGAATTTAATGTATAAACATAGAGCTAGCCCACTGGAGGTAGATACAATCATTGGTTAAGTACTTCATTGTGTTATTGACAGCATCCTACCAGAAAACTGTCAGTCTATAGTGAGATGCAATCCCCCTCTTCTGCCAGAACATTACAATATATATATATATGAAAAAGAAAAACAAGTTTTATATACGTAATATCTTTCTGTAATCAATAAATCTTATATATTGTTCTTTCTAGAAATTCAGAAGATCTTGTCAATTATCCAAGATTAAGCAGAAATGATGTCTTTTGTTTACTACTTTTTTTGAGACCTCCACCAATACTGTTTAGTATAAAACTAATCTGTGATAAATTGTTTTAATTGGTATAATCTTACTTGACTAAGATAAAAGTTTCCTTTCAATAAGCAGATCGTGTTATTTTCCACATTAATTAGCATAACTTGATCAGTACATTGATTGTTTCTTTTTAAGTTCAGTGATCTGACATTGATCTAAAATTAGTTTAAATTCATCTTCCATTATTCTATTTGGTATGTCATTAGAAGTGTCTTAATGTCAGTTTACTTATATATTTATTTAATTTTTGTTTAATATCTCTTTATCGTTTTGATAATAATAACAACAATAAGATTTTTCAGCTAAACTATTTATATATATATATTTTTAAAAATATGAATTCTCTGAAAGATAGCTTTTGTTTTTTCAAGCTTCTTTCTACTTTTATCTTTGTAAATATTTTTATAAGTACTATAATAATCTTTGTTTGATAGTTTTTGGAATTATTTATTATTTTCTTGAAAAAAATATTTAACTTTCTTAATTTTGGCTTTTTTTATTGTTGTTATTGTTTTTCTTATCTCTTTTTTTTTAAGTTTGTTTTAGATTTTGCAATTAACTGTATATTTTTAGCACCATTTTATTTTTTCTTGTTGTTTTACTTGAGCTTCATGTTTAATTATTTTTTTATTTCAATTTGTAATTCATCTGATTTATTACTAATATCATCCAAAACATAAACAATTTCTAATATTTCTAAAACTATCAATATATTTTTAGCACATATATAGACTATTATTTATCGTTTTATTCTAACCATTACATTGTATATATAGACTATTAATTGTGTCTATAGTTGGTCTATAATTTCACTCAAGTTTATACATGAATAATTTGCTTGTGCTTCTAAACCATGCTGTTGCTATGACATTTTTATATTCTAACACTGAGTTTCAAAATTTTAATTATTTAGATTATTGCTGACTTGACACAGAAATTTCTATGTATATAGTTGTAAAATACCAAAATAATACTGAAATTATAAAAGCATGTCAGTCACTCTAGTTTTTTTTATTTCAACTTCCTAACTTATAGTGACAGCATTCTCTTATTTTCTATCCCAATTTTGTCATTCAAATTCCCAGTCAGCAAAAAATCCCATGTCTGTAACTTTAGGAAAATTCTATCTGAACTTTAACATATTTTCTTTTTATTTTCTTGTCTTATTGAGACACATATTTATATTTTACTAATGTTAATGGAATATCTATAAAATTCAATTGAAAAAAGTTTTAATATGACTTAGTGTACAAATATACAATTTGTGTATATTCTTAATGATGAATTGGCCACTTTTCAGTAAATATATTAATGTTATTATATTAGAAATAAATACTAATTAAGTTAGAAATTATTATTTTAGCTGAAATATAAACTTTGAACTCAATTAAACAACAACAATATATATATATATATATATATATATTGTTGTATATTGTATTTAAATAGTATATATATATATATATATATATATATACTATTTAAATACAATATATTGTCTATTCTGAACTTAATGTCATTATAATCACTGACTTAGAGAAAACATAGGTATGACAATAATGTTGGCATCAAAAAGGGTTTTGTGGGTTTCATCAACAAATTTTTAAGGACATGTATAACTGAAGAGTTGGAGAGTGGAAAGACAGAAGTCTCTCCAATAAAGTTTGAATTTTTGCTATCTTACAATGATTATATATGTGTGTGGGAAATGATGATCTGGACCAATAGATGAGTGCTGGTTCAGCATGATAATGAATATTGGATATCGTTTATCTTTTTATATCTATGTGGTCATGTGTATCAATTGTATAACATGGAGTGGATAGTTATAGGGAACTTGAAAGTCTGAGTTCAGGTCCTTTATATATATATATATATATTATAAACTTTAATAATGTATAACATTATTTCATCTTTCTTTTTTATACATGTTTATTATGTATATATATATATATATATATAATTAAAATTACCCCAAATCCAAAATTTAACCAGACCAGCAAAAAAATAATATTAAAACACAACCAAAGGTTTCACTGCTACAAGCAGACATCTCAAGTGTAAAGAACTACAAAAACTACACAATATATATAATATTAAACATTACCCACAAGTCCATTCACTTTCCATCCACCCTTAATATTAAAAAAACTCTTAAATAAGTTAATTGCTTCATAATAATAAATTTTCAATAATAAAGATTCTTTAATTCTTCTTTTGATTTCATTTTGATGAAGTTACAGTTGTCTTCTTTGAGAGAAATGAAATCAAAAGAAGAATTAAAGAATCTTTATTATTGAAAATTTATTATTCTGAAGCAATTAACTTATTTAAGAGTTCTTTTAATATTAAGGGTGAATGGGAAGTGAATGGATTTGTGGGTAATGTTTAATATTATATATATATATATATATATATATATATATATATATATATATATATATATATATATATATATATATATATATATTGTGTAGTTTTTGTAGTTCTTTATGCTTGAGAAATCTGCTTGTAGCAGTGAAACCTTTGGTTGTGTTTTAATATTATTTTTATTGCTGGTCTGTTTGAATTTTGGATTTGGGGTAATTTTAATTATATATTGACTAGTTTAGCTTTATGCTTGTAATGTTTATATATATATATATATATATATATATATTGTGAGAATACATCAACCCATTTAAAAAATGCAACACGACGTACACTTATCCTGAATATATAATTATTAACAATAATTACTTAAAATGTATTTTTATTTTTACACATTAATATCTGTGTGAACAAACTCGTTATAACTTTAACAATTCTTAAGTATACCGACATGTAGATAATCACATTATATATATATATATATATATATTGTGCCAGGCACTCTATGAGTGACCACACACAAGGTGGCTGTAGTCTTGAAGATACAGCACAATTATAAATAATTACAATTATTAATTTATGTAGCTATAATATAAACAGTATAAAATGGATAAAGTTGTCTGGGTATATATTTTTACCTACACACACTCAAGAATATTAACTCCCAAATTGTAATTTGACGCAGTATATATGGATACAATATTTTTTGTTTAATTTTGTTTAATTTTAATAAATGTGAACGTCCTACATTTATAATTTCATTTTTTTTTTTTGTAAAAAGTCATTTATGTGTAGGAACATGTTATAAAGGAAATAAAAATATATAAAATAATTAAAAAGTAATTGTAAGTGTCCCAATGCGTCTGTAGTTTATTTTTAAATCATAAGATTTTCTATGTTAATGCATTAAGAAAAGTCAGGTGGCCATTGTTTTATCAAATATAAAAATGCACTAATGTATTTTTGACCATTCTGCTTTGCACTCTTATTTTTACAAAGAAAAGAGTTCTAAGAATTTGGATGCCAAGGCAGTGATAGAAAAATCTTGTTTATTTGTTCTATAGCTATGTTTAATTTTAATCCATAGCAAAATATTTTTTTTATATTTAAATTTGAAACTAATGTTATCAGTATAGTAGTCCGAGTTGCTCAGATAAAATTAAATTAAAAGTAATATATAAAATAAATTAAAGATAACATTCTTTAAAAGAAAACTATGTGAATTATTTTTGGATCAATTAGCCACCAAGGTAAAAGCTGGGGACTATTATTCGAAAGAGGGTAGCCAAATTGTCTTTGTAATGGAGGTGCTATAATACTGTTCACCAGGTGCAGGACAACAGTCATAGTTATATTAAGATTTCTTGCAGTCATATTTACTCCAAGTTCTCTCAGATGTATTTTCTTCAGTCTTCTGAGATATTGCCAGAAAGATTCTCAGGGATATTTAAGCTCTTTAATATATATATTGCATGATTGTTGCAGGCTATCTAGCCTTATATTTTAGTCACTGTGAATATTTTATGACTCCAAATTAATGCAGAGGTTAATTATGCAGAATACCACTGTATGGAGTACTATCCTAATCATTGAATGGTAATAACTACAGTCAGTACAGAGGAGAGTGAGGATGCTAAAATCTTGCAGTGCTAGAGAGCTCCTGTCACTTCCAGTTTTATGCTGCACTCGCCTCATATCCAGGCCAGAATTTAGAAGACATGAACTGTTAAAAAAGAGCATAGAGCTGAGTCTCTATTTAATTCATTTCTAATAAAATAAATAGCAGTGTTTGTCTGATTCCCACAGTATTAACAAACTCAAGATGAAGACCATTTACACATCAACCAGTGATATAATTATGGGAGAGAAACCAATTTTAACACACTCATACAGCTCCATCCAAGCCATTGAAATGTAGCCACCCAGGTCCAGCAGATATTGTTATGAAGATCACCCAACCAACAGAGTGAAAGAAATAAGTTCCTTGTCATCTAGTGAACAGATGTGTATACCACATTCAGAGACCTAAGTTGGATGAAGTCTCAAAACACCAGAGGGTAAAATTTGTTTCAACCTTTTCATATCATTTTTTTAATATTACTTATAATGTGTAATCTGATTAAAATCTACTTATGCCAAAGATTTAATTTATATTTCGGTAGTGAATGCACATTAAATCATTTATCCGCTATGTGCAGGATTCTTTAAGTTAGTCATTCTTCCACATTTAGTTTAAAAATGTATAATTTTAAAATACCATTAAACTGTGGAATGAATGCAGAAAATGAGCATACATGTATGACCAAATATTTAATGATCTCATATTATTGTTTTTGTTTTATTGCCTAAAATATACATGTGGGTATAGAACTCAGACCACTTCATCCAAATATGTTTTTATGAATTAAGGGAAAACGGATTAAATAATATCTTATTTGCTTTTATTTGTGCAAATAGTGGTGGGATAATGGGGTTTAAAAAATGTTAATTGATGTGTGTAATAAATATTTTATAACTTATTTTATTGTCAAGTGTTATATTTATTTTATTTCATTTCTTAAAATATAACAAAAGTAAATATATTTCCAAGAGCGACTGTAGAATTTCTTTTTTATATCACCTGAGATAAGAGGGCTGAGCATAGAATAATGGGATATGACTTTATTGGGCCTTAGAAAGTTGGTATATGTTATGTAATGGGTTGGGGGTTGTATATCCTTCCAGTCAGGGATTTTTTCTGTCTGGGAGTGGAACGTAAAGACATGAATTATTCAGTCTTTCAAAGTTATACAGCATTTAACCTTTTGATGTCCATTGGCATGGTAACAAAGTAATCAACCATATTTTGATATATTGCTTGATTTATAATGTGTTAACATAAATTTAATTATAAAATTCATATTTCAATTAAAATTATTATTGAGATCCCATCCTGAAGTAGTACAATCACTTTATGCTTGATATGTACACTAAAAATTAGAATGGGTTGAGGTGTGCCCGGTACAATATATATATATATATATATATATATATGTGTGTGTGTGTGTGTGTGTAAGTCCCAAAATTATCAAAGAAAAAAAATCACTATTAAGTTTTAATTGTTGTTGTCATCCATTTATTAAATACAGAGATAAAATAAAATATTGTAATTGAAATAAGGAAAATGTGAACTTAAATCGACATGAATAGTTATATAGAACAATTAACAGAAAGAGAGGAATAAAACTTTTTCCTCTTCTTCTTGAAAACATAAGGGAGATTCAAACATAATACTGATTAGTCAATATATTTTTGAGTAAAATATGTCTGAATCCACCACTCCAAGCCATTTGACAGCAGTCAGTAAAATATTACATCTCCAAAGAAGATAATAATTTCAGAGAATAAAGAAAAACCCACACTTATAATTACGAATAGACTTAATATACATAAAATTATACTTTACAAATATCAAAAATCTTTTTTGTAATTTGATTGAATCTGAACATTAAAAACAATCAACCACTTCATCATTATTTAGAGTATCATGTAAAATACACTTATCAAATTTCAATGGAACCATAACTTCAAATAAAATTCTACTGCAGTTATGCACTTATGATCAGCTAGAAGGGAGCTAGAAGGGAATAAACATTATAGAGATGGAATGTTGACCATATTACCATAATGTCAAATCTGATTGTAATAAAAACCAAACACTACCTATCTGTGTTAAACATCAAATCAAAATGAACTACCACAAACCAGAGGAAATCTGGAAAGAGAAATTATTATTGTAAATGAAAGAATGGAGTCACCATTGGGAAAATCAAACATGGAATAATATTTTTTGAAAGATGAGAAAGATAGGATACCTAAAATTAAAATTTAGTTCATTCGTCAACATGAATTGTTTATAAATCAATCTTAAGCTTGACTATACAAGATTAACATCATATGTATGATTCTCTTTTGTATATTTTTATTTTATTTTATTATTTTCTTTCTTTTGATAATAGAGCAAGTTTCATTCAACTATAAGCAAAATGTATTGATATCTACTGATCATTAATAAAATATAAAAATAAAGACTCCAAGTTAACTTAGCAAGCATTGTGACTATCTACAAATTTAAAATGGTAAGATTTATTACTCTACCTAATTTTAAATATGCACATGATGACAATTATAGTGTTTTATTATAAATGTAATTCGTTTGTTGTAATTAAAGTATTAGTTAATTTTTGTGTTATTCAAAATGAATAATTAATATTCTTCTATTAGTGATCTACTCTATCATATTTTAACAACATCAATAATAGACTTTAAAATAAAAGATAATATTCAATTTATATCTTTACATTATTGTATCATATGGATAGGAAAGTCAAATGTAATGTATAGAGATGATGGTTTGAAAGAAGAGCCAAATTTATTTTATGTTAGAATATTGAATTAATACATTCTATAAGGAATTAATATCCCTTGTAATAATATGTTATGTAGTTTATTACATAATAGAGATGCAAAAATGAAGGATGACCATATTTATTCCATTTTTGTTTACATTTTGTTTATATTTTTTTCTGTTAGATAATTCATATTATGTTTAAATTGAATTATAAATACAGTTTGCTATTGATGTGATTTCATTAAATTGTAATTATTATAAATCATTTGTGATTATTCATCTATTTCACTATTCATTATATCACAATACACCATATATATTGTGCCCTTTTCTATAGGTCAGAAATGGCTCACCACAGTAAATTGTTAAAAATTTTAAATTTTAGAATATGTTCTCTTGATGTGTTAGTTATATGGTGTTAATATTATCTTAAAAGTATGACTTGAAGCTAAATAAAATACATAATGCATAATATTATGATAAATCACATAAGAACAATTAAATAAAGCTAGAAATATTGTTACATATGGTTGTAGAAGCTGGCCATAATAAATAACACAGCTATAAATATTAAAAGTATGTTTAAAAAGTTCAATTTTAATAGTTTAAACTTATAGTTAAATAGATGTTATATTTAAATTTATAAATTATATTTAATAATTATAATTAATATTGTATATTTTAAAAGTAAGTTTTGTGGTAGTGAAAGTTGTATTTAATTCTATATTTTCTAAATTATTATTCCAAATTTTATATAAATGTATTATTTTAGTTAATACGACAAGTTTTGCAATTTATTATTTATTCCCAGACAGTAAATTGGATAAGCTGTATTGGTTATATTAATCATGTGATTTGTATGATAATATAAGATTGCACACACTTGCTTGCTAGTATTTATTAGTAAAGTTCAAAATATTGTAAAATTGCATTATAGAATTGGATAGAATTATTACCTATCATAAAAGCTAATAATAAATATTAAGTTAACTGTTGTTATAAATGTTTAAATAATGTAATAAAGACAAGTACAGTTAATAAAAAAGTTAAATATATTGTTAAAATAAAAATAGATAAATTAAATATTGAAGGTAGGATAAATTCATTATATATTGTTTTAAAAGTTATTTTAAGGATATTTAATCAATTTAGTAAAGTAATAATTGATTTAAGATTAATATTTTTAAATAATATTTAAGGTTTTAATACGTCATATTTTTTATTTTGAAATTTAATAATGTAAGTTTGTAACATTATGCAAATTTGGTATCAAACCAAAAGTAAGAATCAACCAATAGAATGATGTATTTTCTAGGATATAAATATAGATTGCATGGGGGGTTTCAGTGGGTGATTAAAAAATGTATTAAAGGTAGCAGATATCATATCAGAAGCTATCAAGGTAATAGTAAATTTTAATTTTATTACTTAGTCAATTTTTTAGTGCTCTCATACAATTTTGTTTGCAAAGCTAATTGGACATTTATTAAAAAAGTTTTTGCAAAAGAGAGTGGATAATAAAAATATTAATAATAATTTCATTTAATATGCCTTGCTAATTTTTAAACATCTCGTTATCAAGAGTATTCATTGAAATCTAATTTATAATTTCGCAGTAATAAAATGGATATACCAATAAGTAAAATGTATTCAACTTATAATGTTTTAAAAATGAGTATAATATTTATTAATGCAGTTTTAATAATATTGAACAGGAGAACTATTCAAATGAATAAATTAATTTTATGGACATTATATTGGAAACACATTAGAAAAAAGGTTTGCCGATTTAAAAGTAAAGATGCATTATTTTATATGATAAGATAGTATGGCCCAGTATTAATAAGCCATAAGACAAGTATACTTTATAGTAAATTTATGGAAATACAATATTATATGAGTAAATGTTATATCCTTTTTGAAGGAAACATTTTAAAAAATATTTTCAAGAAATTACTTTAAAAAAAAGACTCACAGAAAATATTTAGAAAAAGCGTACATTATGAAAACCTGAGGCATATAGAGGGTTAATACGCATATATAAAATTATTTTAAAGCTAATAATTTAAACCATAAGGAAAAAACTGCTGAATAGGTACTAAAGAATAATAAATTTCTTTGAAGAAGAAACCTATAAAGCAAATGAATATGTTAATAAATGAAATATGGAATTATGGAAATAAATATTGCATAAAAGTTTATCCGGTTAGTTTAAGTTAAACTAAATGAACCTGATGCCTCAGTATGCCAATACAGAATGTTATGGATAGAAGCTTTGAGTTATTATTTTAATAATATGATTTATTTATGGTTTTAATAATCATAAATTTTCTGGACAATAGAAACATAAACTGTTGTTCTATAAACTTTTTCAGGACTGATTGATTATTATTTATTTAATTTTAAAAGACATCTATTTTTTTATTACTCATTTTAAATCTATGCTCTTAATACAGGAAGGAGTACAACACATGTGCAAAGTCAGGGACAATTGTTTGTTGTCAATCAAGAGAAGTATAGAAACTGGGGAGATTGTAGAATTCTCCTGAAGAGAACTTTTTTTTAAAAAAAAAAAACTTTTGAGAAAGAAAATGGAAATATTCGGAGTTATAAAAACATTCATTTTCAGCTGAAGTTATGGAAATATAGTTTTTATTTATTACTATTTATTTTAAATGTAATTTTCTAGTTTATTAGAGTAGGAACGGGAACATTAATCTATTGATAATATTAAAATCCTATAATATAATAATTTAATAGTTTAAATAAGAACACTTAAGTAAAAGTATAAATGTATTTTTGTATGCTATGCTATGTCTAGTGGATGAAAAAGAAGACTGCAAAAAGTGATGACCAGATAATATCACTTGGTAATAGTTAATGAATATTGATATTTTATGATCTATATTTTGTTTTTTGTTTAGATTGCCTATGAATTATAATGAATGAAATTATAAATGTTTAATTATATATAAACGCATTTTATACAACATTTTTTGAAAAATTATGAGCCTAGGATTTATTTTGAGAATATGCATATTATAATTTTATACTATAACACAACATGATAGTAAATATTTATGTGATTCTTTTAAAAAACTTTCATATTATTGGATGTTCCAAGGATTCATGTTACAAGTTGTATATGTTTTAGAATATAGAATAAGGAAGTAAGCAGACTTTTCTTGTGGATTAGTGAGATTGCTATAATTATAAATGAATTTTATTTATTGTTTTGATATGCCAGATAGTTATTTTGTCAATGTAAGGTGTGATAAATCTTTAGAAAATAATAAGATAGTGGCTTGGTAGTAACATGGTGAACCCAAGATGATGCTATAATAGGATGTGATGAGGGATTATGAATAATATTTTATAATCTTCATGGATATCAGTACAGTTAACAGTGCCCTGTAACTGATATATTTATTTTGGACAGTGTCTATTTTCCTTAAATATTGATGTTTTAATAAAGCTGAAGTAATAGCTTGACATCATGAATAGTATTGGAGGACATTAGACTAGATCATGTCTCTATTTCTTATAAATACACTGTGCTATAATATTTTTTGATATATGTTATGAGTCATACTCTGGTTTTTCTTCCCTAGATTCTACATCTGTTCGCTATCTAGATTTCCAATGTAACTACATTGTTCAGTATGATATATTTGAAAAGAAATAATAGATAATTTAGAGTTTAAGATATGCTATCATTTAAATGATATGAGTTCATTTACTTAGAAGAAGTAGAATTTGTATAAATTGGAATTGAAAATCCAATGGATCCTAAAAAGGAAAAGAATCATAAAATATGCTTTGGATTTATTTTGGAAATAAAATTTTCAAGAATAAAATATATAAAACAAAGTTGTTCTTTAAAATGTTAAATAACTTTTAAATGCTTTAATTTATTTGAACATAAGTATTGCATATTTTTAAAATACAATGTTTATAAAGTAAAACGATCATGTAGTATTACAGTGATATTGAATGGGATATATGATATTTGATAATCACAATGCAGTGAACAATGGTATCCACATAATTTAATAATAAATTAATAGTAGATATTTTATATAGTATTTTCTTTTAACATTGCAAATTGAAATTGTTTATTTTTAAAAAGATTTATACTCACGATCAGTTTTCTTATTTTGTTTTTCCGTAGTTTGTTTCTATGGATGTTCTAAAAGAAGGATAGCTTAAATAATAATTAAAGATGATATTTTAAAATAGGTAATAAAATGTAATTGTATCATAGGATTGATTTCAAAAGAGAAATAAAATAGTATTATTTTATTGTTATTATTTTGTCAGATGAAGACTTAAATAAATTCTAGATTGTTTAATAATCAAGTAATATAAAATGTCGAACGAAGTGAGGATATCCGATGTAAATACTGTAAATAAATTGTTTGTTTTATTTTATTTTATTGTTATAATAAACTTTGTTAAATTTGTTTATTCAAAAATTTGTGTGTCTGATTATTTATTTTTCCCATCATAATGCATCAAAAACACAGAATAACTGTATCAAACATATAATTTTTGCACAAAGATAAATAAAGAATTATTTTAAGAATTCAAATATTTTCTTGGTATTCACTTAATTAAGTAATCATATTTTACATTATCTTATGGTCATAAATTGATTATTAAAGAGTACATTGAATTATATGCTATCCATTGCCACATACCTTTATTTGTCAGATTATAAATACGACCACATTTTCTTACATTATCATATGAAGATAAAAGATTATATTATGGTATTATATTATTTTATTATAGAAATAAAATTATAGTCAAGAAAGAGATATACAGAATTAGTTCATACAATAAAAAATATTATTATTTGTTATTATTAGTAGTTGAGTGTAGTAGAGTATGACATAAAATCCCTTCTCATGTTTTACTACAGTAATTTTATTTAACTTATAACAATTTTATGAACCTTATTTTATTGAGCTAAATTGTGATGAATAAGAGATTAAGATTTAATTATTAGGTTAGTCTTAATGAGTAGGATTTATTAAAGTCTTAAGAATACTATAAATTTATTATTTAAGATAGTAATAAGGGGGGGGTAGTGTTCTTATGTCATTGAGGTAGTATCCTGTGGGATATTGGTTCAATGTAATCTTTCTTGTCACCTGTATGTCACTTCCAAGTCTCATGATAAGATAAATATTTATTTATTTATTTTATAAACAGAACCTTTTCATTATTTTTCTAGTAGAATGTTTTAAGATAATGCAGGATATTTTATTTATTAATTATTTGCATCGAACCAAATGTAATCATTAACTGAGCTAACCCATTTTATTTTATATTTATATTATCCAGAAGTGAATGTACAAACGATAGGTTAGAATATATATATATATTGTGTGTGCGTGCATGCGTGTGTGAATAATTGTTATGCAAGCTAGACATAATTATATCTCTAAACTATAATTCCTATATATTCTTCCTGAGTTCAAATTCTGTGGAATAGTGAGAGTAGATTAGCGGATACATGGAAATAGGTTGATAAAATGAATTTATTACTATTTTACTATAATAATTTTATATTTATGGAAATAATTTATGCCATTCCATTGCCCATGATATTTGATGATTGGGTTATTTTGTCTGACTATATACATGTTTAATCTATCATAAATGTCCACCCCATTGCATGTGCTACCTAAAACAAAAGAGTTATCAAATGACTATTTAGTAACATTTTTGTCATTGAGTTACATATGGCATCCAATGTTTAGGCTATTTTGTGTTCTTTAAATTCAGCATATATTTTGACTCGTTATTTATAGCATTTAACTTTTGAATTATTTTGTTTTCTTAATAATACATTACAAATTAAGCAAAATTATAGGGGCATGAAAACCATATTATTGTATTATTGTATACTAATAATTTGAGTATAGAATAAATTGGTAATAGAGAAATAAAACAAATATATACTTTAAAAAAAATAATAAAAAAACTCAGTAGTCAATCGAATATAAAAATTGGATTTTAGATAGCAAATAATAAAGATAGATAAAGAACAACCATGTAATGTACAGTTTTGACATATGGAAAGTATAGTTGCAGAATTCTCTGTGATATTTTATTAGCACAGTTAATATATATCATGAAAAAAATATTTTAAAGTAAAGCAAAAATCTATAAAGCTAGCATACTAATAATGAATAATAAAATATAATAATATAGTAAATGATCACTCAAAGTAAGAGAAAAATGTTAGGATTAGAAACTAATGACAAAATTCAGGTTGAAATTGAAACATAAGGAGTCAGTATAGAACAACCCCCAAATTATTTTTGAAGATAGTATGATACTATCCTAAATGAAAATAAGAGGGACAAATTATTCATTCATTTGAGAATGAGATATTGGAACATATTACACTCCAAGAAAAAGGGATGAATATAAGAAAAGAACAAAAAGAAAGAACGAACACCAATGATTCTGTTCTCAATCAATTAATGATGATGGTAAAAAGTTTAACAATGAATATGGTCATCAAAGTAGAAATAAAAAAAACAAAATGATGAGTTTAAAGAAATGAAAAATGTTATAGCAAAACTATCTTTAGATATGACAAACAAAATAATAATTTATCTATTCAATTTAGTGAATAAAGACAGAAATGAAAGAAATAAAGGAAGACATCAATGAAAGGAATTGTAAATGTCAAATAAGATTTATCAAATTAGAAAAACAAGTTGAAAATAAAATTGATGATAAGTTTACCAAAATAATGAAATCTTGTGACAACTTTAAAACTGAAATGATGAAAAATCTGAAACAATTCCAAAAAGGAATAAAGAAATAAGTAAAATACGTTCAGAAAAAAATTGTTCAACAAAAGAACAAAATCATAAATTTGAAAATTATAAAAAGAAAATTAACACATTAGAAAATAATAATAATTATGTCAGAATCAAACAAAATTTAACTGAAGTTGAAGTCACTCAAAATAAAGATAATGTTGAGAAGCTAATCAAAGGTCAAAGAAATTTGTGAAGTCAAATACAAAGTATACATTACTCAATAAATAAAATGCAAGATGTTTAAAATATTAGAAAATCAAAAAATCGATGGGATTTGACAATAGAGAAATTAGACCTCATTTTAAAAAAAATAGATAACGTAGATGTTAAGCAAATTAAAATGAATGATCCACTCAGTATGCATCCAGAAGTAAAGAATTTAATCCATATTGATGATATGGAAGAAACTATCTTTAACAAGCCAATATCAGAAATTGATGAGCAAATAACACAACCAATTGCAGATAAACCTAAAGAGATAAGTAATAAAAATAATAATGTGCAAATAAATACTATCAATCAATTTGAAAAACTTAAAATATATAAAAGCTTTACAAATGAGGTCCCAATTGAGCACTTAAGAAGTCTAAACTTATACTTTTCTGTCAACACACTCTGTCAGAAGGGGAAAAAGTGATAATAGCCTATAGTCATTTACAAGATGAATCACTGTCATGGTGGGAATCATTATTTCAAACACATCTACTTTTCATGAATACCAAACTTTACTAATGAAAAGTTTTTTTGAATAAAGATCAACAGGAGCCATTGATATATCAAATACTCTAAAAAAAATGCAATCTTATTCCCGGAGAGACTTTAAATAAATATGTTTCAATGACAGGTGTCTAAATTAAAAACACTAAATGCCTACCATTTAAGTGAAAGCCAAATTATAAGAATTATGAAACACAATCTATCCTTTTAAATTGAACAGACTTTACTCTGCATCCATACACAAGGCACTTAACAAATAGCAAATCTATTAAATAATATTGATGTAAATGATCACCATTTAATAAACAAAATTTCTGAAAAAAGAAAAGAAGATATATTAGTAAAATTATCAATTACAAAAAAGGAATAAAAATAGTGATCTAACACCATTGGAAGGAAAAGTCCAATCAAAATGGCAACAACAATAATAGAAGAATAAATAATAAATATCAAGACATATGATAAATACTCCTAGTAGCTCTCAAAAACAATCAAAATCTAGATATAATAAAACTGTACTTGAGTATTATTTCTGCAATACAGACAAAGTATAGAGACTTTTCACATTTGTATCAATATACTCATAACTTTGTAATGGTGATATTATTTTGGCCACCATTTGCAAAGTTACTAGTGTGTTGATACGAATATGAAAAAGTCCCAATATGTTGTCTCTATTGCAGGAATAATATCCAAGATATATATTGTTCTAAAAGTAAAATAAAACAAAATATTATATTAAATATACATTTACACAGAGTTTTTCTAAAAGTAAGCATAGAAAATACATCAAATATACATTTTTGCAGATGACACTGAATTCAATTTATTAACTTTCAACAAAAACCAAAAGATTTGTATAAAGTCTTTTTTTAAAATCACTTATCAAAACATTATATACATATAGAGTCTACAATACTTACTGTCTATAATAAAACACCTGGTATAGTGGAAAACATCAATTTTTGAATAGAATTCTTGCATACAAAATGGAGCTTGCTAGTAGAAATTCCCATCTCCTCTGTGGGGCATGAGATTGCACAGTACATGCTTTAAATAGAATTTTGCTAGGCAATATAAGTCTTGGCAATTTCTTTTTTTTACTGTCTTAAGCAGATGACAAAAAAAAGGAGAAACAGCAGTAAATTGCAGCACTTTGAACAGATAACTTACAAAAGTATTAACCAAGTTAACATATTCAAGAAAATAAATAAATTGCAGCACTTTGATCAGATATTTTAGGCATAACAATAAATTGCATCATTTTGAGCAGATCTTTTCTTTTTAAACTGCATGTAAAAACTTGACAAAGGCAGAATTAAAATGGTAAGCTAATAGTTAAATTTAAATAACATATGAGCATATTTACAAATGTACATAGCCTATTTAAGGTACATTAAAATAATAAAAGGTCATTATTATATGGACATAAGATCTAGTCCTGCTTTTTGGACTTGCAGAGACAGAAGTCTCTGAATTATTTTAATTCCAGAGCACATATGCCAGGTTCTGGGAGTTTATATACCCCTCAAAAATTCTGGAGTTTTTACAAACTTTACCAAATATGGTGTTTTTACATACCTTACCATATATGACATTTTTATATACACATGGTATTTTTTACATACATCACAATATATGACATTTATAGTTCTCTGACCTTATAAGTTCAAATATGCAATTCTAAGACCTAACAATATTGCTACACATGATAGTTGCATTGCTACACCTTTATTGTTACACATTTATAAAATCATTATAAACAATTATTTCACAAAATCATTACACATATTTATTGTACAAAGTTATTATTTTTATTCTACACAATTATTATACATTTATTGTTGCATGCACATATTTATTTTTTGCTTAACCTTGAACACTGCACTCCTCTCCCAATCCAGAAGTATGATTCTTTATCTAATATAGACTTTGAGATAAACAGAAGAGTTTCTAGTTGTTTTTTTTTTGGATGCTGGTGGATCTTACTGTGCCTCAATGGTAATTCAATGCAGCTACATCATTTTCAGGAGGATCTCCAACCATCAACAATTCTTTTTTTTCAGGGATGTAGATCTCTGGCCTGGCTGATGCTGTAGTTCCTGCTTCAACATTGTTTTTGGTTTCTTCTCACTGTTTCCATTATTTACAATTGACAAATATTACCTTCTCAGTTGGTTTTTATTTTAAACTATCTTCAATTTCAATTTCTCCCAATTGATTTGCAATATTTCTCATGATCATTGCTTTCTCCCAACTCTTTAAATTTATTAAGTAACCAAACATTGTTACCTACTTCAAACATTTCTCTACTATTACTGTCTCATTAATTCTTTGTCAGGTAGGTAGTAAGATTTACAATTTACTTCTTATTTTTCTTTGAAACAAGAGTTCAGCTGGAGTTTTCCAAGTGGCACTAGGCAGAGTACAATGTTGATGAAATACTATTTTGAATGAGGCTTACTCTATATTTTGGATTTTAGCCTTGCTTAAGGTTTTTGTTTCATGTTTTGGACTTCCTTTTCAGAAATTCTATTTGACTCAGGATGATATGTTGATAATATGTTTTATCCTCCATTCATTGATAAAATCTTCAAATTTCTCTGAGCATTTATAGAACCAAATCTCTCTTTGTTACTTAATTATTGCAGATGAATTAATATTTTTATTACTCAGTATTCAGTCCAATGACTATATAAATTTGCCATTACTGTTAATATTCTTTCCAGGGACAATGTGGATTCTTCCCCAGCTTCTCTAATGTAGGCCATGAAATACATTTCTTTTTTGGTGGTTGATTAATTATAATTTGACACTCTTCACATTTTTTTAATATACAGTTCAATGTCTCTATTTAATCCTGACCATTATAAATAGCTGTGTGTCAGGATTTCAGTTCTAACTATTGCCAGATAATCTTGATGTAATAATCTAAATACTATTTCATGCCATATCTTAGTACAAGAACTTTGTCATCCATCAATAAACAGTATTTTTAGATAGTCTCTTATGTACCATCCATAATCCTTTATTTAAGTAGGGAGGACATCTAGTGTAATATTTGCACCTTATTCAATTTTTAAAACTTTCATATCCAGAATTTTCATTAGACCATCCTTCTATTGTTTGAGTATTGATGGGTTTTGAAGCCAGCTGATCAATGTAATTTATATAGGCTTCTGTCCTAAGTAATTCAGCTTTATCTGGGTATCTAGTTAATACATCTGCATGCAATATACTTTTACATTCTTATTCTATATTGATTTTCTTAATGCTGCATATCCTTATGCCTAGGAACATAAACTATTTTCAGCCTATGATGGGGTTAATTTTCCAGCTCACTATGTCCAGTGGTATTAGCTCTTTATTCTTCTTTGTTTTTACCATCTTCTACTTTTACTTTTGTGACTTATAGTATTCTTATAAGATTTTTGTTAGCATCTCAGGCCTTGAAATGAGTTTTCTTTCTTGGGATGGGGGGTTAAATTCTTAATTACACTTTTCCAATCTCTGCTTTTTATCAGTGATATCCCTGCCCCACTCTCAATTTCTGTAGTTATCGGATGTCGATTATTTTTACATTTATCATGATTTGATCAAATTCATATATGATAGTGCTTTTTATGTAACTACTTTGCATTGCATCATAGGTAAATTTTCTGCTTAGTTTCTTGTCCATATAGTGGTACCCTCTTTTGGAGATGTCAGTTATTTTTCTACAACTTTCACATGCATGCTTATTACAATCATGGGATTTGTGGCCATTTTTTGCACCATAGATTCAACTCCCAACATTTTATAAATTGTAGCTTGAAATGCTTCTGGTCTTATAAAATGAGCTGTTCCATGTTTGGCTGCTTCATTATAGGTTAGGTCTTTTACTGCTAATAATATTTGCCTAAACTGATCATCTATTAGCTCAATGAGAGCTTCCTCTAAGTATTTGTCATAAAGGCATGGTTTAGTCATCTCTCTTTGACACGTCATAATTTTTTATTTATTTTTCTCTTGCTTTTTTCCTCTAAAAGATAATCAAGCAATAAACTTGGCTGGCTGGGTGTTCAAATAATCATTTAGCTTTATTACAAGCTCATTGTATTTCTGTGTCTCTGGTGAATCAGGTTTGCACAGTTTGCTGACTATCTCAATTAACCATTGGCCTGTAAAACAAAATAAAGAGGCTACTTTTACACTATAATAAAGTAATTTTTTATCCTTTAAACATAGAGTGGCAATCACTCAGGTTATCTACATTCAATTTGCATATACCAACTTGCAGTATGATCACCATATCCCCTGTTAGTTCAAACACAGTCATGACTGTCCCAGTTTGCTAGTTAGGCAATTTCTTATGATTCAGCTCCTATGATGACTGTGCCAATTTTCTGTATCTCATGAGAAGCAAGTAAATAATTGACAAAGGCAGAAGTAAGATGGTAAGCTAATAGTTAAATTTAAATAACATATGAGAATATTTGCAAGTGTACATAACTTATTTAAGGCACATTGAATAATAAAAGGTCATGGTGACTTACAATGATAAACTCTAGTCCTGCATTTGGACTTACAGAAGCAGAAGTCTCTGAATTATAGTAATATCAGAACACATATACCAGATACTGGGAGTTTATCAAACCCTCAAGATTTCTGGAGACTTTACAAACTTTACCAGATATGACATTTTTATATACCTTACCAGATATGGTGTTTTATACATACGCATGGTATTTTTATATACTTCACCACATGTGATGTTTTTTACAGTTCTCTGACCTTACAAGATCAGGTATGCAACTCTATGACTTAACAATGTTTCTACACATTGATAGTTACATTGCTACACATTTATTATTATGCTGTTATTTATATGATCTTTATATACAACTATTTCTCGCAAGCATTATACATAATTATTGTACAATGTTATTATTTTTATTCTACACAATTATTATACATTTATTGATGCATGCATATATATATATATATATATATATATATATATATATATATATATATATATATATATATATATATATATATATATATATATATTCTCTTTGCTTGATCTTGAACACTACAACAACAAATTAATTAAATAGAGAAATGAAAAAAAAGTGCTTTAGGTGATTTTAGCAATGCTAAAAGTTATTGAAAGAAGAAATAGGCTTATATTAGAAAAGAGTTGAAAAATAACATAAAAAAGCAAGTGAGATTAAAAAGAGTAGAGAAAAGTTAAAGTGATCTAAAACATGAAATGAAAATTACTGAAAACAAATTTAACAAAATTCAGCTAAAATAAACATTCAAGTGGAATCACTCAAATTACAAATGAATGAAATGAAACAAACTTCAAAACAATGTTAAACAAGTAACTGATAATTAAAATAATCTACAGTAAGAAGTGAGAAATGTAAAGAAAATTGCAATAGAAACTAATAATAAAATCAAAGAAATGTAAAGGCAAAGAATTGTAGAATAAATTTAAAAGTTCCTGAGTAAATTCTAATAAATCTTAAATGAAAAACTTATAAAGTCAATATCATGAATTGCTAAAATATAAGAATAATAGATCATAATATATAGGATTTTGATATGGTAGAAATATCTAAAGAAATTACAAACAATGTTATAACATTAGAGACATAAAATAATAAAGATGTCTGACAATATCAAACAATATGAAAGAAAAATGAATTATTTAAGATTTTTAGTTCATTATCATAAAATAATTAAGAAAAAGTATAGATGTAGTGTTAACTAAGAAAATATAAGAAATGATATGAATCTGTGGAGAATAAGACTATATATATATATATATATATATATATATATATATATATATATTAAAAGTGATATTATTTTATCATAAATAACCTGGAAATTAAAAATATAAAGTGAAGAAAAGGCAAATAAAAATCCCATGTATTTGAAAATAGATCAAAAGGATTATTAATTATTTAATTAAAATATGGAAATATATTATGTTAAAATAAATGTACATTGATTAACCAATTTGTAAAAAATATAAAATTTATATAAGAATTCTCAATTTAACTTAAAAAAACAATTCAAAAATGATAATAAGTAGTTGAAATCAGAAAACAGAAAATATATGTTTTTGATCAAGTAGCTTTGTTACTTCATAAACATCCATTTCAAATACATAATCATATTTAAAGCAATAATATTATTTTTAAAAAATCCAAAGTTTAAGATAAATTATAGCATTTTCTTTAACTTATTATACTTTATTTATGGTAAGAGAAGAAACTATGTAATGTTGGACAATATATGTAAAAAAAGAAAGAATATGAAAATATTTTAAAATCATCTATTAAGAAAAATCAAAAATGGTATAAGAAAGATTAATACAATGTAACTCTGATAAAAAAAAAAAAAAGGTTCAAAAATATAAAACATTTTAGTATTGAAAAATATATATTACAGAAATATGAAGAAAAGATGAAATTATTATTAAAAAGAAAGAATATCATGAGATGTGTCAAAAAGTTTTACAAAAAATTATATATTAATAAAGATCAAGATAACATAATTTACATTATTGTTTTTTTCTAAATTACCAAGCATTTAAATGAAAAGATGGGATATGCAATTAAATCTATAAAGAAGAAAAAAGTTCCAAAAATGACAGATTAAAAAAATAAAATAAAAAATTATTGGGACAAGTATATATTAAATATCTAAATAATAAAAATATATTAGATAATTACAAGAATGCACAGAAATATTAATATTTTAAAAAAATATTAAAAATTACAAATCTATTAATTTTTATCACTTCTATACAAAATCAATATAATTATAATTTGTCTAAAGAAAACTTTGAATTTAAATCAACCAAAACACAGGGTGAACTTAATCGTGGTTTAGCCCAATGGATGACATCTTTGTATTGAGAGAAACTTAACTTGTACAGCAGACCAATGAATATGAGTTCCCCTTTCCATAGTAGGAAATGATTACCATTCAAGGAAAAATTTGTAAAAAAATAATAATATTATAAGTGACAAATTCCATGTATAAAATAGTTCATATTACCTGAGAAGTGGTAGGATATAAAACAGGTTGTAATAAAAAATTCTGAAGAATAATTTTGAAATTAAAATTCACTGAAAAAATTATTTAAAAATATTAATGTGAAAAAATGGAAACTCAATTTTCTATTGTAAAAAATCTAAAATTTACATTTTTAATATTATAGAAATCAATCTTCAATGACAAGAAAAAAGTCTTCATAAATTATAGAAGTTGTCATTAAAGCAATCTTCTTATAAAAGTGTAACAAAACTGGAAGAAAATGAGGAAAAAATATCATTTTAAATGATCATATCTTTTGACAATGATTGACTTTTAAATTACGATAAATACCATAATTAATTTCACTTTTTAAAAAATTAGATGGTTAAATAAATATAAGAGTTTTAATTAATATAAGATTTTAAACTTACATTACAACATTTTCTAAAGACAAACTTACAATTTTATTTTCAGCTTTATTTGATCATTAAAAATATTGTCATTTTCCCGCATTATATCTTCCTTAATGTATTTCTCAATATTAAAGGTTTTACGATGAAAAGTCTATATTAAATGTAATATATTTTTCTATCTCAGAGCTTTTATTCTGTTAACTACAATATACACCAAGGAGTCATTTAAAATGCATATACGATTTTTTTTTCTTTTACTCAGACAATACTTCTGATAGTGAGATTTTATTATTAAAAAGAAAGAAAAAAAAACATTTGTAGAATAAATCATTTATATCTTTTTTTAAAAGGATTGTCTAGAAATCAGTTACTTTTTCAATTAATTGTAAAACTTGTAAGTTTTGAAAATATTTATAAAGTTTTGAATACAACGACTTTTATAGAAATAATAATAAAAAAGTGTTATAAAATATATTTTTATTAAATTATTATTGTTATTACTTTTATTATTATTACATTTTGTGAAATTGATTTTAAATCCTGGAGTTCTTAAGAATTACCTTAATAACTGAAATTGAATTCAGGTGAATTGTGAAATTTCTTTCAATAATCCAAAAAGAACAAGTTGAAAAATATTTTACACTGTTCCAGTTACATTCAATTTAGTTAGCCAATTAATTTTTGATAAGCAATTGGATATTTGGCTATTTTTATCATAGAACAAAACGAGAAATAAATTTCTTACTAATCAACAAGCAACTGGCCTGATAAATATTGTCTTCACTTTACCTCTGTGGAAAAAAAACTTATGATCATTAAAACAATGTTCTTTACTTTTGTTACTTAATTATACCAAACTAAATAGTAAAAAAATTATTTAAAAAGTTATGCAGTGGAGCCATGACTTGCATTATATTCTGATGTAAGCCCCTTTCATGTACAAATGTTTGTCGCATATAATAACTCACATTCTACTGATAAACATTCTATTAGAATAGAATATGTATTATTTATAAAATTGCAAGTGTGCAATATTTTTCAAGACACAAACACACACACATAGATAGATAGATAGATAGATAGATAGATAGATAGATAGATAGATAGATAGATAGATAGATAGATAGATAGATAGATAGATAGATAGATAGATGGATAGATGGATAGATGGATAGATGGATAGATGGATAGATGGATAGATAGATAGATAGATAGATAGATAGATAGATAGATAGATAGATAGATAGATAGATAGATAGATAGATAGATAGATAGATAGATAGATAGATGCAGAAAAGAGTTTGCTATAAACTGAAAGGAAACCCTTTGATTCTTCTTGGAGACCTTAAAGTTACAAAGCAGGGCAAATTCCTAATGTCCACTCCATATGTTCTTGTCATTGTGATTATCCATATAGTATACAAAAGTGGATGGGTTGCTCACGAACATGCACTAGCCAGTATGGTGAGTTTATTCACTTTTTACATCAGAATTTAAAATCAAAAAACCATGGTCTTTCTTCTCAGTTGCCTGATAAGGCAGAATGAATGTATGTGTAAATGATAAATATTTTTCCAATAGACTCCATAGACATATACAATCATGACAGACAAAAATAAATCGTGGCCCTTATTCTGGGGAGACTGTAAAGTCACCAACCAAGGCAGCAGTTGATGGATGAAGGCAGAGGATATGGAGAATCCCTTGATTGTGGAACCAGGTTGCTGTACAATGATGACTTTTTATTTAGGTACTTACAACTGCAGATCACTTTCAACTGGAGGAAGAATGACATTATTGGACTTTGTGAAGTTAGAAGAAAAGGTGAAGAGACAATTGATTTAAAAAATGGATATGTACTCTACTATAAAGAGACAAATATTGAAAATACAAGTGGAGTAGGATTCATTATAAATAAAAAGTGGAAGAACAACATTGTGGAGATTGATGGTGTATTGGATCAAGTGGAAAGATTAGTTATACAACTTAATAGCAGATATCAAATGCAGATAATTCAGGTTTATGCCCCAACAAATTCTCATAGTGGTGAAGTAGTAGAAATTTTTATATGGATGTACAAGACTTTTGATCAAAGTAAACAACATTTTAAAATTGTTATGAGAGACTTTAATGCTAAAATTGGTAAACAAATGAAAGATGAAAGAGCTGTAGGTAATTTTTGTTATTATAAGAGAAATAAGAGAGGACAAAGACTTGTGGAGTTTGCAGAAAAAGAAAAACTTTATATTATGAATTCTTTTTTTTGAGAAAAATGTTAAAAGGAAATGGAAATGGAAGCATCCAAATAAATGTACAGCAGAATTGAATTATATTTTGACTAACAGAAAATACATATTTGAAGATTAATGATGTTCTTAATAAATTTAATACAGGAAAAGAGCATCAATTAGTAAGATGTAAGATACATGTTAATGCAAAACTAGAGAGATGAAAATTATTAAGAAGAACAATATTTACAGTTGATATTCCTAATCTTCAGAAAGATTCTAATGAAGTTAAATTAGAACTTACAAATTGATTTCAAATATTAATAGATTTTGAACATGATTCAGATTTGAAACTTAATATGAAAATAACTGATACACTTTTAAAAATTGCCACAAAGTTAGGTGGTAGAAAAAGCCAGAAATTGACCAACAAAATTTCTACTGAGACTAAAGAATTTATGAAGAAAAAAAGGAATATAAAGATATACCAAAATGATGCATTAAAAATGACTGAATATCTCAAATTTTGTAAAATGGTATGGAAAAGAATTGAAAATGATATAAGAAAGTATAACTGTGAACTAACAAGGAAAGCTGTAGAAGAGAATAAAAGTCTCAAGAATGTAAAACAACATTTTGGTATTGGTAGGAAATTTATATCTGCAATAAAAAAAAAGAATGAAATTATTACTAAAATGAGAGATGACATCATGAAATGGGTATAATACTTCTATCAAGAATTATATAGTAACAAAGAACAAGTACCTATTATATCTATTATATCTTCTGAATTGCTAAGAATTTTAAATAAAGAAGTGAGTCATGCAATTAAATTTATGAAGAAAGGAAAGGCTCCAAGTAATGATGGAATTATAATTGATATATTAAAAGAAGCAGGTGAAGAAATATAAATTGTTTTAGTAAAGTTATATACCAAATGTCTAAATGATAAAAATGTAGATGATTAGAAGAGTGCAGTATTAATATTTAAAAAAGATGATAAAGAAAACAGACTTATCAGCATTTTATTAGCTTTATACAAAATTTTTACCAAGATAATTACTATTCATATACAGAAAACATTGGATTTCCACCAACCAAGAGAAGAAGCTGGATTTAACAGTGATTTTAGTACAGTAGATCATATCCAGATATTGAGGGATGTTATAGAAAGATCAAATAAATATGAGCTGCCACGCCATTATTTTTTTTGTATTTGTAGATTATGAAAAGGCATTAAGTCTATAAACATTTCTTCAGTGATTAAAGCATTGGATCATCAAGATATAGATCCAGAATATTGTCATATTTTAAAAAATATTTATAAAAATGCAACAGCAACAACTAGATTACATAATAATACTAGAAAAGTCACCATTAAGAAGGATGTAAGACAGGATGACTCCATATCTCCAAAACTTTTTACAGCAGTGCTGCAAGAAATATTTTATGAATTAAACTGGGAAGCTAAAGGAGTGAACGTAAATAAAGATTATTTAAGTCATTTACATTTTGCAAATAATGTAGTTGTTTTTGTAAATAATGCTTTAGAGCTGCAAGAAATATTGCAGGAGTTATAAAATGAAAGTAGATAAGTAAGACTAAAGATAAATGTTAAAAAGATTAAAGTAATGTTTATTGGATTTTCTCAAAATATAAAAATTAAAATTGATTATGATGAGTTAGAAGAAATTAACAGCTACAAATACCTTGGTCAGATTATTAATACAAATGGAAACATAATTGTTGAAATTAATCATAGAATAAACTTGGTTGGAGTGCTTTTGGTGGAAATAACTTGATACTAAAAGGAAATATGTTTATGTGTTTGAAAAGGAAGGTTTTTAATAAAGGTGTTTTACCAGTTCTTATATATGGATCTGAGACTTGGACACTTAATAGAAGAGCAATATGCATGTTGAGAGTAACAAGAAGAGATTGAAAATGCAATGTATGGGTAAGAAAACAAACAGGTGATACTGATTTCATTGAAAAAATTAAAATACTGGAGTTGGACTGGACATATTGCTAGAAGATATTATAATACATGGTAAATTGAAATCTTAAACTAGATTCCAAAAGATTGTACAAGACCCAGAAAGAGACCACATGTGAGATGGGTGGATGAAATAAAGTGTACAGGAGTGATGTGGAGAAGAGAAGCTAAAGATAGGAGAAGAATTGAACTTAGAGAGACCTTCATCCTGCAGTGGACTGATAATTATTGATGATATATATATATATATATATATATATATATATAAATATCATCTGATTTATATATATATATATATATATATAAATCAGATGATGTTTTTATATGTATAGTATGTCAGTATAAATTAAGATTATAATATAAACAATTTTTTAAAAAAAATACTAATATAGTTTTAATAATACATTGGCCGAAAATATTTTTTACTGAGTTTGTGTTCACTTATGCATTGACTGAAGCAATAAGAAAAAAATAACTAACTACCACAGTAAAATGTCTGCCTCTCAATGCTATTAAATATACTATGAGTGCTATTCTTTTAACTTAGTAACTTTTTTGTCTTATAGAAACATAACACTGGTTTTCTTATCAAGAAATTAGAATCTCTAATTATTTTGACATTTGTCAATTAGTATCAATTATTAGTATGTTTAAAATTTTGTAAAAGTGTCAATAAAATACTACACATCAAATGAATAAAGAATAATAAAAGAAAAAGAAAATGTATGTTTTTTCAATATAAACTGAAGAAACTTTAATACTATATATAATTGTGTGCAGAATCCCAAAATGGAAAAATCGTTATTGATATACTGCAAAATGTATTTACAAATTTTACTTTTTTTTTTAATGGGATCACATAAGACATTAAGAAGAAAAAATAATAACTGGTTAAATATGTTTTTTTTAATTACTTATTTACATTTTTATTTGTTGGTTTACATTTTCTTTTGATTAGTGTATAAATAACACTATACTTTGCAGCTCCATTGTACATATATTTATTGAAATAATATTGTCATATAGATGAAGATTATATTTATCTGATGATGATTATTGAATTAAAAAATTGAATATACATATCAATAAATCTAAACTAATTCCATCCCTGTAGTAATTTTTTTAACAATCATAATTCCGAATTTATACTTATGAAAGTAATGACTATAACAATCAACATATTCGAGGCAACCTCCATTTTCAATAAAGATGGTACCCCTTTATCTATGGTCTTATATGTTTTTTTATTCACTAAAGATTGAAACTTTAAAAGTAATGACTATGTAGTATTCAAATGATTTCATTTACTTTTGTTTATCTTTGTAACCTTGTTTTTAGACAGGATCTAAAATTTTGAACCCTAAAACTAATTACCAACTTATAATTTGTTAAAGGATGTACATTGTTTACAAAATATTAAATTAGTAAAATAAAGTTTTTATGATATTTAATGCAGTGTGGTTACAAACATAAAACATTTTGTTTGATTTGTTTTTCATAAACAAGGCTAATTACATCAATAGTTTTTTTAATTCAAATTTTAAATTACTTGAAAAATTGCAATTTAAATAGTTAAAGGAATGATGGGAATTAAAATGGGGAATTGTCGATCATTAGCAGGTCCAAATCCTGTGCTTGTTCTGAGCAGACCCTGCTGTTAATAATGATTGTAAGGAATCATTAGATTGATGCATTACCTTTTTTATTAAAGCTACCATGTATCATATAGCAAATGTCTTATTCTAATTATGAAATTGAAAGCTGCATAAAGATCTACATAAGAAATATGATTATGTTTTGAATTAAAAGTCATATAAAACTTCTATAAAGAATTGTTATTTTGATTTTTGAACTGTAAGCTATAGAAAACTTCTTCAAAGGATTAAAAGAAGTCTCTATCAACTATGTATTTTAGACTCCTAAATGAAGAGAAAGTATTCTTTATATTATGTTAAAAACAGACAGAAAAACAACGGTATATCCATTCTTGCACTTTTTATTTTTTAAATTTGAATGCATAAAATTATTTTATTTTAAACCTAGATAATATGTTTTTATCTTATTTCAAATTTTATTCATTGATTTAAATACAGGCTGTGAACTTAGTCTATCAATGAGATCCACAGGTGGTTAATAGTGGTATAACCAGGTATGATACTTAATTATGAATAACAAATAAACAGTGCCTAATCAGCAATATAAGTTGCTGTCCTACAGGATAAGATTTTGTTTCAGCTAAGACTATGTACTATTTCCCATACAAACATTTTTTTTTAATTTTCTCCTTTTCACTCACTTATGTTAGTGTAATACCAACTGTGATAGTGAGATTGTGGGCTTCCACAATCATATTTCCTTCTTTTAACTATACATATATCTATTTTGTGCTTATAGTTGACTTTTCGTAGCTGAAACTCTTGAAAATTAAAAAAAAAACAATATAATAGGAACACTTAATAAACTAGTAGTCTTTAGTTTGATCTTCCCTTGATGTAGTATAATCACTAATAAGTCTGATTAGAACTGGATTTGAGGCAGGAACTACAACTTGGGAAAGATTGTAAATTTAGCCAAGTCTATTTAAAGATTCTTTTTCCCAGTATGGAATCTGTAAAAGGTAGTCTAAAAAACTCTGTCTCACACAATTCATATGGATTGTCATATTTAATGAATATTTACTTTCCCCTATTAGTATTGGAATGATCAGATTCTTTTTTGAATAGTTACTGATGATGATGAATAATATTTTTAAAAATATTTTCTTCAATATGATCATTAAAGATATTACTTTAGAGTAACTATACAAAAATGAGTTAGTTTAGTTTTCTTATAATTGACATTTTCAATAATCAAACATTTAAGCTAGCTAGTATTAGTATTTAGACTAAGTTAAGACATTGTAATCAGATTCTGATAATTTATTCCTAAGTATAATTTATGTATAATTTACACTTATAATCAAATTAAACATAATTATTTTATGTAAATCTTGATTTTATCTTTCTTTATTATTACTAATGAAATATTGCTTCACTGTTAACTTTATGATCATAGTGAAGTTCAATATATCATGTTTTATGTTGAAATGTTTTGGACAGTATTTAAAATATATGCATATATGTGTTTGGGTGATTGCCTACTAAATTCACATTCTACTGGGGCACATTATAAAAATAAAATTGATGATTATAATTATAAATTGTAACTGGGCATTAGACATCATATTTGAAAGTTTAATCCATTTCCCAGTCATATATATTTCTATTATAAATTTAGAAAACCAAAGTTAAGCTTGAAGATAGTAGAGTTACTTGATTTAATCATTAATGGATTCTCCATCAAATACACCTGAAACTTTATTGATGCAATATTTTCCACACACTAGTGCCACCTAATGCAAGCTCTAGTAATAAATAAATGCTAGAATGGTAAACATTTTAATCCCTACCCCATGCCTTCACATCCAATATTTACAGACTGGTTTCTGGCATTTACATAAAAAATTGTTACTGTTTTAACAACAAGTATAATCAGAAATAAAAGTGGTCATGTGACTTTAGAGGTATAACTTATGTTTCATTAAAATGTGTAAGATGAACTATCAACAAACACGACTCCATTCTCAAATTTGTCAAATCAACTTGGAGTAAAAAATAGATAATATAAATACATACTCACAAATTCTATACCTAATTTGTTACCCAATACAGAGACCAAGAGTAATTAAATGTACTGTGATGAATTATAAATAATTACCATAAATAAACTTAAAAAATTAAGTAAAAAAGAAATAGTGCAGTATTTAAAAGCAAATGTCATAATAAATTCTGATTAATAAATTTAATATATTATAAAAGAAATTATTAACATATTTAAGAAAAATCATGAAGAGAGTAGGAGGCAACTCATATGAATATAGTGATAACAAAATAATACAATGAATAACTAAATTAGAAAACAATAATTATTTTAGAGAAACAAAATTAAATATGGTTAAAAATAGATTGTGTATGTCTTTCACCCAAATAAATGACTTATTTAATAAATATACAAGAGATTTGTCAGAAATCCTTACGAAGAAAGAAAAATAAATAGCAAAAAAAAATTAGGAATCACACACAGAAAAAAGGAAGCAAAACATAAGAATTAATGGGCAAACAAACAAAAAAAAAAAAGATTACAAATACTGGAAAAAAATTGACAGAGACAAGAATAATAAAAAGATTGAGCAACTGAAATGAATGAAAAAAGTATTAAATATTTAAAAATTAATGTTAAACCCATTAAAGAGATAGAAATTAATATAGCAGACATATGAATCATTTCCAAAACTCTGGCGTCTATTTAATGATAATATCGTTCATATTTTACAAATGAACAAATTACTTATAACAGATACTGAAGAATTTAAGACTTAAAGTTATTTTACATATTTATTTAATCATTAATTTATGGGGGAAATATTTCAATTTATTGTAAGAATGAATAGAAAAAAATATAAGGAAACAACATTAATATGGCTTTTAATAACTTTGCTAATTAAGTTATTAATCGGATGTTAATTTTTCTAAATGATCACTATATATACAAAAAAAAATCAAATAAAAGAAAATAACTAACTTATAAATTTTATACTTTATTTATGATGAAATGAACTATTTCATAACATAAAATTATTGTGTAATTAATTAAAATACAAAATGAAAATGGAGTGAATTCCAACTTATCCACTTTTGTAAAGAATTGTTGATTAGTTGATATTGATGGTATAAATTTTTTATAGTCTTATGTCTATAAAATGATAAATTATATGAAAATAAAATATAAAACAAAGATTTCATAAATCATGAGTGAAAAGTTTATGTTTGGCCAATTTCCATATAGCATTCATACCAGAGACAAGAACTACTGGGACAACTGAAGAGTGATGATTTAGCATGAAATACATATATTGGATATTATTTGTCTTTTACACATGTATATGATCATGTTTATCAGTTATATAAGATAGATTGGATGGATGTAGGAAGCTTGAAAGTTCACATTTAAGTTCCCTCTTAATATTAAAAAAAACTTAATACCCTCTTAATATTAAAAAAACTTTTAAATAAGTTAATTTATTCAGAATCATAAATTTTTAATAATAAAGATTCTTTAATTCTTCTTTTTATTTCATTTCTCTCAAAGGAAACAACCTTAGCTTCATCAAAATTATTAGTAGGGCCTGTATATTTTTCATGGATATATAAAGAAACACTAAGATATTTATTTCTAACCCTACTTTTATGTACATTTATTCTTTCATTTAAGCTCAAACTATTCTGACCAATATATATCTTCTTACTAAAACAAGGGATAATGTACACTACTCCAGAAATAGTATTTCTATCAAAAATTTCCTTTGTATTATTTAATAAATTATTCAAAATAATACCCCATTTCCAAGCAATTTTTTTATTTCCAAATAAATTACTATTTTTACATACAATTCTATAAGAAGGCAATTTAAATGTCAAAGAAATAAAATCATAATAAATATTATTACTATTAAAATACTTTTAACAAATTTATTAGAGTAGCCAACACTCAAATAGCCTTTATAAAATTGGTATTTTTGTAATAAAGCTACCCACATTAAAATTATTTAATATCTTATTTCTATAATAATAATTTTTTAAAGCAGCTACTTTATGAGATAGAGATTGATAGCTATCAGATTTAATTATAGAATTTAATGTTTTACTCTTAATATAATGACTATATACCAAAGAATAATTGTTTGGTATGTAGTCATTGTGTTAAGAATAAAGAGTTAATATCTATAATTAAACCTGATTGCTATCAATCTGTATTTTAAGCTGCTTTAAAAAAATATTATTATACAAAAATAAAGTAAATAATATTAATGGTACTATTTTGTTTCAAGAATGTCAATTTTATAAAGATTATTTGAGTATTTGCTATTTGATAAATTTGTTAAAAGTATTTTATTTAATAATAATATTTGTGATAATGTAATGGATAAAGAAAAATATGATTTGATTGTATTGCCATTTAAATTGTCTTCTCATAGAATTGTACATGAAAATAGTAATTGATATAAAAAGAAGAATTAAAGATTCTTCATTATTAAAAATGTATGATTATGAAGCAATTAACTTATTTAAAAGTTCTTTTAATATTAAAGGTATATTGTAGGTAAGTGGAATTGTGGGTAATGTTTACTTTAAATATGTTATTTTGTAGTTCTTTATACTTGATAAGTCTGCTTGTAGCAGTGAAACCATTGGTTGCACTTTAGAGTTTATTTTTCCCTAGTCTGAGATTATTTCTTGACGAGTTTAGCTTTATGCTATATATATATATATAGTCATTGAATAATATATATATATATATATATATTCATATATATATATATATATATATATATATATATATATATATATATATATATATATTATTCAATGACTATATTTTTCAAAGCAATTTACATAATTATATAATTAAATATTTATAAATAAAGTAATTAGATAATTAAAAATTTTATCCACTTAGAAGGGCTTTTGATTATCCTAGTAATCTTTGTCAATTAACACATTGAAAGGCTAACCTTCTCACAATTTTGTGATCTTAACATTTGCTGCCTGCTTGTTAATTAAATCATGTTTGTATTTGTATATTAGCATTGATTTCTTTTATTTTCCTTTTATTGTTATTTTTTTCAATTTGCAATATTTTTACATTATTAAAATTGAAGTCAAAAACATAAATACATGACTTATTATGGTCGTAAAAAAACAGATGCTGAAATATTATTATCTACTTTACAATTTTGTTTTGATTTCTAAACTTGTTTTAATAACAGCAAGTGCTCTTTAGTTCTTTTTTATAACATACATCCCAACTCACCTATATATCCACTATCACACCTATATATCCATTTATAAATGACACAATATTTATTTAAAAATGAGGTTTTATCTTTAGTTATTTATTAATTTGTTTAATGTAGAAGGTGTGTAAAATGCAATATCACATATACCTTTATAAATTTTCCTTATAAAATTTACTTCATCATTCGAAATATATGGTACAGATATCCATATTTTTTTATTAGCAGGAGAATCGATATTATTATTAAAATTATTATTCTTATATTCTGTATTAAAATCTCTAATAACATTATATATATGTTTATAATTGTAGCCAACATTTAACAATTCATTTTAATATATTTCAATATTTTTGCCTTTATCCAATGAATATTTGCAAAGCCTATTATTTCTAAATAAAAAGAACTTTAAACCTGCCATTTTGTGTGACATTGGCACTTTTGATTTATATGGAATATAACCTCTTTTTACTATTGGTTTGGTGGTCATACAGTAATCCAGCATGCATTGATTTCTAGTTATTTTAAGGTCAAGAAATTGAATGCACATTAAATTTTCATCTGTTTTTATCCATTTTAGGTCTTTTAAACCATTTAATTGTTTAAATAACCCATTAATTGTATTTGGTTTGCCACATACAAAAACATCATCAACATATTGATAACATATAGTAATATTTTTTGATAACATTCCTTTTTCAAAATATTTTCTTCATATGTAGAAATTATAAAATTACATATTTGAGTAACAGTAGATAAACCCATTGACTGGCCATTTCCCATTTTATAAAAATCCTTGTTAAAAACTGCATAAATATTTTTATCAATAAAGCTTACTATTTCAGTTATAAATTTTATTATTTTTGTGTTAACATTTTTTAAACTTAAAGCCTTGGAAATAATTTCAATAGATGCTAATTGTTTAATTGCTCCATACATTTCATTTACATCTAGAGTAAATATTATATCATTAACATCAATTCTGATGTTAAAGATTTTATTAACAAAATCATATGAAGAACATATTGTATATTTACCAAAACCAAGAATTTCTTGTAGCATTTTCTCAATTAAACAACATGTTTTATAATAAACGCTCATCCCATTCAGCCATTAAACATAATGATTCATTTTCTTTATGTGGTTTTATAATTGAAAAAATCTTGGGACATATGGCAGCAGAAAAATAAATATTACAATAAGTACTATTATCAATCACATTATTTTTTTGCTTTTTTAAAATGTTATTATAAATTATTTATATATGGATGACTTATGTGATCAAGTTGAAATGACGGTATATCAATATTTAAATTTTTTAACATGGATGAACATGCAAAATATGTCTTTTATATACATATTGTTACTGTTATTGATATTGGGATTGTTTAAGTGTTGACTGGTTTTTAATGATTACATGCAAACCTATTTAGCCTTTAACATTATTATACTTATTATTTAAGTATAATTGACTGCAATTTGAAATTTCTGATTGCAGTTTGTAATATTATAATTGACTTTTTATTAGTCAGCATAAAAAATAGATTATATTTACCTGCTTAAAGAAGTTTATTTGAACTTCTTTGTATAAATAATTTTAATCTCTGTGGTCAAGTTGCAATCTGTAGAGTCTATGTAAGTGTATTGGGTCATTAATAAAGGTTGGATTTCATGTAACTAAAAATCTGATTAAGATAGACACAAAAGTCAAATTTATCTAAAAAGCCCAAAATCCAGAAAAGTACAGATACCACCAAATATAATAAATGAGAAACGATACATTCTGATTAAATATTTTCACCAGACATAGAATTCAAAAATATGAATATACATTAAAATATATGTTGACGGAAGAATTATAATTTTGAAAAATATAAATTCAAGAAAAAATTCTAAATTACAAGATCAAGACTTCAGTAAAGTGTTGGACTAGTAACATTTTGGAAGAAATTGATTTCAAAGAACAATATCCTCTATAAAATAAAGACCATAATGTAAACTTCCGAATCTTGTAAAAAAAAAAGAATCATAAGAATATTTTAAGATGAAAGACAGAATAGATTGTTAATGTTTTGTTTGTCTCTAAAAAGAAAAGTAAATAAGATAATTGATTCTGCTGTTATCATGTCAATAAATTAAAGATTAATTATATAACATTGTTATAAATTGAATTATTAAGTTAATGTTCATTATTTTTCTTATGTAGATGAAATATCAGTTTTTCGAAGAAAAAAAATGATGGAATAACTTCTTTCATTTTCATTAAGACGAAAAAGATAGGATAAAATAATTACAAAATTTATGTAAAAGAAATTCTGCAATCATATAAACTCAAAGAAGTTAATTTTACAAACAAACAATTACAACTTAAATAATTTGATAAATCAATTAATTCTATAAACAGATTTATGAGGATGATAGAGAATATTTTATTATTGAAACTTCAGCCAGGAAGATAAGAATTGAGGTATAAATATGTAATAAAAGTAATAATTAAATAAATATATCTTACAGTTTTTGTGAAGAAAATAAATTATAAACCACAAACCTTGGCTATAAAAAGCAAAGTCTATTGTATTTTTGGCTTTCTATCATAATTATTTTATTGTCTAGTTCGTGCTTTTATAAATTGCATAGAGTAGTGGTAGGACAGCTTTTTATTATTCAAATTTGAGTTAAATAAAATGTAAACAACGAGCTTTGCTAGTTGCTCAGAAAGCTTTGTAATAAATGGTTAGCAAGAGAAAGCATTTAAAATATCTCTATAAGAAACCATACCCAATTCCCAGACCAATGGTTTCATGGTTTGGCACTCCTCAATGAGGCACTAGTAGTTTCAGACACTAGATCTAAAAATACCAACCCAAAGCCAGCATTTATCTAAAAGTTAACCATTAAGTAAAAAATCTGAAATTTTCAGACACTTAAATGTCTTCAAACCCAGCTATATAACTCAAATAGCTATATGGAGCTGAGAAATCTTCATCCAAGCTATATATTAGTAGTCTTAGCAATATAACATCATTTAAGATTTAAAGTGAAGACTATAAATTGTCAATAAAAATAGAACTATGACTCTATTTCATTTTTAAGCTTGTAAAATATAAACAAAGAGCCTAGTTTATCAACAAACTTTGTGATAAATGCATAGCAAGAGATAGCATTTAAAATATCTCTACAAGAAACCACACCCAACTCCCATATCAATGATTTCATGCTTTGGCACTCGTCAGAGAAGTGCTAGATCTAAAAATACCAACCCAAAGCCAGAATTTATTTAAGAGTTAACCATTTAGTAGAAAATCTGAAACTTTCAGACACTTAAATGTCTTCAAACCCAGCTATCTAACTCAAATAGCTATACGGGGCTGAGCGACGTCAGCCAAACCATATTTTTTTTTTAATTTTAATCAGGTTTAGATCCCCCCCCCCCCGATAGTTACTTGTAGATATCCAATAATGGTCTGTAACTGAGTATCTAAAAGTTTTTGTTAAAAAAAATCAAGAATTTAAAAAAGTGTGAAACCACTTCATTTTGCAATTATTAAGCTTTTATTGTTTCTCTTTTAAGGGCTGGTTTACTCAGCAGAACATATTTGAATGTTGTTTAAAATGGTCTCTTCTGGCCATAATTAAAAATAAATTTAAATGTAAATTAAAAATAGCTTATAAAGTATATCACTAAAAATAATTACATTTGGTTGCTAGTGGAGCAGATTAATATTAATAGCACCCAAATGACAAATTAAGCACAATATATTTAATTAATCAAACTAAGTATTTTTTTTAATTTTCTTGATCTAGTTTTTGAATCGATGTTTATTAATTGTGTTAAAGTTATTTTGTTTTTGATTCTTTGTCCTAAAGCAAATTTGTGATTCTAGATAAGTATTAAGCTATAACTTGGATCATCGGTAATGATATATATATAAAGAATGTTTCAAACCTTACTTAGCAATATATTCTAAAAAGAAAAAAATGTAAGAAATTTGAATACCCGTTTGCTCACTTTACAAGGTGATTCTTCAGTCAAGATGCTGAAGATTGCGTATAAGCTTGATGAATTAATTAGACTTAATGTCGTAAATGTGTTAAAAAATAAAATAAGGTTGATATAAAATACAGAAAAAAAAAACTTTGATCTAGCCATTTTTAAATTCTCGTTCTGTATTAATATATATATATTTGCAAATATAAATTAAATTAACAAAATAGTTTATTATTTTTTCAAATAAAATACGGTTTAATTATTATATAGTTTGTTTTTAAATTTGTATAATATATATTTTTTTTATTTTACGGATAGAAGATATTTTAATTAGCCACGTGATTCAGTACGTTGGAAAATCTGATTGAAGAATTAGGTTTAATTTTAAATTGGCTGCAGTATTTATTTATGTTTTTGTGTAAAACGAACTGCTCATTAAAAAAAAAAGTAACTGTGTGCTTACAATATATATATATATGGAAATCCTTTGATATAAACAGTATGACGGGAAGTATACTGCTCCTGTGACTATATATAATTAATATTTGTATATGAATATTTATAATTACTCCCCCCAAAAAATCACACATCTTTCAACACCACTTATTTAGACACCAACAATCACTTTCAACGTAATATTTACTTTATTATACATCCAATCCATTTTTTTTATTCTAAGGTTTTTTTCTTAATATTATATATAGAGGATATACTAAATATGAAAGCCCAGGGTATTTTAAAGGAGCGCTAGATTGAATAGCTAAAAAGGCTTCTGAATTGAATCTTAGCTAAGCCAAAATGTGTTGAATTATTCAAGAAACAGTTCTGCTCAGACTAAAAGCTTTTATTAAAATGTCAAATAATCTTACATGTATCTAATCATATCATTAATAATACTATATATATCATATATAGTATATATACATATATATATATATATATATATATATATATATATATATACGTAAAAACTTATGGCATAAATGTAAAGAAAAAATATTTTAATATATCTTTATGATATTGTAAATGCTTTAACTATTATAAAAAATAATAAAATATAGATTGTATAAATACTTTTATAATTTACTTAAACTAGGTTTCTTCTATAAAAAATTAGGTGTTAGCTGATTATCCTATTAATAATATATATTCTATTAGAAGCATTTATTCATTCCAAAAATATTAATATATTTAGACTTTAAATAATAAATAGCTGGACAATGCTTTCAAGCTAAAAAGTCATCTTCATAGCACTTGAAGTAAGAGGATGATATTATTATTGAGAGAAAATAATGACTTAAAAAAAGGTAATCAATATATAAATTAGTGGACTTACCTATTTCACTTTCTGGACAAAATGATACAAGAATCTTTTTGTTTATTGTGTATGTGTTATCAGCAATAAAATATGCCTCTTTAAATTTTCTTTTCCAATAATTGTGTTCAGCACACACTACATTAATTTTATATAAATTAAAGTTATGGCCAGATTCTATTTCATGCTCAAGGAACACCAACTTTACACTAGAATCTTTCTTTACATGGTTGTAAATATATTTTATGCTTTGCCAGTCTAGTGTGTTATTAGCCCACAGTTTATCATAATATACTGATTTACAGGCAGACTCATTGCAATTAATGATCTGCATGGCTTAATCTGAAGGCAACCTATCTTTAGTATTTTTAGGGGCTTATTTAAATTAAGAGGTGTTCAAAAGCTGATGTTAAATGTTTGAGAACATATATTATGTATGCAATGTGATTGTCCAGGCATGAAATTGTACTACTTCTTTATATTATTAGTATCTGGTGAATAAGTATTTTGAAATAAAATATTTTAAGTGTTCTTAATAGACTGTTATAGTTAGTGCCTATGTTGACCAAGTCTTTAATATGACTTTCAATAAAGGTTTTTTTAATCCACTTGAAACTTGCGTATGCAATTTTTTATGTAAAGAAGGCATTTAAAACCTGCCAATTTGTGTGAGGTGGAGATATTATATTGGGGATGTTTGATAATTAGTCTGTAGTTGAACTCGTTGTTGTATCTTTGTATATAAAAGTCCAAACATTTTTTGCCTTTATGTTCATCTTCTTGCTCTATAGCCATATCAAGGATGGGCAATGAGTTACTTCATTTCAGATTTTATTAATGTTTCCTATTAATATTTTGGTTCTGATGTGCAAATCAACACATTGTTTATATAGCATATATAGAGATAAATGCTTCCTTATTTTTGGACAAAGTGATATTGCATATTATGCCACATGTGGTTAAACCTATAGGACAGCTGTGATCCATCCAATCCACTTTAGAGCATCTATAGGTAGCAGTTTTATTTGAATTGAAGCCTGATCTTGTTAATACATCATGGATTATTTCTATAGATTGTTGTTATAAAATCAATCTATATAGTTTGCCTAATAGTATTTCAATGAAGTGAGTTTGAACTGGGAAATAATTTTTTGTAAGTTTACAATTTGCATACAATCAAATGAAAAATTAATCATGGAATTACCAAATCTCATGTGGTTATTTGAACCATTTTGCTATATATTTTGATGCTATATAAAAATAAGCAACCACAAAATCTATTATTAATCTGAATGGGTGATTTATTTTATGAACTTTGATATTAGTGAAAATTCTTAGAGGAATGGTAGTTGTTGGATAAATTCTAATGTAATCATATTATTGACCTCCTTGTTATCATGTTTCCTCAATATAGATGCAACAAATTTATCTTTTATCTTGTTAAGTTGTATGTTTCTATGTGTTTAAATTTTAATTTAATGATTTTTGTTCACTTTTATGACTGTATTCTTCATTGCTTAAAAGAACAAATCTGCCCCCCCCCCTATCTTTTTTCATACATTTAATCTGATTTGTTTGTAAGTATCTCTTTGTTGATTTTATATTCTTTGCTCAGATTTTTTCAATTGTTTTTATTGATCTGAGCCATAATGCTTGTTCCACCTTACCAGCCATGCCTTCTTTTTGAAACCTATCTTCACATTTAGCCTCAATTTCAGTTATTGTTTCTATACTTGGGTTTTGTCAATTTACTCCAACAAATATCAGACCATCATCATGAATGTACTTAACATTTTCAAGGAGAGGATGCTTTAATAAATTAATAAACTTTTTAATAGCATCATTTTCTATTTTTATTCTGATTCTTGACTAAAAATTTAAGGTTTTTGTCCTATTTTAGACTTAATCTAATTACTATATTTTGGCATTTTTTATTTATACTTTCAGGGATATTGTAACGCTTTGTGATATTGTGTTTTTCCTTTTTAATGCTTTTTTACAGGCATAAATAGTCATTTGAAGTAATTGAGTTTGTAAATAATGTATTATCTAAAGTCTAAATAAATTAATATTTTCTTTGGGAGTGAATAAACGTTTGTCATAGAATTACATAGTAAAAGAAAAGAAGTAAAAATTGAATAGAATAGTATATATTGTTATTTGTTTGGGGTTATTGGAACATTTGAATATAAAAACGAATAGATTAAGCTTCAAATCAAGAACCTGCTATTTCTAAGACCATTACTCAATGTTATAGAATATTTAATTTTAATGATCTTTGCTTATGAAACATCTTTGTAACCGAATAATTTTGTAATTTTTTTTAAATTAATTATAGTTTAAGTATGCATATTTGTATACATGTGTATTAATACCTACGTAAACACATATGAATTAATGTATTTTCAATATGATGTATATATGATTGAATGTTTATATAATTATGCATATATCAGTGTGCATATATGATTTTTGATATGTAAAATCTGTGTAAATAATGTATACATGTGTGTATATATATATATACTACATAACATCAGCCAATATAAAATTAAAAATTCACCATCAATGTTTTTTTCTGGCAAGACAGATGTCTCATATGCAAATAATAATACAAAAACAACACACACATACTTAATAAAATAACTTTACACGTTTCAAAATAACATCTCAATTACCTTTAGTATTAAAAAAAAGTTTAAAACAAAGTAATAGCCTTAAATATATATTTATTAAAAAGAATTATTTTAATGTATAATGGGGATAAATTTTTATCTTTATAATGCTAAAATATTTATTATAATATAAAATACATTTTTATTTTTTATTACAATTTAAATATTTTATATTTACAATTTTATAATTTTAAAATTAGTTCTTTTTTTTTACTCTATATTACCATTAAATTTATATTAATAACAGTTAATAAAAAATGATTAATATAAAACACTTTCTATTGTATAGTTTTTCTGAGGACTGACTGTGTTTTTTTTTTAAATAACAGAAGTAAATAATATTAGTTTATGTCAGCTGCATTTATAATGCATCTGATTGTCATATCCATTAAAAGAAATCTAGTCTAAACTAAGTAAAATTTTGAAAGGTTTTTTCCAAGCTCCAAACAAGTTTAAAAAGCCATCCAATAATCGAGAAATCTGTATTAATTCCGTCATCAGATTTTCAATTGTATGGATGGCTGAAGAGTTGGAGGTTGGAGTAGATTGAAGCCTGTACATTAAAGTATGAAGATATGCTATCTTAATATAAACTGAGCACTGATTATATATATGTGTGTGTGTGTGCGCGCGCGCGCGCGCGTGTGTGTGTGTGTGTGTGTGGGAGTTGATAATCTGAAGTAATTGATGAGTTCTGGTTCAACACGAAATATGTATTTTGGTGATTATTCATCTTTTCTACAAGTGTGTGGTCATGTGTATCAATGGTACAATATAGTGTAGATAGTTGAAAGGTGCTTGAAAGTCTGAGTTCAAATCCCCTATATTTACAATTAAGCTCCAGGTATATAAAGAGTGCCTGTATTTCAAATATTATTATCTAGAAATAAAATAAGATTAAAACTGCTAAAATTTATATATGTACAAATAAGCAAATAAAGTATTTTGAATAGCAAATAAAGTAGTGTATTGTATAATTTTTGCAACACTTTCAGCTATATAATGGTATAAATATTTCACCAAATGTATCTAACTTTTAAGCATTGTTAGAGTTTTTATAAGTTAGTCATGTAATTTATCAACTACAATGAAGTTCAGGACTAATAATCATTTTTGTTGATTAACTACTTATTTCTTGATTTAATGACTATTACTTTGCTAATAATTATTTCCTGGTAATCATTTTTGTTTTGTAAAAGTTTAATGTTATCAAATAAAAAAAATTATTTCATATTATTTCAGAATCATAAAATTTGAATGGAAAAATTGCTTAATAGATGAGTTTGCCTTAATTTTATTATATAGAAAATTGGCTTTCTAAATTGTCTTTGGCATTGAATGTTTAGACTGTTCAAATTATTAAATCCACATCCAGTATTGCAGTTCATTTCATTATTAATGTTAGTGTTAAATCAAATGCAATAAGAATTTGGCTTTATACACAGAGAAAATTTACACTTATAAGAGAATTAAAATTATTCCATAAATATACTTTTAAACTACCAACATCTGTGTAAAAAAATTTTAATTTTGAAAATCTTAAAATACCATACTTGTGTATTAAACATTTTAATTGGAAAAACATACCTAATGCCTTTCATGTGAGAATTTATAAAGTCAGATATTCTATGGTGATATCGCCACACAAACTCAAATATATATTATTATTCTAAATATTTATTTAAGCACTTTTCGAATTTATATGATTTAGTGCTGCTATTTATTGTAAAACTGAGTAATCTAGATGGTAATGCTTATTAAATATACACTCTGTGTTTCTTATCACATGGCTGGATTACATTTTTGATTATGGCATTTATCAATAAAGATGCTGAATCTGGATCTAATGCATCTGGATTCATTGGATTAAATGCATTGTTAATTTATCAGTCTCTTTTTTTTCTTACCAAAATAATCGTTGCAATTTCAAAATTATCTTAAATTTTTGACTCCAAAACTACTTACTTGTTATAGTCATATAATTCCATACAATATATTTTGATGTTCCCAGTTTTACAACTACTATAAATTCCAAATTTGAATTACAAACTGTCAAACATTATGCACTCATATCTTTAATATTATACATTTTTAGATAATAATTATTACTTATGATCATGATTTTATTTATTAACAAATAGACTTTATCCAGTGAAATTCAAGCAGATTCAAATAACACACACATACATATATATCAGGGATGAAGCATCCATGTATTAAATGGAATGAGTGATTCCATAGAAAAATTCACTAAAGCGTTCAAAAGCTTTAATTAAAATTCAATTTAAAAAATTCACTGTCAATTTTTTTGCCAACAGTTAAATTGTTTTTATATACATAAGGAATGTATTTGACTAATGCATTCTTGTTGATTAAAAGAAGTTCAAACAATGCTAAGATCTAATTTACAGATAAAACTTTTAAGAATGATAAAATGATTTGATAGATAAAAATATATTGATAGTATATTATCTGATTTACAGATAAAAGTTCATATTTTTTTAGATGGGTGTAATATATATATATATATTGTAATCTTTTGATTGGTTATCCATGGTCAGAATGGCATATAAAATGTAAATTATAATCCCAAAATTTTAAATTTATAATCAAGATAATATTAAATGTATAAAACTTGGATAATATAGCAATAAATGATTTAATACATATAATTTTAAAAAGATAATTCTATAGAGATAAATAATTGTTATTATTTATAATCAATTATATTAATATAAATTTTAATATTTAATATAAATTTTAATATTCTAACTGTATAATTTAAATGAATAGTAAATCTAAGTAAACATTGCTGTGTATTATTTATGGTGATGTTTTTCTAAAAGTTAAAAATAGAATTGTATTTAACAAAAAAAAGAACAATTATTTACCACAAGATAATAATTTAATGTTAAAAATTAGTAATAATAAAGTAGATATATTTATTATAAAGTTTATAGGTTAAATTAATAATATCACTGAATCAAAATATAATCTGAAATAAAACTTGGTTTGTAAGTTTTGATTTAAAAATCCATTTCATTTATTAAATATTTTGGTATTTCAATATTATTTCAAACAGAAATATCAGAAACATTTTGTTAAAAAAACTTGGAGAAAATGATGGAAAAGTCAATCAGATTTCAATAAATGACTCTAATGTTGCATTTCCTGGTTTTCTTTTAAAAAGAAAAAACTATCAGGTGATTTAAATATAAATATATCAGATATTGGGCCAAAAGAAAAAAAAATTATATTTACAATGCTATCTAAAGAGATGAAATATTTTTAAAAAATTCTTGAAACTGTGGAGTGAATAAATCCATTTCTGCATTGTGGTCTAACTTTCCAGCCTTGATAATCTGCTTATAATCAAAATTCTAGCTGGGATCTGTTTAAGAAAGAAAACAAAAGTTGCTATACTTGCCAGAATAACCAAGAGAAAAAAACAATGTTGTAGTTTAAAAGAAAATATTAACTGCATTAACATGGGGAAACATCCCTTTTATCTATGGAAAGGTAAGTGCATTATTTATTATAAAATTTAAAAAAAGAGAAAGCCATTTAAAAGTTTTCAAGAGAAAATTCTTTTTTAAGCTTATGAAGCTACTTAATCAAATGCTAAAAATAAATCAGGAGTTAACAAGGATAAATTGAGGAAGCACATATTAGTTTGACTGATATTTAACCAATAATTTCCAAAGGTACAGCTAAGATTAAGCTTCTACTTGAAAAAAAAAATTTGAATTAAGATTCTCATAGTCAAAGAAAAGCAAAACTTTTATAAACTTGAAAGAATAAAAAAAAGTCCTTATAACTAAGTAAAAATTAATGGTCAGAAAATGAATAGATTTGGAGCCCAATAGACAAACTTATTAAAATAGGTTTACAAACCTTCCAAGTGTAGTAAATAAACAGAGAAGGAGAAATCAAATACTGAAGAAAAAATAAAATAAAATTTGCCTAAATCTTAATGAAACTTGTTAAAGTATGCATTGAAAAGAAAAGATATAATAATAATCATTATAATGTGAAGATTTACTAAGGAGAAGTAGGAAATGTTGCTCATGGTATTTTCATGGACAACCAGATTATGTGCATAGAATAAGAAACTAACCAAGTAGGGTTTTGTTTGGTTAATTGTACATGTATGCTTATTTTTTCTTATTTTTTCTTTATATTTTTTAAGTATAGAGCAAGATGAAGAGTAGAAAGACACTCAGTGCACTAGGAACAAAAATCTACATATAGGGTAACCACAGTAATGCTAAATTAAAAAAATGTTTTGAAATGGGAGAAGAAAAAATAAAGTAAAAGGGATTTTAATTTTACATTTATTAGTGATAAAGATTTTTTTATTATTTTATAAGAAATACTAATGCTAATATTTGCATATGAGTAAAAGGAAAAATAATAATAATAAACATAAAAAAAGGTTTTTATGTTTACAACCTGCTATGTATACTCATAAATTATAAAGTGAAAGAGTATGTGTGCAGAAAATAATATTTAAGTCATATATATTCTGATAAGATTACATAAATAAAAAGAAACAAAAAAAACATATTAGAGAATATAATATTAATAATTGCAAAAATGATTGAATGTGATGTAAGACCATATTAGAATCTCATGTAGGGGAATGTTGCATAAGAAGGGTGGACGATAGGAGGGGTCTAGAAATAGATAGAATATTAAATACTGCCTACTTTGAAGTAGAATATGAGTTAAATTTCTAGAATAGACTGTATAGAATAGTGTCCTGAAGAATTGATAAAAAATTAGCTGAGTTAAATCTTTGCAATGCTCATGTAATTTTCAATAAAAAATGATTGTGTAAGTAGCATAAGTGCTTATTAGAGAAGCCTGGGGAGATTTGGGGCAAGACCATTAATCAAATGGTTACCTAACAAAATAACATATCATAATACATAAAACCCCTATCTCTCTACTAAGTTAATAGCCAATAAATCAATGACTCAATCTTTCTGAAGTTTAGATAAATATTAATATATTGTGCATTAAAGGCGAAAATGAAATTTTAAGGAATTATATGGATTTTTCTAGTTGAATTTGGACAGAATCATCCTCAAGTAATTAAATCATGTATGAAACAAAGATAACTCTTTGAATAAAATACTGAGATCTAATAATATAAGAGAAAATTGGTGTAAGAGATAGAATGAAGAGATGACACGATTGTCAAAAGATAACAAAGAATCCTAACTACATGATTTTTTTATTGACATATTATAAATATTGTACTTATTTATTTATTTATATTTGTCACATCAGTAAAAACTTTATAATATGATTAGAAAGTAAAATTTTCAAACTCAATTTAAATGTAAATGAATATGAAGGGACTGAATAATTCATGAATGATGTACATAGCAGACTAGTATGAAATCATAGACAATAATATAGCAATAACTGATTAAGCACCTGCTATAGCTTATAGTTAACTTCATTGAATTTAAGGAATTATAAAAGTTTAGTATTTTTTGTGGTTTTCTGTATTTTTTTCTTGTGCAAACCTCTTACTATAAAAGTTTATACTCTTACTTTACTGCTCATTTAAGGGTGGATAAATTACTTAGTACTGAAGAGGCTTACAGATGTTTCCAAGAATCTTCAATGGAACAAGTTGAAGAAAACACCATCTTTGAAATTCAAGACAACACAGGATTTTACTCTCTGCAACCAACCACACCACCCAGAGATGCTACAGTCAAAGAGAAGATGATCTTTTTTCAAAAGCTTATCACAGAATATCCCCAGTCCAAATTTTAAGCTAATAGTGTTCATAAGCCTCCAGGAAGATTGTTAAAAATTTAGATTTCCAAAGCTTGGAAAATAGCAATGATAATTTTTTTTTAATTTTCCTCATAATTCTAATGTTTCTCAAAATCCTAACAATTCAATTGATAAAAATAGAAAAACTAACATAGTTCCTTCCAATTTAACCCAATATACTACTTAATAGCAAGAGCTCTTATGCTAATGTTACACAGGCAGGCCTTATCGAGCCTAACGTTATGGCAAGGGAAGCTTCAAAAAATCATAGATTTTTTTCCAATTTAATTGATGAAGAAGTTCAAGAGAACTTTACTGATAATTCCAGCAATCCCAATATTCTTAATTTAAATTTGGAGCAAAAGGATCTTGATTTGATAGCAAATAGATTTAATAACAGTACTCCCCCCCCCCCAATTATGTAAATATTTTCTTAACTTCCACAGCAAAACCACCTCAATCTTGGTTGTTACCAATCCTTCATGTGATTTATATAAATTTCCAATCAATAAGATTTGTAACGAGCTAACAAGATAAAAACTATCCAGATTGATTCACAAAATGCTGCAACCTCTTAATAATCATTATGTAATAATTGAATTTAACAACCTGACTCAGAAATGTTCTACCAGAAAATTTTCAAATTTTGACGGAAAAATTATTTGCAACATTAACATGAATTATCCTACAATCTTGTCAGGTATGATCAAGAATTGTTACCTTAAATTTAAAGAAAATGATTTGTAGCAATTACTTATGGTAAGGTCTCAAATTTTAGATACCAAATGATTAAAGTGGCAGACATTCCAGTATATACTAATAATGTCTCCTTTGAATTTTTCCCAGAATAAAGAATCAAACAGCAATGACATTCCTACTCTCTACTATGTGGAAACTTTCTCTCTTGTCATCACTTTCTGTGGCATTCTTCCACAGTTTCTTCTGCCACTAGAAAAGCCATTTACTGAGGCACTACCCAGCCAAGATCTGCCATAGTTGCAAAATGATTAAAAACAGAACACACCACTGTAACTCTGATCCAGTAGTGCAAAATATAGATATACCAATTACCAAGCCTGATCTTACAGAATCTAAAGCTTTGAATAATACTGCCTACCCTCAATCAACTCTTGTTGACAAAATTGCACTTAACACTTTACCATCTCCTGCTCACTCTATGAATGCATTGTATTAGTCGTTTGAGTCAGCATCTTCAGTCATTGAGGAGACATCTCATTTGCCTCAGTCCATGAATAGTAAGATGAAGGAACTGAATGCAGATCCTAAATCTTCTGTGGGCAAAACATGCTCTAATAAAATAAACAGCCATAGCATTATCTCCTTGGACACTGAATCCACTGTCCCCCAGCAACCAGGAAAAAATGCAGGCCCATTTCTAAGGCAGATAACCAAGAAAACAATTGTGACTTATTTAATAGGGACACTGGAAAACCTTTTCAAAACCCTGTTCCTATTAAGGATAATAAATTGTGACTACCTAAGGTTTCCAAAACAACAAATATTAAACTAAAATCCATTGACAGCTTGCATTCCAAAGAGTAAAATGAAAGAATTTCTGTAATTCAGAATATCAGGGGTGAAAGCCAGCATCTGTCCTTTTAGCAGGATCAGTGATTACTGAGTGTGTGAACACATATATACTAAATGCTCATTCATTCATTCCCAAATTTCCACAACCTCTCCAATAAAAACATTATAATTTTCCTATTGAAGTAATGCCACATGAAGCACAAAATATTGAGAATTAATATCCAGGGTCTGAATTTCCTGAATGGAGTGGATGCATTGACCAAATTGTTTAAGCAACACACACCACATATTGCGTGTCTCTCTGAGACCATGTCACACCAATTTTCAAACTCCAAAATTCTGAAACCTCCTTGGCAATATTGGCTACTTTTGTCACTCAGTTTTTCTTTCATCTCCTGCTGGCATGGTGATCTTAATCTCCAAGAGTATCCCATTTGAATTCTTCAAAATTAATTATATAAACCCACATATAGTTATTTCCACCCTGTTCCACAAGGCTTTCACTTGGTGCTGAAAGAGAAAGAATTCAATGATATTAAGAATTCTTTTTCTTTTGGCATTTATAAAAACAAAGCTTCTTTAGAGCTATTGGTAAGCTTCATCCAGTGATCACACACACACACACATATATATATATATATATAAATTGTAACGGTCAGGTTTGTACATTTGCTCAACAGACTGAGAGTCCAAGCCAGAGAACCAAAAGCTGACCAAGTCGGGATAGTAATATCCTACGTCTGATCATACCTTAACTCTCTCACTCGTGCTTCCAAGTCAACCCATCGCGAATGACATGCCTGAGGTTACACTCGATATCTCTTTGATCACGTTCCAGCAATAGCAAAGCAGTAAAACATGAGACATTCCCCCCTTATTACATATTCTATTATATACCTTAACTAGTGATTCATAAGATAATGAGCAAGCAATGAGACTGAGACAAATTTATATTTCATAAATTTAATATAACAATAAATACTCAAGCATAGTAGGTTGTGTACAGCTAGCTCACATGCAGGTGAGTGGATTCTCAGGGTTATACATAATAATACAAAGCAATGAATGCATGCTCAGAGTTATAAAACAATATTATTACAAAGCATTCAGTGTGTTCTCCGGGTATAAAATAATAGTACACAGCATTGAGTGGATTCTCAAAGTTATAAAATAATATTACAAAGCATTGAGTATGTTTTCTCAGGGTATAAAATGATATTACAAAGCAATAGACTCTTAGTAAGCTTATGTCACCTTTCATGTTGTAATTCATGCCATGTTTTATATGTTTGAAATCGGTTATAGTTAGCTAGAGTAATCGAGTTGATGGATAAATGCTAGATATTACTAATACGTTGAAGATTATATCATTGTTGCTAAGTTTAAAATATTATAATGACTAAGTTTAAGATTATATTATAAATATATTCAAAATCATATTATAGATATTTGCGTGATATAATATTGTTATACAGATAAACGCATTAACTCAGATTCTAGGTCGGATCAAAGCCGAAGTCACTTTCTAGGGAAACTGAACTGAGATGTGGTGGCAGGGGAATGTCAGATTCTAGTGCGTTAGAAACTATACTATCAGATAAGTGCGGCTCGAATGCATTCTTAATGGGGTTTATTACCTAGTAAACGGTTCCCTAACCGATCTGCTTGCTACAATGGAAGAGGCCTTTTTATTAAGAACAGAAGATTGGCTTATGAGCCCTTTGGAAATGCTTTGGTTTCGTTATACAAGAATAAATGTCACATTTGCCTAAACTTGCGAGGCGTGACTTGACAAAATACGAAGAACTGTCGCAGTGGCCTAAACTTTCGAGGCGTGCCTGGACGTGGAACAATCTTGAGATAGGCCATTATAGACATAGCAAGTAGATATGCATTTTTATGCAAATTAGCAATACATTCGCAATGCTAAATTAATATTTAATAAATTTAATTACGCCAAAATCTTAGCTTCTTCAGTGCTACTACCACCGGTCAGTTCATAAATGAGCTTATTAAATTATGCGCTAAAGGCGATAATGAGAATCTGATTTAAGGTTTTCTGTATAGTTACTTATCCTCTAATTAAACGAAGTTATAGCAAACTGGTTGTTAAATAATAAAATGTGAGTTATAAAATAGCTCACGCAAATTATTGATGTTTAAGTAAATTACACATCTTAAATAATTCATCAAAATAGATCTTATTAATAATGAAAAATGAGTTTTAACTAACGAATGCAAATCTATATTCTAAATAGCTTGCGTGAAATATACTTTTTCAAATAACTGACAAGATACATATTTTAAATCACTTACGCAAATATAATTCTTAAATAATTCGGGCAAAATCTGCATTTTAAATAGCATACGCAATATATACGTTTTAACTAACTTTAGTAAACATTTTCATTTTATATAATCTTTAGAAAAGATGCGTTTTAAATAATAGACGCTAAAGATACCTTTTAAATAACTTTAGCGAAACATTTTCATTTTCAATTAACTTGGGAAAAGATGCGTTTTAAATAATATACGCAAATATACATCTTTAAATAAGTTTATCAAAAGATTTTAAATAATTTGAGAAAAGATGCGTTTTAAATAATATAAGCAAATATACATTTTTAAATAACTTTAGTAAAAGATTTTAAATAATTTGTTCGATTCACTCTATCACAAATATAATTCAGAAAAGAGTCTTAGCTATATTCTTTATATCGCAATATTGATATAATAAAAGTAATTGCTCACTCCCTTCCCCCCAATAATTTATTAACACACCAGACTCCGTTCTGATAAAAACACAGCATAAATCAATAAACATGAACTTAAAATATAAGAATTGCATAAAATGATCGATAAGATAATAATTTAGACATAAAAATTTATAGTATGGTTTTATAGAAACTAGATGTGTGTGATTATTTAAATTATTAATGATCAACGCCTACTTAAAGTTATTAATGATCAAGCAAGAATTGAGTGTGTTCTAAGATTTAAACCATTTTATGATAAACATTTTAGTGGAACATTTAGAAATATTATAAATTATGTGATTTATTTAGCTAGCTTTCATTTAGTATACGTTTTAGTTAGGAAATGTAATATTTTGTAGAAAGGATTTACCGGAAAGTCTTTAAGGCCTTGTTCATTGCGCTTCTCTTTATATTCAGTCAGGCTGGACTTCTCTTAGGTTTTAGTCTGGATGTAACTTCGTGAATTTATCTCGGTGGCAGCTTTCTCCATTTCTCTGATCAGGAACTATCTGGTCTCTCGGGTACATCTTTCTTACAGTGATGGGCATGGTGGAGGTTTTCTGTCATCGGTAGCCACTCGTGGAAGAGCAAACGGCTGTCTCTGTGTCTTCTAGCCAACGGTCATTTTATAGCAGCTTGGATGATGGTTTTTTTTAGATTTAGCAGTCTAAACGGCAGGAACAGTTTTCTTAGTTAACTCGGGTCTTCGGAAATAAAATTTGGCAGCAAGCACAAATTTCTCAGCAACAGAAAAAATTTTTACACGGATGATGATAGATGATGGAAGAGGCTAGGTTAGAGACTTGGTGGCTATTTTGGGCCCCTTTTTATGCTGTATTTTTGACAGAAGTAACCTCCTACTTTGAGTCATGCCACATCACAAGATGACTAGTTCAAACTAGCCTTTAACCAAATATCCAGTTAGTAAAATATTAAGTATATCTAAATCTGGACATGGAAAGGCTCTATTGTTTTAATTGACGTCAGTTTTAAAAGATATATATTTTTAAGAGAATGGTCACAGGCAATTTGTATAGATTTTGTATAGATTTATGCCTGACTGAATATTATAATTGGTCTTGGTTATCAATTTTAAATAGGTCAAATTTTAGCCAAAGATTTATTTTTAGAATGAAATGTTAAAACTGATAAAACTTTCTGCTTGTAATTTTAAGCAAACAAAAGAATTGAAAATTATCTAACTTGGAAAATATTCAAAATGAATACTGACTTAAATGATTATTTAGAAGGAATATTGAAAAATAAATAATATTATAAATTTAACTTATTATGCTGCTATATAGATAAATTAATTATACAGTTATGTTTATTTCAGTTTTAACAAATCTAATGGAATATGCTCGTATATAAATATTTATAATTAGTAAGGACGATTATATACGCACATACTCGCAATATTATAAGCAAAGTTTTTTTTAAAATTTAAGAAATACACGCCATCTGAGTACAACAAATATATGCTATTATCAAAGATAATAGGTGAAACAGGTGTAACCGTTTCATAGCAATCCATTCCCGGACCAAAAAAAAAAACAAAACAAAAAAAAAAGACCTTTCTTCTCTCTCTATTCTCTCTTTTTTTTTTTTCATTTTTTAGCTCCTGCTTTTCTCTAGTAATTCCACACAACTTTTATATATATATTTACTAATCTGGTCTACTTTCTTCAATCTTCCCTTTCCCTTTTTGGTCATGCAAGCAGCTAATACGCCAACCCCCCTGCACTAGCATAGTTGACTATAATTAAGTAACAAATATAATTATTAAATATATAAATGTTTAACTAAGATAATACAATTTCTGATTATTCATGCTATATAATTGAATAAATACGGTAACCTAATTCTAATGCTTAACTTTTTATTACTATATATTACAAATATGACTAAATGATTAATAAGATAAATTCTAATTAAAATAAATAAATTAAATATGAATGAATAAATGCATAAATAAGCTAATACTAGTACTATTTGCTAGTTTTCTATTACTATAAGTTATAAATATGAGTTACAAATAAATAAATAAGGTTAAATAGTTAAACTAATGCTAATTTTCGATATCAAAAACTGAACTTAATTCCCTACAGAGAACTTTTAATCTGGTACCTTTAATAAGCATGGTTTCAAACTCCTTGCATTATATGTACCAAGGGTATGTTGATTTTTCTGCAATACGAAAGCGTTGTTTCCCCAACTCTCCTTGATCTGGTATGGTCCTTTGTAGAGAGGACAAAACTTTTTGTATTTGGATAGAAGGCGGCTACTGGGAGGCATATCTCTCACCCAAACCCAGTCTCCTACATTGAATTTATACATTGGTTTTCGTTTTCTTCCCCTGTACTCCGCTGCACGCTTTAGGCGTATTCGAGCCTGTTCTTTATCCTGTTGGTAGTCCACTGCTTCATTCTCTATTCTTAATGGAATGGGGATTACTGGTGGGCAAGTCTTCCCAAAATGAAGTCTGTGAGGTGGGAACCCGGTGGACTCATTCTTGGTTTGGTTTATACTCTGCAATACGTGGTCAGTGTTCTTCACCCAATTCTTGTGGTTATTTCCTACAGTGGCCCGGTATAATCTTCCTAGTTCTCTCATGATCCTCTCACAAGGGTTTGACTGTGGATTTCGTATGGAGGTTAGCACATGTTTAATGTTTTGTCTAGCCACCCAACTTTTCCATGCCCCTGATGTAAAAGCCGCACCTCTGTCTGACAATATCATCATAGGCTTCTCTATCTTTGGAAATTGTCTTCCTTGAAGTACCCTAACTGTATCTTGGGTGTTCACAGATCTTACAGGATAAGCCTGTACATACTTAGAGAAAGCATCGTAGGTAACCAACAAGTACCTATACCTATTGAATGGTGGTAAAGGGCCGTAATAGTCTATGGCTAGAAGTTGGTTGGGTTCTGTAGGGAGAATGTTGTTCAGAGGTCCCTTGTAAGATTTATTTGGAGGTTTATTTACAGCACAGGAACCACATTGTCTTAGGCCTATTAATATGCTCTCATATAAAGCGGGCCAGTAAAATTGGCGACACACTGCCTCCTCGGTTTTTCTGGGACCATAGTGTCCAATAGCCTTGTGTATCTTTTCTATTATTTCGTCTCTTAATTCCGGTGGGATTAGAGTTCTCCATTCCTCTTTCTCTGGGTGTATTCTTTGTTGCAGTACACCATCTCTGAGTCTGAATTTCTTTGGGCCTTGATCTATAGAGTTTCCTTGTGCAATTTCCTTCTGGGCTTCCTGCATTAGTTTGTCATATGGAGGATACTGCTGCTGCCACTGGGCTATGTTTATCAGTTTAGTTTCAATAGATGAACTTTGTATCTGCATAATGTTACCAGCTGGTTCATCAGATAAGCAGGGATTCTCCACCTCTATCTTAACAGGATTCCTACTCAGGATGTCAGCAACTATATTTTCACGGCCCGGGCAATATCTAACACAGTAATTAAACCTCTGAAGGGATAAACTCCATCTTACCAATCTATCACTGGTCAAGTAACTCCGGTTTAGAAATTCGAGGCACCTATGGTCGGTGATGATGACAACCTACGACCCCAACAGAAATTGTTTAAATTTCTCGCAGGCCCATACAATGGCCAGTGTCTCTTGTTCTGTGACCGTGTAGTGTTTTTCTGGTCCCTTCAAAGTGCGGCTGATGAAGTAGAGTACCCTTTGTTGGTGTGCTTTACTAACTTGGAACAAAATAGCACCCATACCCACATGGCTGCAGTCTGTCTGCAAGTAAAAGGGTTGTCCGAAATCTGGGTGGTTGAGCATCACAGTTTGTAGGAACTTTGCCTTTACATTCTGGAACTCTGCTTGACTCTGGTCATTCCAAACCCAATTGCTACCCTTCTTTGTTAAATCTATTAAGCTAATTGTGTCCAAGGCAAATCCGGGGTAGAACTTGTGGTAGTAGTTACAGAGACCTAGGAATGAGCGTACACCTTTTTTAGTGGTGGGTTCTGGAAACTCCTGGATGGCCTTAATTTTTTCGGGGTGTGTCCTTACACCTTCTCCACTGACAATATGACCCAAAAAAGAAATCTCGCTCTGTATAAATCGGCTCTTGGATAGGTTGATGGTGATGTTTTTTCTGATGCACTCTTGGAATAGTCTCTCTAGGCTCTGTATATGCTCTGTGTAAGATTTGGACGCCACTACCACATCATCCATATAACTAATAATACTTTTTTTTACTTCCTCTGAGAGGACCTGATCTAAACATCTCATTAAACCAGCTGCACTATTTATAAGTCCAAAGGGAACACGCTGGAATACATGAGAATGACCCTTGTACCGAAAAGCAGTGTATTGGCGGTCACGAGGATCCAGCGACATCTGCCAGTAGCTAGACGTTAGATCTAGAGTCGAGAAGATGTTCATGCCCTTCAAATGTAAAAAGATTTCCTTTATATTAGGTGGGGTATCTCTTTCCGGAACCGTGACATTATTTAAAGTTCGTGCATCTAAACAGATCCGTACTGAACCATCCTTCTTTTTTACCACCACCAAAGGGTTGTTGTAAGGAGAGGGTGCCTTTTTAATGATTCCCCATTCTACCATTTTCTGTATCTGCTGTTCTACTGCTTCTTGATACTGGAACGGGATGGGGTATGTTTTGGCCTGGAAAAATCCTTCCTCTTTTAACCTGATACGGTGTTGGTACCCTTTTATCATACCCGGTGTATTTGAGAAGGCATACTTGTATTCTACTAAGAGCCCTTGTAAAACTTGCCTCTCTTCTAACCCTGTACATCCGGCCTGCTGAATTTTTGCTTTCACTTCTTCCTCTTCTACATCTCCCTTCATAAACATAGACTGATTATTAGTGAGGGCCTGTTCCTTTTGCATTTTAAGGATTTCTTGGTATACTGCGACCTCCCTGGTCTTGAAACTGATACTGCCCTGATGTTTGCCCAAGAAATCCGCTCCTAAGACCACTTCCTGTAGTAAGCCCCGCATAATCAAAAAAACATGCCCTATTTTAAGGGGACCCCAAGCTATTTCAACCCATATTTGGTAGCTTTCAGTCTTTGTTTGCTTTCCATTTGCCATGAACATTTTCAAAGGTCTGAGAGGGAGTTTTTGAATCTGGTGGCCTAGTAATTCCACCCTGGTCACCCAGCTACTGGCCACGAATGAGAGTTGACTGCCTGTATCTATTAATGCCATGACTTTGTGACTATCTAACTCTATAGTTACCAGGGGACATGCCCTAACACTTAGTACTGACTTTTCTTCCTCAACTTCTCTCAGGGTACCCATAGTGGGCCGAACATGTTCAGTTTCATTCCCTTTTTCTAATGTGGGCATCCGTCTATGGGAATAATCTAGCGAAACCCTTTGTAGTTTAATGACCCCGGTACTGTGGACTTCCCCTTATATGCCTTGCTACCCTGGTGCGCCTTGCTAAACCTCGGGTATGACCCCCTATCCTCCTCTAACCCTGGCACTTACATGATCTAACTTCCTAACTTTCTCAGGTATTTCTTTGTGCATGGGGGTATAGTCTATGGTGGTTAGGAAGGCTGCCATCTCCTCCACTGTACATATCCTACACCCCACCATCATCTGTTGCACATATCCAGGCATATTCTGCTGAATTATCCGTATTATTTGAGTCTCAGTAAATGGAAAGGCATTCAAGGATCTAAGATGGGCCACCTGGCGCATAAAAAATTGTGTGTGTGTCTCCCTTGTGACAGACCCATAGTGCTCTCTGAGCACAGTATGGTAAATCCCATCCTGCCTTTCCTCACTCCAGAAAGTCCTTACTAGGGCTGCCGCATACTGCTCAAACGTGTGAGGCTTTTCTTTATAGCAGTCCCACCAGGACTGGGCATACCCTTGTAGGTAGTGTGTGGCTAGCATGATTTGGTCCTGAGGGTGTACCTGCTGGAACCTAAACAATTCAGTTAGACTTTGAAGATGTGTCTTAGGGCTTTCACCGTTCTCTCCTTTAAAGGTTTTGATCTGTATATATTTCGACAGGTATGTCTGTTGCCTCACCATATCTATGCCTATCACCCCTTCTCTTGTGTTCTCTATGTTCACTTCTCTCTTATGGCCATCTTCCCCTCTGATTATCATAGGGCTTTGGACCCTTTCTCTGTCCCCTACACAGGCTATTTTATCTTGATGGGCATACTCTTTTGTCTCTGTCTCTGGGGCTCCTCTGTCTTCTCTTCTGGCTTCTTTTCTTTGTATGTTCTGATCTTCAGCTTCCTCCTTGCCTTCGCTATCTAGATTTATTCTTTTTGGTGCTAATCTTCTATCTCCTACCCATGCTATCTCTTTCTGCCCCTTTTCTACTCTATCTACTCTCTCCTGCAGCCCCTGTATCTCCTGTAATAGATCTTTTCTCCCTTCTGCAGTCCCTTTATTCATTTTCTCTAACTCTCTTTCTATGCCCTCCACTTTTTTCTGTGTTTCTTTCTTTATATCCATGACCTCTTTATGTAAGCTCTCTCCCTGCTGTTCTAGCTTGCTCCTTACTGTGAGGACCTCCCCTTTTACTGTCCTTAAACTAGTTTCCATTTTTTTTTCTTGTGCCTCCAGGAGCTCCTCGCACTCTTTCTGTGTTTCCTCATTTTGTTTCTTACATTCAATATTTAACCTATCCATTGTTTCCTCCAGAGTTTGGAACCGCTGTTCTACCTTGGTGTCAAACATGTGTCCTATATATTGTCGCATTTCTTCTCTATCTCTTTTTTCTTTTTCTTCCCTTTCCGCCTTATCTTTTTCCTTTTCTTCTCTATCTCTTCTTTCCTTTTCTTCCCTTTCTTCCTTATGTCTTCTTTCCTTTTCTTCTCTTTCAGCCTTATCTCTTTCCTTTTCTTCTCTATTTCTCTTCTTTCCTTTTCTTCCCTTTCTTCCTTATGTCTTCTTTTCTTCTCTATCTCTTCTTTTCTTTTCTTCTCTTTCAGCCTTATCTCTTTCTTTTTCTTCTCTATCTCTTCTATCCTTTTCTTCCATTCTCTCATTATTTTTTTTTATTATTTCCATTATTGTCATTAGGCTTGGTGCCTCATTTACTACTTCCTGCTTTTCCTTATGCCTCTTTTCTTGTGTTGGTTTTGGCCCACTTTCTTCTATATTGCTATCATTTATGCTAGTTGTTACTTCCTCTATACTGCTATCTTTTACTATCCTCCCTGATCTCAAAGTTTTACCTTCACTTTCTACTTCATTGCCTATCTGCTCTTCCTGATCTTCTTTTCCTTCTTTTATTTCAACTTCCATTTTATTTTTATTTTCTATATATATTTTAGTACTATTATTTTCTTTGATCTGCTTCTTTATTTTTATATCTGACAGCTGACTCGCCGTCTACTCCCCCAGAACTGACTACCTATCATTATCTCAATCACTCCTTCTTTGCCCATTTTTCCTTTTTTTATTTGCTACCTGATACATTTTAACTAATAATATAATTAAATATATATTAATAAGCACATCCAAATAATGAAGTTAAATTTTCAGACTCACCCAGCTTCTGTCTTGCCACCTGTGGTTTCTCCCTTAAAATAAACTTTTTTTTTTTCAGTACGCGTGTATTTCTTTTTCTTGCCTGATCATTTGTGTATTTATATATATTTTTCTTGCTTGATCATTCTCTTGCTCATCCCTTTCTGAATCACCAATTTATTTAAATTACTTACAAACTCAATTATTTATAAATCTTCATACTAGATTATGGGTTATTTTGTTTAATTTATACGTATTTTTGTCATACTGCAGTGATATTTGGAACGAAAAATATAATAACTCTACTCAGGGTTGTGTACTTAGTCTAAGCCACACGTTGGGTCGCTAACTCCGGGAAAAAAATATACCTATGTAACGGTCAGGTTTGTACATTTGCTCAACAGACTGAGAGTCCAAGCCAGAGAACCAAAAGCTGACCAAGTCGGGATAGTAATACCCTACGTCTGATCATACCTTAACTCTCTCACTCGTGCTTCCAAGTCAACCCATCGCGAATGACATGCCAGAGGTTACACTCGATACCTCTTTGATCACGTTCCAGCAATAGCAAAGCAGTAAAACATGAGACATTCCCCCTTATTACATATTCTATTATATACCTTAACTAGTGATTCATAAGATAATGAGCAAGCAATGAGACTGAGACAAATTTATATTTCATAAATTTAATATAACAATAAATACTCAAGCATAGTAGGTTGTGTACAGCTAGCTCACACGCAGGTGAGTGGATTCTCAGGGTTATAAATAATAATACAAAGCAATGAATGCATGCTCAGAGTTATAAAACAATATTATTACAAAGCATTCTTTTAATAAACTTTATTTAATATATTAACATTGAGTATGTTTTCTCAGGGTATAAAATGATATTACAAAGCAATAGACTTTTAGTAAGCTTATGTCACCTTTCATGTTGTAATTCATGCCATGTTTTATATGTTTGAAATCGGTTATAGTTAGCTAGAGTAATCGAGTTGATGGATAAATGCTAGATATTACTAATATGTTGAAGATTATATCATTGTTGCTAAGTTTAAAATATTATAATGACTAAGTTTAAGATTATATTATAAATATATTCAAAATCATATTATAGATATTTGCGTGATATAATATTGTTATACAGATAAGCGCATTAACTCAGATTCGAGGTCGGATCAAAGCCGAAGTCACTTTCTAGGGAAACTGAACTGAGATGTGGTGGCAGGGGAACGTCAGATTCTAATGCATTAGAAACTATACTATCAGATAAGTGCGGCTCGAATGCATTCTTAATGGGGTTTATTACCTAGTAAACGGTTCCCTAACCGATCTGCTTGCTACAATGGAAGAGGTCTTTTTATTAAGAACAGAAGATTGGCTTATGAGCCCTTTGGAAATGCTTTGGTTTCATTATACAAGAATAAATGTCACATTTGCCTAAACTTGCGAGGCATGACTTGACAAAATATGAAGAACTGTCGCAGTGGCCTAAACTTTCAAGGCATGCCTGGACGTGGAACAATCTTGAGATAGGCCATTATAGACATAGCAAATAGATATGCATTTTTATGCAAATTAGAAATACATTCGCAACGCTAAATTAATATTTAATAAATTTAATTACGCCAAAATCTTAGCTTCTTCAGTGCTACTACCACCGGTCAGTTCATAAATGAGCTTATTAAATTATGCGCTAAAGGCGATAATGAGAATCAGATTTAAGGTTTTCTGTATAGTTACTTATCCTCTAATTAAACGAAGTTATAGCAAACTGGTTGTTAAATAATAAAATGTGAGTTATAAAATAGCTCACGCAAATTATTGATGTTTAAGTAAATTACACATCTTAAATAATTCGTCAAAATAGATCTTATTAATAATGAAAAATGAGTTTTAACTAACGAATGCAAATCTATATTCTAAATAGCTTGTGTGAAATATACTTTTTGAAATAACTGACAAGATACATATTTTAAATCACTTACGCAAATATAATTCTTAAATAACTTGGGCAAAATCTGCTTTTTAAATAGCATATGCAATATATACGTTTTAACTAACTTTAGTAAACATTTTCATTTTATATAATCTTTAGAAAAGATGCGTTTTAAATAATAGACGCTAAAGATACCTTTTAAATAACTTTAGCGAAACATTTTCATTTTCAATTAACTTGGGAAAAGATGCGTTTTAAATAATATACGCAAATATACATCTTTAAATAAGTTTATCAAAAGATTTTAAATAATTTGAGAAAAGATGCGTTTTAAATAATATAAGCAAATATACATTTTTAAATAACTTTAGTAAAAGATTTTAAATAATTTGTTCGATTCACTCTATCACAAATATAATTCAGAAAGGAGTCTTAGCTATATTCTTTATATCGCAATATTGATATAATAAAAGTAATTGCTCACTCCCTTCCCCCCAATAATTTATTAACACACCAGACTCCGTTCTGATAAAAACACAGCATAAATCAATAAACATGAACTTAAAATATAAGAATTGCATAAAATGATCGATAAGATAATAATTTAGACATAAAAATTTATAGTATGGTTTTATAGAAATTAGATGTGTGTGATTATTTAAATTATTAATGATCAACGCCTACTTAAAGTTATTAATGATCAAGCAAGAATTGAGTGTGTTCTAAGATTTAAACCATTTTACGATAAACATTTTAGTGGAACATTTAGAAATATTATAAATTATGTGATTTATTTAGCTAGCTTTCATTTAGTATACGTTTTAGTTAGGAAATGTAATATTTTGTAGAAAGGATTTACCGGAAAGTCTTTAAGGCCTTGTTCATTGCGCTTCTCTTTATATTCAGTCAGGCTGGACTTCTCTTAGGTTTTAGTCTGGATGTAACTTCGTGAATTTATCTCGGTGGCAGCTTTCTCCATTTCTCTGATCAGGAACTATCTGGTCTCTCGGGTACATCTTTCTTACAGTGATGGGCATGGTGGAGGTTTTCTGTCATCGGTAGCCGCTCATGGAAGAGCAAACGGCTGTCTCTGTGTCTTCTAGCCAACGGTCATTTTATAGCAGCTTGGATGGTGGTTTTTTTAAATTTAGCAGTCTAAACGGCAGGAACAGTTTTCTTAGTTAACTCGGGTCTTCGGAAATAAAATTTGGCAGCAAGCACAAATTTCTCAACAACAGAAAAAAAATTTACACGGATGATGATAGATGATGGAAGAGGCTAGGTTAGAGGCTTGGTGGCTATTTTGGGCCCCTTTTTATGCTGTATTTTTCACAGAAGTAACCTCCTATTTTGAGTCATGCCACCTCACAAGATGACTAGTTCAAACTAGCCTTAACCAAATATCCAGTTAGTAAAATATTAAGTATATCTAAATCTGGACATGGAAAGGCTCTATTGTTTTAATTGACATCAGTTTTAAAAGATATATATTTTTAAGAGAATGGTCACAGGCAATTTGTATAGATTTTGTATAGATTTATGCCTGACTGAATATTATAATTGGTCTTGGTTATCAATTTTAAATAGGTCAAATTTTAGCCAAAGATTTATTTTTAGAATGAAATGTTAAAACTGATAAAACTTTCTGCTTGTAATTTTAAGCAAACAAAAGAATTGAAAATTATCTAACTTGGAAAATATTCAAAATGAATACTGACTTAAATGATTATTTAGAAGGAATATTGAAAAATAAATAATATTATAAATTTAACTTATTATACTGCTATATAGATAAATTAATTATACAGTTATGTTTATTTCAGTTTTAACAAATCTAATGGAATATGCTTGTATATAAATATTTATAATTAGTAAGGACGATTATATACGCACATACTCGCAATATTATAAGCAAAGTTTTTTTTTTAAAATTTAAGAAATACACGCCATCTGAGTACAACAAATATATGCTATTATCAAAGATAATAGGTGAAACAGGTGTAACCGTTTCAATATATATATATATATATATAAGTGAATTGCTCACCCAACAGATAATCCAACAAATCAACATCATGCTTGCCTCCAACCTTTACTCTACTATTTTTCAGGGAGACTTCAACATCTACCAGGAATTTACAGCTAAATATATTCATCACTTTAATACAAGATTCATGAGTGAGGAAGGCTTCTTTCCACTGAATGCTCTCTCCTTCTATACAAGGAGGCATACCTCTCTGATAGATCTCATCTACTCTATGTCTGATCTACATTTTCTAATTGATCTCACACTCCAAGTTGTAGCCTTCTTTGACCTCTTGGCATTGTCCTTTAAACTATCCATAAACCTTAATTCATTGACTATTCTAAGACTTAGCATAACCATGAGAATCCTTCTCAAGTCTGCATTGCCTGAAGCTATCATCTCTGATGCATAGATATATTTTTTCACAAGATTCATACTCTTTTTCTGCCTCTGGTGGAAGCTTGGCTTTCCTTCATCCATATTTTTAATGTCCCTAACCTTAAACAATTCTTCAAATAATAAAGTCCCATCATCACTCCTAATGGAACTCAAATCACTCAATAACCCTAAAAAATCTTCCCCTTAATACAAACCCTATAGAATTCATCACTAACCTGAAATCCCAATACAAAAACAAACAGTTAATTTTGGAAGAATATACTTAAATCAAATTCTTATTGAATCATCCCCAAAATTGGTCCAGGGGCTTCATTAGTGAGTTCCGGGCCATAGAGACAAGAGACCCACTCCTTCATCTATTATTGTGAGAAATAAACTTTATTCCATATTTAACATGCTTCTCAATTTTTTTTTCATACTTCAAGAAAAAGTTCTCCACCTTCACACCTGACTCCAGGCAAGATTAAACTTTGGATCCTCCACTCTCTGACTATGGTATTTCAGAAGGTGATGTTCTGGCAAAGTTAACTTCAATGCCTGAAATAACCCATCTGGAGCTTCATGAAATCCCTCAATTCCTCCTGCTATACTTGTCCAAACTCTGTTCCAATCATGTTCAACTTAATTAATTACATTAAGAATGGCTCCATTGCTTAGGATAAAGTTCAATGTCTGAGTCATCAGTGAATTTTATCCCATAGCATGGAGCCATTCCTAAAGTGCAATATAATTCCATCTCTGCTGGAGAATCTGCAGCCCATCTCTAAGACCCCGCTGATGGTCAAGGGCATTGAATCTATTATCAAGGAGAAAATTCAAAACAAAATTATCCTTATTTTGCAATACCAATTTGAGAAAAAAGAACAGCTCAACTGCAGATCCATAAAATTTATTTAAAATCACTATTGGCCATATCAGGTCCTTTAGGCAATCTAGGCCCATGGTTGTTCAGCTCAAAAACTTCACTGACTTTGATTCTATCCAAATCAATACCTTTTTAAGATTTGGTGAGCATGAGATCTTTCCTGGAATCACCAATATTATTAGGAACCTCCTCTACAATCATGAAGTGAGCAGCTTTCTGAAAGGGAAACTTTCTCCTACATTTCTCCAGCACATCCTTCATTTCATGGGGCTGTCCTCTCAGCACCATTTCTATTACTTGAGAGAACTCTTCTTGGCATTCATATCCCCAACCCTAAATACATCCAATTCATCACATCACCATAAGGACTACTTGGCAATATTTTTTCCATCAAAAAAATTAATTCCCAGACTTCTATCAGTGCTTAAGAAGTTCTCTGATCAATTTGGCTTTCAATTTAATATGGCCAAGTCATCTGCCTGGCATTTATCTTCTGGTAAGAACATGCCTGGCTCATTTGCAGCAAAACCTCAGAATTTTTTAGGCTTCACTATATTTGAATCTACTTCAGCCATGAGAAAATCTGTCCAAGATAAACTACTTCAATCTATACAAAAAATTACATCCTCCCTTTCCAAAGTTTACTTGTCTATGTTTGCCAAGTTCTCCTTTATCAATATATTAACATTCCCCAGAATATCCTATTTCTACCTAGTGGCCAATTTCACCAAAGTCTTCATCAGGAAGATACACATGATGTGCACTGATTTGTTTAGAGGGAGCAAAAGTGCAACTATTAGCTTAAGAGGCCTGCAGAAACACCCAATGCTCAATGGGTTATCCCTAAACTTCATAGATACATTTCTATTTCAATATTTCCTACAACTCTTTCTACAGAATGTTCCTGCAGTATCACCAACTCCTCACTCATTAAGGAGATCTCTCCCACAGATAAGCCTCCCCCTGTTAGTTCTTGTTAGCTGGCAACCCTCACATCCCTTATTTCCTAATTTTACTACTATTCATAGCAAGCCATCCTCAATGAAAATTAAAATTTCTGGATAGCTTAATATATCCTTTATCCTGATGTTTCTGCAGGATCAACACTCATTTGGCTCAACAACCATCTGCTTATCAAGAAATTTAAGTGATGGTTCATTGAGCCCAAATTCCTTGACTTCCTATTGAAGATAGATCTCAACACCCTGCCTACTAAACACTTGTACATCACTGAGGTTTCTCAAACATAGATTCCACTTGGACCCTATGCCTCAAAGAAGAGTAAACTTTTCTTCATCTCCTTAGCTACTGCTTTTCTCTTCAAATCTACCGAGACCTTATAGACTCCATGCTAAATGACAAAATGCTTTCCTTATCTACACTCATTGACAATATACTGTGTGGATCCATCCCAGAGATACATTCATTAACATTCTTATTTTTGCTAAGGTATACCTATTGCTAGCTTACCTTTAATCATGTTCTGGGGTGTCTTCTTGATTTATATATTGACAAAATGAAAAAAATTCAGAAGAGCCATAATTGGGCCCCCTTTTACATCTATGATATCACATGGAAACTAATTGTTTTACCTAACTAAAGCTGATCCCTTTCATACCTAGATAAAAATCATCTATTCTGGAAATGATTAGAGGATGATTGTTGTGCATTCCTTTGGGATTGATTGTCATTTACCTTCCTCTTCAAGCCTATTGCCCACACTCTGATTATTATGACATTGATGTCCACTCTGAAGGGTTTGTTTACCTATACAAAGCTTTGGTTTTGCATGAACAAAAGTTTGGAACTGTCTTTGTACATTTTGAGACATGCAAGCTTAGTCACCTGCCACAAAGACATCAAATCCCAGTGTTGTTCCTTTGTCTCTATGCATCATATTAGTCCTTCTAGATTGTTCTACACAAGATATGTGTAAATATTGAACTTCTACCTCTCTGGATACCATTTAATGTATCCTATTTCTAATTTTATGATATGAGCTGTAACCAAATTTCAGAATAAAATATTCTATATTTTTATAATAAAAGTAATAATAGTAATAAAGCAATAACAAGTAATTTTAAAAGAGGAATATAAATTAGGAAAAGGGTAATCGAATATCTGAAACACTAAAATTATCTGTATAAAATATAAATAAGTTATCTATTCATAAATAGTTTGATCTTTGTTATTTTGTTTGTTACTGTTAATGAAATATTTAACCCAGTGCATATATTTTGTTATTGTTTATCATTCTTAATGAAAATAAAAGAACATATTAATTTAACTTTATAATATTAGTCTCATTGTGTCCAAGAGTCATTCCTATCACAAGGTCACATCAAGAAAACACATCATCTACATAGAATAATAGCTATTATATTTTAATTGCAGACATTATTTGAGAACTTCTGTTCAATAGTGCAAAATGAAGAGCATAGTGCATTTGAGAGTCACATTCTATTTTTATAACTTAAATTGAAATATATATAAGATCATAAATTTAAATTGGTATAACATTTAAATAGTGTCAATTATTAATTAATGCATCTGAAAGTCTATAACTCTTGGGGATTTAGTGACAGTAGGTTAATGATAAGTAATTGAAGAGAATATTTAAGTAAGGTAGACTTGGTAGATAATAATAGTATAATGAAGTTTGGTTTATACTAAAACATGTATTCTGTAGTAATTATTGTTGACATTGGTATGTTTTTCTTAAATGGTTGGATCCCAGAAAATCCCTCTTGTGGTACAATCATTGAATTATCAGTCCAATGGATAGATTGGATTTTAATGCAGAATGCTTATAAATCCTGAGATTATAATATGATAGCATTAATTGTGTGAAATTAATGTTATTTCATTAATGTATATTAATTTAAGATTTTAAAAATATATAATGGTAATTTAAGTTATCAGTTAAAAAAATATTATGGTAGTCATTGTTTGTTGTGGGGATTTTCCCAATGATCATAATAATATGGTAGTGGGAACATCTTCACAATAGCAATACTATTGTGTAAGTGTTTTTTTATACTTCTCAATGTTAAAATCACTCTATTGTAATCATCTCTAGAGTCTATCCTATAAAGTTATGTGTGAAATGTTTCAGACTCCATAAAGAATTGTATACCCTCTTGCAATGATATGGTATGTTTAATATTGAGCTATCATGGTATAAAGTAAACAAGTAGGCAAATAAAGGGGCCATAAGAAAAACAAAGAAATGGGATGGTTACTATATATATATATATATATATATATATATATATATATATATATATATATATTGTGCCCTTATCTATAGGTCATAATAAGGTAGAATGGTCAATTACTAAAAAATTTTAAATTTTAAGATATGTTTGTATGATATATAAATAATAGTAGGATAATTAGATTTTATATTACAATTTAAAGCTGAAAATACCTGGTATATAAAAGTGTAATAGATTATTTTAAAAGAAAACAGTTAAATAAAGCTTAATTATATCCTTGCTTATGGTTGTAAAAGCTGGCCATATAAAATAATACAGCTATAAATAATTTAAAAAGTATATTAATAATTTGAATATAATATTTAAAAACTAATAAATTAAATAAATGCTATATGTAGTGTTATAATTATATTTAATAGTCAAAATTAATAGAGTATAGTTTAAAATAAACTTTAGGATGATGAGAATTATATTTGGTTCTACAAGTTTAAATTATTTTCCAAATTTTTTATAAAATATATCAGTTTTGGTAATTTAGACTGAGACGTAAATTAAAAATCATCTGATAAAGTTAGTAATCACGTGACCGTATATTATATATCTTCACACACACACTTGTGAGAATAATAAAAAAGTTTGTGAGTTATGAAACTAAATATAATTGCTATCGATCCTTAAAGTAAAAATTGAGATATTAAATATTGTTTTAATAATTATTTTAAAATTTAAATGATTTTGATAAAATTATAATTGAATTTAAAATACTAGTCTAAATAATGTTTAAGACATGACATCATCAATTCTTTATTTTTAAAAGTCTAGTCTGTTATAAAACTAAAATGTGTAAATCTGTTCACGCTAAAAAGTCAATAACCAATCAATGGAGGTAATTTAGCAGACAAAATATAAGAATTAGATGGAGCGGGAGGAGAAGTAATGTGTAAGTGAAAGAGAAAGTAACATATTTTTTTAGCTGATAACACCGTAGCTAGAAAAGTGATATAAATTTAAAATTTCGTATTTATTTTAAAAGTTCTTTTGTAACATATAATATTTTTGACTGCCTCTACATGGATTGCTAATTTTAAAAGTTATCTTACCAGGATATTTTATTCGAATTTAACCAAAACTTTACAGTAAAATGGAAGTACAAGAAAAATTACCTAAAAATATTGCTAAGGGAAAAATATTTGGAAAGTGCCTTAATACAGCTTTATTTATGCTCAACCAGAAACTTATTATTGTCACTCAGAGAAATATAATTGGGACGCTATACGAAAACTTAAAATAGAAGTTACTTGCCGTCAGGAAAAAATTATGATGCACAATTTTATAAGGCTACTTTGAAGTTATTTTATTCTTCTCTATGGAAAAAATTTAATATGCGTTTTTATTATAAAGAAAAAATATGTAAATGTATAATGAAGAAAGAAGGTTTATCTTATAAAAGAAACATTATAAAAATATAGTACCTGAATTTTAAATAAAGAAAAAAGGTAATAGAATAATAGGGAAGTGCTATTATGTGTTTTATGGAAAGGAACAGAAAAACTTTCTCTGAGAGGAATTAAAAAGTATTATAAAGTATTCAATGGAAGAAATGCTTGATTTAAAAAAAAAATATAAAATTAAATTACTTAATGAAAATGGATCCATGGAAACAGAAAAAATTTACTGAATATTTAAATAAAAGTACATAGAAGATGCATCGTAAAAGTCACGCGGGAAAATATTAGCAGACAATATTAGAAGAGAATAAGGAGACGTTTTTTTTTTTCTTTACAGGATAAATTGATATCATAAATTAATAATTGTATTCAATATTGTGAAAACCAAGGATTGTCGTCTATGAATATTTATTAAACAGAGCAACAATTGTTTTTTTGCCTTAAAATAGAACATTAAGGGACTGAAGAAGAAATAATATATTTTTTTTAGCTTTAATATGAACGATTTTCAAAAAATTCGATAACGAAGTACCGTAAATATAATTTAAATATTTTTTACTAATTTATTTTTAAATATAAAATGTTATGTGAGATTAGGGAAAATATATAAACATAAATTTAGTAATATTAAAAAATTAAATATAATAGCTTGATATAATGATAGATATATTGTTTAAAAATAAAGTATATGTATGGAAGTCTTATATCTACAAGAATCAATGGGATGGTGGAGCCTACGGAACGCGATCGAGAAGATAATGATCGTTTGGTAATTTTGATATTTATTTATAATGCATAATGTATTTTTTTTAGATCGTCTATTGATTAAGAATGATGTGTGAAAGTTTAAATTAGATGTACACATTTTATACAACATTGTAAAACATATTATGAGATAGGAGTAATTCGGAATATGCATGCAATAAGTTATTTAAAGTATATTAATAATATAAGTTATCAGAACAATTGTGTGATTCTTTTGAACTTTCATATGATAAAGTATTCAGATATTTTAAAATAGTTTGTATATGATTAAATATACGAGGAAAGTAGTAAAGAGATTTTCTTAAAGAACAGCGGAATAGTTTTGAAATAAATGAATTTTATTATTGTTAGAAATGCAGATAGGAATTTGTCGATGTACTGTATAGAAAAATCTTGAGAAATAAGATCGGATAGTGACTTGGTAGTACTAGTGGAGAGGAAACCAAGATGATGTTTTTTGTTAAGAAATAGAAAAAAAATAAAGTATTTGGATCATATTTAGTTTGTGTGATTTCAGTATAGTCAACTAAGCCCTATGACTGAACACATATAGTTTGGACAGTGTTTTTGCATATCTTTAAACTTTTTTGATGTTATGATAAAGCTGAAGAAATAGCTTTAGCATCACTCCTATAATAAAGGTTGGTAGACAGATAAAGGTCACTCCTCTATAGTGTCTTTTAATTCACTGTGCCATTATTGTCAAGGTTTATGATGAGTAATATTCTAGTTATATTTTGATCCTGTGCATCTATCTTCGCTATCCTTATTTCGTGAACCTGCATCGGTCAGAAAGATATTTTCAAAGAAATAATGAATAAAATAGAACTGAAGATATGTTATCGTTTATGTAAGAATAGTTTATTTGCTGGAATGTATAGAATTGTGTAATTTTAAAAGTGAAAGTACAAAATATCATAAAGAGAGAAAGAATCATATAATATAGTTTAAAATTAATTCGGAAATGAATATAAGATTTTAACAAAGAGAAATCTAAACAAAGTTTTTTTTTATAAAAGTGATAATAAAACTTGAATGTTTAAATAATATTTTAGAAAATAAATATTGCATATTTATTAAAAAAATATTCAATAATGTGTAATAAACATATACTTGTGCATGGTATGTTAATGGTTGTAATTATATCATCCGAAGTAAGGCTTGAATGAGTATATTAGGATTAATAAACATCGGATAATGAACAATAAAACTTAATACCGAATGTAGAAGAATGTTTTGAATTTGTGGGATTCCATACAACCAATATAAAACTAGAATTGTATTGTTTTGTAGAATGTTTACTAAGAATGTAAATTTTGTAAAAATATAAATTTAATAATAGTAGGGATACAAAGTGTTAATGATAATCAGATAAGAAATACATTTTGTAACAAGCTAACCATAATAAGAAATCCAATAATAATAATACTGTATTTTCTTAAGCATTTAAAAGATAAGAGCTAACTAGGAAAAATAAATAGAAGTTTGATTTCATTTTATAAACTAGTAAACTAAGTTTAGATAGAAGAGCAAGGGATATCCAATGTACATAATGTAAAATATTGTTATTTGTTTATGTTATTAATAAACTTTGTTGTAAATTTATTTTAAAGTTTTGTGTCCTCGTTGTTATTTCTCCACATGGATGCATGATATCACGATACACTTATAATTGAAACAGACATATAGTTTTGCACAAAAAGGTAAACATAAAAGTGTTATAATAATTTTGGGAATTTATTGGTATGTTGAAATTAAAAGATCATAATTTTATATTATTTATTGGTCATAAGTCGGTTGCCACAATATTACATTAACTTATATGCTAATGTTGCCACACATATTCTGTTGTCAGATTATTAGAATACTACCATGTACGTATTTATTTATTTCATTTAGGAAGAAATAAGATTATATTATACTATTATATTATTATTAATTTTATTATTGTTAGTTACTGTGTAGTAGATATGACATAAAATTCCCTTTTCATAGTTTACTACCGTAATTTTAAATTAGTTAGAATACAAGTTATGAACCTGAGATTTATTTTATTTTATTTATTTTATTTTATTTTATTTATTTTATTTAATTAAGCTAGATTCTTATTACAAAGAATATTAAGATATGATTATTATTTTAATCGTAGTGAATAGAGCTTAGAAAGTCATAAGAATACTATAAATTAGTTATTTGGTATAGTAAAAAAGGGGAATAGTGTTCTTATGCCATTGAGATAGTATCGTGTGGATAATATCTCAATGTAGTCTATCTTGTTCCCCGTATCGTCACTCCATGTCTCATGAAAATAGTAAATATTTGTTAATTCATTTTTAAAAATATAACCGTATTTGTATTTTAAAGATTAGAGCTAGTAATCATTTTTAATTAATGCTGAATATTTCATTTATTTATTTGTTAACTGAGCTAGAACCCGAAATTTTAAACAATGTAATTTTGGAGGGCGAGCGGAGGGAGAGGTTAGAATATATATATATAAAAGACATATTTTGTGGATTCATCCATGTTAAAAAAATTTTAAATATTGATATTCTGACATTTTGACTTGCTCACACAAGTCATCCACTGGGTGTTAAATGGTAGAAAGATGATTGTAGAGGCACTACAATCACTGATTTGAATAAACATTTAAGTTCCACCAATAACAAAAATGTTAATTTTTTTTTTTTTAAAATTTCCAATTTGGAGGAAGTTCGCATGTATCATCTCACTTATTGATAAATCTGGTCCTTTAAGTATCTCAATGGCTTCTCTAATTTTACACTGGTAGAGATTATCACATCTGGATATGATCCTGGTACTAGAAAAATCAATATTATGACCTGAATCTACAGTATGGAATGAGAGTGCTGATGATGATGAGTATTGTTTAACTGCATTAGCACGCCCATCTCTCCTAACATTGATGCGATGATTATTCATATCTATGTAAGAAGCTCTACAATTTTTACATGAGATTTGATATATATATATATATTGAAACAGACAGATCGAAGAATCGATCTTAGTTTCATGGTTGTCATTTAAGAACGGTAATTCTAAACCACTATTTACTCGCAATGAGACTTTTTCTATTCCAAGCCACATAAATTTTAAGTTATTTATTTTATGTTTGTTTAAAAAGAATTTAATGTAAAGAGTATGAGTATAAATGTCACAAATCATGATGAATAATATTCGTGTGTGTGTGGTTTGTGGATTTATATTAGCTCAATTTAAAAGTTTCAATTGCGTGGATATTTTCTTTAAATTTTAATTTTGCAAATTATACAAAGTCATTTAAAAATGCTGATCAAAAGTCACATTCCTTTGATCAGTATTTTTAATCAAAATCTTACTTGTACAAATGTATAGAATAATTAATTTGTACTTCGATAAATTAAGATAATGAATGTATATTTTTGTATTCACGAATTCCGATGTAATTGTTTTGTCAATTTAGAATCATGTATTAAATTTAAAAATAAATGAGAAACGTAGAACGCTTATCAAGAAAGGCAAATGCTATTGTATAGTCAAATTAGATATTGCTGGAGGCCGAAATCAAAGGAGGCGGAGTTATGAACAAAAACTAGGCAGAAAGGAACCGTAGCCATCTTAAATAATATAAGACACTCTAACTTTTGACTTGGCTGTGTTTGGATCGTCTCAAACTACAGCAAAGTAGTTGTTCCAGAGAAATCACTTGAACCATTATTAAGAAGTTGCCCGGTAAACTGAAATCATGATGGGCTAAGTCCAAGAAGCTGATTCCTGTTCTGCCAATTTAAATCTTTCATACCGCTGATCTGTAATGTTTTCCGTGCTTCCAGTCTTCCAAATTCCAACATTTAAATTAACCATGCCATTCTAAGAAATTCAAAATGCGCACCTACATTCTTCATACATATCACCGCAAGAAGAAAACCGGACGAAGAAAGAATGGTAACTTTTGTTACATGAACTTTTTAACTTTCCTCTCAGTAATAATTTTATAGTTAATCTGTTAATCAAAGTAATTGCATGTAAATTTCTTACTTTCCATTTGAAAATGTTACACTAAAACCTGTCAGTAAATTTCTTCTCTAATATTTGGGTGCTCTAGTCTTTAAATGATAATTATTAATATTTGTGCCGACTAATAATCCATTTGTGAATACATTTATATTTATTATTACTTATTTTACAAACAAAACGATGCCAATAATAATATTTCTCAACTCTAATTAAAGTCAGTAAAGTTTATCCCATAATATTTATTATATTCATTTTAAAAGTAATTTTCTTGCATCGAATTAAAAATCGTTTCATTTATGTTGAGTTGAGAAATATTCAAGTATTTTTATTGTTTCTTTTACTTTGTCATGATATTTTAATCTATACTCCAAATCTCAAATACTTAAAATAGTCTAAAATTTTATTATAATCTTTTGTTATATATTATTACGGAGTAAGAATAATAATTTATTATTACCTTCCGAACAATCTGGGGAGTTATGGGTTTCAGAGTAAATTTAATTAATTATTACTTTTGCGATCGTTTGATTTCGCCATGTTTTATTGAATAGTTATATCGGACTGTTGCATAGAAAATGTTACGGAGAGAAAGGGTTTTATATAATTTCGTTTTAAAATCCACTTCCGGTCACTCTTCCTCGATGTTACTGTGGCAATGCCTTTACCTTCGCTTAAGTTGGCGTCTCGTTTTACTACCACATGGAGAGAAAGAAATTCTTCTCTAGGTAATCTCTTGGATCACCGGGGTTCGAAAATGAGCCCAGCTGGTTGTAGTGTCCCGGATCTACTTGGGGGCATTAAGACTTGTCAAAGTACAAGCCACCCGGTATTCCGTCAATGCACCGCAAGTTATTATTTGTAGTATACATTAATCCCTGCAACCATCAGTACATCAGTATTATATATCATATTTTTAAATAAAACCGCCTCCCATTTATCCGTATGCGCAATGGTTTGAAACTATTAAAATAAAACAACTTAATATAAACTAGTAGATAAATATTTTAAGTGCTCCAATTACTCTGATTCTCATATCAACCTGTACACCATTTAAACATATAATATTGGCATGAGTTTGTTAATCAGTACAAACCTATTATTGATGACTAGCAACAATTTATTATAAATATATATATGAGAGTTTTACCGTACCTGTAAATAATATTATTCAATGCTTTCAATAATTTATTAAAAATGTATCTAACCTAATTTTGTCTCTTGCATTATTACTCTCGAAATCTAGTCAATCACCTGCTGTCTGTATCGACAACTTAAATATATACATTAAATTATTAGCCGTACCAATATCCCGACTATAAGATATCTATGAAATAGCTGATTGTAGGTAATTTAGTCTGTGTTTTTCGATGAGCTAGTAAAGGGAGAACCCCATACCGTTGTAATGTTATCATCGGTGGGTCATGCCAGGGTTTTGGGTTTGAATTTAGTTTGCATTTTGGAATTTATTCCTAGACGTGGACTGGGTTCGAATTCGGATTACTGTGTGTGATTAGGCATGGTGATTTTTACCGTTACAATATTAAAATAATAAATTTAATGGTTTACAAACTATTATAAACAATCCTTAAATCTGCACATTTAAGAAATTAACTGAAAGTATTTCTGCGGATTTAAGGATTGTTTATAATAGTTTGTAAACCATTAAATTTATTATTTCAATTATAATTACAATTTTGCTTTAAGTAATGAACATTTTATTTATTTTATATATATGTTCATACAAATGTTTTTACAGATTACAGATATAAAAGTCATATTTGGGGGTTTCGTCTATGTGAGATTTTAATTACTTTTTCCAATGTTTTGATTTGATTACACAAAGCCTCAATTTCCCAGTTCTGGGCTTATGGTGTCAAGACAAAATGTTGGAATATGTAAATTAAAATCTTACATAGATGATCCCACAATATTTGTCTTATGTATATTGTAACCTATAACATAATTTAGGCTAGACAAATCATATTAATATGTGTGCTTTGATTTCTACTATCTAAATTAATACTATCAATTATTGGATGTTAAGTGATTATGTTGATGAAAAATCTTTATCAAATAAAAATATAATTTATAAAGATTTACTCAAAAACAAACATTAAGTTAATGAATATTCAGTTTTATCTCATTGATAATTATTATAATTATTTATTTATCATCTCTTTAATACATCAGCATTGAAATTGAGCTTAAATATCTTCTTATTTAAATATATACATATAAATTATTTTATAATTTATGTATATCTTGGCTCAGAAATGATAGTAACGTTTATTTATATACGTTGCAAATATATTGGCATTAGGTAAAAGCTAAAAAAATAAAAGTAAATTTAGATTTTTTTTTTTGACTATAATTTTTTTAAAAAAAAAAAAAGTACAATGAAAGTTATTCTTTCGTATTTTTTTTTTATGTAATCAGAAATAAAAGTAGAATTGGAGAGAACAAAAGAATTCCAAAAGCAAGTAAAAAGATAAGCTAAAAGAAAAATATTTTAGCTAATTAAACATGGCCGAAAACTTGATATAAAAAAGAGAACTTTATAAAACGTAAATTTTATAAAGAATCTACAAGATTATGAACCAAAAAACGCCATGATAATAACATGCACAGAAGTCTGAAAACTGGGCCTCTAGTATAAAAGGCAGAGGTCAGTTTGAAGAACATCTTGTTTCATTAGTCTCTCTAGTCGGTCCTGGATAACAATAATACATCCAGGATTGCTCTACACTGAAATAATTCGGCATGTCAGAGTGAACCGGAGCTTCTGCAGACATCGTGCCTGAAGATATACACCAGGAAAAGCCTTCGTAACTGTCTAGGAGAATGGACCCCAAGATCAAATAATAACCAAAAGGCCGAGCTCATCCTACCCAAAAACTATGCATAGTTATCTACTACTGAATTCACAAAACTTACCAGTAAGTTATGCTTCATTATCCTGATTATGACAAAGTTAACCATTTTACAAACTATTCATAAAAAATAAGCTTATAATAGGATCCCGATAGAGACTTTAATTTAATTGAACAAAAGACTCTTATTTAACCAAGAACTTTGTAATTAATTATTCAGCAGTTATTTTATTATTAATGTTTCACATCTGAATTATTGTGTGTTTTATCCAATTTACTTAATTATTAATTCATATTTTAACTTAAACAGATTTTTTTATCTGTTATAATAGAAATATTTATAATAGCAATTTTCATTTGTGCATTATTAATAAGATTGTTTGTTTTTTTTATTAATTTATTATTAGTTTAATAAGATTTAAAATTTAATTTACCTTTGCCAATATGTTTGAATAAGCCCAGGAATAATAATCTTAAAAAAAAATAATTCTCATTACGGTATGATGCAATACCGGTTAAGTTAAAAGTATTTTTCTTTTTTTTATTCGTGAGACGTTATTTGACAACTTCAGCAGACTCTTTAGAATAAAAAGTCCTGGCACCCATATTAAATAAATTAAAAACTGATTTCGTCGATAGCATAATTCTCAACAATTAATAGGCCGAGTTGATCAGGAAATATAGCTATGTTTTTAGAATAGAAATACAACTTTCTTCTTTTTTGACATAGCTTGATCAACTGGTGCGCAGTTTATATTAGCATGTAGAGGCATAGCAAAATGGAAAACATTATAATATACATATAAATTATTTTATAATTTATGTATATCTTGGCTCAGAAATGATAGTAACATTCTGGAAAATACTTTCCACCATAATATTGAATTATGTATAGCATGAAAGAAAATATTTACTGGCCTTATAAGAAATTTGATACTAGGATTGATATTTAAGCTATAGGTAACACATTTTTTAAATTATTTTCCATAATATTATAAAACAACAGTTATTCTGGAGAAACAAATTTAACACTGATAACTATTATAATATATTCAAAAAGAATAAAGAGTTTCCCATTTTTCTCCACTATTAAAGAAAGGAATGATACAAATTTCAATATATATATATATTGAACCGTGTTCGAATATGAGTATTCGAAACACCGGTCTCTTAGGCAGAGAAGAACATACTCGGAGAGTATGTATGCCCAAACGATAGCTATAAAGTATATAACTAACGTTACATTTTCAGGACATAACTTCTTCTCGACTGTTGAGTTCAACACCAAGTTCAAAGCACTTTTTTTTTGTTTGTGTATAAACACGGGCACCAGCTATCTATTCAAGGATGAATAAATAACGCACTTTAAGCAATGGCCACTAACTCAATGCCTAAATCCACAACTAGCTCTGTTGTTTGTAATCACTAATAGATTATACTTAATTAGTGATTAAAAAGAATTAATAAAAGAATTTGTTAAAAAGAATTGATAAAAAGAATTGACTGACAAATATAGTTTAATTTTAAAGATAATTTATTAACTAAATTTAAACATTTTATAATTCTAATAAAACACACGCATATTTTAAATTAACATTTGTAAATAGTTTAAACATTCCTATAGATTTAATAACAAAACACTCTAATTTAATTAATAAATATTGATATAATGACCATGCACATATTAACTCATGCACACACATAATTATGATAATAAAGGACTACATGGCATTTGAAATTTAATCACACACATCAATAGTTCATTTATGTATGATATAGAGTTCATATGATTAGACTCTTGAAAGATTCGTACGAATTAATGCAATGCAATGGCTATTACAGTATAACGAAAATAAGCAAATGTTTTACCTAGGATTTTGAATGTTGATGTAGAATTTTGTTCTTTGGAGGCTGCTTTCGGTGAGGATATTTCCATTATAAATGCTTACCAGCCGGCTGGGATGTTTCCTTGCTGAGTTTCCTGATTTTCATGATTATTGCTATCGGAGACAAATAGATACTGACGGAGATTTTCTAAGATGTTAAGCTGACATTATTTCACAGGCAGATCTGCTGTTTTCTTGGACATCTGGGCTGGAGATAAACGTGCATTCCCAAGATCTTCTCGACACTGCATTTTGTTTCTTAACTGACTCAATTAATTTCCGAACTGCACTCTCTCAATAACTTTGTGAACTGATCTCACTCAATTAATTTGTGGAACTGAATTACTGTCCGATAAAAAAGGTCTATTTATACCTGTGCCTTGTTGTCTTTCCGATATCTCCGGCAAAGATCTGTTGTCAAATTCCTTATCAATTAATCCTTTGATAAACGTGTTTTGGAAGATTGCTTAATTAGTAATAGCCATTCAGAGATGTTGTTTTATATTTTAATTAATAATAGCAATTGCCGTGTTTTTTAATGATAATCTTCTTTAACTTCCATTTATTTATAATAACATTTATTTTATTGTTGACAATCGCACATATATTAGTTTTAACATTATTTTTTCTTTAATTAAACTTGAATGAAAAGAGATTTGTATATTTATATTTTTACGAATACTAATAAAACTATTTAATTCCTATCTTTTTCTAAAACAAACTGAATAAACTCTTCAACATTTAATTTTATGTTTTTCTTTTACGAAAGATTACTTTAATAATAATTTTAGATAAAAATTATATGTGCCTATATCAATATATATATACATTATATATATATATATTGTGCCCTTTTCTATAGGTCAGAATCCGCTCATCACAGTAAATTACTAAAAATTTTAAATTTAGAGTATGTTCTCTTTATGTAGTAGTTATATAGTATTGATAATATCTTAAAAGTATAATTTAAATCTAAATAAAAATATGTAATGAATAAAATTGTAATGAATAACTTTAAAACAGTTAAATAAAGTTAAATACTAATTACATATGGTTGGAAAAGCTGGCCATAATAAATAGCACAGCTATAAATGTTTAAAGTATGTTTAAAAGTAAAATTTTAATAGTTTAAAACTTATAGTTAAATAAATGCTACATTTAAAATTATAAGATGATATTTAATAATTATAATTAATATCATATATTCTAAAAGTAAGCTTTATGGTAGGAAAAGTTTTATTTAATTCTATATTTTCCAAATTACTATTCAAAATTTTATATTATTGTATTATTTTATTCCGTATAATAAGTGTTGCAATTTATCATTTATTTCAAGACAGTAAATTGGATACAATCTGTCTAGGTTGTAAAATCATGTGATCTGCATAATACAGTAATACATGCATGCTTGCTAGTATTTGTATTAACAAAGTTCAAAATATTTTAAAAAATTGCATTATAGAATTGGATATATTTATTTATCTATCATAAAAGCAAATATTAAATTAGTCATTGTAAAATGTTTTAAATAGTATTATAATATAGGTACAGCTAATAAAAAAATTAAATATTTTGTTTTAAAATAAAATAGATAAATTAAAAATTAAAAATGGGATAAATTTATCAAATATTGTTTTCAAAAGTCATTTTAAATATTTAGTTAATTTTAGTAAAGTATAATAATTGATTTAAGATTAATATTTTTAAATAATATTTTAAAATTATAATGCATCATATTTTATTTTTGAAATGTAATTGTGTAAGACTGTAGCAATATGCAAATTTGGTATCAAATGAAAAGTAAGAATCAACCAATAGGATGATGTATTTTGTAGGGTATAAATACAGTTGCATGGTTGATTTTGGTGTGTATCGTTGGTGATTGATGTAATAGTAATTTTCAAAATTTTTATTTTAGTCAATTTTAGTGCTCTCATATAATATATTTGCAAACTAATAGAATATTTATTTTTAAGTATTTGCAAATAGAGCATAGTATAAATATATTTTAATAACTTTATTAAAAATATGCATTGCTAATTTAAAGTTTCCTTTACCAGGATTATTCATCAAAATTTAATATAACTTCGCAGTAAAAAATATGGAAATGCCAATAAGTGAAACATATTTAATTAAGGATATTTTAAAAATAAGTATAATAATTGTGGATATAATGTTAATAGTATTGACCAAGAGAACTATTCCAGTAAGTAAAGTATTATTTCAGACATTGTACAGAAAGCTTAACAGAAAAGCTACTTGCAAATTGAAAATGAACCATGCATTTTTTATATAATAGTGAGATAGTTATGTTTAAGACCGACAAGTAACATGATAAGTTATATAATAATTTTATGGAAAAACAATGCTATAGAAATAAATGTTTTATCCTTTTTGGTAAAACATTGGAAATATTTAAAAGAAAACTATCAGAAATGCTATTTAAATGGATATTTTAAGAGCATATGTAATGAAACCTAAGTTATATAAGGTTATACGCGTTCGTAAAATTATTTAGAAAAACTGATAATTTTAAACAATAATGATAATAACTATAAATGGATAATAAATAGTAAAATTATCCTAAAGAATAAACCTACAAAGAAATGGAATATGTGAGTAAACAGAAATATGGAATTTGTAGAAATATTTTAAAATTGCACAAAAAGTTTAATCCGGATTGCCTGTAGTTAAGCCACTGGGACATGATGTATCACCAAGAAGATACAGAATTTTATAGAATGGAAGCTTCAAGAGATTATTTTTCAATCTTATGATTTTATTATTATCACCAAGAAGATACAGAATTTTATAGAATGGAAGCTTCAAGAGATTATTTTTCAATCTTATGATTTTATTATTATTATAATAATCATTGCTCTGGATAATTGAAACTATAAACTATTATTCTATAAAGCTTTCCAGAACTGATCAATGATTATTTTTATTAATTTTCCAAGATTCAGACATTGTATTATTATTATTTTTTATTATTCATTTTTAAACATCACTCATTGCACCGGAAGGATTTACAATGCATGTGCAAGTTCGGAGCAGTTGTTCATTGTCAAGCAAAAGAAACTTAGCAACGGGGGAGGTTTTTAAAAGCTCCTAGGAGAACTTTTTTTTTAAAAAAAAAAAAAGAACTCTCAAGAAAATAAAAAAAAAATTTCAACTTTATAAAAAATATTCATCAGCTGAAGATTTACATAATTATGGTTTTGACATATTTATTAATTTTTAGAGTATAATATTATTTTAATAAGAAGAGTAGGAACATGAACATTTATTTAGTACTAATAATACTATAATCTTATAGTAAAATAATTTGATAATTTAAATAAGTTAACAACTTAAGTGTAAAAGTATGGATGTATTTCATGTATGCAATGTTTTATTTGATTAATGGACATGAAGACATCATAAGTGATGACAAGTCAATATCACTTAGGTAATAGTTGTGAATATTGATATATTTTATGATGTATTTTTTTTTTGTTTTCTTTTTTGCAGATTGCCAATGAATTATAATGTATGGAAGTATGAATGTTGAATTATATGCAAATACATTTGTGCAACATATTTAAATTATGAGATTAGAATTTATTTCTGGAAATATGCATACTTTAATTTTTATATTAGTAATATAACCCAACATGATGATGAATAGTTATATGTTTCATTTAAAAACTTTAATATTATTGGACATTCACAGTATTTGTATGACTAGTTTGTATGTGTTTAAGAATATGGAATAAGAAAGTAAAGCAGACTTTTCTTATAGATTAGTGAGATCATTTTTAAATTTTGTTTATTATTTGAATATGCGAGTTAGTCATTCGTTGGTGTAAGATTTGATAATTCTATTGGGAAATGTTGATAGGATAGTGACTTGGGAGTAATATGGAGAACATCAAACCAAAAGATGATATCAATGTAAGATGTATTAGGGGAATAGGAGTAGTATTTTTGTAAGATTATTAGGTATACAGTACAGTTAACAATGCCCTGTAGTTGTATATTTATTTGTGGGCAGTGTATATTTTCTTTATGTATTGATGTTTCCATAAAGCTGAAGGAATAGCTTTGACATCATTGTAATAGTAAAGGTCATTAGACAGAATAGGTCATGCCTCTATTTTTTTATAGATACACTGTGCCCTGGTATTTTTATTCAATATGCTCTATGAGTTAGATTCTAGTTTTCTTCCCTAGGCCTACACATCTATTCGCTATCTCGATTTCCAAAGTAACTACATTGCACAGTATTGAATATTTTGTAAAGAAATAATAAATAATTTAGAGTTTAAGATATGCCATTGTATGAATAAGATAAGTTCATTTACTTGTAAGAAGGGGTAGAGTTTGGGCAAGTTGAAATTGAAATCCAACAGACCCAAAATAATAAAGATTCATAAAATATGTTCTAAATTTATTTTAGAAATAAAATAAATTTTAGGAATAAAATAAATAAAGCAAAGTTGTTTTTGAAATGTTAAATAACTTTTAAATATTTTATTTCATTTTTATGAGTATTGCATATTTTCAAGATATAATGTTATAAAGCAAAATGATATAAACAATAAGCATAAATACCATCTTTGTATTTATTTAAATAATAAGCAATACATCAATGATTACAGCTATTTAGTATTAGAGTAATGTTAGGTAGGATATATTGTATTTAATAATCATAGTGTAGTAAACAATGATGTCCACATAGTCTAGTAATAAATTAACAGTAGATATTTTATATAGTATTTTTCAACATTGCAGAATGAAATTGTTTAGTAAAAAGATCCATGCTCGATTATTGTTATTTTTTGTGTTTTCCGTACTATGTTTCAATGGATGTTTTAAAAGGAAGCATAGTGAAATAATATTTAAGGATATGATATGTTAAAATAAGTATAAAGAAATGTAATTTCATCATAAAGATTAATCACAAAGAGATAAATAAAATTGTATTGTTTTATTGTTATTTTTAAGTCAGAGTGAAGACTTAAATAGATTCTCTATTGTTTTTTTAATAACTATAATTAATAAAAAATGTATAATGGTGCAAATTTAGGATGCCAAGTGTAAATATTGTAAATAAATTGTTATTATTTATATTCTATTGTTATAATAAAACTTTGTTAAATTTGTTTTCAAAATTTGTGTGTTCAGACTATTTTCTTTTCCATTAAAATGCATGATACACACAGAATAATTGATTCAAACATAATATTTTTGCACAGAAATAAATAAAGTATTTTTAAGAATTTGAATATTTTCTTGGAATTTATTTATTTAAGAAATCACATTTTTACATTATCTTATGGTCATACATTGCTTATTATAGTAGTACATCGAAGTATATGCTATCCGTTACCACACATATATTTTTCAGATTATAAAATGCTACCACATATTTATTATGTTATTATATGAAGATAAGAGATTATATTATAGTATTTTCTTATTATTATTCTTATGGTAATAAAATTATAGTAAAGAAAATATACATAAAAATTAGTTCATCGAATGAAGAATATTATTATTATTTATTATTATTATTATTATTATTATTATTATTATTATTATTATTATTATTATTATTATTATTATTATTATTATTATTATTATTATTATTATTATTATTATTATTATTATTATTATTATTATTATTATTATTATTATTATTATTATTATTATTATTATTATTATTATTATTATTATTATTATTATTATTATTATTATTATTATTATTATTATTATTATTATTATTATTATTATTATTATTATTATTATTATTATTAGTTAAGTGTAGTAGAGTATGACAAAAATCCCTTATCATGTTTTACTACAGTGATTTTAATTAACTTAGAATAGTTTTAGGAACCAGAGTAGGATTTATTAAAGTTGTAAGAATACTATAAGTTTATTTATTTGAGATAGTAATAGGGGGGATAGTGTTCTTATGTCATTGAGGTAGTATCCTGTGGGATATTGGCTCAATGTAATCTTTCTTGTCATCTGTATTTCACTTCCAAGTCTCATGATATAATATTTATTTATTTCATTTTATAAATTGAACCTTTTCATTATTTTGCTAGTAGAATGTTTTAATATAATGCAGGATATTTTATTTATCAATTATTTGCATTTAACCAAACATAATCATTAACTGAGCTAACCCATTTTTATTTAATATTATATTGCCCCGGAAGTGAGATTACACATGGATAAGGTTAGAATATATATATATTGTAACCCTTGGATTTGCCTAAGACTTCTTTTTTTTAATTAACTATGTAAGATAATGTTTAATAAAAATTTTCCTCATAGTTTGTATATTTTTTTACTTCAATAAACAAACTTTCTAGCCAATGCTAGGTTTGAACCCATATTCTTAGGGATTGTGTACATTTTACTTGGTAGGTAATCTAAACATTTGTTATTAAAAGATTTCTAACCAAAATATTGTTTTATTTAATATTAATTTATAGGACAATTTAATATTAAATATATAATTTATTAGATAAGCAATATTTATACATCATTCAATAGTTGGAGTGAAAAAGAATAGAGGGGGATGTGTGATTTATAAAACTACTTTAGAGATTGGAAATAGATAGTCATAGTTTTACACTGACATGTTAGAACTAAATAGTTCATGAAATTAAATTGTAAAAAAAAGAATAATAATTAAGGATTAAATCTTAAACAATCAGTTTAATTAAAATGGTATATGTGAGACATGTGTGTGTATTTAATCTAGTTGTAGATTTTAATTATAAAGTTCACAATTAAATAATAATTATTCTCTGTCTCTCATGAGGAACTCTTCTAAAGAAGAAATTAATTAGTTTTAATAGCTTATTCATAGCAACCAAAATTTCAGTCAAGATTCTGGGTTTGAAGATGATCTGCTATACATTTTTTTTATTAAATAAAATGTAAGAGGGGACAAAAAAGGAACTTTCTCTCATTTATTTTGAGGGAAAGTTTTCTGTCATTTGTTTATTGGAAAGATTCTCACAGTGTAGAGTTACTAAAGTAAATTACTAGCGTGATTTAAGTGATATCTCTATAATGACAGGAATTTAAGTTTAAAATTAATTGGGGATTATCTATTGGAATGCAGATATGAATTGGCAAGTGGCTTTTCAAGAGGGCAGAAGTTTAAAATAACAAGAAAGAAAAAGAAACAATAGGCAATTAACCAAAAAAACACTGACCACACATTGGAAGGGCCATTGGAAGATCACTGTTGGGGGTAGGGGAATGAAGAAAGCCAGACACTATAAGAGCTTGCTCTTTTGTTGGAGGAATAGCTCTATATCAATCTCTTTTGGCTGGTATCTCTTATTGGCTATCTCTCTTGCAAGTTCTCTCATCATCGGTTTTATAGAGAAGCTTTGCTGTAAAAGTTTAAAAAAAACATTTTTTAAGAAAGAAAGAAAAACAGAAAAAGAAATCATTTATTGTTAATTATTCTGACTGTCTCTTGAAACAAACTTCACCAAATTTAATAATATAAGTAAAAAAAAGATTCTCGAGTAAATTTTTATTGGGTACACATTGTTCTCCTGAAATTAATCAACATCATGATTGTCTTGCACTAATTTATCAGAAATTAGCAAATGGTAAAATTTAAACTACAGAAAATAAGAAAATTTGATTTTGATTTCATATACAAAGCATTAAATCTGAATGCTATAATTTCATAAAAAGCGTTAAATCTGAATAGTAAGTGAATTGAAAAATACAACAAGAAGTGGATCCACAGAAACCAAAATGAGGAAATCTGCTTAGCAGCATGAAAACTTTGTACATTTTAGCATAGGAATCGTACTCTATCACAAGGTCTCTTTCCACATAAACCCATGTGTGCACACAAACAAACCAAAGAAAAAAAAAGGAAAAATGAAAACCAGAAGCCTGAAGGACACCTCCAGAGAACTATATAAGTATATTGTTATATTTGATATTCATGTAGAACAATTAATTTTAAAAAAAGAAAGGAAAAGAATTTTTTTTATTTATCATATATATCCATTTAAAATTAATCCATATTAGAATTATAATTGTTATTATTTTGGGGGTAGATGAAATTAATATAAAATCATTTTGTATGTGCCTGTTAAATGCTTTCATTATTATTATTATTATTATTTTGGGGGTAGATGAATATCAAGTCATGTGGTATGTGCCTGTTAAATGCTTTTTTATTATTATTATTATCATTTAGGGGTAGATGAAACTAATACCAAATCATTCTGTATGTGCCTTGTTTTAAATGCTTTACATTTTTTATGAAAAAAGTGAGCGATATTGTTGTGGAAAATGTTTTGGATTAGATCAGGAAATTTTGTCAAGTGCTTAGATCTAATTCTATGTTTTATGAAAGTTGTGTGACCATTGGGCTAAAACATCATCATTGTCCTAGAAAAGAGCAGAGAAGTAGTTTTGAAATTTTAATGCACATTTCTTATTATTATTATTATCATAAAATTAAAGCTATATACAAGCCAATTAAGGCTTAGAAATATTATTGGCTTATGTTCTAGTGTACTATTTTACAAGAGTAATGTAGATATGAAAGTTTTACTTGTACAAATTGATGTTAGACTTGTATATAATGTGGATGGACAAAGAGTCCCCACCAAGCTCGTGAAGCTGTAGTTTATCTCACTCACTAAGATATTTATTCCATATTTATAAAGTATTTAAACACAGTGGGAAAATGTTCCACTTAGTTATTTTTTACACTGTAAGATGATTTCTTTGTTGATGGCCAGAGGTTAATAGGTAAACCCAAGTCTCTTTGTATGACTAGTGGTAAGAATCCTAGCATACCTCAACTTTAGTGAAAAGGTTTTCTCATATTCGGGTCACTGCCTGCCTCATGTTAATGTTATATTCCTTATGGGTGTATGAAATATAGCGATTACTAAGCATTACTTATAAATGTTGGACACAGAGTCACAAACTCAATTTGATGTCAGGATGAGTGCAGGTAGTGTGTGTGCAATTGGTATACATGAACATTGTTTTGTTGATAATTTTTATTTATCAATAAGAGCCAAGAGTAATAATGTCAATAAATATTAAACTTTAGGGTTAAATAAAACCAATGAATATTGTGAGCAATGTGAATCTAAAATTATCTAATAAATATATCCACAGCCAGCTGATAACTTCACTGGAAAGGTAATATTACTAAAATATTATTATTGTCATAAGAACATAAATATAGTGTGTATGCATGTGTGATGATGATTGAGCTAGATACCGATTCATTGACATTTGAAAAGTAAATAAAATTAACTTAGCCCCACGATACATAAAATATCTCTATTGTAGAGCATAGGGCAAAGGAATATTAGATTTAAATAATTAAATAAAATTATTAAATTTTACTATTGGAAGCATTACCCTTGGAAACAAATCAGTAGCTAAAATCATTAAACGCTGGGGGGGGGGGATTTAATGTTCGCTATGTCTGGGATAAAAATGAGAACAAAAGTATAATATATGTGAAGGTATATAATATTTTATCTGTCTGATATTAATATTACTCCATGGTAATCCTGATTCCCTAATAATTAAAAAAAATGAATAATTATATTTTAAAACCTCTTGACATTATATATTGATTTAGGGATATTTATTTGTTTAGTTTTTTTTATATCATAATAACGTTGTAGAACCGGGGAAAGCCATGTGAGTCATCAAGTGAATGTATATACTATGTATTAAGTTGTAGTATGTTAATAAAATTTGTTATTTGTTTTAAATAAATTTTTGCATACGTCTCAATGTTTTGTGGGTTATTATAATCTAGACATCTCAAATCCAATCATACATCAATATATTATTATTGATAGTTGAATCATTATTTCCGTAAATAAAATCTGGTAAAATTTATTTAAAATGGTTAATTTTACAAGCTTATGTAGTACAGCAATACTCAAGATTAACAAATAATTTAATATAGTTGAAATATAAATTATGAATAGGGGTGATTATTGGGTGATAGTGGATCCAGTGGGTGAGCATAAAATCCTTTCCCCATCCGTTGTATTCAAACACCTCCCTAGATGCACTTCTGTATAATTTTACTTTTATTATAAAAGCGTTTATAATGTACTATTTCTAAAAGATTTAATAAGCTTAAATTATTCGAGCTTTAAGGTAAATAAACATTAAACTCCATTAAAGACAGCCAAGATCCATCTTGGAGGTGATCATGAGAGGGGTGTTTATCACCCATAATCCATAGCAGCTTGTTTGACCTCCACACCTTATTGTTCTAAAAACCCTGAGAAGAGATTATAATGGGAGAAATGAGCTAGCACAATGGAAAATTTAATAGTAAAAGAGATAATAGTGCAATAGACCTATGAATGTGAGGATAATAGGGGGATGGATCAAGAAAGTGGAAATGGATATAGAACTATTTGTAATCGGAACAAAATATTAATTGTGACTTTAATGATAGGGAATGGGGAGTGTGCTGAAAATAACCAAAAATTTCCAATCATATTAATATTATTCATTTTAATGCATTCTCATTGGTCTCTTAATCGATTGATTATTTGTTAACCCATCCATTAAATATTATTGTTGAAATTTATTAATAAGTTATTGAAATGAGGTTTAATCTCAATATTTTATTAAAGTTGCAATTTGGTGCCCTGGCAAATAAGATTATGGATGTTCTATCCATCCTTAAAACATTACAATTGGCATGCAACTTGGCCACAAGTGTCTAAGTGCCAGATAGATTCAACATAGGTTATAATTAATGCATAGCATGGTCGCCCGAGCTGAAATAAATAAATATTACAATTGATCCATAAAGAGGATGTGCAACCATTTGAATAAAGTTATAATTAGCTTAAACTGTCCGATAATATATGTTATATTTGTAAACTCTCCAATCATATAAGTTATATTTGATTCACAACGTTTTGACCAATTGATATATGTTATGCTTGGCTCACAATGTGGATGCCCGATCAATTTAGTTTTTGTTATAATATATATATATATATATATAACCGTACTACAATCTATTAATATTACCAAATATCAAATGAAAGTACATTATATTTATTTTTCCTATAACTTCACTTATTTATGCTATACTCGGTAATATAAATAATCAAAATATATATATAATTAAATAATTCAAGACTCTGGAGTTCAACATCTTTTGCTATTAGCAAATTTTATCAACAATGTACATGTATATCATATCCATTATTTGATAAATATAACTTTACATTTAACTAAATAATTATACTTCCTAAGCTTATATAAAATATGTATCCACAAAATCAACTTAACATTTTATTAATTATAAGAAATATCCACATGCTATAGAATGATCACTTTATAAAAACATTTATTTTGATTTTAACTTATTGTACATAATATATTAATACTAATATTTCAACTTTTATATTTTAAATATGTTTATGTCCAATATTTATGTATTCATCTATTAAAACAAGTTGGTTTTTTTTCTTTTTAAAAAGACTAACTTCTCATTTAATTAAATGTGTATATACTGATTTATATTTAATATAATATAAATATTCTCCTTTTTAATCAATTTGATTTTATATTATTGTAAAAGAATGACTTTCACAACAAATAACATATTACATTAAATGTACCACAACAATATCTAATTTTACGTGTTTTTTTTAGAATTATAAAAATATTTTAATAATTATTTTCCATATTATTAAACTTCATGCAATATGATAAAATATAAATAAAGAATACAAAAATGTAATTTCAAATGTGATAGTAACTCAAAAGCAATGTGATAAACTCATTGTCTTCAGTCCATTTTATTCATTAAATTAAACATATATCAAGTCTTAATTTAAACCACACTCAAGATATGTTGTAGAGCTTGCTTCCCAATAGCAAATATTTTAATTGCAGATTTACATGTGACACTTGCAACAGACAAGTATTTGCAAATTATTTTAATATCATAGATGTATCATTACAAAAAATCCAGATTTAATTTTTTTTTAATTTTTAACATTTTAATTAAAAATTCCCTTTTAACTCCATATATTATTATTGAAATGATATTCTTGAGTCATTGTAGATAATACATTGCTATAAATAATCACTTTAAATAATATCTAAAAAATAATTATTTTTTTTCATATATTGATGACTAATAAATCTTCTCTTTGAGATGATAAAATGAACGATTCATAGCTGAAAAGTTTACTGAGTAATTAAACAAGATCTTATTCTGGGTCTCTAGAAATATGTAGCAGTTATACAATTACAAAATACAATATTGTTATTCAATTTTAGATTTTTTTTTTAATTTGATGTAGTGTCACTGAGCAATCGTAAAATTTAATTTTGTATACATCCATTTCAATTTTAGGTCCAAAAAGTATGTGTGACATTATTAATATTTTTATTGAATTTTTGTAAAAGTTAAATAGTTTGTTTAACGTTTATAATAAATGAACTTAATAAAAATATAGACACACACATATGGATATAAACATTTTTGTATACATTTTCACAATCACATTATGGTCATATATATATATATATATATATATGTGTGTGTGTGTGTGTGTGATGTAAATATATATATATAAATAAATAAGAACTTTAATTTTAAAATTATTAAAAACAGAAACATTAATTAAAATAAAGTTGTCTTTAAAATTGAATCTTACTATAACTAACTAATGGTGTACTTATTTCATTATTCTTATGACTATTTCTATAATAATCAATTTTAGTATTACTTTTGTGCCAACATACATACCTATCCTAAACTTGAAGCATATAGTTTCAATATATATTATTTAGCAAAGTAGAACAACTATGGAAATATTTATCATATGAATACTGTCACATTTTTTTGTTTAGCAGCTGTAAGTCAAATTTTATCTTGAAATTAGAGGCAGTCAGTGCTATTATTTTATCAATACCACAGAATAAACTCTTATAAATTTATATGAATAAAAAAGTAATAAGTTTGCAGATTTATATTTACAATTATTAATAGAATTCAGAAATAATAATTATTATTAGAGTTGAATGCTTATAGACAGAATAATAAAATCTATAATATATCTAATAATTTTATTATTACTTTTTTTTTTCAATAATCCAAAGATTTTTTTTACACATTTACTTATCTTTACATTAGTATTTTAAAGACACTTAATTTGTTTGAGTTCAGTCAATTACTCCTAATACCACATATCAAATGATAATGAAATGGTAAAGATAAAATGATTAAAACAGCTTTTAAAATATTTCATATATTTAAAGTTTTGAATTTGCACTAAGAATAGCATCTGGTATAGTTTCCCAATCTCAGCACATTAAGTCCCTTTGACTCATTCAGTAGAAAGTAAGGGTGGTGACGTTTTAAATCAAGTGATTAACTACTGGTACTTGGCCAGATACAAACTTCTGTACAATGATCATATTTTTAACCGCATCATTCTGTTTTCTAAAGAAGGATATTCATTTGTAACATTTTTAAAACTATAACTAGTGCCTTTAAAATTACATATGTTTTTATCAACCGTTTTTTTCTTAATGTCACTACTGTAGCTAAAAAAAAAAAAAGACTTCTTATCTTGTTTCTTTCATTAGTCATTATTGATTTTCAATAACAATTATGGTCTAAAATGACATACCTGAAGCATTTTACTCTTTTCTTTCTTTTATCCAATAATTTATTTTACCTTAAAATACTGCAATTATTATGTTAAGCTTTAATATACACATTTTTTAATTACTTACAATATTTGATAAGCATATTTTATATCTAAAATTAAAACTAAATGGATTTGATTAAAAGCTTTATTAAAATAAAAAAATCCATATTTTAAATATAGACTTTTTTTTTTCAAAACAATTTGATATTATATGCATTCTACTTACTTCTTAATATATTTTTTTGTGTGGACTATCTATTAGTCACTGGTTTACATAGTCTGAATTAAATTATTTTTCATTTTACTCATTAGGAGACAGACATATTTTCAATTAAAAATTACTAATAAAGAAAAAAATCATATTACTATTCATATATGTGCAAAGTAATTTAATAATAAATTTATATTTTCAATTTTTTATATCTTCATAATGTGAATTAAATTAGAGTATAAATAAGTTTATATGTATACATAAGTATGTCCATAAAAGATTAAAATAATTTTAATTAATTACATTGTAACTATTTTAATTAACAAAATTTCAACTGCATTATATTATGAAGTATTCATTGTGATGGCAGTGTTGGACTTTGGCATTAAATCACTCTCTTGCAGCTATTGTGGCTATCTTTACTGCTATCTTTACAGTTATATGTTTATTTGATAATAAAATTTGGAACCAAAGTCCATATTTATTTATTGGTTCAAGAAAAGTCAGAAGATAGACTACAGATGAAAACTGTGAATGAACCAACAAAAACCTAGATTGTTGCTGACTGAAAGATTCTTTTATTATGATCATATAAATCAATTCCTCTTCCATTATTGTTAGCAATAAGCAAAAAAATGTATATTTTTTATAGTTATTTAAACAATTATGATTGTTTTTATAAAATATTTGTATAATAATTATTAAACACGTTCCGTATTCATATTTACACTTAGATTCTTTTAAAATATGTTTTATGTTTAAAAATACAAGTAAAAAAATTTGATGTAATGATAAAAATGAAACTGTAATCCTACAATCTGTCAAACACTGTAATACATAACTTTTGTGATATTTTAATAAATGTAAATGCAATTTTAAATTTTAGAACATAATTTATATCTTTATGATATTTTTATAAAAATTTGTTCACATTTAAAAAATGAAATTCAATCAACCTAGATTTTGTTAGTTCACTTTTTTGATTGGCTTTGCTATAATTTTACAATAAAAAAAAAAATCCATGGTTCTCATTATATAATTCACTTTATTATTTTTTTATATATCCATATAGTTCAAATATAATTTCTAAAGATGTTTTTCATTTGTAAACTTATATTTCTAATAAATCAATTACAATTTATTAATTAATAATATTGAATAAAGGTATAATATTAAAATAAAATATTGAACTTCAAATTGCCACTAGGATAAGAATGGTAAATGTTGAAACATAGAAGGGTTAATTTTAAAGCTTATCTGACAGAAATTAATACTATGAAATTTTTTCAATTTTTAATACACCAAAAAATGTTTTTTTTTTAAAAAAAAATATATATGGATCAAGAAAAAAGAAAGAAAAAATATATCTTTATTTTAAAAATATATATTTCTTTAATGATAATGTGCAAAGTTGTTTATATTAATACAGGAGATGAATAGTTATTTTTAAAATATCCAGTAAATGACTAAAATTATACTGAATTGACATACAGTGACTAATATCATTCTGGAATTCCTAAAGGCATTAGCTTTTAAACATGTCTCTAACTTTACTGCTTTACAAAAGTAAATCTCCAAGAGATAAGTAAATGATGTAAGATATCATTTTAATAGACTGACACCTTACCACAGAGTAAACAAATAGATCTGTGAATTATACAGTGTTCTAAATAAAATGTTTAACTTGTCAAACTTGCCAACAATTGACATACAATAAAGAGACATGAGAGAAACTAAAATTGATAAATAACATTTATAAATCTTTAAAAATATTTATAATCATTTAATAAGAAATTTTAAAGATGTCAATGAATGTATTTTTTTTTACATAAGGGTATAATAATTTCTCATTTTATTTATTAGATATATTTTTGTATATTTAATATTGTAAATTGAAGGAAATACAAAGCTCACAAAGTTTGGGATATATATTAATGTGTTTAAGTCACAAAATAATAATGCATGAATGATAGAGATATTAATATAATTATACAAATGATTGTAAACATAAATATATAACACCCATAATAATTTAGGAAATAATGTGTGAATATAAAAGATAAGTAATACATTGTAATATGAGCCTTTGTTTTGTTTTCATATATATGGTGAAAAGATTTTAATTACTTATTATGAATTTTTTTTACATCTGATATTTTTGATTTGCATTAATGTGTTGGAGAAAACAATATATAAAAACAGAAATACCTCTTTATTTCTTATAAAAAATGGTTATTTATTTACTTACATACATTTCTAATTGAATGAAGTAGCCTATGAAAATAGGAGTATCTCTTTAATTTTATTATATAGTAACCATGAATCATATGAGATGTAAAGGTATCCTTTGAACCATATTTGAATATCTTTTGACATGTTTCCCTGTTTTTACATGTTAAAGAAAGTTCTAAGAAGTTCACTTCTAACTCTATATATATATATATATATATATATATATATAGAGTTAGAAGTATATATCTTATGGTTATATATATATATATATATATATATATATATATAACCAAAGGAAATATATATAAAAACAAAAAAAGATTTATAAATCCAAGAAATAATATAATATTTCAAGCAGAGGACTGGTTTTCATCAGAAAGAAAAAAATACAGAGTAAAATGGTGATATTCAAAAATTACAGATTTGATAAAAGACTATAAAATTAATAAAAACCCACCTGATTGGTCACAAAATCTAACACAGAATATCTACCCAACCAATGACAAAATTCAAACAAAAAAAAACTACATTTTTCCTAATCAAGCTTAAATTCTATTTAAATTGAAATAATAAATAAATAAAAAATCCATAATTAAAATATACATATGTGCATACATAAAAAAAAAATTAGACTGTGCTCACATACAAAAAATAGCTGTGCTCACATTAATAGTCATTAAAAACTAAAATACTTATACATATTAATCAAAAATTATAGTTAGTGCAAAGTACAATAATTTATAATAACTAATTATTTACCTATAAACCAATTAAACACAGATATTAAACATCCATATAAGCAATCTTTACATAAAATTCTCATATAAGAAAATTTTCACATAAAAAAAACTCACATATAAAAATCATTTAGGAGACCAGGTAACCCAAAGATGTAATAGTTCCAATGTTCAAATTCAATCCATGAGGATCTAAGGTCTTGAATTTAAAAATAAAAAAACTCTCATTTTGTTTCCTCTCCCTTGTAGATGAAAAACCTTCCTGAAGAATTACTACTCTTAAATCATCAATTGAATGATTTGGTAAATTAAAGTGTTTTGAAACTGGTCTATCTTCATTATTATGCAAAATGTCAAATCTATGATTAGTCATTTTGACATGTAAACTATTTGCTGACTCACCTATATACTGGTTTAAACATCTACTACACTCTATGATATATATCAAAGTAACACTTTTACATGTAAAATAATTAGGAATATACCATTTAAAATTACGATTCTTAGTACTAAATACCACTTTTGTCACAACAATATGTTTACATGTAAAACAATTTTTATCCTCACATGGATAACATTTTTTTTCCTGTACAGAACTACTAATAAAATTTGTTTTGACAAGTATATCTCTAAGTGATCTATGTTTTCGATATACAACTTTAGGTGAATCAGAAAAAATAGATTTTAAATAATCTATGGAGTGTAATATGTTAAAATCTTTCACCAATATCCAGTTTATATATATTGTACCAATATTGATATTGGCACATGATAATTTATCTAAAAAAAAAAAAATATTAAAATAATCTTTCGTAAAAGAAAGCGTATTTAAAAGTTTAATAGTTTTCTATCATTAGTTTTTGAAATAAAAGTTAGAAAATAATTGATTAAAAGGGGGGAGGGGGAGTTTTGGTTAGAAAAGTTAAACTAAAAGTTTTATAAAAGGAAGTAGAGTTTATTATTATCAGTCAAAATATAATTTAAAGTTTAAAAAATACAAATCTCTTTTCATTCGAATTAAAGAAAAAGTAATCTTAAAACTAGTTATATATGTGCGTATATATGTGCGATTGTAAATAAATAAAAAATGTATGCGTAATAAATATTAAAATGAAATAAAAGAAGATTATCATTAAAAAACACGGCAATGGCTATTAATTAAAAATATAAAACAACATGTCTGCATGGCTATTACTAATTAAACAATCTTCCAAAACACATTGTCAAAGGATTATCAATGGAATTTCGACAACAGATATTGCCGGAGGATATTACAAGGACAACATGTCACAGGTATAAATAGACCTTTTTTTATCAGACAATTAATTGAGTCAATTAATTGAGTCAGTTAAGTCAAGAGAGGACAATCAGTTGAATTAACTGTATCCAGAAACAAAATGCAGTGCTGAGCAGCTTTTGGGAACACACGTTTCTCCACAGTCCGATGAAAACAGCAAGATCTGCCCATGAAATAATGTCAGCGCAACAACTTGGAAATCTCCATAAATATCTAATTGTCTCCAATAGTAATAATCATGAATAATAAGGAAACTCATCAAGGAAATGTCCCAGCCAGTTGGAAGTATTCGTAAGGGAAGCAGCAAACAAGAAGAAAACAAAGTTCCAAATCTACATTCAAAATCCTAGGTAAAACATTTGCTTATTTTTGTTTATACCATAATAGCCATTGCATTAATTCATAAAGCCTCCAGAGACAAATAATTTGAACTCTATAATCATGCATAAAATGAACTATTGATGTGCGTGTTTGTGAATGCTATATGATTTTATAAACGTCAAACATTATTTATGCTTTTCATAAAAAATATATTATAGTGTGTTAATTTAAAATGTGTGTGTTATATTAGTTAAAAAATTATAAAGATGTTTAAATTTAGTAAATTAATGTTAGTTAATAAATTGTCTTAAAACTTAAACTCTATTTGTCAGTCAATTCTTTTTATCATCTCTTTTACCAATCTCTCTTACAATTCTTTTCACCACTAATTATGTATAATCTGTTAGTGATTACAAGTAACTGAGCTAGTCTATGGATAAAACTTAGGCATTGAGTTAGTGGCCATTGTTCAAAGTGTGTTATTTATTCATTCTTGAATAGATAGCTGGCACCCGTATTTATACCCAAACAAAAAAAAGTGCTTTGAACATGGTGTTGAACTCAACAGCTGAAAAGAAGCTATGTCCTGGAAATGTAATGCTAGTTATATATTTTATAGCTATCGTTTGGACATACATATTCTCCGAATATGTTCTTCTCTTCCTAAGAGGCTGGTGTTTCGAATGACCCATATTTGAATCCAGTACAATATATATATATATATATATATATATATATATATATATATATATTATACTGGATATATATATATATATATATATATATATATAAGTAGAATAATCTCAAATTTTCACATAAGATTAATATTAATAATAAATATATATTACTATGCAATACTTTTCTATATCATGTTCTCAGAAAGTAACACATCTTAATGGGTTTGTATTATCAAACAGAAGTATGTAAAGATAAAAATATATTTACATCATACAAAAATATGATTTATACAATAAATGCTGAATGCTAGACAAAATATTTGTATTTTTTAATATGAAATAAATCTTTATCTATTTGAACATACACAAATCTATATTAATAAATATTATTTTTTTAGGTAAACATTTTTATTAAATTAAGTTATTAAAATATTTCAAAGTCATAAATTATAGATAGAAATTTAATGGTTCAAAAAAAACATTCATTAAATATACTAACTAACAAGTAATCATTGACTTATTTTATGAATGCTAGTTTTGTTTTTTTTTTAAGTTTAAAATCTTAATAATTCCTTATGACTATTTATGTTTTATTTTATTTATATCAATTCAACATTATTTATTAATAATAATGGTTAATAATTAGAAATTAATAAACTGAAGATGTTTAAGTTATTTATTTCATCAAAATATTATCTAACTATTTAGTTGAGCAATATTTGCAATGAATTATTACTAGACCATTTATGCAGGATTGGTAATGATGATGTTAAAATATTTTCTTACAATATTATATAAAATATAATGCTTTTTCACTGGATCTGTATTAAAATGAACAATCTATTATTCATTTCAATAAATAAAAGAATTTTTTTCTTATTCTAAGCAAACTAATATGCAAATTTGGTTTTTTAAAAAAAAAAACTAAAATGAGATTCAAAGGAAAACTAAATTTTGATATAAAATCTTTTTTTTTTTCTTGATCAGAAGAAAATACTACTTTATTCAAATCCTAAACATTTTCACTATGCCTAGTGAATAAAAAAGAGGGACACTGTTCCAATTAGCTAGATTTAATCTGAAACGCTTTTGAATAATATTTTAAATAACTCCAGCTGCAATGAAGAAATATGTTTCTTTAAAAGACAGCTAGAATTTACAAGACTATATTTTCACCATAACAGAATTTTAATATTTGTCAGAAAAGAAGTAAATGACAATTATTTTGTTTTGGTGAGTTTTATATTTAAAGTCTAATTTACTATTTTGAAGAAACTATTACTTTAAAAAAAGAAAGAAATTAATTTGTAATAATTTGTTTTTATTATTAAAATTATTTTTTGAAAAGGAAAAAATAATTGTTATATATCTCATATGTATGCTAAGCTTATGAATTTTATATAAGTTATTAACATGAGGAGAAGGTAAACCAGGAGTCACCAAACTTTTTTAATCATTACCCCTATATAATTTTTCAAAATCTTCATTGACCCCCATAAAAGTAATTTTCAGTTAATTAAAATAAAACTATCTATTAGGTACTGTGTTTGTACATTTATTTTATGATTTTAAATATTTATTAAAGTAATTTTACATTGTGTAGCAATAGTTTTATGAAAAATATCTTAATGTTGAAATTTAAATACTTTAATATTTATTAAATAATAAGTAATTATAAATAAGTAAAAATAATAAGTAAAGTAACTACAGTATTGCTTCTTAATTAATGAGATGAGTGCGCCTGGTGTTTCTTTGCAAGGTTTGCTATATTGGGTTCGAAATTGGTCAATTTTAATTTTAAATCCCCTCGAAACTCCACATTTAATTTATTTCTGTACTTAGTTAAGATTGAATTTACGTGACTGAAACCGGCTTCAACAATATAGGAACTTGGAAACGCCAGCATAAATGGCTGAGCTATTTTGTTAGGTTTTACATATTTCTGCATTATATTTATATTTGTCCCAAATTTGCTTGTTTTTAAATTTTTAAGAAGCATCTTTGCTTCAAGATTCGATAATAATTCAGCAAGCTCATCTTGCAGGTTGATGTTCACGTTTTCAATTTGAGCAGAAAATGGCACAATAATCCATTCAGGGAGGTCAATGTTTTCCAAATCAACAAAGCACAGTTTAAAACCATCACTTAATTTTTGAAGATGACTTGTATATATTTTCAAGTCTTCTTCTTTTATTTCTAATTGTCACAGATTTGAAAAATACTGATAATGCTTACATAGCAATAAAGATGTAAATAAATTTAATTTTACTTGGAAGCCTAACAGTATTTTCCGAGCTTGGATAATTGTTACATCTTTTTCTTGCAGCTTTTTTTGGACATCATTAAATTTTCCAAATAGTCTGCTAAATAAAAAATATGGTTCTTATTGTTTTGGAGTTCATCACTCAGAACAGGATTTATTTCACTGACAAATTCTGTCATGGAGTCAAATTGCTCAATGAGCCATTGCAAGCATACACCCCTAGACAACCATCTAACTTTGGTGTGCATAAGTAATTAGTTAAATACCTCATTGTTTTCCTCACAAAGTTTGGAAAATAATCTTGATTTAAGAGGTTGGACTTTAATTTGATTGATTTACTTAATACAAAACTGTAAAGCTTTACATAACTCTGGACTCAGATATTTTGCTATTAAGTTGTTTCTATGCAACACACAATGAATAATATGTATATCAGGCACTTTTTCTTTGAGAAATATAATATTTAAACAGCATTAAACTGTTGCACATGCGCTTTGGATTTTAAATATAAAATGAATGAATACTAACACTTCAATGGCCATTTATCTTTTCAAACCCAAACACTTTTGCATGGGCGAATCTTAAGTGTTAGTATTCATTCATTTTATATTTAAAATCCAAAGCACATGTGCAACAGTTTAATGCTGTTTAAATATTATTGTTTATAAAAAACATCATGCTATATAAAATAATTGACTTATTTGAGAAATATAGAAAAACCTTGGTAATGGTGCAGGTGCGCCATATGTGGCTACTGTTATTATATTTTCAAGTGGAATATCATATTTATTTAAATATTCTTGTAAACATCTAAAAATTGTCACTCCTTTTCCATCAGTTTCAAGATATTTAGCAAATAAAAATTCATCAATGTCTTGTCCGTTCATTTTACTGAAATATCTAACATACACCATAAGAATAGCAGAAATGCCAAAAACAGATTCATCAAGATGAATAGAGAACTTGCAATTTTTTAGCTCTGAAACTATCGTATTTTCTATTTCTTCTGCCATTTCGTCAATATGCCATTTTACAGAATTTGCACTTAATGGCAAAGACTTTAAAACCTTAACGAATCTTTTTTCATTACATTCTCAATGATGTCTTTAATTGCAGGTATAACAATTTCTTCAGCAAGTGTGTATGGTTTTCCCCTCTTTGCTATATTAAGTGAAATCTTATATGAAGCTATTAATCCTCCTTCAGTTTCAACTTCAGTAGACTGTTTCATAAAACTTTTTATAGTTGGTCGACATGTGACTTTTTCTTTAAGTTTTTTGAAAAATTCAAGTTCTTTATTTTTTTTATCTGAGTGAACCCTTTCAAGATGATCTTTCATTTTTGATGGTTTCATGTAATCATTTCCAAAAGTTTTTTCACATAGAAGACACATAGGAATCGTTTCATTTATAGGCGAACAAATAAATCCAAATTTCAAACAATCCAATGAATAATACCGACATTTCTTTTTAGAAAATGAAGCTGCCATTTTTTAATTAGGATTCTATAAATAAGTTAAAAATAAGTTGGTATACTATATTAATCCATATTATTAATACTTACCTTTTTTTACATGTATTGATAATTAAAATTGATATCTAAACTAAATGAATAGTTTTATAGAAACTATAACTAATTATCCAATACTATAAAAGTAGTAATAATGACACTGCAAATATTTAACACTGTTCACAATTTGCAAAGATTGCTGAAACTGTGTATGATATTTGTGTTTGTAACATCAATGCTCATGACATTTGGACAAGCACACATATGCATATGACTCATAAGCCAGAAGTGCAGAGTTCACACTGCTGCATGCTGGTATGTAAATACTTGTTTCACCCAAATAAATATACATTTATTAATTTATTTTCTATAAAGAAACTGATATTAAGTCAATTATAAAAATATTCACAAATTTTACATACGCAGCTAGGTATGTGTGATTTACATATTAAGAATTGTTTTTCTTTCGACCCTCAATCAATCTCCTGGCTCAGATCGACCCCTACTTTTGTTAAATAGACCCTTGGGGGTCTATATAGATCACTTTGGTGACCTCAGAGGTAAACAAATAATGATAATCATGTAAATGCAATGCACACATATAAATTGTTTAAGTTACAAATAACCATAGATAATTATGTAATTATTTCCAATAGTCTCATTCATTCATAGTTAAACTTATATTTGATTACTAAAAATTAGATTATATGTAGATGAATTTATATATGCATAGTTGTTTGTTTGTTTAATAGTTTACATATGTTTACATCCATATGGGAGAATACATTCCTATCTTAATGAGTTAGGGATCGATCTCAGAATGAGTCATCCCTATATAAATTGTAGTTGTATTTAGTCCGGTTTAGGACCAAATCTTTTTCCCTTATAATTATTGTATAGAAGGTTTATTCACTCAGGATTAGGATCAATGGACCATTCCTTTATAATTATTATTATATAAGCAGTTATGTTTAGTCTTATGATCTTAAAAATCCACTCCTTATAATTATTATGATAAAGATAACCTTGATGTCTATCTCATGTAGAGCATATGTATGTGTGAGTACTAAAAAACATGCAAATCAAAGAAATATTTATATTTATGGATTCATACATGTATAGAATTATGTTTAAGTTTATTGCAGGATTAAAGGTATGTGTTACGCTGTAAAACTTAAAGAGTTTTGTTAAAGAATTAATTGTATATCAATTAATTATTATAGCTGTAAATATATTACTGTTACATGATTTGTTAATTTATTTAAAAAAATAAGTCGTACATCACTTAATAAGTACACTTGTAAATAAATTATTATTGCATGATTTGTTACTTTGTTTATGTTAGATTGCAAGTGTCGGGGTTCATTCATTAGAGGTGACTTATGCTCTCCACGATGCTATGTAATGGTTACATTAGTATATTGAATAAAATATTGTTCTATATATACAAGTGTTAATTTATTTCCTGATGTTTAAATCCAGGTGGTACCTAGGTAATTTTTGTAAACAAATAAATAAAGATTGAAAATGTGAAGAATTAACTGTGCTACATCTGACTATGTGTACAACTCAGTATGTGCAATTGATTACTATGTTCACTAATAAAAAGATCGATGCAAGTTGTACAACTCAGTATGTGTAATTGATTACTATGTTCACTAATAAAAAGATCGATGCAAGTTGTACAACTCAGTATGTGTAATTGATTACTATGTTCGCTAATAAAAAGATCGATGCAAGTTGGTAATATAATACTATGATCAAACGATAACACAAACTACTATTACTGATAGTTTTTCACTGTTTTCCACATCTTAATAATATTATTCAGCATCTTCAAATTTTAATGATCTCTCAAAATCATAATGTATATACGCACAAATTGCATTTAATCAGTTTAATGCAAATAAAATCAACTAACAAAGATTATATATATTGTGTAAGAGTCTGATTAAAAACATACTGTAGAATATTATTCGTGCAAATTTTTTAATAATTAAACTCAACATACAGATGTGTATCACTTATTGATAAAATTATACATAAAAAAATACTTATCATTGAATTAAACTATCTACATTTATACATAATAAAATATTTTTATACTAGTCGCTATAAAAAATATGTTATTAGTCTTTAATCATAAATAATTGATTTAAATGTGAAAGATGATCAAACGTAGTGATAATTAAAATGCAGCTTTGTTCTTAGGAGTAGCCTTATTTGATTGATTTCTCCTCTGCGATGCTATTCATTTACGAACGTTCTAGTTTAATTATTTTCTAGTGAGTGCTATAAATGATGCTCAAAGCAGTCTCTATCTCACGCAATGTATTTACATTATGATCTAGTTAAGCCCTAGAGAAACAAACTTATTAATACTATATTCTGTGATCGTATTAAATATAAACAAAATGTATTAAGCAATGCCAATAAAGAGATTACCTAAGTGTAAATAAGATTATTTAGATTTAGCATTTTCAACTGTTAATTTTATAAACTACACATATACATACGAATTTTGTAAATAAGTGTGTATGCATTATTTAGGAAGGAGAGGGATTTAATAATGACTCAGAATTTTAAAAAAAAATATGATAGTGATAAAGCAATAAAAAAAAATTAAAGGTGTGGGCGAAAAGCATAGTGTAGTGCTTAGCTTATCCGCATTACCTTTAAGTCTGAATCCAGGTGAAATGTGAAAATGTTGTTAGGTGGCTAAAGAATTCCAAGCAAGCAAGATATAATTTTATATGTAATTATTCAATCATAATTGTTCAATCATTTGTCCGAAAATTATTATTTCTAGCTATTATTAGTTAATGAATTTAACTAGGCAGAAAAAATATAACAATCTGCAATTAGCTAACCTAATAAGTATTGTTCTTATGTATATCAAGTATCAAGACTATTGATTTAAATCTTTTAGCAGCGTTACTTGGTTTACAAGGTTCCAAATCAAGCAGATGAAAAATAACCTTGAAAATCTCCTTAATTCACTGCATAAAAAATTAGAATTTACAAAATGCTATTTAAACATAAAGTTATAATATCTCTTTATATTTTTTTCCCTACAAAATAAGCTTTTTCATGCCTGCACTTATATATGGAATATATAGGAGGTTTGAATTCAGAATTTCACATAACTCTCAACCATCATGCTATCTTATACTGCTGATACACAATAATCACCAATATATGTATTTTGTGCTAAACCAGCACTCATCAGTTGGTCTAGATTATCATCTCCACACATATATACAATCAAGGCTCAACTTATATTAAAATATCCAATCTTCACACTTTAATGGACAGGCTTCAAACTAATCCACCACACAACTCTTCAGCCATCCATTTTCTTAAAAATCTGATGATGAAATGCTCAAAACCCACCTTAATATTTGTTTATTTAATTCCAACCTAATATTATACTTGATATTTCTATAGTGTAATTTTTACTTCACTACTCTCATGAAAGATAGTAATTGATTTCTATCTGCTTTTAATACCTTGTGGAGAAATGTAATCATAAATTATGACCAAATACTACAATAAAAATATCTATGATTCCCAAGATGCACCTTTCATGCTAAACTTGAGTCCATCGGGTCAGACTACAATACCTTACACATATCTTTATCATTGTTTAGTATATATATATGGCAAATTACTACAGTTTAATTGATGTGTCAAATGTGCTGCCTTCACAAGTTTGTCACAAACCACTTATTGAAAGTACTGATATATTAATAATTTTTAATATTCTTTAGACTAGAGATTACCCAATAATGAATAATATTTCTGTAATATACTTTTCACTGCACCATTCTTATGCAAGGTAGGGACTGGTTTCTATCAATATTTAGCACCTTGTGGAAAATGTAATCATAAACATATAATCAAAAACAATGTGAAATAGATAGATGATCCCCCAAATGCAAATTTTGTGCTGAACCAGCATACATCAGTTGGCCCAGACCACAAACTTTTACACACATTTTTACCATTAGCACAAAATATGCATCTTATGAAAATATTATTTTTTCTTATTTCTGTTTATATGAACAAGATGTTAAAAGCAGATAGAAACTAGTCCCTACATTGCATGAAAATGGTGTAGTAAAAATTACACTACAGAAATATTATTTATTATTGGGTAATCTCTAATGTGATGAATGGCTAACAAAAATTACTAATATTGATATATATATTTTTTAATTTCAAAGATATAAAAGACTGATTTTGCATGTTCATCCATGTTAAAAATTTAAATATTTTAATACTGACGTTTCGACTTGATCACACAAGTTATCTACTGGATGATAAAAGGTAAAAAGATGGTTGTAGAGGCGCTGAAATCACTGATTTGAAAAAAAAGATTTTTTTTTAAAAAACATTATTAAACATTTTTGCTATTGGTGGAACTTTAACATTCTTTTTTTTTTTTCAAATCAGTGATTGTAGCATCTCTACAACCATCTTTCTACCTTTTATCACCCAGTAAATGACTTGTGTGATCAAGTCAAAACGTCAGTATATTAATATTTAATTTTTTACCAAGGATGAACCTGCAAAATATGTCTTTTATATATGCAACCTGTGAAAATCTTCATATCAACATATATACATATAAAAAAGATTGAGTTAAGAAGAAAGTTTAATTTAAATAAATGAAGGAAGCAAGTTTTAGAGTAAGAATTTCCTTTTGAATCTTACTTCTTTGTATCATTAAAATGTTGAAAATATTTATTATTTGTATAGCATATTCCAAAGCTGTATACAGAAACTTCAGAGAAAAATTGATTTTTTTACATAATTTAATACAGGTCTATGTGGACATTATCACAAATAGCTGTTTTATTACATTTTGCTTAGGAAGTGGATTGGCTGAAGCAAAAATTTTATTAAATAAAAAAAAATGATTATATAAAAACTGCTATTCATCCACACTCAAAGCAATAGCATATAATAAATTATGCTAAAGTTAATCAAAATTTCCAGTGCTTTTAGGCCCTTTATCTGTATAGATCAATATTAATAAACAAAGTAAAAAAAATAATGATATTGAAAATAGATTATAATGCAAATATATTTGAAGAAAATTTATCATTCTTTAGAAGCTGCATCTTTTTCTAGATTCGACAAAAGTTAAACATAAAAATTTTCATTTTGATTATTTAAGCTTATCACGTTCCTAAGTGTGTTTTTGGATTTACTAAAAATAAAACATTAACAAATAATTATGTTATTAAAACTAGGCCAATATATGTATGTTTTTCTTTTTAGCTTGTATAAAAACAAAACGAATGTAAACTTTTTAAAGCAATATAAGAACTTTAAGAATTGATGTTTAATTAACATTGATAAATAAACTTTAAAAAGATTTGTAAATTAAAATTCTAAAGCCAATGCAATTATTGACTGATTTGCTTATTCAAATCTTTTTTGAAATGTTAAAAGTAATCTACAAATGTAATATATATATGTTAATAAATTTATTTATATTAATAATGATATTTTAAAACAGTTAAGGAAATATTTTAATCATTCTTTAAATAATAATACATAAATTAAGTTGTTTACATTTAACAATATATCTCTATTCTATTGACTTATTTAGAAATGGACAAAGATTGATGTGGATAAAACATTTTTTGTTCATTTTAAAAGCAGAAAAGCTGTCAACTCTCATATAACATCTGGAATAGGTTAAAACAGATAACAGTTTGCGTTAAAACTAATACTTATGTTGTAAAAATCTATAAAAACAAAACAAAAAAAACTTGCAATAATTATCTTAGAATAAAATTATTACCTATAATTTCCAGTTGTTTTCAGATACTTTCAGAAATAGTTTGTTTCAAATCATATAAAGATTACTAGAGATTAACACAGGCAAAACTCTCCATACAGTAGTGCCACTCAGTGCCAGCCAGAGTAATCAATGGATGCCAGAAGGCTTGTCCATAAAATCCCCATCTAGTGCCTACTTATCAAATATCCCCAGACTAGTTTTTGGATTATGGCCTTCATCAGTGAAAAGTGGGTATATTGTATGAGTAGGCACTGGATGGTGATTTTATACACAAGCCTTCTGGCATCCATTGATTACTCTGGCTGGCACTGAGTGGCTCTACTGTATGGAGGGTTTTGACTATGTTAATAACAGTTATGTGCAAGCATAAGAAATGGTAATCATGTGATCATTACTAGAGATCTAGCTGCATTGTAGATATAGAAGCATTATAGATTAAATTATTTTTCTTGCAAATAAATGAGCAAAGATCTAATTTATAATTTTTTTAATGATTTTATTAAAAATATTTGTCAGATTAAATAGTTTTAACTATATTTTTAAAAAAAATTGTTGACAGAATTTTATTCATACTAAACAGCTCATATTACTGCATGAGAAAAATATTATTTCTGGTAATAAAAAATCTGAAGCATTTGAAATTAAAGTTAGTGTTAAAAAAAGAATGTGTATAACTTTATTTTCTGTTTTTATGACAATGCTATTTGGAACAATTCAGATACAGCTTCATGAAGCTAGCATCAAGATGTGATATATATTTCATAATAATTTTTTTAATTTAAACCTATTCAAGCAAAACAAAAATTTCATATTTTGCTTGCACTGAGTGGCACTACTGTATGGAGAGTTTTGCCTGTTTTAATAACAGTTATGAGGAAGCATAACAAATGGTGATCATGTGATGTTTAGTAGTTTAATACCAGCCTTATCTAATAGGATAGTGGTGGCTATGGTTATCAAAGAACCAAAAACATCAAAATGTATGGGCACTTAACAGAGTTCAGATCTATATGACTATATAAGCTAATGAGCTTGGATTGAAAATATTATTGTGTTTTCAATTTTAGACTCATAGTTTTGTAGTTAAGTAGAAATAAAAGGTGGCTGCTGTAGGATTGCATTAGATCCTAAGATCTATGTGCAGTGCTCTCAGATCCAATGCTCCTCACTGAAAAAATCCACAAGCTAGAAAATAGTCTGTGGTATTGCTTATTTTTAAATTTATTGGTTAATATCTATTGTTTTCAGATGGGGACTATGGGTCAATATTGAATACAATGATATGGTAAATCTAAAAAAACCTCAACATATAAAAAATCACAGAAATATTCAATATGGCCATTATGTGATATATATAAATATCTTTGTAATTCAATGATTAATTTATATAATCATTATGAAACTCATTAGCTTTGTCTACCTTTTTTTTATATTTTTTACTTTTTTATGACTGTAGAATAGCTATACTAGTTTACATGTAATTGACAATGAAATAAATAAATATGTGAAGTTATACGTGCCTTGAATAAATTGAAATGCTAAAGAAGTAAAAAAAGTAAAAGTAAATAGATATTATATAAGTAATTTGTCTTTGCAGAAGAGTTTGTTGTTTTAAAAAATGATGCTTCAGAAAAAGTAACAATTAATAAATTAATAATATCTTTATGAATACATAAAAGTGATTGCTGAATTATTTTCAGATTGAGGAGCCATTATTCAATAAATTTAGTTTTGATTCCTTGTGCATTAATCCTAAGCTCTAGTCAATACTTTAAATATATTTTACTAATATGAAAATGTTCTTTATATAAAGAACATACAGTAGGATATACACAAAAATTCTAATAATATAATAAATATTATGTTCGTGACTGGGTTTAAATATCAATAAGGCAAAACTTGAAAATATTTTCATATTCAAATCAGAATGAGGATATTTCTTTCAGGTAGCAGAATCATGACTGAATCAGTTATTTATCTAAATATTAGTCATTAAATTAGTATCTAGCTATTCCCAGTCAATGATAAAAAACCAAAGATGAAAATAAATAAAACTATTTTAATTCTAATCATCCAGAAATTGGCAAGCCTATTGAGTATTGTTTTATTTTTCACTGTTTTTTCTATAAGGTAAAGATGGTATAATAAAGAGGCATTTGTCCTGCAGTGATTTTCAAAACTCTTATTGAACTTTCAAATATAAGTATATTTCCAGGAAAAAAAAGATTTTCCTTGTCATATACATTACAAATGCTGCAGTCATTAAAGTTTATGATGGAGCTCAAAAATTAAGATCTAAAATAAATTATGTTAATTTTTTTTAAAAAAAATGCCAAACTACCACTGATGATGATCAAGTTTTATTATTTGGTCAAGATATTCTATTGCTTAGTTAACTATTATGCCTTGGAACAAATAATTGTATCTACTAACATGCAATGTATGACAACAATTTATAGTACTTCATTCAACACTCTAAGTGAATGAACTACATTTTGTAAGAGTAAAAGTGATAATGTTGAAGAGCTATTGGATTCTGTTGCATATCACATTTATTTTTGGATGTTTACACTGTTTAATTCTATATGATAATAAAATCAAATGTCATCTACATTCTTAAATTGGAGATCTAGAAATCAAAATATATACATACATACATTCTGCTTCGAATATTAAATAATATAATTTAAAAGAATTATTGTGTTGGTTTTAAGACTAGTGACTCCTAAGGACAATTGATTGCATTTATGCATGTCATTTTTGGAGCCTATATGCTTTTGATTGATTCATGCACAAAATGTTTTAAGAAAACTGATTTTTGGACATAGAAATTAAAAGCTGTATATATATATCAATTTTTAGTACATGTCATCTAAAATAGCATTTTATCATTGCTTTTCAGTAATTAGACTTCAAATAAAAACACTTTCTAAATATATTCTAAGATTTCAATTATTTAGTCTTTTCAAATGACAAATAATTAAACATAAAAATTACAACAACAAAAAAATCAATTTTCCGAGTTTCTAATTATATTCTCAAATATCTTATGTCTTTCTTTATCTATTCTACCTACAATTATATGTAGTCATCTACCTAAGCATCTATTCATACATCTATCTATTTATTTGTCTGTACCTATTTTTATATAAATCTATTACAACTTATATGCAAACTACCAAATATACGTCCCCTCTTTCTGACTTCATCAGACTGTTTTTTAATCTAACAACTTTTATAACTCTCTCTGTCTATATATATATATCTTTATCTATCTATGTATATATGTAGCTAATTATTTATTTATCTACCAAATTTTCTTTCAACCTTTCTGTCTATCTATCAAAGTTTTTTTAGTTTAATAAACACATACATATATATATATCTACCTATCTGTCTGGCTATCTATCTAATTATATATCTATCTATCTAATTATTTATTTATCAATTCATTTATTCATCTATCTATTTATCAATTTATCAATCTATTTAGTTATTGGACAGTCTCACTGATTGTCTTATTATCTATGTAATTACCTAATTACAATTCAACCCACTTACCTATATCTAAAATCTATTTGTTTGTTTATTTATTTATTTGTCAATTTATCTAACTATATATTTGTCTGTCTGTTTATTTCTCTATTTAAAGTATCTATCTATCTGTGTAGATAATTGTTTATTATCTAATTGGTTTTCAGTCATTCTTATATATCTATTGTAAAGTGTTCTAATCTATTTAACTACTTATCTATTTCAATTTCTTTATCAATCTAACTATATGACTTTTTAAGTATCATCTATCTATCCATCCATTTATTTATTTGTATATCTATTTAGTTATCTTCCTGCTTTCTGGTAACCTATATATCTTTTTGATTAACTACTTACAATTCAATCGTTCTGATATCTATCTGTCTATTTATTTATATATTTATTGCTTCTCTGTTTATCTTCCTATCTTCATAATGAATTGTTTTCCTGTTTTCAAATAAATTACCTATTTGTCTGATATGTACTTAATCTCTAGATTATCTACTGTCTAGATCTCTTTACCAACTCTATTCAGTGCTCATTTGCTATCTACTTATTTATCTATCTGCAATATAGTGTATACTGTCTATTTAAACATTAGTTTTTTTTGTTTTTGCTTTGATCATTGGCAATATAAAATGTAATGTCAATGAAGGACCCATGTATTTGAAATATTCTTAACATATAATAACATTTACAATATTCATGATCATAATAAACAAAATCCAGAAACTATAAAATTGCATTGTTATGATAACATTTTATGTAGAAGAAAAAATAATAATTTGTAAATCTTTCCATATTGATTAAAAAGTAATGGCAGAATAAAAGGAATTGATTTACCTAAAAATAATTAGCTAATTTTTAGGCATTTGTATTAATTTTGATAAATATATCATATTATATATAATATACTGCAATTAATCAAACAAAAGTTTTCATTGTATCTTCTGTTTGCTTAAAACTATTGATCTATCTATAAATCTGTGTCTTTCTATCATTCTATCTATCTATCTATCTATCTATCTATCTATATATATATATATATATATATATATATATATATATATATATATATATATATATCATTTCATCATCATCATTATCAACCATTATCAATCCACTGCAGGATGAAGGTCTCTCCAAGTTTAATCCATCTTCTCCGATCTTTAGCTTCTCTTCTCCACATCACCCCTACACATTTTCTTATTTCATCCATCCATCTTACATGTGGTCTCCTTCTGGGTCTTTTACAATCTCTTGGAATCCAGTTTAAAATTTCAATTGTCCATCTATTATCATCTCTTCTAGCAATATGTCCAGCCCAACTCCACTTCAATCTTTTAATTTTTTCAATGAGGTCAGTAACACTTGTTTGTTCTCTTACCCATACATTGCATTTTCGATCTCTTCTTGTTACTCCCAACATACATCTCTCCATACTTCTTTGAGTGGTCTGAAGTCTCTGTATTGATCTTCTATTAAGTGTCCAAGTCTCAGATCCATAAGTAAGAACTGGTAAAACACATTTGTTAAAAACCTTTCTTTTCAAACACATAGGCATATTTCCTTTTAATATCAAGTTATTTCTACCAAAAGCACTCCAACCAAGTTTAATTCTATGATTAATTTCCTCTATTATGTTTCCATCTGTATTAATAATCTGACCAAGGTATTTGTAACTCTTAACTTCTTCTAATTCATCATAATCAATCTTTATTTTCATATTTGGAGCAAATCGATTAAACATTACTTTAGTCTTTTTAACATTTATCTTTAGTCCTACTTCCCTACTTTCATCTGATAACTCCTGCAACATTTCCTGCAGCTCGGTAGCATTATTTGCAAAAACAACTACATCATCTGCGAAATCTAAATGACTTAAATAATCTCCATTTACTTTCACTCCTTTAGTTTCCCATTTTAATCCACAAAATACTTCTTGCAGCACTGCTGTAAAAAGTTTTGGAGATATGGAGTCACCTTGTCTTACACCTTTCTCAATGTTGACTTTCCCAGTAAAGAGAGTAACGGATAAAATTGGTAATGTTTTAAATAAAAATAATATTCACACAGTTTACACTACTTTAAAAAAAATAATGGAATATTTTCACACCCTAAAGATAAAATTCCTTTGGCATGTCATGGTGCATATGAAATTCCTGGCAGAGTTTGTTTACATTCATGCATTGGACAGACCAATTGCAGAGTAAATATAAAAAAGCAAAAACACATTTTGGCAATTAGAGAAAAATCCAATAAATCAGCCATTTATTCACACATAAAATTACTTAGCCATGAGATCAATTTTAATAAAATACATACTCTCTGGCAAAAATTGAACAGTATGATAAAAAACTACTAAGGGAGGGTATATAGATTTTTAAAAGACCCAAAAGCATAAATGAGACATGTGAATTGAAGAAAATAAGTAATGTTTGGAAAAAGCTATGTGGAGAAAATAATAATAATAAAAAATAATGATATTTTCTTATGATTTGAGAAAGAAGTTCTGAAAAAAATATTTGTTATTGTATTAAAATATAGCAGCTATTTAGCTAATTTTACTACACAGATTTCCGAAAATAATAATATGAATATCCATGAGAATATTAGGATTAACATATATATATATAGTGATATGGAGTGAATAATGTCTTTTGCCCATAACTAGGAATAAATGTAGGCTAATGAGAGCCATCATGCGAATTTCAATTATAAAAAAAATAAAAAACCCAACATACAAGATTATATAAATGTTATTATAACAAGATTTAAAATAATCAAAACAAATTTTAAACTAATTGCATTATTAATATGTTAAAATAAATTATTTATAATTTAAACAAAGGTTTTGTTCTAGTAAATACAATATTTAGTGGTTGAATCATAAATTCAATGACTAATTTATTAGATTGTTATAAATAAAAAAATATTTTGTAAGAAACAGATGTTTTTTTTAAGAAAAAAAAACATTTAAAATTTAAGTTTAGATTGACCACTTTATAGTTTATAAGAGATTACTTCCAAAAGATAATTAAGTGATGTTATTTATTTCTGAGCCAAAAAGATGTTAGAAAAAATTAATTAAAAAAATTATTTCTCTCTCATGCTCTGTTTAATGGCCACTTGTTTTGTAAGTGAATATATTGTTTTTATTTCATGTTTTTTTTTTAATTTTAACTGAAAAAAAAGTTTACTGAACGTATGTTTTAATTCTAGTATTTGCAGTATAAGAAACAATTTATTGTTAAGAGGTATTTATGTCAATCAAATTTGCTGCTATCTAAATAATGAGCATTAACTATATTTTAGTAGTGACTGATCAAACCACCTGTGCTTCTAAACGTCCAATAGATTAATTGTCAGTGCTTTTGTGACGTTTGAACCACATAGCCATTCTGTTGCCTGTCAAAAAATTTAGTAGTAGTAATATATATGCTGAAGAAAGAAATTTATTATAGCCAGTAAAAAAAAAAATTCACTATAGATTATATATATGTATGTATTACACAAAATAAATATAATAATTAAAAATATGCTAGAATAAATACTAAAAAAATCCATATTCTTATATAAAATATAAATAAAGCCAGCTTATGGCATTTTTTGTCATCTTGAGTAAGCGGTCTATAGCAAAGATTTATTTATATTTTATATAGGAATATAAAATTTTTTAGTTTTTATTCTACAATATTTTGATTAATATACATATTGCAAGATGTCATTTAAAAATTGTGACGAAATATATAAATTTAAGTGTTAATGAAAACATTAATCTTCACTTTAAATTCATATGAAATGGAAAGCTCATTATCTGTCTGTAAGAAGAATATATTTTAAAACAAATTAATATTCTATATGATGACATCAATATGCTAATATTAATTTAAGGATGTACTAAAGGACACAAAAAACATTCTGATGTCTCAAAGAAGGTCTAAAGACTTATCTTAAGAAAAAGTATTAGTGTCTTTACTCTTTCAGAAGTAGTAGTCAGGAGAAAATTGTTATTTCAACCACTTATGTTTCAGAAATAAAATTTAAAAAGCTAAAGTAAATTCATTTATAGTAAATGTCTTTTCTGCGAAAAATTTGTTTACATGTATCATAAAGAAAAATTGGTTAATTCGTTTTGCTTTTGATTTTATATTTATAATATGACTGGATAAATAAATATATGATAGCATTAAGATCAGACCACTTCTATAAAAAATTCAAAGCCATTTGACAGGAAGGCTACTAAATAATTAACTTAAATATAGTTATTGTAATGTGTGTTTATGGGCAAATTATGTTTATACCAAATGAGATATATATATATAAACCATCGGAAATAATAGGTCATTTTATTTTTCATATACATAGTTACACATTAGCATATGGGAACAAACCTGAAAAATTTTGAACCTCTACCTATAAGGCTAGTTAAGAGTAAAGTTGTTAAACTATTTTAATAATACTTAATCCATATGAATTTATGCATATAAATATGTTTATAATTGAGGCTGCAGTTACCCATTTTTATGCAATTCAAATGAACATTTGTTTTCAGGTACATTGCTTTATTTATTTGTTTTTCACTTTCTTAAGTAATCTAATAGGCATTTTATAATTTGTAACTCACTGATAACAGAATTTATTGAATAAATTTCTCTATCATGTTTTCTTGAAAATTCTTTTGATAATGATAGCCTTTTCATGATACACACTACAAATAATCTACATTAGTATATGAAACCTATCATCTTCACATGGAAACCAGATTTCATTTTTATGAAGACATAAAATTATATAGTGAAACTAATAATACAAACACCAGTGGTATTTTGGATAATAGCCACATTAGGGCCAAAGAGATAAGAGTTATAGGCATTTAAAATGAAAAATAGCTATATGATGTTGGCAATTTCAGAAGATCTCAAGTGCCAGATATATTCACAATAGAGCAATCTTCATTACTTAGAAAGCATAATAAAATTGCTTCAGTTTAACTTTAAGTGTATATCAAGATCAAAAATGAAGATCCTCTACAAATTAATTGTTCATCATAACATTGTTGTAATTATATTACAGTAGATTCATCATTCTTCTAATAATGCATAGCTTCTGATCATAGGAAGCATTGCAGACATGATATAGCTATCTTTATTTCAACCATCTTGTAAAGCAAGCAACATTCATTGAATATAGTTCAAATGATATTTTAATCATAATTTGGATAAATAATTTTTGTGTATTCAATGTTTATCATCTCCCAAAACAAACTGGTTTTATCCTCCTCTTCCAAACTTTTATATACCTTCTACATTAATAGGAAATTTCAATTCTTATAACAGTCTTTGGAGATATATAAATTAAGGTCAAACAAATTGTTAACTTTTAGAATGAATGGATTTAAAAAAATATACATGTATAAAAAAGTTTAACAAAAAAACATGCACTTATTTTATGGTACAAACTAGGAGGAATATTCCATTCCGACAAATGCAGAACAAAAATAATATCTTAATTTATGCTTTTCCAACAAAAAATAGTTTATTTTTACCTGCTGAACTACTGATAGTGGATCATTCTTTCCATAGCATAAATCAAATCTATGCAATCATGAAATCCATATTTCACTTTAAAAATGTTATTTCAATATGGAATTTATTGGAGTAAATATACTGATATCTTAAAAAAATATGAATATAATCTCTCCAATTTCCTCCTTGATGTGATAGGTTTAATAAACTCACAATAATAGTTGCCAGAGAATATATCTTTCAGGGCTTTACAAGCAATTTATTTCAGATTGGAATCATAACCAGCAAATTTTTGTTTACCAATAATAGAATTGCTGACATAAATTCATTGAATGATGCCAGAACACAAATCTTATCAATGACCAAAGTGAATGACACATTTCTCTAGGGTCTCTCTTAGAACCATTAAAAACACCATTATTAATATTGCTAATAAAATTAATAAACTTACTGGAAATATAAAAAGATCATTTGAGCAAATTTGCAAGCTTCTTTTTCACAATGTTCCACACTAGTATCAAAAAATAAGGTCTGTAGATATTCATTAAGTTTAACTTGCACTTAATTGTACTAATCTAATAAAGACTCCAACAGAGGATGGAATATTTTCAAAGTTTTTAAAAAATGTAATACATACAGCCAAAGCATAGCTGGAAAACCTATTCAGTAACATTATTTATATTGAAACAATTCCAAAATTTTGAAATATAAGTAAAACTATAGGAATCATAAAATCAAATATATCTAGCAATGATCCAAAGAATTATCACTTAATATCATTCTTACATGCTTCTATAAGTTTTTGAAAGAATCATATAAATAAAACATTTGCTGATAGTTAAGAGTCATCTACTTGTTGAGCAGACTAATTTTTAATCAGAAAAAAAAACTTATGGGAACAAGTCTTATCTTTAACAATTCATACTGAAGAAGGCTTTCTAAATAAATTTAAAATTGGTGTATCCTTTAGTGATTAAACCTTAGTTTGTGATTCTGTTAAGAAAATTGGTATTTTTCTAAGTTTCTAAACTTTTAAATGTAGAAACACCCACTAAATTACTTTCCAAAATATGTTTCAATAGAAAAATTCAAATGATATTAAATGTTAATTATATTAGATCTAAAATTTTATAGAATGCTTTTCTACAGGATTCAGTTCTCTCATCTACTTTATTTAATATACTCATCAATGATCTTCCCAATTCATTTATGCTGCTGTCATTGCTTTGATTTTTCAAAGGGCAGTCTTTCCCAAAATAAAAATGTTTCTTTTCCAAATGCTGGGCAGTTTTACTCTAATAACAGACAGGATGCTCAAATTTTTAAATAATCTCAATATAATCTTTTGTAATAATAAACTAAAACATAATCCTATCTGATATTATTTAGGAATAAACTTGGATCTTAATCTAACTTATGTTACTCATTTTGTTAAAATTAGATCAAAATATCTAGGAATATTTTTTTTTTTGGGGGGTAGCAAATAGTTTGTATATATTGTCCTTAGGATTAACATATTCTGCTAATGAATACTGTGCTCCTCTTGAAAAAAAGTTTCCCAAACTAATCTTTCAGGTACTCAATTAAATAATATAATGAAATAAATTACAGGCATAATTATGTCTTATTCCCTTGTAATAGCTTTATTTCTTTATGTATTTCTTTTACACATATCAAAAGAGAAATTGTTTCACAGAAAATGTATGAGACTTTTAAGCAGTTGGATTTGCCAATAATTCAAAATATAATTTCACCATTAAAACATCTCAAATCAAAATCTTCTTTTTGAATGTTTATCTAAAAATTTACAATCAAAGAATATTGTCATAAAAATGAAATGCTTATGATGTTTCAAAGAAATTTCTCCAGATTCAACAATAAAGCCAATTAGATTTGTTTTTCCTAGACACAAATGATCAACAGATTTATGATAACACATGGTCATTATGGTCATCTGTTATAAATGTAATTTATTAATCACTGATCTATATAAATGTATGCAGATATAAACTATGAACCACATAATTAATAACTTCCACATCTATGGCTCCAGTAGCAGAATTGAAGAATTAAATAAGGTTATCCTTAAATTTATTTTCTGATGGAATCTCTGCAGATTTTTTATGATGTTTTAGTAATAGTAAAATTGTCATAAAAACTCATTTTCTATATAATAAATTTATTAAATTATTACATTTGCTTAATTAAATAATGAATTTATTTGAATATTAAAAATCTTTTTATATTTTTATACACTTATATATTGGAATATTTTGCTTCCTTTTTTAGCAAAGCATTGGACAATGATAATAAAATATTCTTTGGAATTATGTAAATGACATCCAAGAATAATAAATTTATATGTACATAAAGAAATTACTTATTTGGTGATGTTCAGAATCATTGTTATACATATAGAGATTGTTTTTTGTTAAAATACCATTACATATACCGACTGCCTAATATGAAGTCAAGATATCATTACCATACTCTTTGATTCTTGACTTCTTTTTTCCACAACATAACAACAAACTTTATTATTTCTTCCATTTGTTTCACATGTCTATTTCTAGGTCTTTTGAAATCTTGTCAATTTAATGCTTCAACTATCTACATATTATCATCTCTTCTAGAGATATGTTTAATTCAGCATGATTTCAATTTCTTTCAATTATATCAGTGATAACTGTTTGTTCTTTCACTGATGTATTTGGTTTTTGATCACTTCTTTCTATCCTAATATGTATCTCTCCATACATTGTACAGCTGTTTAAAGTATTCCATTTGCTTTTCTGTTAAGGGTCCAAGTCTTAAATCCATGCATAAAAATTGGTAAAATACATTTATTAAAACATTTTTAACACACAGACACACACACCCATATATATATATATATATATATATATATATATATATATATACACAACCATTAAATGTCTGTATTTTTAAATCATATAATAATAATTCAAACAAATATATTTAACACAGTATTCAAAATTAAATAATATATTCTTTACCAGAAGTACTTTCAATTGTTTCACTGACAATCTTTATCAAAAAAATTGATGTATGATGTATTACTTTTTGTTTATATTTGTAATGGTTTTTTCTAATACAATTTGAATCTAGTTGATAATGACTACATAGATAGTTGAAAGTACTTCTATTATATTTGTTTTTTAAAATATTGTTTTACTGTATTAATTATTGTATTGTTTTGAATATATATATATATATTGCTACTGTATAAATCACTCTATCCAAGTTTAATTCTGCAATTAATTTTATCCATTATGTTTCTATCTATGTTAATAGTCTAACCAAACCATTTGTAGTTGTTATCTTCTCTTAAGTCATGATTATTAATCAATATTATCATTTTCTGAGAAAGTCCATTAAACATTAAATTTTTATCTTTTTAGTATCTATCTTTAGTTCTACATTTTTACTTTTATCTGATAACTCTTGCAATCACACCATATGCAAATTCTTGATATTTTAAATAATTTTAATTTACTTTTACTCTCATAACTTTCTCTTTTAATTCACAAAATACTCTTAGTAAAACTGATATGGAAAATTTCAGAAATATAGAATTATCCTGACACACATGCATTTTGACAAATTTTCTTCAAAATATGACAATATCCTGTGTCTGTATCTTGATTATCCGACTATAAAAATGCCTATAGAATAAAGTGTCTTTTTATAATCAATGAATTCAAAACATAAAGACAATTCATAGACATTGAGTTATTCTTTAACTTCTCTCAGTTCTTAAATGTGATCCATTATGCTAAAACTACTTTTAAATGCAGCTAGTTATTGAAGTAGTTTAGAATTCAAAGTTTTCTGAAGACTAGTTGTAGATATATTGGCAATGATTTTATATAAAACTGATAAAAGGCTTGACTAATCTGTAACTTTTAATTTCTTTTTATCACATTTCCTAAATATCAATATTACTATTACATTCTTCTAATAATCTGCTGCATCTTTATCACTTAGGCATTTGCTATATAACTTTGTTCATATTTTTTCTAATTTTTCATTTACTTTTTTTAAGATATTAATTACACTTCTATAATTTCTTAGAGTTTTTCTGGTCTTTATAGATTCAATTGTGCATTCCCATCTTCATTTAAAATGGTGGCAAAGTAGAAGATGTAATAACTACACATGTTACTTTGCTTTCTTATTATTTACTAACATATTATTCTTTAAAGAAATCTTACACATATTTCATGATGCTATCTCTCTTTTTAGTAATAGCTTTATATATTTTTCTTATTGCAAAAATAATGTTTCTTTCAATACTTAGATATTGTTATACACTTTTGCAACTTTTGTTCTCTTCTATAACTTTCCTTGACAATTTAAAATTATATTTTCTTATATTGATAATAACTGCTTTTTGTATTATTTTACAAAATTATAGATATTCATTTTTTTCTTAATGGTTCATTTATTTCTCTTCTTCATACAATGTCTTAGCAGAAAATTTGCTTTTAAATTACTATTTTTTGTTGAAGCTGTCTTTATTATCACCTTTTACAGTATATTAGTCATTTTTATTGATTTCACTCAAACAGAACTCTATTCCAAATCTATTAACATTTTAGAACAATTTGTAAGTTCTAATTTATGTTCATTGATGTGTTTCTGAAGACTAAGAATATCAATTATGAATATGTTTTTTTCTTAATGACTTTTGTTTCTCTGGTTGTGCACAAATGTATATCTTACATTTTTGACTGATGCTCAATTTTTGTATTGAATCTATTAAGAATAAAATATTGAAATAAATATTTTCTGTTAGTGAAAGTGTAATCTGATTCTGCTATTTATTTATTTGGATGCTTCTATATTCACTTCCATTTAGCATTTTACTCAAAGAAAGAATACATAATACTATTTTTATTTTTTTTACTCTTGGTTATACTATTTTATATTTTTTACAATTCTGTTATATAAAATTGCAGCTTTAATATTATATTATATTAAATATTTGATAGCCCAATCTGAAGCTGATAATTAGCACTCAATATTATAGATATTGCATTATTAAATAAATAATAACTATTCTTATTCATTATAATACATATAATTTTTAGATTATCAATATCCTGTTATCATTCCAAACAGAATTTTGTTTCAGGTTTACATTCTATAGACAATTAATTAATCATGTGAGAACATTGATATCAAGTTAATTTTATATAGTAAATAAATAAGAGTGAAAAGTGTTAAACCTTTCCCATTGTTTATCTTGGGAACTAGATAAATACTGTCTTCTTCATTATTCTCTTTAATATATATATATATATATAATGGATTTTATATGCTAATGAAGTAAAGCTTTAACTATTCTCTTTTAAATAGATATTGGATAGGGCTTTGATTCTTTGCTAAAAACATATCATTAAAGTGGAAATTTTTCAGTTTTATCTTAAGTAAAACATTAATCTAAATTAATCAAAATCAATTATTTATAAATAATTAATTTGGGATGGTTAACAAAGATTGAGATAATAGAATTAATGTAAGCACTTGTGATATTAAACTCAGTTTTACATTTCACTACAATTTATTTGAATTTTTAACTACATAAATTCTATACATATGCAATTATAGGTGATTTTTAATTCTATTTGAAGCAGGATGACTAATAAATTGACTGCATTATAATATAGTAGACAAATTACCTAGATTCCTTTAAGATATTAGAAAACTGAAACTTACCGTGCAATATAGTTGTGACCATCAAACATGTCAATTATTAGATACTCAATTATGCATGTATTGTAGTGCTTTGATCATCTCATTCCTTTTGCATCAAGATTGTGAGCAGTAATATAATGTTCTCAGTAGTGGTTGATCTGCATTTCTAATTACTATTCATTTATTTCAAAAATAAAAATTATCAGAAATTATTGAAATTTCAATAGAAACATATTGATGCTTGATTTTAGGAAATGACTAAACTATAAAGTATCTCAAAGTGTGTTTATCAAACACTAATAACAATGTATATCTATTTTATGATATAATTTAATAATAAATTAAATATAATCAAATAGAGATTTGCTAGTATTTGGCAATTTTCACTATATATCAATCATTACAAACTTGTCATACAAACAAGTACAATGACAAGATTTATATATTAATAGTGTCTAATGATGTTATATTTAAAATCATAATTCATTTTACTAAATTATCACACTTATACTATTTACTTGATTAATGATATTATTCTATCTTATCTCTCTGGTAATAATTCAGTTGAATGTATTTGTTAAAAGGTTTAAAGCCTGTTTATGTATTTTTTATTTCTAAATAATAACATAGTATAGTTTTCAAGGAAAACTATATCAAGGACTAAATCTTAATTTATACTGAATATTGAGTTGATTTGTTTTCCTGGAAGTTTAATCTTTATACTTTTTTATTGAATATTTATGGGATTTTTTGTAGTAAGGAATATAGAAAACCTACTGAATAATTTATAATAATTCACTAACAACATGTGAAAAAAATTGCATGTGTATAATTACAATTTTTATTGGTGAAGAAAAAAAAAACAATTTATTAAATAATTCATAATTATAATCTACCTAAACTCTAGATCTTTACTATGTACCAAGAACTTTAAAACAAGCAAAACTCTCCATATTGTATTGCCACTCAGTGAAAGTCAGAGTAATCAATGAATGCCAGAAGACTTGTTCATACAATCCCCATCTAGTGCCTACTCATCCAATATTCCCATTCTAATTTCTGACTTGTGGCCTTCATTCAATGAGAAGTCTTGGATCTGAGAGCACTCCACCTAGATCTTATACCACAAGCCAGAAACTAATCTGGGGATATTGGGTGAGTAAGCACTAGATGGGAATTTTATGCACAAGCCTTCTGGCATCCATTGATTACTCTGGCTTGCACTGAAAGACAATACTGTATGGAGAGTTTTACCTGTTTTAATAACAATTATAAGCAAGCATAAGAAATGGTGATCATGTGATATTTATTGATTTACCAACAACTTTATATAATTTTTTTTACATATCATATACTTGCAAGAACAGTTTTTGAAACTATATAAAAAATTCATGTGAAATTATTGTGGTACTATTAACTAATTTGGGTTTAAAATCTTAGGATTTTTTAGTTTTAAGGAATTAGCTTGAATAGTATAAAAAATAAATAGCACTGCATATACTTCTATTTTTAAGTTTTAGAACTCATTAATGAATGCAAAAGACAAAAAATAATCTAAACAGAAAAATACATACAACACTGTACCTTCTAATATCCACTGATTATTTAAAATTTTATTATATAGCTTTAGAATATAATGAAAACAGAATATGAATAATTGGACTTTATTAGTCATCATAAAATTTAAAATTTAAAAACATATTTAAAACTTTAAATCTGGTGTCAGATGTATATAAAACTATGCAAATGAGTTTTCTTGATTTCAAAACCTTAAAGTTTTTTTTTTTTTTTTTTCAAATTATTTTCTTGATTTTTCTTGAATAGTATAAAGAAGAAAAAAGTTACTGTTAGATGCTTATTAACATCAGGTTTGAATTTTATTCTTTAATGGTGACAGCAAAATCCAGAGGAGGAAATTTTGAAATACACTACTATCTGTTATCATTGATTAATCAGGCTTACAGATTGATGGATTAAGAGTATGATGAAAGGAATTATATCAGTTAATTCAATTATCATAGATATTAACTGCAAATAAATCTCGTGTTACTATAACTGATGCTTTTTTAAAAATCACCTATGGTTTTCATTTCCTACTCTTATTTGCATTATTTTTCCTTGTTTAAATGATATATTTGAGCCGTTTAAATCTAATGCAGGTTTATGAAAAACAAGCTTCTTATTTAATTAGATTAATTTCTAGGCAATAAGAGATTGCAATTCATTTATTAATACTTTCTAATGTCCAGTTATATATATATAAAGTTACAATTAAAAGTTTTACTGAAGATAAAAGTGAATCCATCTTCTAGTTGAAATATTTCAGAATGCTATATATAATTATAAGTAGCTATTTGGTAAAAAAATATTTGCAAATGCCAAAATATGTAAACTTAGCCATTCATTATTGGTAAACATTTTATTTATATTTACGTCAATAATTTGGCTGAGTAATAAAAAAGAAATGATTAACACACTTAAATTAACTCAGCAATAATATCAGCACAATAAACCATCTTTTCCCCTCAAAGTAGTCATAATTATACCATTGTTACAGGTTTATTCTGTAAGGTCGTTTATTTCTTAGCGTAAACATGAAATGATAGTTGAACTTTCTGAAACATAAATATATTTTAAGAAAATACGATTTTTTTTCGATACTATAAGCCTAAAAGATAGCATTCGATACATTTTCGATTTTTTAAATCTCTCTTGTGTTATATATATATGAGGCAAAGATATTTTATCATCTTACTTTTTTAAGGGCTGCTAATGACGTTCTTGTTTTTAAAAGCAAGTGTATAAAAAGTATTAATGATAATAATATTTGAAAATTTGGTGTTTATTTAAAAATTTAAATTTATAAAACTTTCTTGCACAATAGTAAATGTTTATGTAAAAAAATTCTTAAATATAAGCACATTGCAACTTTATTTAAATAAATTTATGACCGCATTTTAAAATAACTTAAGAAAATTTTGTTTAGGCATACTATTAATATAAATAAAATGATTAATTTGCTGGAACTGACATAAAATTTTATCAATATTTCTTTTTAAAAAAATAATTAATTATAACTAATGTGAGTAAAAACAAGTTCATTAAATATTATATATAATACACGCATCTAAATAATGTAAACAGCTCATTAAAGTTTATGACTTAGCTCTAAGTATTGAAATACTTAAAGAATTTATGTTAAGGAAATGGCAGACAATAGTAAACTGATAATCAAGTCTTATTTCTTAATTATACCATCTTTTAACCTATTCCTTCCAATTACCTTCTGAAAAAGAAATTGATATACAGCTCTATATAGTTTTATTGCAATTAAATATTGAACAAAAATTTAAAAAATAAAAAATATTATATATGTAAAATTGGAATTATTATAGATATTTTAAAGGGAAAAATAGATTTAAAAAATCAAGTGCAGCACTATATTAAAATTTTAAATAATAGAGATATTTTGGACAATTTTTTGAATCCAAGTCAAAAAGATGTTAGAAATTAAGGAACTTATGAATATTTTATCAGTTTTATATATCATTTTTACTAAGATCATCACATTTAATTTACATAAAATTCTGATTTAAGCTAACCAAAAGACAAAGCTAAATTTAAAGAAGGCCCAGAATTTTAGATTATATCAAAGTATTAAAAGATGCTATACAATGGACCAATGGACATGAGTTGTTAATTTGTTTTTAGAATTATTGATTATAAAAATTCGTTTGTCTTTTAATAATACACCCTCAGTGCATGTCAGAGTAATCAATAGATGCAGAAGGTCAACTGTAAAAGTTAAAGAGCTTAGCTTGAAAACATTATTGTGTTTTCATTTTGGACTCAAAGCTTTATAGCTAGTGAAAAAAGTAAAAGATGGCTACTGGAGGGTTGCATTGGATCCTAAGATCTAGGTGCAGTGCTCTCAGATCCAACGCTCCTCAGTGATGAAAGCCACAATCTAGAAACTAATCTAGAGATATTAGATGATTATGCACTAGATAGGGATTTTCTGCATCCATTGATTACTCTGGCTTGCATGGAAGTACTGTATGGAGAGTTTTACCTCTGTAAAAAACAGGTTGTATGATGTGATGTTTGATAATTTAATAATAATTAAAGCTTTGAAACATTGAGATATTGATTTAGAACATTTAAAATTTTTGAATATATTTATAAGAATTCTATGGCAAAAATTACACTAAATAATAAGATGATAAAGATCTATGAAAAAATAATCCAGTCTCTCCAAAATATTTTACTGTTATTTCACAGTAAATATTTTTTGTGAATGAGAATAGGGGGAAGGCAATAAAAATAAATGGAAATGATTAAATCATCTACATTTTCTATTCAGATAACTTTGTTTTTGCAAATAATACTTAAGAGCTTCATAAAATATTACAAGTATAATCTTGAAAAGTTTAAATCCAGCATAAATAATAATAATAATTTGGTAATAATGACAATAATAATTTTTATAGCTTATTCTTAGTAATCATTTTTATTTTTTATTATTCATAAGTGTGTACATAAAACATATTTACATCTGTCGACACATGTGAGTATGCACATATATGCTATACTGTGTTTATATACAGTTATTATTTTATACCTATTATAATGCCTAGTATAAAAAGACAGTTAGTAGATGTATAATATAATTTTAATTATTTTATATTTTACTAAGTATAAATAGCTAAATAAAGAAAAGAAAAAGTGGGTTAGAAATTACAACAGAGTTTGTTAGGTTTGTCATATATATTCACAAAGATTTTTATACCATGAAAAATACATGAGTGATCAAAGACATATATTTATTATCCTTTGTTGGTCCAGTTATTGTTCACAGTTATTGGGAAAAAATATGAGGAAAGAAAAAAATGTATATTATAAATGACTATTATTATTCATAGCTGGGAAATTAGACAATCTTGAAAAAAAAATCTAAGTGTTCCATTCTTAAAAATATAGTCCAAATCCTCAACTGGGATATATATTCTTATAGAACTCTACAAAAACAAAAGGTTAAATATGTAAATAATAAAATTAATAATTTTAAGCCAATAAGCATCACACGATCACCATTTCTTATGCTTGCATATAACTGTTATTAAAACAGACAAAAACTCTCCATACAGTATTGCCAGAGTAATCAATAAATGTCAGAAGGCTTATGCATAAAATCTCCATCTAGTGCCTACTCATCCAATATCCCCAGACTAGTTTCTGGCTTATAACCTTCTTCAGTGAGGAGCCTTAGATCTGAGAGCACTGCACCTAGATCTTAGAATCTAATTTGACCTTCCATCAGCCACCTTTTCTCTTTGCTTAACTACAAAAGTATGAGTCCTAAATTGAAAACATAATAATATTTTCAATACAAGCTCATTAGCTTATATAGTCATATAGGTCTGAATTCAGTTCAGTACCTATACATTTTGTTGTTTTTGGTTCTTTAATAACCATAGCCACCACTACCCTATTAGGCAGAATTGGTTTTACACCAATAAAAATCACATGATCACCATTTCTTATGCTTGCTTATAACTGTTACTAATACAGGCAAAAACTCTCCATACAGTATTGCCACTCAATACAAGCCAAAGTAATCAATAAATGCCAGAAGGACTGTGCATAAAATCCCCATATAGTGCCTACTCATTCAATATTCCCAGACTACTTTCTAGATCTGTGACTGAAGTCAGTGAAAAGACTTGGATCTGAGAGCCCTGCACCTAGATCTTAGGATCTAATGCAACCCTCCAGCAGCCACCTTTTTATTTCTACTTAATTACAAAACTGAGTGGCAATACGGAATGGAGAGTTTTTGTCTGTTTTAATAACAGTTATAAGCAAGCATAAGAAATGGTGATCATGTGAAGTTTATTGGCTTAAAACCAATCCTCATAATAGGATACTGGTGGTTGTGGTTATTGAAGAACCAAAAACACCAAAATGTATAGGTACTGATCTGAGTTTAGACCTATATGATTATATAAACTAATGAGCTTGGATTGGAAATATTATTGTTTTCAATTTAAGATTCATAGTTTTGTAGTTAAGTAGAGATAAAAAGTGGCTGTTGGAGGGTTGCATTAAATCCTAAGATCTAGGTGCAGTGCTCTCAGATCCAATGCCCCTCACTGACAAAGGTCACAATCCAGAAACTAGTCTGGGGGTATTGGATGAGTAGGCACTAGATAGGGATTTTATGCACAAGCCTTCTGGCATCCATTGATTACTCTGGCTTGCACTGAATGCCAATACTGTATGAAGAGTGTTTTCCTGTTTTAAAATAAATAATTCTTGGTTATATAGTATAAATCATGAGATAAATATTTTTTTGTAGGAAATTATCTTTATTATCTAATATTGGATTTTAAAATCTTACCTTTGATATAAAAAATATATAACCAAAATTCATCTTTATAACTATATAAATGTCTCTACAATTAAATGTCTTTATTCATTCATTTAAATAAAAGTCAAAATATATTTACACCAATGCAAATGTTATTCTTCTCCTACTAAGCACTAGTCATACTTTGCTGTAGAAGAAAGTTTTCATAACAATCTATATATTTATATTTCTTTTAATTTTAAACATAATACAAAATATGCTAATTATAATAAAAATAAATTACATTTCAATAATATATATATATATATATATATATATATATTGATATATATTTATATTATATATATATATATATATATATAATAAAAATTATATCAAAGTTGTGAGTGGAGTGACTTTGACAATTGCAAATAAACATGTAAAAATATTGAGTATATAATATTATAATTTCATATATATTTTTCTACATATTAAATTCATTTTTCTTCTTTTTCCTGTTGTTAATATTTTAATTTGATGTTTTTTCTTATAATGTAGCAAGCTTTTTAATTCAATAGGTAAATTATTGAATAATTTAGAACATATTGATAACTTATTAGTTCTGCATTTATTATAATATTTGAAACTATGTATGCATCTGTTTATCTTAGACACATTTCAAACTGTTTTATATAAGATTTTTTTAAAGTACTATCAAAATATTTTGTCTCAATAATTATATATTTAAGGAGTTAAATGAATAATAAAATATTATTTTTGTATCCATTTTTTTCTTTTTTCATATATTTTTCTTTATTATATCAATTATTCTTTTTTGCAGTAATGCTAATCTATTAATATTAAAAAAGCTTGCAAAACATACATACCTCAATAAAGATTTACATAAAGATTTATATATAGCTATAAGATTATTTAAAAGGGAAATATCTTAGATTTCATAAAACATATACATTTATTAATTGGTATGTTTATATGGTGTTTCCAAGACATTTTTTCATCGTCATCATTCTATGATATCTAATATATTTTACAGATTCGACTTTTATATATTTATTATCATTAAATATTTTATTATTATCATATATTCATTCACGTGAATGTAGACATGTGAAGAGAGCATATTAACATACATTTTGTTTTTCCACCATTTATATAAATTTTTTTCTTGAAGCAAAAGACAATTTTAGTTGTATTTTTATATTGAATTATATCCAACATCTAATATGTATATTGAATGCCTTTAGCAAAATTCAACTTTATTTAAATATTCCAAATACATTTAACTGCTAGTACATCAAATAGTTAGTGTATGCACAATATTTCAAGAGGTATTATTCTCTTCTCTTCTTCAGGTGTTTCTGGCCTGACCAGTGACAGTACTAGCATGGTATTTGAACTGGAGCCTTAGATTCTTGAGTATTGAATTTGAAGGTAATGCTCTAACCAACTGAGCCATCCTGCCAAAGGCAACAGTCTGTAGAAATTTCATATACTTATCTATGAGATTCTTTTTGATTTTTCCACTTTTTCCTTAAGATAAAAGTTGACTAATGTTTTCCATACATTATGTATAGTCACAATAGGTTGGGTTATGGAATTTTTTGCCATTGTCATGTGGGCAGCTTTTTTAAATTTTCTTCTTTGTACCTTTCCTTCTCTATCCAATATATTTGTATTTTCCCAATTGAACATATGTTCATTGGCATATATATGGTCTGCTACCTTAGATATATCTGTTTTCTCTCTTCTAATCATCAGTTTGAGTTCCTGCAAGCACTTTTTAATAGGACAACTGGTCTCACCAATATATGTTCTTCCACATTCACATGGTATTTCATAGATGCAGTTTTTTCTTTTCAGCATTTTAAGTTTAGTCTTCCTCTTAGTGTGGTATGGCTCTGGAAAGCTGTTCTGATGTCATACTGATTGTAGATTATCCTTACTTGGTCTGCTATTTTTGAAATGTATGGGTACACTACAGTACCAATAATTGCCTTTTCTCTTGATGTTTCTTTTTGTTGTCTATTTAATGTTTTCTTAGTAACAGCTTGATAACCATTTTTCATAAGAGTTTGTTCTATATAGATCTTTTTTTCCAAATCACTCATTTCTTAACAAACTTCTTTTTCTCTGTTTCATAGTAATAGTATAACTCTATGTTTTGTTTTCTGGTGTGATTGGATGTATAGGCTAGGTATTTTCCTGTATATTAGATTTTCAGTAAACTATAGTTGTGATTTTGCTATGAGACAGTCTTGTCACAAGAACATCTAAGAATGCTAATTTTTATGTTTTTTTCTGATTCTATTGTGAATTTAATTGAATGGGATATGTTGTTGATATATATTTCAAGAAAGTTTGTAGCAGTGCTTCACCATGTGTCCATTCCACAAATGTATCATCCACATAGTGAAGGCAAACATTAGGTGGATATGGAGTAGTTTTTTTGGTTAAGATTTCAAGTTCTTTCATATAAGTATTGTTAATCAGTGGAGACAATGGTAAGCCTATAACCATTCTTGGATTTTGTTGGAAGAATTTGGTGTTATATTGAAAGTAGTTTTTTATGCAGAATGTTAATAGTTCCATTATACTATCAACAGAAAGAGCTGTTCTGTTTTGTAAACTATTATCACCATTCAATCATTTTTTTACAATAGACAATGCTTCTTCACATGGTACATTCATGAATAAACTTTCCACATCAAAACTTACCATTACATCAGTGTTTTTCAATTTTCATGTTCTTAAATAATTCTACAAAGTATCTAGAATCCTTTACAGACGACTGGGTCTTGTATTTCAAAGGACTTAAAAATGTTGAAAAAAAAATTTGCCAAATTTTGGCAAGGTGAATCTCTACAAATGACAATAGGGCTTAATATAATATGAATAAGATCCTTATGGAATTTAGGTAGACCACAAAGATGAGGAATTTTTTCTGAAATATCATGTTATTTTACTATTTTCTGAATTAGTGAAGAACCATCAAGAGAAAAGTCAGTTATTGGTACTGTAGTGTACCTATACATTCCAAAAATAGCAGACAAATTAAGGAAAACCTGCAATCAGTATACAATCAGAACAGGTTTCCAAAGCTATACCACACTACAAGAAATTCTAACAATTACAAAGCCTGAACTTGAAATGCTGAAAAAAAAACTGCATCTACAAAATACCAGGTCAATGTGGAAGAACATATATTGGTGAGACCAGTCATCCCATTGAAAAATTCTTGCAAGAACACAAACTGATGATTAGAATAGAGAAAACAGATATACCAAAGATAGCAGACCATGTATGTACCAATAAACATATGTTCAAATGGGAAAATACAAAAATATTGAATAGAGAAGAAAAGGTACAAAGAAAAAAATTTTAATAAGCTGCCTACATAACAATGGCAAAAAATCTCATAAGCCAACCAAGTGTGACTATACATAATGTATGGAAACCACTAATCACTTTTCTCTTAGGAAAATGTGGAAAAATCAGGAGAAATCTCATAGATAAGTATATGAAATTTCTACAGACATTTTCCTTTGGTGAGATGGCTCAGTTGATTAGAGCATTACCTTAAAATTCAACACTCAAACATCTAAAGATCCAGGTTCAAATCCCATGCTAGGGGAGAATAATACTTCTCAAAACATAGTGTATATACTAACCATTTTATGTGCTATTACTAACAGTAGAATGTATTTGGATTATTTAAGTAGTTAAATTTTACTAAAGACATTCAATACACATACTAGATAATAAAATTAGTTCAATATAAAAATACAATTAGAACACCAACATCACAAATCTTCAGTCAAACACAAAGACAAATTTATTTGAACTTTCTTGACATTCTTTAATTGCAATATTACACTCATAATATCATCTACATATTAATATGTTCATCATTTATTATTATTTTCTAGATCATTTATGGAAAATATAGTAAAAATATTGATGAAACCAATAAAAACACTACTAAAGAAAAGAAGCATAATTGGGGAAAATGCATCACACCTTGAATTATCTGATTTTTTGTATATTATTGCAAATTCCATGCAAGGCCAATGTAGTTCAGTTAAGGAACATTAGGGAGTCTAAACTAAGTCTAAGTCAGCTTTATTTTGAAGACATAATGACTTTCAAAAGATTTAATAATTTATTAGCAAATCTGAAATTTAATAATTGTGAAAAAATGTTGAATATCAAAAATGGCAAGCTTGACTACATCTATAATGTTAGGCTCTTTATAAACCAGTGCAATGTAAATTTTAAGCTGCACATCAGATGATCAGTGAGATCTTAGTTGATAAAACTTAAAATTTACTGGTCATAATGTTGTGGGATAATATCAACCCTCAAAACCAATACAAAGAGCTTTCAAGTCATGTGTGTGATGATAATCACAATGATTATGTATCCTTCACAAAAATTTATGGAAGTAAGAAAGAAATGCAGATTCTCATCTATGCCTTAGTATTCATGCTTTTATGTCAATTGTTTTGCCAAGTCTTGTAAAACATATATTATTTTCTGTGATAGATTTTTTTTCAAATTTACAACTAATAAGTAGACTACATGCAAATAAAATATATTTTTGTAGAACAATAAGAATAACAAAAAAGATATTCTACATAGCCCCATTGAAGTGCACAAAAACATAAAATAAAAATTAGACTCCCATTTTATCAATGATAAAGATAGGAGCCTGCAATTTATGATTTTCTATTATGACTATTGCATATCCACCTTCCAAAAATAAAATTATCAGCTAATGAAATAGTCATGACAAACATATCCATGCCCACCTGCAATAAAAATATATAGTAGCTATATGAGTGGTGTTGATTGGGATAATTAAAAGTAGGCCCAATATTGTTGAGATAGGAGGTCTAAACAATGGTCTTTGTAATCATTCTAGCACTGTTTTAACATAGTACTTTTTAACATCTACGTTTTATATTCCATTTATATGACATCCAAACATTTTAAAGTTAAACTTATTTAGAATGTCAGAGAGCCTAGTATTGCATGTTAATTATTGGATATTCTTCAAGGAGAAAATTTTGTCCAAATAGCTATGTATTTCCACATCTGCAACAGTAATCACATGAAAACCAAATATAAAATACTAAGATATAAAACTCACTTTGGAGATTTGGAATGAGGATGGTATCTCTTTGCAATCTCAGAAAATAAATGCTTTGTTTTTTATCATATTCAAAATGTGACAAGTGATCCTAATTCTGTTGTATTTACTCCAAACATTATCTTGTGCAACTTTGTCACAAATGGACCTATCTGGATTATGAATTAATGTGTGTATTTTCTGTGCAGATGAGAATATGACATTTTAATATGTCTAATGTGTTATATCTCCATTTTGTTTCTTGGTGTTTTGCAGCATAACCAATAACTTCTCATATGGAATATTATTTATAAGATATCAATCCTTGGTAATATTTTTCACTTATATTTTAAGTGGATTCAACTGAACAGAATGATTTTTATATGGTGACAGGTAGTATAAATAATGAAAAGAATTGTAATTTTTATTATTCTGCCTTGCACTAGATAAAAAAGAATGTTAGTTTGTTTTAGCTACCAGACAAGTGAAAACTGAATCATTAATACTCTAAAGAATCTATTTATAATTTATTCCTTTCTGATACCTTGTTTTTTATATTATGTAACAGTTTCTGCAAAATTCTAACTTGATTTTTATTAATTTTTGTTTTATGAACTTTATTTTAATTAATTATTGTTTTACTGACTTTGTTTTAATTATTTTTTTTCTAACTTTGTTTTTATTAATGTCATTTTACATTTGAGAGGTATATGTCTGCCTGATTGCCTTTCTTGTTAGGATTGTATGTAAGCCTCATTTTTGATTTCTTTTGCCAATTGATAAACATAATGTTTGGAATGTATTATCTTTTATTAATAACAATATTTAATAATATGAAATAATATATTTAATATTTTGCATTTATATATTAGATAGTATGAAGAAGTATGCTTATCTACAAAACATATACCATAAAAAATGTAAAATATAAACAATATATATGTATGTGTGTGTGTGTTCTTGACAATTTTTAATCTTTTTAGTAAAACATAAAAATATATTTTGTTCTAAGTGTAAATCTATATATAAAACGAAATTATAAAAATTATATATATATTTCTTTCCTAAAAATCATTGACTGCCTCTTGAAATTAGAAATTCTTGTAGATTCTAAATTTATAAACTGTTTTTATTGTTTCAATAAATTTTATTTTGATTATGTTTTCTGCATCATAAATGACTATTCAGTATGAAGATGTGTTTAACAAGGTTGACTTACCAAAATCTAAAATCAAAATAGTTTTGAGCAAGTAATGAAAAATTTAGAGTCTAAATTTGTAGTGCTTTTTGTTTTTTAGGTTATCAAGCTCTCATAGCTTTTAGAAGAACTTGCACAATGCATATACATCACAGTTTTATAAAGTAGATAGATGTGTATATTACCATGGTGATCTTATTTGGAATTTCACATTATATGATTTTTTTACTTTATTGTTGATGATTTTACATTCCACCCTTTCATTTCTTTACAATGTCCTGCTGGTTGAACTTTTTTTATATAATTTTTTTAAAGATAATTTGATAATATTTGATTTGCAATAATGATTGTATAATTAATACTTTTTAAATTTTATTAGGAAGAAACATTTTCTTATAAATGACTTGAGACTTTTTAACTACTGAGGTATAAGTAAAAATGATGTATTCTCACATTTCTTTTTTTATAAGTACTAAACCAATGAATTATCTCAGGAAAAAAAGATTATATATATTTGGAATGAGAATTTTATGAGAAATATAATGAAATTATTTATAAAAATGTGACTTAAAAAATTAGTTATAAATTAGAAATTATGAACAAACAATAAAATATTTTTTAGGATATTGAAATTATTTTTTCTTACTTTTTTTAATAATAATCACTATTTTTCTTAGCCTTATTTTATTTATAGCATTTTGAACATATTGCTCTAATATTGTTAAAAATAAAATTATTGTGAAAATTATGTTTCAAATCAATACTTTAAAAATTCACCATGACATCTTTTTATCTGAATGGGTAAAATCATATTAGCATCATGATGAATATAATACATACAATTTTTAAAGATATATTATTAAAATATTGTGAAAATTGCATCTTCAAATGATTTACAAAAAAATCAACATGATATTGCTAGTAATGAATGGGGTAAAACTAAAATAATCCCTCATTTTTGTAAATTTTTCTTAAATTTATAATAATCTGTATTATGAAAAAATAGTTTTTTTTTTACTATTATCATATTAAAAATAATTATTATTCTATATTCACTCTCTATTGATTTTGTTAAGTTTTCATTCTGATGAGATATACAAATGAATGATTTTTATTAAAAATATAAAAAAAGCAAAATATGTGTAATAAATAATTTAATGAAATATGTAAAGATACAATATTATCTAAAGGTTAAAATAATATGATATATATATATATATATATATATATATATATATATATATATATATATATATATATATATATATATATATATATATATATATATATATATATATATATATATCTTGTAATATTTTAAATGCTATAAAAATAATATGTTACTAGTAATATTATACAGTTAAGAAGTATTTCTTGTTCATGTAAATATATAATATTTGAAGTATCCCATAGTGATATGCACTGTATATATATATATATCTACATATAATATCATTTGAAATCAAATAACCTGTATATATATATATATATATATATACAGGTTATTTGATTTCAAATGATATTATATGTAGAAACAAATACTATAATAAGGTTTATAAAAAGAATTATTTATTAAAGAAACATTTCTTTGTTTGATTTGTTTTACAATATGCAAATTAACTAAAGTCTAACTTATGTAAGTCCATGCATATACAATTTTTATTACATGCAGAAAGTCATTATTTGAGATCTGATATTAATTCTAATCATACTGTTTTGATGAAAAATAGAAATATATAAAACAGTAGCTGTTTCCCTAAGTGTTGTTCACCTTGACTTTCTTGAAAATGAGAATGTTTTCAATAGCCATTGAGTTAAGTATCCCTGTGTGAATTTACTTATAATTAGAGGAAAGGAAAATTTCTTCTATTCTGCTGACAAACAAATATGTTTTGAGATATTTTTACAAATAATAAAAAAGAAAAATTGCTCAATTCTTTTCATAAAAGTATGTACTTCTAGAGATTATTTTTATAAATAGCAGATATGGGATATTTTTCTACTCTCTTTAATAATTAGTAGTAATGTATTTCCAAATGTGTTTACAGTAAAGTTACTTAATTTTTTTTTTTGTAATCATATGATCATGCATGGTATATTTTGTACATGAACTTATCAAACATTTTTGCAGTATCTTGTTTTTTTTTAAATATATTTATTGCAACAGATGTTAATTTGTTCACATCAAACATATTTAATTTATAATCAGTAATATTTATGCCATGACATAAGATGATTGAATAAAATATAATAAATAAACTTAAAAATGTTAGCGACTTATTTAACATATATTGTCTATTTCCATATAATTGTAAATAATTTTGAATGACATTTGCATGTGAACATGAAATATTTATTTAACAAAGCAAATATCTCTTTTTAAACTTTACTAACATATATTCAAATAATGTGTATATGTAAAGTTTGAGATTAAATTTATATATAAAATTTGAAATTAAATTTCCAAAGTGATGGTAACTACTAATAATTTACAATGTATTTTTCAATTGATATAAAATGTGTTTTCTAGCAAAAATGTCTGCAATATTTTTCTATGTACATAGACAAAATGTGTATTAAAATATGTCTCCTTTACTTTGAAAAAACCTCAAACTTTACATGTACATATATATGTAATATTGATATTCCTTTCATTTGTTTATAATTCATAATTTGCAAAAACGTTTTAACATTTGCATAATGAAAACGTTTTTATTTTTTGCTTCACGATATAGAATCAATTGAGTGTACTTTAAATAATTTTAACAAAATGCATACATTATCACCTGGTTATATAAATTGAGCAAACATATACTATTTATCTTTGAGAGCTACAATTCTAGTGAACTTCATTGAACGTGCATTCAGCTGATTTTATATCATTAAGAAAAAATGGAAATCTTTTCGTTACTCATAGTTTAAAATGATTTTGCAAATTTTGAATTTGTATATATATATATAAATAAATAAATAACTTATACAAAATACTATACCTGCCTTTCTTATTCATTATTGCCATGAGTTATTTAAAGGCAGTTTTAATTTTTATTAATGTACATGTGTCATAAAATAAAAGAACCTAAAATAGATAACTTTACTATCTCTTTATAGAGTACAAGTGAAAAAGTAATAAATCATCAGAATAAAAGCTGCTGGTAAGTAAAAACTATTTCATTGTTTTACTCTGTAATTAAGACTATATAGATATCAATTTATGATTTAATATTGAATATTTTACCCCAAATTTAAATCTTAGTAGATGAAGTAAATATTACTTTATGAGTTTGTGTATACATGTATAGATATGATGGTATAATGAAGTATTTTCATTAATTAGAATTATTAAATATTTTTAAAAATATCAAACTTTCTTTAAACTTTTTAAATATATTCAACTTTTAGTTAAATGTATTTTATTTAGTTTAATTAAGCTTGAATATCTTTGAAAAATTTTAGCAATTAATTCTTTATTACAAAAATAGTCCAACAAACAATTATAAGAAAATTGTCATTGTCACAAAATTGTATATATATATATATGTGTGTGTGTGTATGTGTGTGTGTTTATTATTAATTTTTTAGTCTTCCTTACAATATATATCAATACTGATATGGAAATGCATATATAATGACAGTTACTTCAGAATTATTGTTTTTATAGATAGATAGTTGTCTTATAAAATTTGATAACCAAATGGTTATATATATTTGTACAGTTGTTGTTGTTGTTGTTGTTGTTGTTGTTGTTGTTGTTGTTGTTGTTATTATTATTATTATTATTATTATTATTATTATTATTATTATTATTATTATTATTATTATTATTATTATTATTATTATTATTATTATTATTTAAATACAAGTATAATATATTTAAGTTAGACATAGAGTAGCCCAATGATATAGATTTCATTTGAGGGTTTGCTAGTTAAGGTTTTGTTAGATTCTGGAAGCCAGGTATCAGTGATGTCGGATAAGTTCTACCATAAAATTTTGACTCAAAACTCCAATGTTAAAACCCTCCCACTGAAATAAATACAGGTTACCATGGCTAACAATAGAACAGCTAAACTATCACAAAAACAAATATAGATTCAAATAAAAACTGGCCAAACATTCCTCTATCATGGTTTCCTCATACTGAATGGTGTAATGCATGAGGTCATCTTAGGGATAGACTTCCTACACATGAGACATTGTACAATTGATTTATCTGATAGGACAGTCAGAATAAATGATGATGTATTGGAAATAACATTGTTTCCAAGATATGATCTACTCAAGGTTGACTGCATAGTATCTACAATCTTTGAAATACTCATAGAAAGTGGGAATATAAAATCCAATATACTTGGGAATGATGATACAGTGAAATTATGATCAGTTATTGATAAACACAGCCTGTATTTCTCAGAGATACCATGGAAAATAGAGTTTCCAACAAAGAATAAAACTAGTCCATGACCAACCATTTCAATCCAAATCCTACTCTATTCTGCATCAGTATCAGGAAGAGATATACAAGAAGATTAATAAAATTCCAGATTGGCAGATTATTTCCAAGTATTCTTCACCATCTAGTTTCATTTTTGAATCCAATCGAAGTACTAAATATTATGTTACTATGGAAACTTCTCTTGTACATGAATGTTCTGCTACATGGACTCAGAAGTACCTGAAGACATAATACAAAATCATTCCACCAATTTTAAATTGGGAGGAGCGATCCCAAAAACATTTTGGAATGATGCTGATTCAATCCTTCCCATGAAGGGTATGAGAACGAATACATTAGATGATCGAGCAAAACAAGTTAATGTGAGCATCCAATGTTCAGAACATAAAATTTGTTCTAAATACAAGGTCCATGAACATAGCAAAATCCAAGAAAGGTTATTATATGCTCAAAGGCTTTTCACAAAAGAAAATTGTCCCATTAGTGAAGCCAACTTTGAAAGGATAAATGAAGTTGATACACTTCTTCATCTTGAATGTGTATTATGGCACAACAAGTCTCTACATAATCAGAAAGATGACCAAGTCATAGACAGTTGCCAGATGTTACTGAAGTCAACTATACTCCCTACAAAGAAACAGAGAGGTCCCAGGTTCCATAAGCTTTGCAAGACTTATGAAGGTCCCTTCACATTTATTGAATATGTGAATGAAATCCTTAAAAAGAGAAAGGCACAAATTAAGGGACAGACTTCATGATTGTGACATGGAATATAAAAATGAACTTTCTTAATGATTGAACTCTGTAAATAATGTTAAGTGAGTATATATGTATATAAAAGAAAAAAATGTTAAAGTTTACTTTTGACTATTAAATCTTATAAAAATGTAGATAATAGGGGGTGGGTGAAGCAGACAGAATGGGTAGTAAATTACATAAATTGGGGTGCAAATGAATCTACTGGATTCACACCCATCCAACTACATTTTAACCAACCTATTCCTTCGTTATTTGTGAAATACCAACCTCCAATTGAATGTCATCACTATGACATAGAAACTAAAATTCAAATGGCTCGCCAACAGTTAATTAATAAATCTAATTTTAGAAATAAAAAGGGGAAGAAAAGTAGACATCACTTTAAGATTGGAGACAAGGTTTTTGTGAGAACACATCACCCAAGTAAACCAATGGATAATGTTTATCATAAATTTTGTCAACAATATGTGGGACCATATGCTATTGTGAAACAAGCTGGCCCAAATGCATTTTGGTTAAATATTGATGGAGAGATAAAAGGAAGTTATAATGCTCGGATATTAAAACCTTACAGTGGTTGTCAAGAAGAACTGCCAAATACAGAAGCTTAGTTATTCATAAACATATGATCATGATTAAAGTAGATGAAAGTGAAGTTTATAAAAAAAATGTAAATGGGTATATGCAAGTATATTGTAATGAAAAAGACAGCATTGTTCATGAGTAAATAGCTAGAGTAGGTAGATGTGATGAGGATGCACTCAAATTAATGTTGAAACATTTTATTGAGGTATCTTAGAATTGTCTGAAATGTGGGAATTGACCCATACAATGTGGAAATCCCATATTTCGTTCAGACCTTATAAAAATCCAATAAGGCTCCTAGGGAGCAGGATATAGGCTGACAAACCCAAATATGTGCCTTTTGGAACAGAGACACTTAACCAGTCAAATTCAGAGTATTCTATCATCATATAGTTAGTAATTCTAGTAAGATAATAGGAACAATGTTAATGATGACAGTAATTCAATGTTAAGATGAAAGAGATATGGATTGAAATCTAACAAAAATGAGTAATATAAAAAGCAAATGTATATTGATGAGTAAATTAAAATAAGTATGACAGCATTAGAACTCTCCCTATTTAAAAAGAATAAAATTATCCAACACAATAACCATCCAAACCTTTGTTTATATGCTAAAATTTTGATTTTAGACTTCTAAGGATAGGGGAAATGTAAGGTGATGCCCAATCCTTATAAAAAAATAAAAATAAGTAACTGATGTTTTAGGATAAAATGTATAAAGATTAATTAGGCAGCCAACTTTTAAAACATATTTTTTTTAGATATTTGGAGACATACACACACATATTGTAACAGTCAGAAAACGTTTGACTCGTAAACATAATGCAGAATTCGACCACCACACAGAACAGCAGCACCATCGAGGTAGCGAAGCCACCCATGGTACTGAGTTCGAACATAGTTTGTCGGTTCCACAATACAATCCACAAAACAATGCATCTGCTACAACATTAGTAAATATTTCTTTAGGCACAGTGGTCAGGGATATGCAAGAGATTCATGATTTTATTTTCGAGTTAGCCAATAATCAAACTAATATTAGTTAAACATTCGTATTTATATAATCGAGGAAATATTATATAGAATGGCTATCGAATAAATGAAACGTAACTTCAGACGTATAGTTTAAAATTATTTATTAACACATTTTAATAAGATCATTTACTAACAATATTTTATGGATTAAAAGCTTCAGTAGTGGGATTTGCGACATGATTATATTTTAAAGAATACATTTATTTATTTGTTTACAAAAGAAATTCATTTATTTGAAGGCGTAATCTAGCTACCTAAAATTCTTGAGTAAGTATTTCTAATGCATGCCTGGAGGGATTTATACCTTTGCAATGCAAGAGTCTAAAGTAAGATTTAAGAGTAGCAGTGGACATATATTTATTTAATTAAAATATTTACTTTATGACTAAGGGAAAACATTTATTTGAGAGTGAATTATAAAGATAATGCAGAGGCAGAGTGATATATAGAATAATAAAATTAAGTAAAGGAACACGTGGTACACTTTAGAAAGGCGATATGGAATGGCAGTATATCGAAACTGCAATGCCGTGAATGAGTTTATAAGAATGTCGGGCTGGTCTCTGCCATCAGCCCAATGAAGTAAGGTGTCACAAGCATAAACAGGGACAAGTGGTCCATGTCGCAGTTTTCCGGCTGGCTGCATGACATCGTCAAGTCCTACAGGAGTACCCATTACGTCCGCTTGTGTAGTACGACTGGGGTTAATTTCAACCCTGAAGAATCCGGAAATTTCACAGCGGAATGGGTCATCGCGTCTCTAAAACATAACACATGTATAATGTATAAACAATTATGATAAGATTTAAATAGATTTCTAAGTCAGCCCTACATTATCAACATTTACTAAAGAATGTTGGCAACTCTCAAAGAAATGTAATTTGATGGAATTATTCATTAAGATTTAATAAATACAAAACATATCTAAACTGGGAATGATTACAACTAATATGCCAGCCATTTGCGAAGTAGTAGACCCTGCATTACAATAAATGATGCATTGAATGCGTGTCGATTTATATGAAAGTTAAGTTATTTATGAAAGTAAATATTAATGAAAATTTGACACGCATTCACTGTTTTAAGCGATCATAGATTTAAACTTTGAAAATAGAGACAATTATGAGCATGCAATAATTAAATAATAAATATAGATAAAATGTAGATTTTAAAAATATGAACCCAAGAAAGATAGAATGAGGTAAGCTAGATTATTAGAGAAATTTACACATTAAGTTAATTATTCAGTTTTAGTTATACATATGGTAGTTTTTACATTTCATAATTTAGATAAGTTGTATGAAGAAGAGCTATAGCATATTATTAGAGTACTCTAGAGTTTGAATGCAGACAGGTACCTGTTTTATAAGAAGTTTTCTGATTCCATTAGTTTAGTAGCAAAAGGTTCGTGATTAGCAGTTCTTTCTTGTATTTAGGCGTTTCATTTATTTTAACAGCAGCAGCAGCTTTCTCATTTATTTCAGTCAGCAGATCTTCATGGTGAATTTATGACGGGCAATGGAAAGTTCGGCAACCGATATGCCATCTCCCGATGGAGAATAATCTAGGTGCTTTTACTCTGTCATACCTTGGCAGGAACAATTTATTTTTATATTTTGGAGACTCTCAGTGATCGAGAGCAAAGCTAAAGTTTAAGTAAATGTCTCCAGCAAGTCTAAGATGGCCTCTTTTCTTATCTTGATCTTTCACATTTTTGTTAAGGTATTTTTAGGTTCTACTTAATCTGCCCTGAGGATAATCAATGCATTTTGTTGGTTTTAATTATAAAGAAAGCTGCCATTCTATTGTTTACATTTTACATTTACTAATTACATTTTGGGGAATTTTTCTTTAATTAATCTATTATCTATCACTGACCGATGCTTTTAAATTTCAAAGACAAAAAGGGAACATAAGATTATTTTAACTTTTAATTAAATATTAGATCAGATTTTTTTAGAATTATTATTAAACGAAATTTAAACAAAACAATAAATACGAACTTTATAATCCAAAATAAATGATTAAAATTATACAAAATTATATAACTAAAAGAAATCTAAATTATATTATTTTAACCCTATTTATTGCCTTTAATTTGAGATCAAAATGTGTGCATGTTTATGCTGAATTCTACATATATTTATACATTTTTAATATTGCTACACACACAATTCGATACCAAAAAGTTTAAATTTGGGTGGGAAAGACCGGTCAGTGAGAGACGACAGAAAAAGGTGAAACTTAAGATTCGAATACGAATCTTACTGTTTCATTTCCCCGTACTTCCCGTGAACAATTAAGGAAGAACAAAAGGAGGCAAGAAAGTGAAAAAAAAAATTTTTATGTTACATAATTTAAATACGAAAACATTATTATTGTTTTTACAGATATATTGAAATATAGAAAACAGAGACTACATGAAGCAACGAACAATTTATATACCCGGATCTAGAATTTATAGTTCAACTAAAATGGCCTAATTTGTGTGTGTCTGGTTAAAATCGTTGTAATAATTAGTTAAACTGAATGTATATATATAAAAAAAATTCTTAGAATAGGTTTAGTTAGTATAATATAAAAAAAAAAATTTTAAGAGTAATAGTAATTAAAACAATAATATATATAACAAAATTTCTATCTAAAACCCTATTTGACTAAAGTACATTCCATTCAACCAAGTTCATTATATCAAGTTCATTTTAATATTTTCATATATGTTTAATAACCATCCTAATAGTCTAATATTTTTACAACCCAGCATCAGGTTGATAATACCGATCTCTCATCATCGATGACTGCGGCCTTGGGTTTTCTAATCTTTGCCTTTTATTGGGTGGTTCTTTGGCCCAATAGTCAAAATCCAATGTAGTGAGAAATTCAATCATTTCCTCTATGTCTTTGATCTGACTGACTGCCATTAATTGTTGGATGGTTAGCGGCATACTATGCTGGACGGTCCCTTTGATGTGTGAATCTGAAAAGGCGAACGTTGTAAGGGATTTAAACAGGTTGGCTTGGCGGAGGAAAAACTGTGTGTGCATCTCTTGGGGTATCGTCCCATATTTTTCCTGGCAGAGCGTATTGTAGATATTGCTTTGATGCTCGTTGCTCCAGTAATGCTTCATTAATGCATCTTTGTATTTTTCTAAGGTTTTAGGCTTCCATCTCACCATATTCCACCAGTCCTTGGCAGATCCCTGTAGATGGTAACTGGCTATTGATATCTGCTCATCTGGACCTGTCTTATGAACTTGGAAGAACTTTTGTAAGCTCTCTAAGTGGGCTTGAGGATTTTCTCCTATCTCCCCTCTAAAGATTTTGATGTGGATCATCTTTGCTAAATAGCTTTGGTGTCCAGTGTCCATCTTCATCTCTTCTTTAATGCTGACTTCCTTCTCTGGTTCTTGTGGGCCTTTATCAGTTGGAATGAGGTTTCTTTGCTCATCACACTTTTTCATATTTACTACACTACCTGATTGCCCTTCTACTATCATCGGTTCGTCTGATCTCTCTGACTTCCTTTCCTTTTCCATATCTTTAATCTCTTCTTCCTTTTTACTAACTGGGAATATTCCAAAATGTTCCTTTATGGCTTCTAACTCTCTCCACATAATGTCTTTAAATTTCTGATATTCTCTAACTCTTATCTTTTCTTCTTCTTGTCTCTGTTTTGATTCTTCCTCTCTTCTTTTTCTCATTTCCTCCTCATACATTTTTTTCATTTCTTGCATATTCTGTCTGAGTATTTCCTCAATGAACTTGAAATTAAAGTCCATTGACTCTCTGTATTGTTGCGGAGCTTCCCCTCGCTCGGGTGTTGACTCCAACACTTCAGATAAATCTACTTGCACTATATCAATATTTTCTCATTCCATTTTCTAAATATGATTTATTGATTTTATACTACTAGCATTTGACTACTCCCCACGGTATATTGGCTCTATAACACTCTTTCGCTGCCCTCACCTACTCTACATTGCCCTATCTCTATATTGCTGCGTTTAACATATTTAACATATATATTATAGCGAACTACTGGTAACGCGTATAATAAGCCACTGCTGTCTATGATATATATATTTGTACTTTAACAAAATATTCATATATAACAAGCTTCTGCTGTCTATGATATATATTATATAATGGTGCTTTAATAAAATATTTAATGCTACTTGCTTTATCATTTAGCGACTGATTACTTTTTTTTTTGACATATATATATATATAAAAATATTTCATTAGATCCGAGTATTTCCATTCCTTCTTAACTTACACACACATCCCTGCTTTCCTTAAATTTTTTGTTATGCCTGCTGTCCTTTCATTTACTCGAACCACATTATTTCATTCGATTTATTTCTTTTTCATTATTTTTATCAAAACAAAATCGTATATATATAGAATAATTAGCTAACTCGAGTAATGAATGCTAAAAGAAATGTATATGCATTATATTTTGCTCAGGGTATATATGGGTTTTTTGTATCGAAAGCTCCACCTTGGAAAGCGCCAAACGCTAAAAAAAAAATTCTACTATGTAACAGTCAGAAAACGTGTGACTCGTAAACGTAATGCAGAATTCAACCACCACACAGAACAGCAGCACCATCGAGGTAGCAAAGCCACCCATGGTACTGAGTTCGAACATAGTTTGTCGGTTCCACAATACAATCCACGAAACAATGCATCTGCTGTGACATTAGTAAATATTTCTTTAGGCACGGTGGTCAGGAATATGCAAGAGATTCATGATTTTATTTTCGAGTTAGCCAATAATCAAACTAATATTAGTTAAACATTCGTATTTATATAATCGAGGAAATATTATATAGAATGGATATCAAATAAATGAAACGTAACTGCAGACGTATAGTTTAAAATTATTTATTAACACATTTTAATAAGATCATTTACTAACAATATTTTATGGATTAAAAGCTTCAGTAGCAGAATTTGCAACAAGATTATATTTTAAAGAATACATTTATTTATTTGTTTACAAAAGGAATTCATTTATTTGAAGGCATAATCTAGCTACCTAAAATTCTCGAGTAAGTATTTCTAATGCATGTCTGGGGGGATTTATACCTTTGCAATGCAAGAGTCTAAAGTAAAATTTAAGAGTAGTGGCGGACATATATTTATTTAATTAAAATATTTATTTTATGACTAAGGGCAAACATTTATTTGAGAGTGAATTATGAAGATAATGCAGAGGTGGAGTGATATATATAATAAAAAAATTAAGTAAAGGAACACGTGGTACGCTTTAGAAAGGCGATATGGAATGGCAGTATATCGAAACTGCAATGCCGTGAATGAGTTTATAAGAATGTCGGGCTGGTTTCTGCCATCGACCCGACGAAGTAAGGTGTCACATAAGCATAACCAGGGACAAGTGGTCCGTGTCACAGTTTGCTGGCTGGCTGCATGACATCGTCAAATCCTACGGGAGCACCCATTATGTCCACTTGCGTAGGACAACTGGGATTAATTTCAACCCTGAAGAGTCCGGAAATTTCACAGCAGAATCGGTCACCGCGTCTCTAAAACGTAACACATGTATAATGTATAAACAATTATGATAAGATTTAAATAGATTTCTAAGTCGGCCCTACATTATCAACATTTACTAAAGAACGTTGGCGACTCTCAAAGAAATGTAATTTGATGGAATTATTCATTAAGATTTAATAAATACAAAACATATCTAAACTGGGAATGATTACAACTAATATGCCAGCCATTTGCGAAGTAGTAGACCCTGCATTACAATAAATGATGCATTGAATGCGTGTCGATTTATATGAAAGTTAACTTATTTATGAAAGTAAATATTAATGAAAATTTGACACGCATTCACTCTTTCAAGCGATCATAGATTTAAACTTTGAAAATAGAGACAATTATGAGCATGCAATAATTAAATAATAAATATAGATAAAATATAGATTTTAGAAATATGCACTCAAGAAAGATAGAATGAGGTAAGCTAGATTATTAGAGAAATTTACACATTAAGTTAATTATTCAGTTTTAGTTATATATATGGTAGTTTTTACATTTTATAATTTAGATAAGTAGTATGAAGAAGAGCTATAGCATATTATTAGAGTACTCTAGAGTTTGAATGCAGACAGGTACCTGTTTTATAAGAAGTTTTCTGATTCCATTAGTTTAGTAGCAAAAGGTTTGTGATTAGCAGTTCTTTCTTGTATTTAGGCATTTCATTTATTTTAACAGCAGCAGCAGCTTTCTCATTTATTTCAGGCAGCAGATCTTCATGGTGAATTTATGATGGGCAATGGAAAGTTCGGCGTCCGATAGGCCATCTCCTGATGGAGAATAATCTAGGTGCTTTTACTCTGTCATACCTTGGCAGGAACAATTTATTTTTATATTTTGGAGACTCTCAGTGATCGAGAGCAAAGATAAAGTTTAAGTGAATGTCTCCAGCAAGTCTAAGATGGCCTCTTTTCTTATCTTGATCTTTCACATTTTTGTTAAGGTATTTTTAGGTTCTACTTAATCTGCCCTGAGGATAATCAATGCATTTTGTTGGTTTTAATTATAAAGAAAGCTGCCATTCTATTGTTTATATTTTACATTTACTAATTACATTTTGGGGAATTTTTCTTTAATTAATCTATTATCTATCTCTGACCGATGCTTTTAAATTTCAAAAACAAAAAGGGAACATAAGATTATTTTAACTTTTAATTAAATATTACATCAGATTTTTTTAGAATTATTATTAAACGAAATTTAAACAAAACAATAAATATGAACTTTATAATCCAAAATAAATGATTAAAATTATACAAAATTATATAACTAAAAGAAATCTAAATTATATTATTTTATCCCTATTTATTGCCTTTAATTTGAGATCAAAATGTGTGAGTGTTAATGCTGAATTCTACATATATTTATACATTTTTAATATTGCTACACAAACAATTCGATACCAAAAAGTTTAAATTTGGGCGGGATAGACTGGTCAGTGAGAGACGACAGAAAAAGGTGAAACTTAAGATTCGAATATGAATCTTACTGTTTCAATATATATATACATAAACATAACCATGCATTTATGAAGGAATGAACAAATTTATTTTTTATTAAATGTAAAATAAAATATATACATATACACATTTATAGATGAATGTAGATTTTAAATCATGACATGACAAAAATAATAAAGAAAATATTTGACATTAAATTTTAGTAATCATGTTTCTTTTGGTTAAAAGAGAAAAAAAAGAGTAAATCTTTGTTGATTTTGGAACGTGGAAAAAAACTAAGCAACAGGTTTTTTTTTTAGTTGTTGTTTGATTTTTGTTAAAAATGGAGTGCATGAAAGTAAAGTTGTAGAATAAGAATATTTTAATTGTTATTATATTAGTTATTATGATTTCCTTTCATTATTAAAATAAACTGTTTAATATTTGGAACTTTATTATTTATTAGTGAAAAATGTTTTAATTGATAAACTTTCGTTTGTTTGAATAAATGCTAAGAGCTTCATTGTTATTTATTGTTGTCAGAAATATAATTGCTATAAAATGTTTCTTGAATAAAATAAAATCAACTAATGATGAAATAGAACTTTATTAACACTAATTTTTATTACTTTTAAAGTAAAATCTTTATCATGCATCTCATATATATATATAAATAAAAACTGCATAGAAATAGCGTTCGTTTTTATATATAACGCACGCCTTGGAAAAAGATTTATATTTAACAATTTATACATGTGTAAATAATATCTAACGATGCACTTTTGCTAATTAAGTGTCAGGGGATTTTTCTATCTCCTTGGTGTCATTGGCAGGTGATGAAGGAACATATTCATTGGTATATATATATTAAATGTTTAAATCAGCATGGAATGATCTGGAGATGGAATCGATAGCTTTAAAATCAAACACCCAGGAATTCAATTTCATCATGGGGATTGTTATGCTTGGAATGTTTAACATGATTTAATATAGTGAATAAAAGAAAGACATTATCTGCTAAGAATACAGAAGCTGCTCTTGAAAATTTAACTTGCTATTGTTTTAAGGAATTCCGAAATTTCATTTAATTTTATGCTTTAAATATATATTTTTTTTAAATGTATACTGAGAGTTGAGTTATAAATTTTTCTCACCTTTTTATTCATTTGTAGCAAACATTTTTTTTTAAAAAAAAGAACCCATTTGTTTAGATTTTTATAGGGAGAGAAAAATGCAAACACAACTCAAGGTATACATAAATATATTATAAATGTTTGTAAATAAAATATTAGCGTAATTGAATGCTTAAATTAAACTTGACAATGACTTAAGGTAAGATTTTAAATATTTATATTTATTAGACAATTAATATATTAAAATCAAACTAATTAAAAAGTAAATATATATAACATTTTCTTGTTTAAATGATTAACAGCCTTATGAATGAACTATATACAAATTAGCAATTCGTGGACATAACCTTGAGATACATTTAAAGGACATAAACAAAATGATAATTGTACATATAGTAATATAATTTCATATTTTAAAATAATTGATACTTCATTGTACATTATGCACTATAATTTTATAATTTTTATTTCAATTGATATGTTAATATTTAAATCATAGCTGGTCTTATTGTAGTAAAGATAAATCAATATTTTATCATATCCATGTATATATTTTAATTCATAAATATTATAAATTTAACCCCAATTTCATAAATAAATATTTGTTGTTTGAAGTTAAAATCTTTGTTTCTCTGGTCTCTAGATTATTAATCATCATTAATACTTCACTCACTAGAATAGCTATTGTACATGTATACAGATTTTTTTAAATATATTATTAGCAATAGCCATTAAGGATCTATATAGAGGTCATATTATTACCATCCTATTTAAATCCATTCTTGAGCAGAGTTAAAGGCAAATGTCTAGACTGAGTTAGAACCCTGAGTAGTAATAGGACCTGTAAGTAGAGAAGGCTCTGGGTGTAAAGGGTTTTACGGTCCATTACATATTTTGTTGTAGAAAATTTATAATTTTTAGGGTTGGATTGGATATTTGATTGTTGAAGTTTGGTTGGTTCTGTTGCAAGTATTGATGTTGGATGGGGTATTTTTGTCATTGTCTTGAAGATGTGATGTATTTGTGTCACTTGTGACTGATTGATCTCATTTACTGCTCCAACCCAAATTATCATGTTAGTTACTATTTATCATGAAGCAGTTAATAGTAGTTCTGCCATGATTTTACCTTTAAAACTCCAGAGAGAGTAAGGTATAGTTCTTTTTGATATATGTATAATATTTGTCTCTAAGACTCCCAAAGATGAGCAAGGCAATATTTTATAATAATAGCCCCTAAGACTTGGATGTAAGCAGGGCAGTGCAATAGTGTTTGCAGAAAACTATTAAGATTGTAGTGGCTTAGAGAGATTGAAATGTGATGATCAGCTGAGTGTTCATGGAACATTGTATATTTTAGGAGCAGTGATTGAATTCTTTTATTTAACTCAAAATTGTGAAATGCTAATCATTCTTTTGGCTGTCAGTATCTGTCAGATCTTTAGAGGTTTAGATGAGTATATAATCTAGATATGTAACTCATTCTTAAAGGACTATTGATAGTATTTTATGGTCCATTACAATATATATATATATATATATATATTGTAACCATATGTTTTGGCTCAAAGATAGTAGGTTTTATCTAGTGGATAAATGTGTAAAATTTTAAATTTTAATTGGTAATAATTTGTTAAGATATTGAACATCAATGTGAAGAGACTAGTTATAGAGTGAAATGCTTGTGGATTATAATTTTCCCATTAAGCAAAAGCTCACTAAGAAATATCTTAAGAAGTGACGATGATCTTGACTGTTTGTGAGATACTGGAAAATCTGATAGAATGAATATAAACCCTATAAACATTTTATCACATGTTACAGTGGCAGCTATTTCAAATGTTGTTTTAATAGTTATAAATATTATTGGGAAGCATAAAAATATTTAACACTTTATTGTATTGGTATTGTTAAACAATAATTAAAAATAAACAATAAAATCAATTTATAAGTCTTCTAAATTTTCTTATAAACAATCTTTAAATCTACTGTATTTTAATGTAAATTAAAAAGCATCAGTCTAGATGATTCTCACTAGAGGGATAAAACTATTAATTTATTCACATTTTACAGTGATTGGCTCATTTAGAACCAATCCTTCCCAGTAATACAAAGTATATAATATAAAAGTTTGTAGGGGGAGGAGGACTACTCTAAGAAATGTAAATGGAACAAGACTACAACTCCACTTCTGAAGTAAAATAGAAGAAATAAGCTAGAAAATATTTTTTTTTAATTAATTGAGACAAAATTTCATAGTTATATGGATTTGAATAATATGGAGTAAACTTACTAACCCTGTGAAATCTCTACACTACTTTTCATCGATCTTAGATTCTTAACTTTGCCTACTGAAGGAAAAACTGGAAGGACCACTATTTGAATAAGTATTTGCCTAAACATGTACTATTTAGAACAAAAAATAATACCATAAAATGTAAGTATTTATTTTGTTTTCTTTATTTTAATCAATTATCAGAACTAATCATAACACAAAAGTTATTTAGACTGAAGAGAAAAAAAAAGATTAAGTATTTTAATTTTCACATTGCCATTAATTCAGCATTAAGCAGAAAAATATATTTGTGTATAAATTGATATTTCAAGAAAATATTCGAAATCATTTTTAAGAAAAGTTTCAAGAAATAATGAAGAAATTAAAATTTCACTTTAAATCATATAAAGTAATTAGTTTGAAAAAAAGTGCATAAAATATTTCATATTTTATTGGGAAGAGAAATCGTCTGCTCTGATATTCTCCAGGAAGCAGTCACATATATATATTATTAATAATTGCTTATTATTAAATCAATTCTGCTTAACATTCTTAAATATGAAATAAATTGCCAATAATAGTGAATAAAGAAATATTGATTTTTTTTCTTGATTGTACAACATATAAAGTAATAATATTTTAAGTGTTTAAAATTACCCAGATTATTTAAGATTGTGACGATTACTGTGGATGGGAAAAACAAAGTAAACAAAATTCATAAATGATTTAAAAGTTTATTTTCAAAGATCATAATAAACTGATTATAATTGTGCTACATTTGGAAAAATATATGTTACATATTAAATAAAATTGCCTAGAAGATCGTATTTATAATTAAATAAATTCTTCTCAGTATAACTTAAAACATCCTAATTTGCTGATAAAAAAGAAGTGAAAGAAGTATTTATTTATTTTATTGTTAGTAAATAACTTGCAATGTAATAATATTTTAAACAGTTTTAAAATCACCCAGATTATTTAAGAGTATAACAGATCTTCATGCAGAAGAAAAAAAACAAAAATAGACAAATCAATAGATATTAATTAAACTATTTTAAGTGTTTTATTTTCGAAAATGTTTTAATATTGCTTCAGTATGCTTATATTAGTACACAAATCGATAAAGATTTCTATTGCCATTGGAGAAGTGTTTGAATTTTGTCTGAAGATGTTAATATTGAACTGGATAACCAAAATATATTACTTAGGAATGTTTGCTTATCATATCCATTTTCACATTGTTTTACTTATAAGAATGAATCAAACTTTGATAGCGTCCAATGGTAGAAAATGTAATGTTTGTTTAGTTTGTTAATTGCTATATATAATATTGTAATGCGTTTTTTTTCAGGTGTTATTCAGCCATTAGTTTTTTTGTTTATATATATATATCAAGGTATAGAATATACTAAGTAATGATGTAGCTGGGTATAAAGTTATATACATTTATTATCCATATTTATATTATTTTCCCAATGAAGGGAAAACATAATGTTAAATATTATTTGTCTGATAAGAAAAAGAAATGTTTATGTCTTTCACTGCTAAAACAGATGTTAATATTATATTGAGGAGAGGAAAAAATAGACCCAAACTGATCAAAATTATACACATAATGATACCATTGTTCTATTATATAAAATAATTTAATAAGCATTTTTTTTATTATTGCTTAATTTCACTTATGAACAAAAATGTGCACTTTAAATACAAAATGTAGTTTAATCCTTCTTGTTTATGTGTACATGGCTTGCTATAATAAAAGGTATAATTATTATTTTGAAATAATTAATGGTTATTTTACTGATATTGGTGGTCTGTTTATAAAACATTAACAGTTTCTGCAATGTGCAGTGGAATATTTATGTTTCCACTTAGATTATTAGTGTTGTTTTACCTTGCTATTGTATTGATCAGAATTTGTGATAGATTTTAGGATGAGTTTGGGCTACATATAAGAGCCTTAGATATAATAATTAATATTATACATGGGATGATGGAGAATTCCCCATTGTTGATTAATATGAGAGGATGATATTGTTGGGGCCGATTTAGAGTTAGTGCTTAGAGCATAGTTAAGCCTAAAAGAAGATAATCCCATGGTCTGAATTCCATTTTCCAGTGAAGAGGTACTGCCCACACTTTTATACTTATGAAAAGGTATCAGAATTGGCCATATTCTTATACAACAATTATGTTGTTTCTTGATATACAACTATCATGTTGTTTTGTACAGCCTCCTTTATTTAAATCCCTTAATAAGTTATATAGTTAATATTCCACTGTGTATAATAAAGTGTGGTGTTTTTTTTAAATCGAATAGCAAGGATAAGATAAAAATCAGATTATGGGACACTGATATAGCTATAGTGTTGTCTAATTGAAATAGTTTCTTTCTGATGTTGTGTAATCTTCATCAGTGTATAAACAGACCAACCAAAACTTACTAGTGTTTGTAGAACTTCTATATAAAAGAGCAAGGTGTGTACATGGACAATGTGGATTGGTTTTCAACAAGTAGGTATTTACTGATAAATTAGTAAGATCAGTTAATTAATAAATGGTTAAGTTGTGGACATAGTGAATGTTTTGGTGTCATGTGTGCATTTAACTGATGATGTTTGCCCCACATCAATGCAACAAAATTTTTTATATAGTAAATTATAATAAATTATTACTTGTATTGGAATATGATAATTGCCCTTATCAAATTCTAATAACTCAAACAGCTATAGTTTGATATAATAAGTTGTAATTTAGAAAGGTTTTTTTTTTTAAAAAAAAAAAAGTTGCGTATATCCAAAGGATATTAATACTTTTTGTTTGCAATTTCAATGCTAAGAAAGCTCAAATAAGTTTAACGGTAGTCTACCTGATAGAATAATAAAGAAACATATCCAAAATGTTTGTCATATTAGTTGGTCATTACTTACCACATCATTAATTTCCATCCCTAATTTTGGGAATGGATTTATCTTGTTTCATGTAATGTGTCTGAAAGAGTCTTGTATATAATGTAAATAAATCTTGTGTTAAAAATTTATTTAGTTTTCAGTATTCTTATTGCTAATCAACACAACCACACATTTTTATTGGGGAAATTGTCATCAATTAATATTGTAAAGGTCACTATATGTAGGTATATCAGAATAATTTTGTTAAGCCCTATAATTTATGAGTATATCTAAGGCATCCTAACTTAATAATTAAACATACTAACCTAAAGAATATTAGTTTAAGTGATATACTAAAAGATTAAAAACCTAATATTGGTTTAATCAGTTCATTTGAATCCACAGATGTATCGTTCACTGGTCTTGATCACCTTGTTTCTAATTAATGGAGAAAGAAAGTTGGAAAGCTATTACATTTAGCTATTGAAAAATTACCCTTACTTATTGAAACTTAAAAGTTTAGAATAGCTAGAGAATTTATAGAATTTATTTAAAATTATTGAATATGGTTTAGTAATTCAATTCAGTATTAAGAGCTATTTTGTATGTGTTATGCTTGGGTAGTGCTAAAATCCCTCTCACTGATCCAAGTTTATCTTGTATATCACCCTTTAAGCTATGTGAACCCTGAGAAAGATAAATTATATCAATTTGTGATAGGATTGGAATTTATGGTAAATATGTATCCAGTTAATTATTGTAATTAGAGTGGAATTGTGTTACATTCACTGTGAGATATAAGGTCAACCAAACTTTAAAGTATCTATTACTTCTTTTGTCTGAAATGTATAGTTGGTTTTGACTTTATGGTGAATATTCTGGTCTTAGTAAGCTTAGAATCTGTATTTTATTTAATTGTCTTATTATCATTTAATTCAATATCAAATTTAGAGTTCTGTACATCATCTTTCATCATCATCATTCCTCTCATCTGACATTTCAATCTTTCTTTATTCTTTTTTTCATCCTAATTCATTATCCTAATTCACTCATCATTCATTAGCTCTTATTCCATTCTCATCTTAATCATCCATTAACTCTTACACATCTTCATTTTCAGACTCATTTTATTTTATTATTTAATTATTACTTATTTGCATCATTCATTTAATCATTTACATCTTCATTTACTTATTGCCTAATTTATACTTCTAATTTCATATTCATTCCATCGATCTAATTATTATTTATTTATTAGTTTGACAAATATGAAGTTTATTTTATAATTTTTTTGTTTGTTTGCTTGTTTGTGGATTTTTAGGCTAGCTTGACCAGAAATTATTAATCACCTTATGATCTTCTCTAAGATTATTGTTTCATGCGAGCTTAGCTAATAAAGAAATCATCATTAGTTTATCATTTATTTTAGGCATATATTCTAAATTAGTTGTAGCTAGGAAGGTTACCGAGAAAGATATGTTTTTCAAACTTGTAAATTGGATTAGTTAGATTACTGGGAAAGGCTACAGGAAAGATTATAGTGCCTAAAATGTGCGGTATGATTTATTTATGATTACAGCAATGTAGGAGAGGGTTACAATCGGGATTATGCCACGCAACGTGGTGGTGTGATTGATTGATTGGGATAATGAAGGTTATATGGGATTATGGCACCCAGAAATGTGTAGGCCTGATTGCCTAAGGATCAGAGAAGGTTACTATATATATTGTAACCATATACTTTAGTATAAAATATATTAATTGATGTAACTAGTATAAAAATTTCTCTTTCTTCTCTTGGTGATTTGGTTGGCTTGATTCGCATTTGAACAGATTACTCTCTTATATTATTTTAATAAATTTAAAATTTGCTTCTTTCCATATGCTAACTTATATCAAAATGTTTAACTTTTTAAAATTTTTACAACATATTAAAATTTGGTAAAATATTATTAAAAATAATATTTTATTTTATTTATTTAAAGTAATCTTAAATTATTATTTCTATTGAATTAAAATAAAACCATTTGTTCAATTAAAATAAATTATTAAAAATAAATACAATAATTACGTATGCATCTCAATGTAATAAAAGAAAAGAGCGCGAATTTAAGGGAAGATCGTCTGTTTTTTTGCTTTTGGAGGGAAGAAAGAAAAGAAATGGTAAAGGCAAATGGTGTAAATTTGCTGAGCTTATTTTGAAATAGTTAATAAGTAAATAGATTACCACAAAATTTGCTATAAACATAAAATAACTTAGTGGTGTCTAATTAAGATGAATCACTAAATTTAAAGGTCTGTTCAAGTCGACTGGCCAAGTGGATCGAATCACCAGTAATAATTTCCAATATTACATTTTTAAAATGTCGAAGCTTCCCAGTTTAAATTTGAAAGAATTAAATACAAGATTTTGGTATGTTTTGAAATATTTATTATTCTACAATTTGGAAAAATTAAATAAGTATTTTAATTACAGAAGTTTTATGAATATGAGAATTTGTTTTTTTAAAAAGAAGAATTTTAAGTTAAAGTAAAGCGTTAAAGTTATCAAAATATTTTAATATTTCCGTTTTTTAATTCTGATAAAATATAATATTGATTGATATTTAACTTTACAATGCCAGTAATATTTGCTAGTTAATTTGTTTAACATTTGGATAATAAACATTCTTCAAATAATTAATCAAAGCTATTTTATAATTGTATCGTCGGTTTGAAATGAATAAATTAATTGTTGTAATTAGTATTCCTGGATTAACGCGTGGATAAACAAATACTTGCATGGATGTGATAAACTTGGAACATTTTTAATAGAGAAATGTAGAGATTAATAACTTTATGAAAAACATTTTCATTTAAATTCTGCGTATCATGTTTTAAAATTGTTTCATGTTTGGAGAGCCACGCAAAATCGTTAATCTAATATTGCTTATAATAACTAATCAAACGGATAGAATTGCATGTATGGAATTTAACTACAGTTATAGCTATTACCTCGTATACTCATTATTCTACACATCGTACATGGATTCCACGGATCACATTAGGAGTTATAAAATGCTATACAATTCAATTTGTGATACACACATCTGCTAAAATTCATGTATTGAACTATAAATGCTATACATTTAGTTTTATCACACACACACCGTTAAATTTTATATATTTGATGAATAATACATTTATTTAATTTTATCGTTATATGAACTCGCATATGAAGTTCATAAGTTATATTTGTTAGGTTTAAATTAATAAGGGTTGAATAAAATATTTATTCAAGAGAATAACGCTTGCGGAAAAAGCTTAAACAGTACTTAATGAATTCATGAGATATATCAATCTTTATGAGATATTTTGTGAGTCTTTCCAGATTTATATTCCTATGCCAATATTACTTATATTATATTACACATGTTTATTTTAAGCAAGATAAGTAGTACATTAGTTGTCCTGATTAGCGTAACATTTTATTATGCAAGAACCCACATTTGCTAAAGTGTTAGTGTATTCTGAATAGTCAGAAGAACTGAGGAGGATGATTTTGCACTTTAATGTGAAGTAAATAATAATGTTGTTTTAGAATGTTAAAGGGCTTTAATCTGTGCTGGTGGTTAATCCGCAGATTATTTTAATTGCCATTTTTGTATTTTACACACATTCCTGCGCTGGTGGTTAATCCGCGGAATTGTGTGATTATACGTATTACTTTATGATGGTGTTTAAATACACAAAACGTTTAGTATTATTTAATTCCTAAGTGTAGATGAATACATCCACAGGAATATGTTTGCTTCACAGATATAAGTTGGGCAAAGTATTTTAGTTGATCTGCTAAATCATCTTCTTTATTTGTAAGCATAATTTATCGGTTAGATTATTAAATGGTAGCAGGACATTCTATTCAAGTACTTCATAATAATTAACTGTTGGTTGATTATTATTTACCGGAACGTAAGTTTAAATTGCCATTTTAATTAATGATTACATTATAGCTAAATCATACAGACATCATATTATTTATTATATTATTATAGGTGTACAGTAGGGATTTATTGAATCTGGAAATGACGTTAAATATTTCATGAGTTTGATGCTGAATTTCGTATAATCTCATCAATATTCATTATATTAGATTGAAATAAGGTATGATTAGATTTTAAAACTGTACCTATGAAATGTATTGAAGAAAGTCGATTGAATTATAATTTATTTATTTTATTTGTTTATTTATGTTTTATTTAGAATATTGAAATTAATTACTTATTGTTCATAAATTTGTAAATAAACGTTGATTTATAATTAAACTTACTGTGCCGTTGCTATGTGTCATTCATAACATCAGAAATCATAAATTTTGGATAGAGCATACATTGAAGAGCATACATTGAAGTACATATTATTGTCTACATGATATAAGAGTTTATTAATATTTTTGAGAAAACATTAAGATGCTTTTCGTCTTTGGTAGTTTATGATTGGTAAGGTAAAATAAAATCCCATTTACCTTTTCCATCATTTTGGCTTTGCGTAGTTGATTCTAGTATAAAATCATAAATGAATTATTAAACTTGTAAACAGATTTACCAAATAATTATATGATTAAATATCTTTACTTAACGTTTTTAAATTGTCATTCGTCAATACAATAAGAGTCTCAATGATATATTAAATTATAAAAGAACCCAAGTATTCATGTTTATTAATTGCAAAGCTTTACCTGGACTAGCATCTGTATTAGAAATCATATAGATGGTATAAAATTTCATAATTTTATATAATTCCACAAATTATGCCATCTTGTGCATGGTCGGCCATCGGGTCTCGTACAATAAAAATTGCAAATTAGGGTTGAAAATAATAACATTACACTTATAATTTGATTAAAGTATCTTATCATAATACTATAGTAGTTCTTCGTGGTACACCCTGGCTGCGATCAAATCAAATCATAAAGTTTAGGTTAGATCATTAATTTGGTCTGTAGTAAGTTGCCCCAGATGTCGATTGTGGTCTTTTGTGCATAAAATAGATAGCATGATATGCTTTTGGACACAGCTCTTAATAGCTGACAATGTGCAACGGGAATTGATCAGTGATAGAAGTTACGATTCTTAATGCATTTGCATTATGTAGTTGGGACCACGCAATTTACGGTTACAATTTATAGTGCCGCAACAAGTACGGCATGATGGGTAGTGTAGGGGCACGGAAGGTTGGTTACAATATATATATATATATATATATATCATTGTACCCTCACCTTTAGTTCAATACATAATGGAAAAATAAAACTAGCTCAAATAAATAATTATGTTCTGGCTAAAATACTTATAATCTTAATATAATAAATAATAAAGATATCTTATAATAATTTTTACCATTTGACTATCTCTAAATATTTAATGGTTTGATTCATGAAAATTAAATTAATAAAACACTAATTATATCATGAAACAATTTAATGAAGGCAAAGCACTTATACTCAGTTTATATTTCACAGGATACAATCTCAATGGTATAATAACATTATCCCCCTCCCCTATTATTTCAAATAATAATAATAATAAACTCATAGTATTCTTAAGACTTTTGAAACTAATAAGTAATTTAGTATATTATTACTAAACTAAGCTCTTATCTCTTTTACTAAAAATATAATTATAATTATCTCAGGTTCTTGAAAAATAAATCTACTCAATTTTAAAATATCTACTGTAGCCATGTACGATAAGAGATTTTGTATCATTCCTAACTACACCTAAACAATAATAATAACAATAATAATAAATAATACTTGTATTTTTCATGTGACACCTTAATATGGCAGAATCTGAAATATGTGGAAAAAAACAATATTAAAATTTTATGCAGTATATTTGTGTGATTAATTATAACTATAATAATATTATTGCAAAAGAACACTTTATTCAAATATCATATTCTGGATAATTATTATTTCTTAAAATGAATATAGTATTTATACTGTGCAAATGTATCATAAGTATTTTGGATTCTGTTAATCATGTATTTGTGATGGTAAATAAATCAATCAAAATAACACAGAGATTTATAAAACAAATTTAACAAATTTATTATACTTTTATTAAAAACAAAACTATTTACAGTATGTACAAGTTTCACTAAATAAAAATCTAACAAAATACAAGTTTAACTAAAGTAAAATTAAGTTACACTTTTCAATATTATACAAAATCAAAAGTAAATAAATAAGCTTTCACTCTGGCTTATGCATTATTTGTTATACACAATATAATAAAATGTTAATTTAAACTAGCACTTTATAGTTTAATTAAATTGTTTGCTAATTAAATAAATAGACGATATAGCTTTAATAAGTGTACACCAAAAATATAAATACTTAAAATAATGTTCATTATTCGAAAATGTGTTTTAAGGTTATTCCATAAATGAAAATTGAATTTAACAAAAATGATGTTAATGTTATACTAGATACTATTGCTTGGCAACATTCTCGAATTTTAATATGTGTTTTATGTCTTTTTTTCAAAAAAAAAAAAAAACAATATAAAATACAAAATAAAATACAAGCATTCATCACACTTTGTGTTATTTTGATGTTTTCATTTTTTAAAAATATGCATTGATTTGTGTGAAATCAAAAATATCAAAATTATTTTAAAAATATCATGAATAATTGTAATTTCTTTTATCATCAAATTTTTTTATCAAAAATATGAAAAATTATTTACGATTTTTTATTAGTTTACTATCAACATTTACATTCAATTTCATTTGTATTTCATCTTAATCCAAACAAGAAAAACCTATCTTATTTCCTTTTGAAAAATAACAATACATCAATCCAAAATTATTATTCTTATTTTTCATAAAATACTATGCTACATGATGTAATAACTGTTGAAATTAAGATAGTGATATGATAGAGTAAAGACTTAATAGTATAAAACATATTTAATAATCTACATGGAAACAGTGTGAAAAAATACCTATGACTTTTCTGTCCAATACCTTCAAAAATAATGTCCAGGCTATTTATTCAGCTTCTACGGATCATTATAAAATACAAAAATATCACCACTGTCCACGGAAAATACATAAAAAACATAGGGCTATGTTAACTGTACTTGTATAAAACTACTAAAATAAAATATAGGCTATTTACCTATCTTCTTAACATATCCTACATATAAGGCATCTAAGGGTTTCTTTATATGTACTTCCCTGTCACTACCAATTAAAACTTCATAATAGATCTAACAATCTACATTGCAAAATAACTAGCATTACTCCTAATAACAAACAAAGTTAACATATGATACTAACAATTCAGAACTACTATAGAAAAAGATTTTATTTAATTAAAACTCAGCAACAAAAATACAAATGACCTTATTTTAAAAATATTAAAATCAATATTCAAATATTTCAAAAGTATGGTTCATTCAATAAAGAATCATATAGAAATTTTGTGAGCATTAATAAATTATATTAAAGTTTGTAATATAAAAAAGAAAATGTGTATGCATATATCTTTTTAATTAAAATCATAGCTTATATCTCAGAATAACAATAAACAATCTATATGTGTAATTAATACACGCATACTCATGTTCACACATACATATAATAAATGCAATATCTTCAAAAAACATTGCAAGCAATTCTAGAAGAAAAAATTAGTAAAATAAAATATATGTCACATAATAATTAAATAATTTGAAAAAAAATACCTAGTGGCTTTACAATTTTGCAAAAACCACTATCTTGACATCTTCAGTCCAAATTCAGATAAGAAAAACATATTAATCAAAAACATCAGTCATTCAATACAGTATTATACTTTTAAAATGTTTGCAAAACTTTAAAATATTAAAAAAAGATTTGAAATATTAACATTAATGTTATTATAATAAATAAAAATATTTAAAATGTAACTTTTCCTATTCTAATAATACATTCTAATACTAAAGATTAGTATATTTAAAATAATAATTCAAAGCTAAATTTATGTAATACCAATTCATGTTTTTTTTTCAATAAAGTCCAACTAAAGTCTTTTATTACAATTCAATGCTTTTAAATGGAACCTTCCTGGTTACTATGTGTTGAACATTGTCTGAAAGTTTTCTAGCACAAAGCTTTTTTTTCCTCCAGCAGTGAGTAAAACTCACTAATAATAATAAAAAATAATGATAATGTTGACTTTTAAATCTCAGAAAATCTAAAAAATTGTCTGTTCATACTGTTCTTGAAAGTCTATAAATACAATCAATTGTCTGTTGCTTCTTCAGGACAACAGCTACTAAGGTGATATCACTTTTAAAATAATTTTATAGATAAGTTCTAGTGTTCTTCCATTCACATGAATTCTATCCGCTTCAGATGCATTATTAGCAGTCTTTCAAAATCAATATGTATGCTAGCAGAAAATATGCATTATTCATTCTATTCAAAATATTATTATCTCATAATGCAGATATGTTGTAGTCATTAGTAAATTCATGTTTAAATATTCTATAAGTTATTCATTTAGTCCTGATAATATTTATTTCTATTGTCCATTAATTTTCCTTTTTTTTTTTTTGACATATAATTAAGGGAACAAGTTTTTTTTTCATTATATCAAAATATTAATGTATTTTGACAATACTTAATAAAGTAATTGATATCTGTAATAATATTCATCTTTTATTTTTTATCATTTTTCCAAAAGTTTAAACAACTTTAAATATAAATATCTTTTTAAAACTTTACTGCAACTTTTAAAAATATGCAGTTAATAGTATAAACATAGAACATTATATTTTTTTCTTATACTATAATTTCATCTTAAGTGCCTTCATGAGTTTAAAGAAACATTAAATTTTAATTTTTTATAGGCAACTTTTATTATCCAAATAATAAAATTTAAAAGTTTTTAAAAACACTATAAACAAACGTGTTAGTTATTAGAGTAATATTTCCAAATAATATCCTTAAAATCCAAAGCATTTTATAAGAATAATTATAAAAGTTTTTAAATAGCATGAGAAAAATTACACTTCACTCTGTCTCTCTTATGCACATTATTTCAGGTACCTACTCCATAATTATTATGAACTTGACTTAAGTTTTAAATAGAAAAAACTAGTAGGAAATTAATTGGTTTTATGAAAACATTCTTATTTTAACTTAATAAATTTTATATTCCTTTACACTTTTTTAAAATAATAAAAATTTAAAAAATTGAAATTAATTGACTTATAATAATATACTGGGTACTATTTAAAATAATAAAATAAAAGAAATAGTAATAAGTGGTAGTAATAATAAGTGTCACAAAGTAAGAGCATTCATTTATATACCATCTCTAACTTACAATCTGATTGGTTTACTTGACCTCAACTTACAAAACTAATTTACATAATTGTCAATTTCACATTTATAAAATTTAGCAACAAAATTATGACTCATCATTTATACCATTAATACTATTAGAATATTCAATTCTAAATCAATTCTATAATTTTACCTAATAAATTAAACATTTTAAAACAACATATTTTAAATAATTCTTTATCAATCTATGTAATACTGAATTTTAATGTATCTATTTTTCTAGTTTATCTTTATTAATTACAATTATTTTAAAGACAACTAATTAAATAATTTCCTATATTTATTTTCATGATATTCAAATGTTTTCAATTTTTTAAAACAATTCTGAAAGTAATTTTGAAACTTTTTTTTAAAAACCTTACAAGCACACAATAAAAATATTTGCATTGTTGATCACATGGCTTTAATTCCAGACAAATGTGTTGCAATTTTTATATTCACTGTCTGAAATAAAATTAATTAAATATTAAACTACAAAATATTACGTTGTAAAAAATAATAAAATATAATAATAGAATTTGGAATAATAATTTTGACATTATTTAAACTATAAAGAAAATTGAATACACTTATATATCCCACAAAATACTAAATTATGAATAAACAATTATAATATAAATTTAAATCTACTTTTATTAAATACATTTAATAACTTATTTAATTTTTAATTATCATTTAAAAATTAGCTTTCAGCATATTGTCTAATAAAACTTTAATAAACATCACATGACCACCACCTCTTATGGTTGTGTATAACTGTTGTTAAAACAGGCAAAACTCACTATACATATTGCCACACAGCAAGCTAGAGTAATTAATGGATGCCAAAAGGCCTTCATCAGTGAGGAGCCTTGGATCTGAGAGCACTGCACCTAGATCTTAGGACCGAATGCAACCCTCCAGCAACCACCTTTTATCTCCATTTAACTACAAAACCATGAGTCTTAAACTGAAAACACTTTAATATTTTCAATCTAAGCCCATCAGCTTATACAGTCATATGGGTCTGAACCCAGTTCAGTACCCATACATTTCGGTGTCTTTGGTTCTTTAATAACCATAGCCACCAATATCCTATTAGGCAGGATTGATTTTAAGCCAATAAACATCACGTGACCACCACCTCTTATGCTTGTGTATAACTGTTGTTAAAACAGGCATTACATAACTTTTGATTATTATCACTATGGCCAGTTTTCCCAACTATACAAAATTATAATATTTAATTTTTACTTTATAATCTTGGCATTTTATCATAGCTTTTAAATATTTATAACCTTTAACTTCATCTTAACAAAGCTTTAAAAATTCCTATCAACATTATTATATCACTTACCGATATTAAATTTATTTTAATTTAAAAAATTTTAAGAAATTGACTTTCAAAGTCTTTTTAGACCTAATAAAAAGAATACAATATATATTATAATGGAATGTCCAATTGTCCTAATGATTGATAGCAACAAATGTAATAAAAAGCCCCAATTGAGATACCAAATGTAATATTACATAATATACATAAGAATAGAAATGAAATCACTCCATTAATTGTGGGCTAACTGAAATGGACAATCTACTTCTACCATCACGTATCTCAGGTTTTGATTAATTTTCATTAAAGTATAAATATAACAATATAAATGAATCCAACCAATGAATATAAAATACAATGAACTAGATTATGATGTTTAACTTTATTTGAACAAACTACTAATTTATAAAGTAATTGTTGATAAATTATCTATAATATAGAAAACATATTACATATGAGTGAATGTGCTTTAGTCATTTATTAGATTGTTACTTTGGCTAGCCATGTATAAAATAAACCTGGATACTATAGAGCATTGACTAAGACATATTAAATGGTTAATTCTCAGGGTTAATTTAACAAACAATTTGATTATTTACTAAATATAGATTGGAAGCAAAGGGAATTTTGTTGGATCCAACCCATATTTACCAGCAAGATTATATATGATTTAATATTCCAATTAATGATCGCTTAAATGAATGAATAATCAAAACATGATGATTGTGATTCTACCATATTAATTAATGACTCCTGCACTAAAAAGAGAAAATGAAAATATTAATAAATTTTAAATGAAAACACCAAGTCATTTCTTATAAAATAAATAATTTATGCTTTATTCTTAGATTGTCATTTGATCTTTTTAAATAGCAATAAATATATGTAAAAACAAATATAAAATCAGTTGGCTTTTCAAATCTTCAATTTTGTTAAACATAAGCCATTAGTTTTATACACAAAACTGTATATATATATATATATATATATATATATATATATATATATATATATATATATATATATATATATATATATATATATATATATATATATATATATATATATATATTGATAATAGCTTGTTGAGCTAATAATTTAAAATCATAGATGTGTTTCTTAAGGTTGGATTATTTAAAAGGCAACAACACAGAATATAATAAGAATTCTTTCTCACCATGCTGTCCATGTATCTCCTTTATCATGAACATCAAATATCTACACTTATTATTTAAATAAGATTTCTATCTTAGCCTGCAAAATTCAATATTCCATTTATGACTTCTTTGACTTGGGCTTTATTAAATATCTACCTTGAAATATACATATTTATAAACTATATTATACCACTTTTAGAAGCAAGCAAAATACATATCAAAATAATTCCTAAATAATGCATGGGTGAATGCCAACTTACAATTCCAATATTAAATAATTATAAACTGATCCAGCCTCTTAAAACACATCTAATAATAAGATTATAGTAATCAAATGATTAAGAAAATTTATTTTAAAAAAATGATAAAATTTGGAGGCATAAATTTATTATGGTGCATATTTATATAAATGATTCCATGCAAGAAATAACGCTTTATTTATTCTTCAAGTCAATCTATTCACTCATTTATTATTTGGTGTTTATTTATATATATATGTAATATGTTTAATTTATCACAACAAATTTCATTAGCCATTGAAGTATAATATCTACAATTAATATTTTTTTTAAAACTTGGAATTTACCCATTTGTTTATGCTATTTATGTATATAAGATTAATGATTAAAGACCAAAGATTTAATTATTAAATAGCCTTTAACATTTACTTTTACCACTGTTAAATTAAAACATTTTAAAAAAAACAATGCTATTTACAAACATTAAATATATATATATATATCTTTGTAAATTTAATTTCAATATTTTATAAAAAAAAAAAACTTATATATTTAAATTATAATGATTGATTAAACTTCAAGTGAACATATTTATATGTAGCATCTATCTTAAAATGTTTTGTAAAATAAAACAAATAAGTTTTATAATAAAGAAAACTAGAAATAAAAAAAATCAACAAATTAATAGATAAATTGATTAATTTTACTTACCCCATAACTGTAAACTTTTCCATTGTTTTCAATCTCTTGTTTACTTTAAATATTTTGGTCTTGTTTCCATTCTGTAATATGTGAAATAACTTTAAAAATATATACACATTAGCGAAGTATGAATTTATAAATTTTATTTCTTTTTAAGCAATTAATTACTGGCATTCTCTTTATATGTAGCTGTAGGATCATTAAAAGAATCTTAAAAGTTAAAACATAGCTATTTTTTCCAGGTTTGCTTACAAATGCTGGCTTGGTGATAAACTGCAAATTTCACTAGATTTTAATAGTGAAATAAGATAGGTACCAAGTGAAAATTGTCCTTGGATAGTAAAATTTACCTAGCCAATCATTTTGATGTTATATCTTAGTCCAGTAGCTGCTATATTTATATAAAAAGAAGAATTTGTGGAATAGACAAAATAGAGTTATAGCTTCTTTCTTTTCTGCTTTATGGTGATTTTTCCTTCTTTGTTGCTATAGTAATCTTTTTCCTATTGTTACATTTTTCCATGCACTGACTTAAAAATTTTTAATACTGCTGATTGTAGATTTTAAAATATTAAGATAAAAAAAATACTAATAATAATAACAAAAAAAAATATTACATAGAAAATTTATTTTTGCAGTGTACAATATAAATAAACAACAAACAATAATATTATATTCCAAATAATGCCCAAAAATAAAAACATAATCTAATTATAACTAGTAATTGAGATGCTACTGCTTATAATTATTTATATATATACATACACACACAAATTTATGTATGTCACCATTGCTATTAAAATTTTACCATCACAAAACAAAGCATATATCAACAATAAATAAACAAAAATGAACCAAATAACAACAACTAACAACAATAACAACCTATGTACAAATCCTTGTGTAAAAAACAAATTAAAGATTTTTTTTAAAAAAACTATAATGACACTATAAAAGAAAGATTGAATCTTTCCATCCCTTACAATATATATATATGTGTGTGTGTGTGTAATTATATAACTGAATATTTAGTTACTGTATTTACAAATATTCAGTTATATAATTACGTATATTGCTTTAAAAATACAGACATGAAATAATATATATATATTGTACTGCTTATTTATATATGATACAAATATATTGGCATTTGGTAAAAGCTAAAAAAAAAAAAAGAGTAAACTTAGATTTTTTTTTGGTTAGAATAATTTTTTTTTAAAAAACGTACAATGAAAGTTAAATTGTTCTTTCGTATTTTTTTATGTAATTAGAAATAAAAATAGAATTGGAGAGAATAAAAGAATTCAAAAAGTAAAAAGATAAGCTAAAAGAAAAATATTTTAGCTAATTAAAGAATTAAAGATGGCCGAAAGATTTGCTAAAAAATGAGAACTTTGTAATTGAAAAATGAGTAAAGACTGTACAAGATTATGAACCAAAAACACCATGATAATAGCATGCACAGAAGTCTGAAAAGTGGGCCTCTAGTATAAAAGGCAGAGACCAGTTTGAAGAACATCTTGTTTTTTTTGTTTGTTCCTTTGGCTGGTTTTGAATTATTACATCCAAGACCACTTCACAATGAAATAAACCTTCATGCGGGAGTAGACTGGGGCTTTAGCTGACATCGTTAAGAAGATGGACACTAATAAAGCTTCTATGGCTAACCTTTGGAATAGACAACAAGATCAAATTTATAACCAATGGCTGAACTCATTCTAACCCAAAAAACTATGCATTGTTATCTACTACTTTCTTGTTAAATTTACCAGTAAGCTATGACTTTTTATTATTCCCGATTGTGACTAAATTGTCGACAAACCATCTTAAAAATATATGTATAGTATGATCCTGGTATAGACTTTCATTTAATTAATCAAGAGACTTTTATGTACTCAAGAACTTTAATTAATTGTTTTAATTATTTTATTTTATTAATTGCTTCATGTTTGAATTAGTGTGTGTTCTCTCCAATTTACTTAATTAGTAATTCACATTTTAACTTAAACAGATTTTTAATCTGTTGGAATAAAAATATTTCTAATAGCAATTTTCATTTGTACGTTATTCTATAATATTTATTAGTGTTTATTATTAAATTTATTATTAGTTTAGTAAGATTAAAAATGTAATTTACCTTTGCCAATATGTTATGAATAAGTTCCAGGAAATATAATATATTTTGAAAAAATAATTTTCATTATGGTAAAATCTAATACCGATTCTTTAAAAGCATTTTTTCTTTTTAAATTTCAAGACATGCTGGTAACAGATTTCAGCGAATTCTTATGAGAATCCTGGCACCCAGATCAAATAAATTAAAAGCTGATTTCATCAATAGCACAATTCTTAACAATTCTAGGCCAAGTTGATCAGGAAATATAGTTATGTTTTTAGAAATAGAAATACAACTTTCTTCTTTTGACATAACTTGATCAACTTGAGCATTTTATAATGCATATAGAGCTCTAGCAAGATGGAAAATGTTATAATATATTGTAACGAGCACAGACATTCGTTACATTGTTTTTTTTTTTTATTAAACATGAAAGTAAATTAAAAAGTTCGCATTTAAAAATTTTCTTTTAGAATTAAAAATTGAAATTAAATATCATCTTAAACTCATATATATTAAATCACGCAGATAATGAAAAATTATTAAAATAAAACTTTATTAAAGAAAAAGTATTTTAAAACTAAATTTTAAAAAGATTTGGAGATAAAATTATATCTTTAAATTTATCTTTAAATATATTTTTGATTTGGAAAACAGGATAATTAATCAGAAATGGAAATGATTGTTAATTAGTTAAATGTAAACCAGCCTTGGGCATTTAAATGTAAAAACATCGGTCAGACAGGAAAACAATAGAAACTTTTAGCAAATGAAATATATCCATTGGGAAATCGGACCTCAACGAAAAGGATCATCACATCGATGATGTAATGTTAAGTCAATCTTTCAAAGTAATATAAAAGGACAAGTTTGGAAATTATTGGGGAGTTATTGTGATTATTACGATGTGACCGAGAGATGTTAGTGCGGAGGTGCGGGAGAAGAGATTGAAGGACGCACGTTCAATCCCTTCAGTTGTTATAAAATGGAAAAATGAAACATCGCTTTTCTTATATTCAGAGGACCACAGGATCATCTGGAAATTTAATGCTGGATTTCAAACGGCAAGCAACTGTAAAAGATGAACATTTTAAACCGTAAGAACTTTATAAATAATGAACATTAAATTAAAACTTTCCAAATTTAAATGATTGCAATATTATCCTATCTGACCAACTTAATTTATTAATAATGTTATTCGATGTATTTCTTTTTTTATATATATATTTAAAATCATTTCCATTTATTTATTTATTTTTTGTTCTTTAAGTTTTATCATGATTTTTGTTTTCGTTAAATTAATTATATAAATGTTAAACTTAAGTCGGGCGTGAATGGCTGTATAGATTTGTAAAGTTATATTAGGGGAGGGTAATCTTAGGTTATTTGTGTCATTGTTAGATTGGGTCAATGGATTGGATATATTGATGTAGTTAGTAGATGTAGTCAGAGATTCGCTACTGGCAGAATCGTTTATATTTACGCCACACTCACCCGTTTGCCTATGAAAGGAATTATAAGACACAGAGCGCAGTTCCTTTCTATGGAGTTTTTTTTTATTGTTCTTCTCGTTAGATAGATGTAATATCCCTATCTGATGAGAGTCAATGCCTTCTCTTAATCTTTTTGGTGCTGTCGTATTCCATATTACATTGAATACATCGATGTATCAGATGGATTGATGCCAGTTTGACTGCAAATTTTAGCCTAAGGTTAAATAGGGATATAATATTTTATTTTCAAATGCAAATCTACGTAGTCTATTCATACTTGACCCTAAATAAAAATGCATTAAATTTAAGTTGTTTATAGATGCTTGCATGGATTGGTTATCGGTTAGGTATGTTTTGGGTTTTCATATTTGATCAGAATATATAGACATTCGATAAATAATGATACCTTACGGTGAGTATCTAAAATGTATTTATTCGGATGTCTTTTAAGTTATTGGTGACAATGCAAGTATCTTATGGTGAATACTATTGGGTTACGTATAAATTTCCCTCCGCAATTGTCAGTAATCAATAATTTTGTATTTTGATCGTTTATGTTTACTTTGAAGTGTTTTTGACCATGAAATCTATGTAACCGATCTATATTCAACATTATAAACAAGCTTTCATAAATTTATCTGTGCGAACTTAATTAAAATGTAAAATTAGAATATAATAGTAATTAAATGTAAATTAAAGTCACAAAATCAAAGTTAAAAATAATGTTAAATGTTAAAATGTAAAACTAATACCAAAATAATTTTAAATCTTATATATATGTGCATAAATAAATGTTTGTATGCTAATTACTGGCAGTGGCTTATTTTATTTATTTTTTAATGTTGAAATCTAATTAGATAAGATATGATATTATTAAATCTCTGCTACTCCCTGAGCTAGTGACAAGGGCTAACGACCGGAATCAAAATTTAAAAAAAAAAAAAATTATTTTTTTTTTGACTTACGTATCTGCCTACTTTATAAATTTTTCTAGGTTCAAAGGCCTAGATGGCGTTCGTAGTGCAGACCACGTTAAGTACTATTCCCCGGATCGTTACAATATATATAATATTGAAATATAAGTATATTATCGATACTGAACTTAATGTAATTAGAAGGGATTTCAACTCAGATTTTCAAGCTCCCTACAGTTATCTACTTCATCTTATACAACTGACACACATGATCATAATATATATATACTTTTCATGTGTAAATACATTTTGCATATCCATATTGCCGCATTTAAATAAGTGTGAAATCATGATTAAGGGTGTGCTGGTTCTCATTATATAAAAATGCTAAAAAAAAATTTCACCATAAGTTTATTTAAACAAGAAAATCAAAATTTCATATATTTTAATTTTGGACTCACAAATGAAATCTATTTATAATATAATTTCCAAAAAAAAAAGTAAACAATACAACCATATTGTAAAAATTTGAAAATGCATTTAATAATTATATTAGTGCATTACTAAAGAATGAACTCATTATTGTTCCTATTAACCAAATCATTTATATTTCAACAGGATAATAGAAAATTAATTGAGAATATTTTGTTTATAAAAGTTTTTTCTTGTCGTTTTTATTTTTTATCATGATTTTTCTAATTATAGCATAGATTGATTGTATGTATATGTTTAATAAATAATACAACTTGGTTTAAAATCTGCCACACTTTTTAATAAGTGTTAAATGAAAGTATTATTATGCAAATACCATTGGACAGACATATGGTCTTTTTAGCCTTTTTATTGTAAGAAAAGACAAAAAGAACAATAAATGGACTGCTCTCACGAACAGTGTAGATCACAAATTGTTGTTACTGCAATATTTCAGTTATTTTCTTGAGGAAAATAGTGATTTGATTCCAAAATAGAGGATATAATTTTATAATGTTTTATGATTATAATGTTTTTAATTTAATAATATAGGGATAATTTTATATTTTAATATTATAGAGCTATATCCAGATATTTTTTTTTTAGAATTCAGACACTCTTTCTAAAAGTAGAAAGCAAATTTGTTATAATATTTCTTAAAATAATAGCATCCACTTTCAATCTCTCTCCTCTACATGTATATTCTTTTTAAGTTCTTATACTTTCTGAAAAAGTGAAAAATATTTGACATATATTTACTTTTTATAAGCAATTTCAAAAAATTGAAATAAAAAGATCTACAAAACATATTAACTTAGATAACTAAAAAATCAATTTTTCTCTTTAAATATAAGAAGGAAATTAAAACTTAAAAAATATAAAATACAAAAAAGAAGAAATAAATAAAATAAATATGAAGGTATTAAAGAAAAAAATTATTGAATGTATTTTACTTTTAATTTGGTTTTTTTCCCAAGATAACACAAACATAAAAATATATACACATTCTTATTCTTTTTTATCTATCTATCGATCGATCTATATATAATTTTTAAAGACAGGCACAGTAGTAAAATTAGTTGTAATGCATTTTTCTTGGTTAACATTAAATAAATTTCATCAATAGATTCAAGATCAGACATAAAATTTAACAATCGCAGACGCAATTATACTACGAACTATATAATTAACGATTGTCAAATCTATTGGTAGAATGGAGAATTATGCCAAAGAAAATAAAGCTATGCCATTTTTAAAATAAAAAGTATAAGCATTCTAAACTCAATCCAATTTATAAATATTGAAATAAATTCTTAATGGAATGAAAAATTGTTTATAGTCTTCAGAAAACCAGAGAAGAGGTGGACATGTATATTAAGGTATCATTGGAAAAGAAGGGTTGTGCAATATTGAAGAGTATCCCTGAGGCATTTGTTTGTAAAATTGTATGTGCAAGTTAATAATGATCTTTAAAAATATTGTAGTGTAAAGAGACTGTTTAACATTATAAGATTATAATAACAATAAAGGATTCTTGGTCTTATTTTATCCTGATGAGATCACTTGATTTTTTTTATCAGACTGAGAATTGCAAGCAAGTATCCCTGTTTTGTGATAATAACAGGAGGTAATCAATTTTGTAATCACTAATTCTAAGATGTGAATAAATTACTGAAGAACAAACATAATGATAACACTTATCATAAAGATATTAATAATAAGAAAAAATAATGCAATTATCCAGACATTCTCTGTCATAAGAAAAGTATTGATTTTTCATTTTTTTAAAGAATTAAAAAGATTGTTGAACATTAAAAATGATGAGGCAATAATGCAAATAAAGATTGTGAGATATGATAAATGCTACAAAAGGGTACATTCAAATCATCTTTATCTAGGATAGTCTCCATCCCCAGACCAGTTTTGAGCCATGGCTCTCTTCAGAGAGGAACTAGGACACCAGATTTAAAACACCAACTTGGGTTAATCATTTATATAATATTCTCTCTCTATATATATATATATATATTTTTTTTTTAAATAATTTTTATTATTTATTTATTTTGTTAGTTATTTTGGTTCTTCAAAAAAAAAACCAAAAGAAGGATGGAATGAGCATCTTTCAAAATTCTTCATAGGTGGAAATCAAAATCATTTTTATATTTAGTAACTATTATTAGCTTAAAATTCCACTTTATATTACACTGGTCTGAAGTGGAGCAGAAGACTAATGTTGTCAAACATAGACAACATTATCATATAGTTGCATCTTTAGTCAATTAAAAAATAAAGTTGTCAAAATGTAGATTTCAAAATGTTTAACTGATGATGAAATTAATAATTTATGGCCTAAATTAATTTTAAAAAATTTAGTATTTATTAAAGTCATAATGAAAAAAAAAACTTCAAGTTATAAATTTTTTATTTGTGTAAAATTAGAAAAATATCAGAAACTATCGTTTGATAATCTATTGATCATATAAGTCAAAGTAATTAAGAATTTAGAAAACAAGATAAAATGATTAAGAATGCTTTAAAAAACACCCTGCAAAAATTGGCAGATTAAATTCAAAAATTTGGAAAAATTATTTTCTGGTCAATAATGTAGATGGCATTACAGAAAAGCTATGAAAAACTGTTTAAAGATAATATAACATCAGATTATAATTAGCAAAAAATTGACTCATTTGGTTGAGTCAGAGTTTAAATATTCAATTATTTGTATTTATGGCAGAAAATGAAATTATCTAAATAAAAGTTTTACTATCAAAGAAAAATCATTTCTATCTACCAAAATAATAAAACAAGATGTCAGTGTGGAAGAGTACTTTTAAGTATAATCATCATTGCAATATGGAAAAAATCTTATTTATGCTTATGGCTTTCTCAATAAGATGTGCTAAAAGTCATTAAATAGACAAAAACCCATTATTTTGCAGCCATGTAGTGCATGCTGTATCATGGAATATGTTTACCATGCAACAATGCTTTGATCTCCAGAAGTTCCTGTAACATAACATAGACTGAAAAGAAATAACAAATTAATACAATTAAATTGTAATTATTCAGTGAATAAATCCTCACATGCATCTAGAAAAATCTGTGCTAGTAAAATAGCTATATTATGAATTATTAGTGAACTTTGTCATTCATCTAAAGAATCTAGCCTATTAAATTGCAAAAAAAAAAAAAAAAAAACAGTTTCAAGATTTAATATACACATAAATTTAAGATACCTGATAATAATATAAATGCCTAAGTATTTAAATAATATTAAGAAATTATATTATTTTAATATTTTATAAAGAAATTGTCATTTTTCTTTCTAAAATTTTAAATTTTCAGAAAAATATTTCTGCCTCTTGTGAGAGAAGATGAACATTTTCATTTAAAATGAGAATGTTTTTCCTATAAGCTATATTTTTTAATGTTAACATTGAAGTGATTATGTTGATGTATCTGAAGCATTTGTCAGATATTGTCAAACTGTTATTCAATAAAAAATAATTTCATACATAGATAATAATGAAATAAAGTAAAAATAAAACTAATATTTAACCAGAGGATGAATATATATCTGACAAATACACATCTTCAAACTCCATAATGAACATATATATATATATATATATATATATGTGTGTGTGTGTGTATATATATATATATATATATATATAGAGAGAGAGAGAGAGAGAGTAATTTATAATGATTTTTTTATTTAAAAATACATTGTTAATTTAATTATATTAATTTATGCATATTTTTATTTCCATATAAATATTCATCTTTCTTTTCAGATTAATTACTTAAGGGTAGATAATATGTTAATCATCATTCTCTATATATATGCTAACATAAAACACAAAAAATAATAACAGGAAATAATCAATAAAAAAGACAGAAAAATTAAATGAACATGTCCTTAGGATAACCCCTTTTTATATCTTTTACCAAAGTATTTAGCGTAAAAAATGCATTAGGAAATTAAATTAGTACTTGAAAAAGTCATTATTATTGAAAAACTTTAAACATTACTGAGTTATTAGTTTGATCATCATTACTAGTTAAAAATTTGACATTTAAAAGTAATTAGAAGGCGAATTATTTCCATCATGCAATATTAAATATTGAATGTATAAATTCTCAGTTTTATTAAACTTTCCAAATATATTCGCTGTTAAGTGTAGCACATAGATCATTACATAAAACAATGTTTTGAGTGATATTATTTTATTCTTTTGCCAGGTTTTGTTGGCCTGACCAGTGACAGTACAACATGTAAATTGAATCTTGTAATTTATATTTATAAATACTGAATATAAGGTGAAGCTCCAACCAATTAAGCTATTCTCCCAAATGCAAAGGTCAATAGAAATTTTATATATTTATCTATGAGTGTCCTTCACATTTCTCCATGTTTTTTTAAGATCAGTTACATTAGATTGACTTATGAGATTATTTACCATTGTCATATGTGTACAGTTTGTATTTGTTTTTGTAAATTTTTCTCCTTATCCAATATTTTTATCTTTTTCCTTTTCTAATCATCAGTTTGTGTATTTTTAATTGCTTTTCAATAGGGTAAATAGGTTTCACCAATATAGATCCTTCTTCTTTTACATAATACTTTGTATATGTTATTTCTGTATTTTAGCTTTAATATTTAGGTTTTGTAAAGATTAGGATTCTTCATAATCAATTATAATTCTGGAACACTGTTGTATGTTATATTGATTTTAGATTTTCTTTAGTTTGTCTTCTAGTCCTGATATATATGAATATACTTACATTTACTTATAATTGTTTTTTTTTATGTTTCCTTTTACTGTATATTAAGGTTTTCTTAATAACTCTCGAAAGATAACCATTCTTCATAAGAGTTAGTTCTCCATAGATCTTATTTTTTCTAAATCACAGGTTTATAAACAAAATGGTTTTTCCACTTTTTCATGGTGAAGGTATAACCAAATGTGTTTCTGGTATGATTAAATATATAAGTTAAATATTTTCCTGTGTATGTGGGCACTTTTTGACTATAATTTTGATTTGGCCATAGAAAAGTTTTGTCACAAAAACATTTAAAATGCTAATTTTGGTTCTTCTGATTTTATTGTGAACTTAATTTTAGGGATATGCTATTTTAGAAATTCAGATTGTTTATAATAGTGCTTTACTTGATGGTCATTCAGAAAATGTATCACTAACATTGTAAATCCTGACTTTAGCTGGATACTAAATAGTAGTCATAGAAGTACATTCAGATTCTTTCAAGTAAATTAGCCACTTCTTGATTTTGTTAAAAAAATTATCTCATACTGTAAGTATTTTGTTGTAATGCTGAATGTTAATAATTCTATTATAATATCAATATAAAGAATTGATCTGGCTATAAGCTATTACTGTCCTTTTTTTTTTCTTACAATAGGCTACATTTCATCATAAAGTACAAGTGTGAATAACATTTTACATTAAAGCTTACCAATATGTCAATTTAATCAATTTTCATGTTTTTAATTCTACAAAATGCTTAGAATCCCTGTCCCAAAATTGTAATTTGTATGCCAAAGGAATAAGAACTCTGAAAAAATAATTTTTGACAAAGTGAATGTTTAGAACTAATGACAGGTATTAATTGAACATGGTTCTTAAGGGTTTTAGGTAAACCATAAAGATAAAGAATATCAGTTAATGACCATATTGCATTAAGATCTTTTGTTAGTTTAGACATTCATCTTGCCAAATTTGACATTTCTTCTCAAAGTTCTTAGTTTAGTTGGCATTGTAATCACAGTCTGTGTATAGTGGATTTGGTAAGCCTTGATGTGGAAAATTTATTGATTAATGTATTATGTGATAAAATATTATCTATTATAAGGGAAAAAATGAATGGCAATAATAGCTTACAAAGCAGAATAATTCTTGGATTGAGAATATAATGGAATTATTGACATTCTGCATGACAATAACATAATTTTAATACAACTTGAAATTTTTCAAACAAAATTAAGAATGGCTATGAGTTTACCAGTTTCATTCCTAATTAGTAACAACCATGTTCATAAATTACTACTTCATTTAGTGATGAAATATATGGGAAAGTGTTATTACAAACATTCTGGACACATACCAACAACATATTTATTTCAAATAAATTATAATAGAATTCAAATAAGAACAAAAATTGGCATTCTTAAATTTTCTTGTATTAAGACTCTCTATTGTGGCAACTCAAAACTACAGTTTACATAATCAAAAAATACTTACCATATGCATCCATTCATAATTGAAGCACATAACAAAGCAAAGCATAATAGTCCTTCAGCTGTCATTAAAACATCTTATTAATGAATAAAAAAAACATTAAATAAATAAAAACTATAGGTACTGTAGTATATTCACACATACAAGAAAAAACAGACAAACTAAAAAAAATTTGCAATCAATATAACATCAGAGCAACTCTCCAAAACTGTATCACACTATGAGGAATCAAAAAATCTGTAAAAAAACTAACTAGAAATGGCCAAAAACAAAAATTGTTATTATAAAATGTCATGTGTTTATACCAATCACTACATTGAAAAGTGATTGTAAGAGCACAAATAGATAATTAGAAAAACATGCATAACTATGTTCCAATAATTATGTGTTTGATTGGGAAATTATGACAATATTGGATGGAAAAGAAAATGTACAAAAAAAATACAAAAAAAACTGGTCATGTGACAAACACAAATGATTCCCATAAGTCAATCTAATGTGAAAATATATAATGTCTGAAAACTACTAATTAACCTTGTTTTTTAGGTGCCAAGATTTCTAAATAGAAAGATTACTTATAAAAATCTTAATATTACTAATTATAATCCTTTAAATTTCTACCATTATCTTTCCATAACTCCCAGTGGATTGCATGATATCTCAGCTTACCTGGATATTCATGGAATATTTTGGAATGAGTTTAAAAAAAAATAAACTTAATTAGTTAATAAAAAAATAAGGTAACAATTTACTTACAATAAATAAATAAAATATAAAATCATTGCTTAGACTTTTGCAACTTCTACCAAATAAATACAATACAATATATCAAAAAAAAAAAAAAGAAAAATAATAATAATTATAAACGTTAAACTTAAGATCATATGATTAAATATAAATAATAGAAATGTTTTAAAAATTTAACCATGGTTTCCTGCAGATATCATAAGTTTAATATACATGTGCATATCTTTATTGATAGTATATATGAATTCAGTCCTGATTCAAGAATTGGTGATAGCAAACACTGTAAACGAGTCCCATTTAAAAAAATATATGGTAGATCTTATATCAGAATTCATTCCGTTTTTTTTTCTTACAGCATGGTTTACTTTTTAAATAAGGTTCTGCTGCATTCTGTGCAACTTCAATATTTGTCAGGATCATCATCATCATTATCAATCATTATCAATCCACTGCAGGATGAAGATCTCTCCAAGTTCAATCCATCTTTTCCTATCTTTAGCTTCTCTTCTCCACATTACCCCTGCACACTTTCTTATTTCATCCATCCAACTCACATGTGGTCTCCTTCTGGGACTTTTTAAATCTCTTGGACTCCAGTTTAAAATTTCAATTGTCCATCTGTTATCATTTCTTCTAACAATATGTCCAGCCCAACTCCACTTGTCTTTTTAATTTTTTCAATGAGGTCGGTAACACCTGTTTGTTCTCTTACCCATACATTGCGTTTTCGATCCCATGCAACCTCCATACTTCTTTGAGTGGTCTGAAGTCTCTGTATTGCTCTTCTATTAAGTGTCCAAGTCTTAGATCCATAAGTAAGAACTGGCAAAACACATTTATTAAAAACCTTCCTTTTCAAACACATAGGCATATTTCCTTTTAGTATCAAGTATTTCGACCAAAAGCATTCCAACCAAGTTTAATTCTATGATTAATTTCATCCATTATATTTCCATCTGTATTAATAATCTGACCAAGGTATTTGTAACTGTTAACTTCATCTAACTCATCATAATCAATCTTTATTTTCATATTTTGAGAAAATCTATTAAACATTACTTTAGACTTTTTAACATTTATCTTTAGTCCTACTTTCCTACTTTCATCTGATAACTCCTGCAACATTTCCTGTAGCTCTAAAGCATTATTTGCAAAAACAACTACATTATCTGCAAAATCTAAATGACTTAAATAATCTCCATTTACTTTTACTTCTTTAGCTTCCCATTTTAATCCATGAAATATTTCTTGCAGCACTGCTGTAAAAAGTTTTGGAGATATGGAGTCACCCTGTCTTACACCCTTTTCAATGTTGATTTTCCTACTATAATTATGTAATCTAATTGTTGCTGTTGCATTTTTATAAATATTCTTCAAAATATGACAATATCCTGGATCTACACCTTGATGATCCAATGCTTTAATCACTGAAGAAATGTTTTATAGAATCAAATGCCTTTTCATAGCCTACAAATCCTAAGCATAATGGCAACTCATATTCATTTGTCCTTTATATAATTTCTCTCAATACCTGGATATGATCTACTGTATTAAAACCACTTTTAAATCCAGCTTGTTCTCTTGGTTGGTGGAAATCCAGTGTTTTCTGTAGACAAGTTGTAATTATCTTAGTAAAAAATTTGTATAAAACTGATAAAAGACTGATAGGTCTGCAATTTCTAATATCTTCTTTATCACCTTTTTTAAATATTAATATTAATACTGCATTCTTCCATATCATCTGGTACATCTTTATCATTTAGACATTTGGTATATAACTTTACTAATTTTTTTTTCTATTCCTTCACCTGCTTCTTTTAATATATCAATTACAATTCCATCATTACCTGGAATCTTCCCTTTCTTCATAAATTTAATTGCATGTCTCACTTCCTCATTCAAAATTATGGGCAATTCAGAAGATATAATATGTATAGGAGGCATTTGTTCTTTATTATTATATAATTTTTGATACAAGTCTTCTATACATTTTATGATGTCATCTCTCTTTTTAGTAATAATGCCATCTTTTTTTCTTATTGCAGATATAAATTTCCTACCAATACCAAAATGTTGTTTTACACTCTTTAGGCTTTTATTCTCTTCTACAGATTTCCTTGCTAATTCACAATTATACTTTCTTATATCATTTTCAACTCTTTTCCACACCATTTTACAAAATTCGAGATATTCAATCTTTTTTAATGCATCATTGTTGTATATCCTCATGTTCCTTTTTTTCTTCATAAATTCTGTAGTCTCAGTAGAAATTTTACTAGTCAATTGCTGCTTTTTTTCTACCAGCTATCTTTGTTGCAGTTTTTAAAAGTGTATCGCTTATTTTCCTATTAATGCCATTCAAATCTAAATCATGTTCAAAATCTACTAATACTTAAAACTGATTTCTAAGTTCTAACTTAAATTCATTAGAATGTTTCTGAAGATTAGGAATATCAACTGTAAATATTGCTTTTTTTAATAATTTTTGTTTCTCTAGTTTTGCATTAACATGTATCTTACATCTTACTAATTGGTGATCACTTCCTGTGTTAAATTTATTAAGAACATTACAATCTTGAAATATGTATTTTCAGTTAGTCAAAATATAATCCAAGTCTGCTGTACCTTCATTTGAATGCTTCCAAGTCCATTTCCTTTTAAAATTTTTCTCAAAAACAAAATTCATAATATAAAGTTTTTCTTTTTCTGCAAACTCCACAAGTCTATGTCCTCTCTCATTTCTATTACCATAACCAAAATTAAATACAGCATTTTCATCTTTCATTTGTTTACCAATTCTATCATTAAAGTCTCCCATAACAATTTTAAAATGTTGTTTATTTTGATCAAACATCTTTTGTATATCCATATAAAAATTTTCTACTACTTTATCATTATGAGAATTTGTTGGGACATAAACCTGAATTATCTGCATTTGGTATCTGCTATTAAGTTGTATAACTAATCTTGCCACTCTAACCAATACACCATAAATCTCCACAATGTTGTTTTTCCACTTTTTATTTATAATGAATCCTACTCCACTTGTATTTCCAATATTTGTGCCTTTATAGTAGAGTACATATCGACTTTTTAAATCAATTGTTTCTTCACCTTTTCTTCTAAATTCACAAAGTCTAATAATGTCCCATTTAATATAAGACAGTTCTTCTTCTAATTATTGCAATCTTCCTTCACTTGAAAGTGATCTGCAGTTGTATTTATCTAAATAAAAAGTCATCATCAAATGGCAGCCTGAGTCCAACAATCAGGGGATTCTTAGCACCCTCCACCTTCAGCCACCAACCGCTGCCTTGGTTGGTGACTTTTCAGCCTCCTGGGAATAAGGGCCATGATTTATTTTTGTCTGTCATGATTGTATATATTGAAAAAATATTCTTAAACTTGGTGGTAAAAAGCCAAAAACTCACCATGCTGGCTAATGCGTGTTTGTGAGCAGCCCATCCATGTTCATATACTTATATGAATAATCACATAGTAATAACAGCTGCAATGACAAGAACGTATGGAGTGGACATTAGGAAATTTACCCTGCTCAGTTCCTTTAAGGTCTCCAAGAGGAATCAAAGGGTCTCCTTTCAGTTAATAGCAAATTCCTTTCTGCAGCCTTTGTCAGAATACAATTGCATAATTATATATCTTATAACCAGTATGTTTAAAGTTTTATGGCTAGTCATGTTAAATAGTCTTCTGCTAGTTAATGGTGTCATATTTTATTTGGTGTTTGGAGTATTCAAAAATATTTTGAAACAATCAGCAAAGCACATCTAATGAAGTTATGCTGAAGGAAACCAGTGATTTCTTCTATTTGCATAGAATCAATCTTAACTGTTTTATTCTTGAATCAAGACATAGACTAGACTTCTTTTGAGACTATTTATATGCTCTCACAACATGCTTTAACACCTACCATATAAATCAAGTTTGTATTTATTTATATCAGGATGTTTATTAAAAACACCTTTAGCAAGAACTAACTACCAATTTAATATATATTTTCAAAAAAATGTTTTTTTCATAAAAATTTGCACATTCTTTAAATTATTTTAGAGATGATTATATAAAAAAATTGTTTTTTTATTTTATTTACAGTAATGATAAAAACAGAAAGAAAAATGAAACCTGATAGTACTTTGAAATTTGTTCTCTAATTTTCTCAATTTTAGTGCTTTATAATTGTAAATAATGTATTTAAATTTGCCACTTAATCTACTACAAGCAAGGGCAAATTATTTCTTTAATCCCCCATTAAGCAGGTAAATCTGAAACAGTTAAAAATATAATGTATTTTCATAAACTGAACAATTCAAATTTATTTTTCCATACTAAAATTTAAATAAGTAATATAATTTCTTTTTCAATAAATTATTTAACTTTTTTGCCTTTTATTCAGTGACATAGTTTATTAATTATAATTTTACAAATCACACTTCTTTTACTAAATATGTATAGTATGATTAACTTTATAGATGGATTCTCTTTTATTAAATATTTAATAATATAATTAACTCTATAGATCTATTTCCTTTTGATTTTTTAACAGGTGTACTTACATTATGCATGTATTATATATATAGTACATGCACACACACACATGATTATATATAATTTATTAATTAATCTATCACAGGTTTTATTAAACTTTTTTGACAATGCAGCTTTATAATATAACTAATTGAAACTGTTATTGAATTTGTTCTGTTACAAGTCCCCTCTCTTTAAAAATGAGATAATTGAATAATATTCTTCATAATCATTTTCATAGAATATTGTTTTATTAATATAGCAATATACTGTTAAACTTTTCTAAATAAATCACAATTAAATTCTAAGTGCTTTAAATGCTTGAGTGTAGACATATCCTAAATTGATCTAAGTGCTATCATAAACAATGAGTAGTGGACAGAAGAGTGATGGGTATAAATAGAATGTAAATTTATATAAATATATCTAAATGAATTAGATATTCCATTTTTAGAAAGGGGTAAGCATGGTTACTTTTTATTTCTGGAGTTCAAATTATTGGTGATGTACCATGCCTACTTTATCTTGCCCTTAAGTTATTTCTTTCTATGGACATTATGCTGGCTGATGTAGGCTCAAATGTATGGATGAGTGGGTTTTGATGTTCCAAAAATATGTATTTGTGTTCTGGATTGTTTTTGGCCTGTTTGTAAAAACATTAAAATTGGAGCAATCTTGTTGCAAAGCTGGCTCGTAATTCTCTATAGTAGACTGTTTTATGGCTGGCTTGCATGAAAGTGATCTTGTACATTGTCTGAGGGGTTGTTCAGTGGAGAGTTTATCTTTGTGGTTATTGATTAATCTATTTACAGATCTTAGTTATAGAAGCTAATTCTGTATGACTGAAAATATTTTGTTTATATTTCTGGAGACTTTATGGATATAAGAGAATAATATCCATGGCTTAGAGTCTGATAAAAAAAGGTTTGTTCTGATTTCATTGTAGAATTTGTTGATAATGTTAATGAATTACCTATACTTGAACCCAATAAGATATTAATGACTTATGTCTCATTGGTTTTAAATACAGGTTACTCATTAACATTAACAATAATTTCTACAAAAAATCAAATAAAACTTTCTCTACCAGATTTTAAACTTATGGATATTACTCCTTTATATCCCTAAAATCTCCAGGAACATAAACATAATATGCTCAGAGTCATATAGAGTCAGCTTCCATACTTTCCCCCCTATAAACAAGTTAATCAACAACTCAAATGATAAACTCCCCACAAATAACCCTACACACCATGTACAAGATCACCTGCACTTAAGCCAGTTGTAAGGAAGTCTACTACCTTGCAACAAGATTGTCCTATATCAATGTCTCTACAAAAGGATCAAAAGCAATCCAGAACACACACTCATCTATACATATAATCCTACATCATCCAGTCTTATGCTCATAAAATAAAATGACTCCAAGTGCAAGATAAAGGAGGCATGATACATTGCCAATAACTTGAACTCCATAAATAAAAAGGCATCCTGCTTCTCCATTTCTAAAAAGTAAGCAAACTAATTTATTTAAATGCAGTTACATAAATTTACAGTCTATTTATCCCTGACATCTTCTTTTCATTACTCATTGCTATGAAACCAAGATAATGAAAATGCTTAGCTTAATTTAAGATACATTTACACTGAAGCTTTTCTATTTTAGCACTATGAGTGCTTAGAATTTAATTAATATAACAATATATAAACAGATTGCATATGTCTATGATTTTACTGCACAGAGATTTCAGTGACTTTAGATATAAACAAATTCAACCATAGGACATTAAATATATATAATGAGCATGAATATTAGAAAGATTACCTCAGTTTTAATATTAATCAACTATTCACAAGTACAAACAATACTGCTATATGAATCCTTATTCTTTTTTGAGAGGCTGATAAATGCAATCCTTAAGCCTTTATCCTTTTTGTATCTTAGAGGCTGACAAATCCAACAAACATTTGACCTGTAGTTGGTTTTTTTGAGGCTTACAAGATGGATGAGGTGACTACTTGACAAATGTATTTAGGCAAAAATGTCTGGCATATATACACTCCAAAATGTTATATGACAAGATAGGGCTCGTGTACATGTTCAATTCCTTATCCATTTCTAAAAATTAAACACATCTAAATAAATTTTAGCAAAACATTTCTTCCCATCTCACAGAATCAACAGTATTATTCCTTTCTTATTATTTATACTATGACCATATTTATCTACATTACATATATTTAATGCAATATTATAAATTTTATAAGACATACTTGTTTTTTAGCAATCTGGTAGTCACTTTTAGTATTATTATTTATTTTAAATTTTATGATTTTATTTTAAAATTTAATAATTTTTTCTTTCTTTATAACATTTTTCTCTTAAACAATTCCAAGTCATCAGTGAATAGGGCATTCTTTATCCTCTCTACATGTATCAATCATCGCATCAATTTAGATACTTTTGCAATGGCAATGGTGTCTCCTCCATGTTGACTTGAGACATGTTTTGCCTTTTTTTAAGTGACTGCTAATTTCTTCATGTTGTAATAAATTACATTCTTTCTGTTTCTACTGCTTTTTTCTATTTCCATACTATTTCCTGTATGTGCTGAACTTTCAGATGACTTTTCCCAGAGTCCTGTTAGTCCTGGGTTTGAGTAAATTTTAGATTCTTGTACTGTTTATGTTCATTCAATGTTCTCTGTGCTTCTTCTTTTTTGCCTCAATGTAGAAAATATTTGGTCATGGTCATTTTTTACTTTAATACATCATCTAATAGAAGACTTGCTTTTTAAACTTAATGTCCATTTAGTGTGGTAAATTTGATTACCACATTTTCTATATCTTTTTGATTTTGGAAATTCATGTCAAGGACAATTGAAAACTCAGTCACTTGTTTTATGGTTTTCCAGTCTGTGTTGATAATCATCTACTCCACTCTGGAAGATAAATTATATTGAATAATCTTTATAAATTAACTTTCTGTCATGCTAGATGCAAACAATGTTCTCAATTTTAACACTTGCCTTTGAAAGAATTGGTATAAATTTCACCTCTTATACATAATCTTTATTGAATAATATGATATTTCATTCTGACTTGATATTCTTTTGACAAAAGGTAATTTAAAATTTAGTCTCTATATTCAAAATAGGATAATGGCTTTTTTAATCAGTGAATTACACCACTCCTTAACAATTCTTAAAAATGATTACAGATAATAGCCACTTGTTATCTTTCCATTTTAACTGGTCTAATTAGAAATAATTCTCTAAATTTTTAAAGTGTTCCATAGAAGTCTCTCCGGTTTCATCTGTAAACACCTGAATTTTGAGGAATTGATTAATTCAACTAAAGACCTCATAATTTGTACTCTATCCTGTGATTGTTGTAGATACATAGCTCTTTTTTGGTTTTATCATCCTCATGTTCTTATTTTTGCTATCTTTCTGAGATTCTTTTGTCTGGTCTGCAAACCAGTTTCATGTATCTTCCATCAACTTAGCATAATTCATTTTATATTATTTTTGACATCAACTATTTCTTTATAACATTATAGCATTATCTCTCTTGGAATTTTTCTTTGAGTAATAAATTTTGATCATCTCTCTTCACTTCTGCCTCAATTTTTCTGTTTTTCTACTATACCTGTAACTTACTTTCATTAGACTCTAATAGATTTTTGGATCACTTCCTCTAAATCAGTGTGTAATTTTTTTATCAATTCCATTTTCTGTTGCACTTGCTTTTTTTGTATTTGACATGATATTTTCAACTTCATGCTGCTTATAGTTTCTTGTACCTTCTGAAATTTATTTTTGTGACATTTCTTTACTTTTTGTAGCTTTTCTTTAAATTTATCATTTATTTTTATTACTTTTTTTCCAAATTCACTATAATTTTTGTTGCATTTCTTTATTGTTGCACTTTCTTAAATTCTACATCTGTTTTTACATGATTTTTTAAAAAATTAAATTTTGCATCTTTTTTTAATTGCATTTCATTAAATTTTGTATCTCTTTTTTGTTGCATTTGTTCCATAAATGTGCACTGTATTTCAACATTAAATGTGCATGGGGTTTTTTTTTAATCTTTTTCACTGTTTGAATGGATTCTTGCTCTATCACTTCTTCAATCACTGATTTAAAAAAAAACTGTTAAAGTTCCATCAATAGAAAAAATGTTAAATTAAGAATGTTTTTTTTTTTAATCTTTCCAAATAGGAGGAAGTTTGCATGTATCATCTCGCTTATTGATACAATCTGGCCTTTTAAGTATCTCAATGGCTTAAAAGGCCAGATTGTATCAATAAGTGAGATGATACATGCAAACTTTCTTCTATTTGGAAAGATTTTTTTAAAAAAACATTCTTAATTTAACATTTTTGCTATTGGTGGAACTTTAACGTTTTTTTCAAATCAGTGATAGTAGTGCCTCTACAACTGTCTTTCTATCTTTTATCACCCAGTAGATGACTTGTGTAATCAAGTCAAAATGTTGGTATATTAATATTTAAATGTTTTAACATGGATAAACCTGAAAAATATGTCTTTTATGTATGCAACTCATGAAAATCTTCATATCAACATATATATAAGGTTTATAAGTTAAATATGCACACAAGTCTTAACCCTTCCTATGCAATTCTTTCCAATATAGTGTGATATACCTTCATTTTATATTATTACTATCCCTGCATTACATATTACTTCTATCCGAATATTCTGTTGCTTATTAAACATTCATGTGATTACTTAGACTCAAATTTTTCCTTTAATAAAATGTGAGTATATATTTTTTTTATAAATTCTAATCTTACTTCTTATTCCAAACACAAAATGACAATTTAGATATATATTGAATGCAACTTTCACTATTATATTCCATTATATGCACAACTCACTTATACTTAGTATTTGATGCAATATGTAACTGTACAGAAGTGAAAGTAAATAGAAATGAGGGTATGTTCAGGCCACATGTTGATGTGCCTAAATCATAACACATTATTAAAGGTAATAGATTTAAATATAGTAAACATATTTTATTACAAACAGATTTAAAAAATCTCATATACATATTGTTAATCTTGACAATAATGATCAAATAATCTATTGCTAATAGTTGAATAGAATTACTTTAAATGTACTTTTAATTTATTTTAATTTAAAATTAATATTCAACTGTCATGTTTTCTTAATAGAAACTTACATCTGTAAATCTTAACATTGCTAATCATCATCATTTTACATTACTAACATTATCTTTTTATTTCACCAAATAGATTGCACAATTTCTCAGTGAATATTTGTCATATGAAAATAAGCTAACAATTTATTTACAATAGCTGCAATATAAAATTATTGCTTATACTTTTATAATAGCTACCAGATAAAAACAATAAAATAATACAAAATATTGAAAAGAAAAAAAATAATAATAATTATAAATCTTAAAACTTAAGGCCCTACAGTTAAATATAAAGATCAGATCTTATCATAATAAAAATGACTTTAAACCATGTTTTTCTGCAGATGTCCAGTCATTTATTATATATGTGCATATCTTTATCAATAGTCTCTTCTATCAATACAGTCCTGATTGTGATTATCCTTTTCAGGATTTGATGACTGTAAACTCTATAGATGAGTCTCATTAGAATGAAAGAAATGATAGGTCTTGTAGCAGAGTCCCCTCTTTATAGAATTCTTTTCTTCTTTAAAAGAGCACTGTTGCATTCTATGCAACCTCACTATTAGTCAGTATGCAATCACATAATTACAAATGTTTTGGCCAGTCTATCCAACAAAATTAAACACTTCTGGTAGCTAATATTTTCATACTTGTAAGATATATGAATATTGAAAAGTGCTTTAAAAATCAGCAAGGCATAATTATTAAATCTATGTTCAGGAAAATGCTTTAACCACTGATTTCTTCTTCTTCATGTAATCAATATGCACTGCCTTCTTTTTCAGTCAAGTCTTAGACTAGATTACCATTATTTTTCTTTGCAGAACTATTTATATGCTCTTACAACATTTTTATTACTTAATATATAATATTAATTTATATCAAGATGTTTATCAAAAAGCATCTTTATCAACTAATTACCAAATTTAATATATATTTTTATAGAAACATGATTTTCATAAGTATTTTCATAGTCAGTACATTACTTTATAAATGATTATATAAAAATATTTTATTTATTTATTTACAATAATGTTAGAAAGAAATAAAAATAAATCATGATTGAATTTTAGTACTTTATAATTTTTAATAATGTATTTAGATTTGCCATTCAATCTACTACAAGCAAAGGCAAATTATTTCTTTAATTCTCCATTCAGCAGGCAAATCTGAAAAGGTTACAAAATACAATACACTTTTATAAACTATGCAATTCAAATTCATTTGCACACATAAAAACTTAAACAAGTTTTCTAATTTCTCTTCCAATAAATTATCTACTTTTTCTCTCTTGCCATTCTTTACATGAATTATTATTTTATTAATTATAATTTTAAAAATCACATTTCTTTTACCAAATATTTGGTAGTATGATTGAATTTTTAGACTGATTCTCTTTTATTAAATAATTAATAGCTAGATTAACTCTATAAATCTATTTTCCTTTAGTTTCTTAAAGTGGTATACTTAAATTATCCATATATTATATCCAATATGCATATATATATATATATATATATATATATATATATATATGGATATAATATATGGATATATTACTATATATATATATATATATATATATATATAGTAATATATAAATTTATTAATCTATAGAGTTTTTTATTAATTTTTTTTGCCTGTGCAACCTTGTAACATGACTAAATTGTGCTAATATTGAATTTATTCTTTTACAAAATATAAATAAATAGCTGGTATTTAATCTAATTTATTGCATGAAAACACAACTTAAACATCCTATACTTGTAATGTAAAGCACTAGAAAAATTTCATTTAATAATCCTCTAGAAAATTTTAAAAATACAATGGCAAAATCATAACACCAATCAATATATTTCACAACTTGCTGTATGTTATATATTAGAGTCTACTATATGTAGATACCTTTATGGAATTTGGCAGATAAAATGAATCACTAACATAAAACTTCCTTAAAGATATTTTTATTATAAATTTGAGTGTGGATTTTGTGAAAGAATTAAGACCCATTTCCATTATAATAATTATCTCAAAGTAAAAAATATTCAAATGACTTTAGTGTTTGAGAGTTCATAAGAAGTTTGAATGCCAGAACACCAGCATTGGAAATGATCCTAAGACCCCCATATTCCATAGTCTGATACTCTTCCACCATAAAGGTTCAAAGTCATATTCAAAAAATACAATATTGTTTTCTTTGAAAAGATATGACAGAGAATACAATGTATTGGGAGTCACAATTAGACTTGATGTTTAAGTATTTCAGAAAGAAAAGTTTTCTATGGAAATAAAAAACAGCATCACAAAGTATCAAGTAAATAGTAAAATGAACCAGCATCTTACATATGCGGATATATTTATTTCTGATGCACAGATTGCCTTTATATAGTCATCACACAGCTCCATTTCTATCTTCTTTGTTTTTAGCTAGAATGATCAAATTCATTTAGAAGTGGCTGGCGTAGTATATTAATTAATTAAAAAAGAAATAAATGTTTTCCAGTTTTATTTGAATAAATCTTTTATAATGATTTACTATATTTATTAATTGAAGCAGGTTTTACTTTAAAAGAAAGATTAAAACATTTTCTGAGGAAGTTGATTTCTTGGTTTTTCCTTTTTTCCAAATAAAAATAAAGTTTAAATGTATGGGAATAAATAAAGAAATTATTCAAAATAAAATTCTCTGAATTTAACTTTTATATTTAACCTTAAAATTTATTTATTCTTAAAATCACTTTCATGCGTGAATAAAATTCTATTTATTAAAGACATTACTGTTGAAATATGTTTGTGAAACAACTTTATTACCGTTAGAAACATTTACTTTATTTAAAGCACAGACAATTTATAGAATGCTATGCCCATTTACCATACGTTTTCTTTTCAATTGAATTAACTTCCGGTATTAATTCACTCGATGTTTGTGTACTTAAAATTTCAAAAGACGATTTTAAATTTCACAAGGTAGTTTCTGCATTTTTAATATATTAAATTTAGCATAATGAACACAAATCTCAGCGCTTAAATTATATAAAAAATTGAAATGTTAATAAAAATATTACCTCACCCCAAATGCAAGAGATTTCAACATTATTTATAACTATTACTTCTAGGTATTTTTTATAAATATATTTTAATATTTAATTATTAATATGTTGTATAATTTTTGTCATTACTTTGTTTACAACTTGTTTATGATAGTATTCTATAGAGAGACGCCATTACTATTGCAAACTCAACTGTAATTATTTATGAAAGGCAGACTTAAAAGAAAACACTCTCCATGTTCATTGGTCATTTAACAGAATATAATCTTTTCCTATTTTTTTTAAATTTAAATTTTAATTGACTCCTTTTAAATTGATTTGACTAAACCACAGTATGGTTATTTCTTTACCCATAAATCATAGCAACATGATTACCATTTCAAATCTTATGATTCTTGCACTTAGTATTATTTCTTCTTATTTCATGCCAAATACTCTTTTCATTTCTAAAACAAAATTGAATATAACATTGTCTTTTTATAACTTTAATAAGTTTAGAATTATCAGTTAGTGATTGTTGGTGCCACTTTCTGTATCATATTTTTCATCAATTGGATCTATTTTTGGAACTTATGCTATTTCTGACTTGTCTACAGATTATAAGCATATTTTAGACTCTTCTATAGTTTCTGTATCAATTTGGACTTTTTTTATTGCTAATCTCAGCCTCTTTATTTTATTTTTTCTTGAAACATTTTATTAATTTTTTTATATAATGTTTTTGATTTTTAATTTATTTATTTTTTGTATTAATTTTTAATTTTCAACTTTGCCCTGCCTTTATTTCACACCATTTTTGTATTAATTTTTTATATCATTCTCTCATTATTAATTTTGTTTTTTGTTTTAGGACAACACTATTTCATTCTATTTTTTTTTTCATAAATGCCTAATTGTTATTCATCTTTATATTTCATCAATTATATTATTCTTTCAACATTTTCTTGTATCAATTTCTTAATAAATAACTTTGGTTGTAAACATTTTCTCTTCTCACTTTTTCTTAATTTCTGTAGCAGTTGTTGTTCCTGAATTACCATTTCAGATTTCAGCCTCATGAACAGTTATTAATTTAATATATTATATTTTTTTCTTAATTGTCATGTTTATATCATTAGATTGAAATTTCCATCTTTTTTTAAATCATTTTGGGGATTATTTGACTATTGCTGTGTATCAATCATATACCATTAATTTGGTTTTTGGATTCTATACTCAACATATTTCTATACCCATCTCTAGATTCATAATCTCAATACTTATTTTTTAATTGCTTTTATTTAGCATAAACTCTATTTGTTTGTTTGTTTGGATTAAATGTTTTAATAAATTTTTAATATACTTTTAGTAAATGGATTTTTTTCAAATTCTGTACACAAGCTAGAAATCAATAATAATGTAATATGTCAATAAAATATTTTAGGGTTGTCCACTTGTTTATTCATTTTAACATCATTGGCAGGCTAAATTTCAGCCATGTTGATATTGATTCAGTAAATTTTCAATAATGCCTACAAGATAGTGATATATTGTTTTTAAAGAAGTTTTTAGTAAATTTGTTGAAAGTTATAATTGAAACAGAAATTTTTAAAAAAATTTAATTCTTCTTGATTGTAAAAATTGATTTTTTTTAAATATTTTTTTCATAAACAAAACAATATTGCAAATGATTTTTAATGTGTGCAAATTTCCTTTCATATATTATGATATTCTTTATAATCTACTTAAATTTTAAATTGAAATAATTACAAAATCTTTTCAAATACTAAAAACATAAAAATAATATATATAAAAATAGTTTATAAATAATGTTTTTTTTTAATTTGTATTAAAAGACTAAATGTAATTGTTTTCTTCAATTATAATTTGAGTTTTTATTTTATATTAAATATAAAAACCCAAATTATTGTTGAAAAAAACAATTATTTTTGGCATTTTAGTGCACATTAAATAAAAACAAGTTTTATAAAAATATTATACTTATTATTTAAGGTTTGTTCATGTTTGCTTTTAATTTAATGCTGATTTATTTTTAATAGTCTTATATATAATGACTAACTGTGACCATTACATTTATTTTCTTTTTACTTTTCAAATTTTTACCTAATAATTTTATATTTTGAAACATCTATCTGACATTTTATTTTGATTGTAGTTGTAAAAAATATCACGCATCATGATAAGTCACCGAATATGTAACAATATTCAGAATGCTAAAAAATATTTAACTGATGAAATCAGAAAACATGTACATATACTCATATGTTGTTATATCAAATATGTAATGGAATGCAGAAGCCTTCAATACTCTCTTATATGTGTACAGTTTTACATTGGGATTTATAATAAAAAAAAAAAACTATACGAAATGCATATTGAATAAAAACATATACTGATGGTGATAATAAAAAATTGATGAAGATGTTGACTATTAGGTATGTACATGCATATATGTATGGAAATAATTAATATATTCTTTTAACTTTATACATATACCCAAAAAGATGAAAACATCTAAAATCTTTTATTAATGACAATTATTCCATAAATTACTTTAAGCTATGCACTCACTGGAATGTATATAAATAAATTTTCAGCTTATGGAAACATGAAATCAATATATTAATGAAACAAAGTATATATATATATATATATATATATATATATATATATATATATATATAACATATTATTATTACTATTTGCGGGATATTCCGTGTAGTGAAAAAGCTAAATGCTGACATTTTAGTACAATATCAAGTACCTTCCTCAGAGTGTCCTCTTTCACAAATCATAAGAATGCATGTGAGATTTAAAACCGTTTTTATCATTTTCTTTCTCCTCATATTTAAATTCTATTGGTTGAGAAGTTTTACAATTTATTTTCTCTTCCAATAGCTTCTTCCAAATGTTGTTAATCTTCTTTAATTCACACCTTTCATTTATGCTCTTGGGCCTTTTAAAATTCTCTATAGATTCTCTTAGCAATCTCTGGTCATATTGTTCAATTTTTGCTAAAATATTTGTTTTTTCAAAATTGATATCATGATTTGTTAATTTTATATGAAAATAAATAGCTGATGAATTGGATTTTTCTCTCACTGCCAGAATGTGTTCTTCCTTTCTAATATTTATTCTATGATTAGTCTGTCCTATATGTGTATGTGGACAGACCCTACATGGAATTTCATATACACCACGACACTCCAAAGCAATTTTATCTTTAGGAAGTGAAAATATTTCACTAATTTTTTTTATAAGTAGTGTAAACTGTGTGAATATTATTATTCTTTAAAATGTTACCAATTCTATCAGTTACTCCTTTTATATATGGCAAAATTGTCTTAATTTTTGATGTATCAAAATCTTTTTTCTTTTGATATGTATAAGCCCTATTAATAATGTAATTAAAACCATTATGAAGAAGCATTTTACTAGTAGCAAAAAGGTCCCGGTGAAAATGGCTATCATCAGAAAGTCTTTTTGTTCTATCCAATAATGTCTTTGCCACTGAAAATAGTTGTGCAGGATGATGATGAGAGGAAAAATGCAGATATCTCTCAGTGTGTGTTGGTTTTTTATATATATCATGGAATAAAGAACCATCTTCCCTTCTTTCAATCAAAACATCTAAAAAAGGTAATTGATTATTATTTTCTATTTCCATGGTAAATTTAATATTGTTGTGAAAAGAGTTTAAAAAATTAAAAAAGTCATCAAGAGCATGCTTACCATGAGGCCAAATAACAAAGGTATCATCAACATACCTCAGCCATATAGATGGTTTTTTAACTGCTAAAGTCAAAATTTTATTTTCCAAATCCTCCATAAAAATAGAAGCTAATGCTGGCGAAATTGGTAAACCCATAGTTAGACCTGATGTTTGTTTATACATCTGCCCATCAAAAACAAAAAATGTATTCAATAAGCAGTGTTCAATCAAAACCACAGCAAAATTAGGCAACTGAATATTTGTTAAAACTTGAATTGCTTCATTTACAGGTACACTAGTAAAAAGTGAAACAATGTCAAAACTTACCAAAATATCATTCTTAGTCAATTTAATATCCCGGATAAACTCAAGAAAATGATTAGCATCTTTAACGTATGATGACATCGTTGTTAAATGCGGCTGTAAAAAAGAAGTCAAAAAACAAGCTAGTGTCTGTGTAGGTGAACCAACTGCATTTACAATCGGTCTCAATGGATTATCTGGCTTGTGAATTTTTGGTAAACCATATAATTTCGGATAAAAAGAAGATTTTTTCCCTGGGAGTAAGCTGTATCTTTGTTTCTAAATCTAGATTAATAGAATAAATTAATGCTTTCGTTTTCTTTTCAAGATAAGTCATAGGATCTCTATAATTTTTTTTATGAATATTATCATTTAATAAATCATGTATTTTTTTTTTAAAATAATCAGCCTTATTTAAAATTACTGTAGTATTACCCTTATCTGCCAGAAGAATAGTAACAGATTTATATAGAAAGAAACATATTTCAAGAATAGTAATAGATTTGTCATTTTTTAATGCAAACAAAGCTCTTCTTTCATTAATTGATAAATTAGTTTTAGGTGGTTTTGCTTTATTTAAAATATCGTATATTTTTCCCCTCACTATATCTGCACCCCCCCCCGCAAGGTATTTTTGATAAACTACTTTCTACTATGCAAATAATATATATATATAATACAAGAAATATTAAATCATAAATACAGAGCTAAGCTCATATTTTATTTGATAAATATGTCTGATTAAATATAACAAGATACATAATATTATTTTTACAATATATATATATATCTGATGTGCACTATGAATATTAAATATACTTGATTTAATGCTTAAAAAATATTAAAATTAAACAAGCGCTTCTAAAGTGCTTATATTTTCTTATCCTGATCATCTCATGAAATTTTTCTTGTTGATAATTCTTAGACTTAACTGTTTTAAATTTGATGGTTTCCTTTTGTTTTTAAACAAAGATAGTAACTTTATTGACTTCTAATATATATATATATATTCCAGATTTTTCATAAGTAATCCAGAATACGTTAATCTATTGAGTTTTTTGAAATTACTAAAAATTAACTTGTTTTCTCCGAGTTTGAAACATTGAATTATAATTCTCAGAAGTCTTTTTAGTGTTAAGTAGAGATTGCGCTTCTTTTGATGTAACTTTTTAAGACCACTAATGACCAAATATGAGCTCTAGCCAATTATTAGGAATACAATATAACGACCATACTACTTTTTGCCCCTATGGATGGCTTTTAATTGGCAACCTGCTATAGTAGCTCATTAATTACTGATACAATTTTAAGGAAGCATTTACTTTTATTATTTATTTGAAAAGCTACATTCAACAACAAATCAACAAAAAGGAATTATTATCAACCTTTTAACTACGTGAATATTTAGAAAATTTGTTAAATACCATTAATTAATTTTATATTTCATTTTTAAAAAAAAAAACACAACTTTTCTTTTAATAACCAATCTTTATGAATTAAAAATATACTTAATATAAAAATTTTAATATGCTTTTTTAATTAATATTTCAAATATATATATTAGCATAAAAAAAATAAAGAAAATTTAAAAAAAAAAATAATGTAACTTATTCAATTTCTTTCTTTTACAGAAAACATTAAACTTTAACACTCTAATAAAAGGTTTTTTTTTAAAAATTATAACTATTTATTTATTTATTTTTGCATCAGTATATATATATATTCCGAATTATTACTTTTAACAGACAAAATAATTTAAATTTATTAATATTATTATAACATACTACAGGTTTTCAGACTAGAATGTCATATTGTATAGAATAACAAATACATGATTTTTATTCCAATTGAATGCATATGAATATATTGCAATAAAATAATAAACTATATTTACAGAATACAATGAATGACACAATCTGTGAATTATCTGAATATGACTGGTTGCTTATTACTATAGTTAACTATGACTCTCAATATTATCACGATAACATTTTTCTAACCTACATACAAATATTAATTAATACATTTTGTTCTCTAAACTATTTATCTAAAAGTAGAAGTCAAAATATAAAATAGAAAGAGCATCTATCAAATATCATATATATGGTATGTTTTTAATTTACACATTTATAACTAAATGTCGCAGCAAAATATTTTTTTTGCTTTTTTTTTACATTTTGATACCATTCAAGCATATATAATAAACAGAAATGAAACTATGAACTCACACTTCTCCTGTTCCCTTTTATGTCCACTCCATTTAACAGAAATAGTGGTAAAAAAAGATATGAAGTAAAGATTAGAAATATTGATTTATAGTATCAAAGATTTTATTACAATACAAAAATAAAATCGATTTACATTTTTTTAATTATTTGTATTAAAACCAATGGCTATTCTCTTGATAAAATAAAATTGATATATTATTATGAAATTATTTAGCTAGATAAAAATTCAAAATAAACAACATTCACTTTTATCACTATATATAATGTAGACAAACATATGTGGTACTTAGAGACTATGACAAAACAACTTGTTAGGAAATATATTTTCATACACAGGTCTCTATTACAGTTAATTAATGTTATTTACTCTGTTTACAACATGTAAAGATGTAAGTAGAATTTGGCTATATTCGTTTAGGATAATTCTTAATAATGAAATTAGTATCTTTACGCATATAAAAATTATAGATTATTTTGCTTATTAAGTCCATCTCTAAAATATTACGGCAATAATACATACTTTTCAGAAGTAATTTTTATAAAGTAAAACTAAGACAAATATATTTAGAATCAAAGCAGTTTTTATCTGTAAGGGCTAAATTTCATAGCTATAATATTTATTATCACAATGTGTTCTAAATACTATGGGAAATAGAATACATAACATCTTAAACATCTTTTTAAATGCCCTTTTTGCTACAGAGACATAAAACATATCCAAGTATTTGCAATCATCTGAAGTCTTTGCTATATATATATATATATATATATATATATATATATATATATATATATATATATATAAAACAATCAATTAGCCACATCACCGATCAATTTCAAGATAACCTAATTTAAAACATAACTAAAAGATTTGCTTATTTTCATATAAATAATTCAAGATATGATATATATTAAATACGCTATGGCCCATTATATATAAATAATTTTAAATTAATGTAAATGTAAGATATTATTATTTAGTATCTTAAACATCTATTTAATTGATTAGGTTTTATACACATTTTTCCCCAATAACGATTCATATGTCTCTTAACATCTGTTTCTTAATTAGTATCAACTAGTGTGTAGATTTTTAATTGTAAACAAAGTGAAATAAAAATAAAATATTTTTTTTTAAAGTTAGTTTTACTTTTTTTTTATTTTTAAGTACAAGAATAGTATAGTATAGTATATATATGTAAGCTAGATGTAATTGGAAAGGATTTAAACCCAGATTTGAACACGTTCCTCTCAATCATGCACTCTATCTTAAGAATACTAAAATAACTATGTTTTCAACAATTTATTTAAACATAAATAACTCATATATATTTTTAAAAAAGTTCTGAATAAAGTTTATGTATATTTGTTTCATTGCAAGTTCCAAAGAAAATGAAATATAAATAAACAGACATACGGCTTATAAATAATAAAAATAAAATCCTAAATAAAATTTATTTCTTCATGTTGCTTAGACAAACAATTCTGGCACAATACAAGCATAGTAGTTAAAAATAAATGTTCCTAAAATCAACAATATAGTCAATAAAATGTTTAATCAGCAATCTAAAGAAAATGTGTGTTTTTTTTTTTGTTTGTTTTTTTTTTAAATAAAATCATAGATCATAGCATATTATATTTCAGAGAGAGTATCACAGAAGACTTATCAAAAAATCTTAAAGTTAAGAAATGACGATTAGGAAAAAAGTCATTCTTGCTTTTTGCTTATTGCTGCATTTTCTTGGTTAATCTAACTGAGTAATTTTCATTATAAAAATTCTTATGAACACTGTTTTTTTTTTCTTTTTATATAAGAATTTTCAGGAGACCTCAATTTTTTTTACCTTATTTTTATCATCCTATTCCTTATGCAGCTGATAAGATAGGTATTCTTGTAATTGAAAATAAAATTATTTATAATAAATAAAAATAAGGAAGTATTCAAGGATTGTCATTAATTAAATTCAAATTTAATTGTTCTTTATGCAAGATTAAATATATGCATGTTTAGAAAATTATACTAAAGTGTATTTTCTCGTTTTTTTGTTTATGATATAATCTTAATCTTGATAATATTTTTTAAACTATTTGCACACACATAGAGTTAAAAAATGAATATTACTAAGTATTTAGATTAACATGCAAATAGTAAAGAATAGGATGTTTAAATAGAAAATAATTTTGTGAAGTGTCAAGATTAACAAATTGATTTTAATTAAACAACAATTAACCTAATTCTGTTTTTTATTTCATCATTATTTTTTATCTATAAACCAATCTTTTTATTTTCAAAAGTAACTTTATTGCTTATGAATAGAGGAATAAATAGTGAAGCAAATACAAAGTGAAAAATTAAACAAATTGCCTTGTATTATGATGAGCATTAGGACAGTTTGAGGTAAACGCACTCTTTTCAACAGACTTGTCCTTTTTCTAAAATTAAGAGTTCGGCATCTTTACTTGACAAAATATGAGCAGGGAAATAATACACATTCTCCAGCTTTCTGACCATTATGGTAGGGTTAATCTTTTGACTATCAATTGCCTGAAACGGGCACACCTAACCATGGCCAGAGCTGTCTTAGTGGTTTATGTATAGTGACTTTCAAACAGACCATGAAGGAAGCCCCCCCCCCCAGCACTGAATCAGAAACTACTCTGGCAACACCACCAACTTCCAGGTATCATTATAGAATCTTTCAGGGAAGATTAAGTGATCCCTCTTCCTGATAGCTCTGATCTTGCACAAAAGTTTGTTGTGTAATTTACCATTATTCTTCTCAAATAAGAATGGCATCTCAATGTCCAGACAATATAGTTCATCACGAATGACAGTCTAATTATTCCAAAGACTCCAGTTTTTAGACATTCATTCAGGTTAAAAATTCTTTGTTTATAGGATGTGATCCAACCATTGAGTATTGCTCTGAATTTATTTAATACCACACAACCAAAGAATAGATGCTGCATTGATTCATTTTCTCGATTGCACATTTATCAAGAAGAAAGTCGCAATTTATATAAAAACTATACTATGCTAGTTACTTAACTTTAAATTTCTTGCCAATTATATATTACCATGTATGCATACATGTTTACTATATTTAAATATCTACTAAAATATATATAAACACTTACTATTCATATATAAACACTAACTGAGATATTTAAAGTTAAGTAGTTGGCAAAATTTAATATTATTATTTTCCATCTGCCTTATATATATATATATATATATATATATATATATATAAGGCAGATGGAAAATAATATATATATATATATATATATATATATATATATATGGACTAATTTTATTTATTTATTGAGGTTGGCATATAGAAAATTCTAAATCTAGATAAAGCCTGCAAAGTCAGTTATTAATTTGTTGTTTGCTTGATTACATCATAGCTGAAATATTTTTAGTTCAAATATAAAGAAATTCTCATTACAGTTTCAATATATATATATATATATATATATATATATGTGTGTGTGTGTGTGTGATTAATCTAACTAACATTAATCTTAGTGAGCAGAATGTTCACTGTTAAATAAAGGTTTATCTTTTTGCCCTACAGTTCAGTCATTTTATCAAAAAAATGAATTTAAAATTCATCAGGATTTAGATAATTTTTCAAGAAGACTTAGATTAAGAGAATTTTTTGGAAACCAAGAATGTGATACTATTGGGAAATTACGATCTGATTGGACACACCACATCAAAGGAATGTGTTATTAGATATGTACATTGATAATGTATATCAGGATATTATTAATGAAATTAGACTTAAACAACATAGTAAGTATAAGAGTAATTTAACATTGAGAGAGATGAATGCATTACACAATTTAGTGAAAAGACAGGGTATTATTATAAAACCAGCTGACAAAGGTGGATCAATAGTAATTATGAATAAAGATGATTATGTTAAAAAAGCTCTGGAGCTTTTAGATGATAAAAATTTTTATGAGCCTATTTCACTAACCATTATTAATTCATTATTCAAGGGTATACTTTTTAGTTTAAAAGATATGAGAGCTAGGGGTCTTATAAATAATAATGTATATAACTTTTTAGTACCAACCAAAATTCATCCTAGTAGTTTTTATATTTTGCCAAAGATTCATAAACCTGGTTGTCCAGGCAGACCTATTGTAGCTAGTATTGGTAGTCCTACAGAAAATATTTCAGCATATGTTGATAATATTATTAAATTTATTCCACCATCATTTAATTCTTATGTTAAAGATACTACTCATTTTCTTTGTGTGTTAGAAAATATTAAATCTGAATTACCAGTTGATTGTTTTTTGGTTGCTTTGGATATTGTATCATTATACACAAATATACCTCATGATGATGGAGTTGAGGCTATTAAATGTGCTTTACAAGATAGAGAGTATGATCATGGTCTTATTACTACTATGGTTGAATTAATATATTTGGTTTTAAGAAATATTTTTTTTTACTTTTGATTCTAGATACTCTTTACAGAAACAAGGTACTGCAATGAGTACAAAGATGGCACCAAGTTATGCGAATATTTTTATGTCAAAACTAGAGTCCTCTATACTTGATAATGCTAAGCTGAAACCTCACACTTGGCTTAGATATATAGATGACATTTTCATGATATGAACACATAGTGAAGTTGAACTTCATAATTTTAATAAACATATTAATTTCACAATGAATTTTTCAAAATCAATTGCTCATTTTCTTGATGTTGAAGTTATTTACACTAATAGAGTTCTTACTACTACTACTGTATATAGGAAACCAACTGATAATAACCACTATCTACATTTTATAGTAATAATCCTAAACATTTAAAGGCTAATATTCCTTATAGTCAATTTTTAAGGATGAAGAGGATTTGTAATGATGATAAATTTCTTCAACAAAATAATAGTATTTTATATAATAGATTGCTCAATATGAGGTATCCTAAGACATTGTTGGATAATGCAGTAAGGAGATCTTCTTTAATTGATAGAAATAAACTTCTTTTATCTGAAAAGAGTAAAAAACAATTAGATGTTCCACCATTGGTTCTTACTTTTAATAGAGATTTACCTAATATTAACCGGATATTGGCGAAACATTTTAACATATTACAGTCCACAGATTATTTAAAATCTATTTTTTCTGATCCACCTAAGGTTGTATATCGAAAACATAGATCACTTAGAGATATACTTGTCAAAACAAATTTTATTAGTAGTTCTGTACAGGAAAAAGGATGTTCTCCAATGTGAGGATAAAAGATGTTTTACTGGTAAACATATTGTTGTGACAAAAGTGGTCTTTAGTACTAAGAATCATAATTTTAAATGGTATATTCCTAATTATGTTACATGTAAAAGTGTTAATTTGATATATTTGATAGAGTGTAGTAGATGTTTAAACCAGTATATAGGTGAGTCAGCAAATAGTTTACATGTCAGAATGACTAATCATAGATTTGACATTTTGCATAAGAATAAAGATAGACCGGTTTCAAAACATTTTAATTTACCGAATCATTCAATTGATGATTTGAAAGTAGTGATTCTTCAGGAAGGTTTTTCTTCTACAAGGGAAAGGAAACAAAAGGAGAATTTTTTTATTTTTAAATTCAAGACCTTAGAACCACATGGATTGAATTTGAACACTGGAACTATTACATCTCTGGGTTACCTGGTCTCCTAAATGATTTCTATATGTGAGTTTTTTATGTGAAAATTTTCTTATATGAGGTTTTTTATGTAAAGATTGGTTATATAGATGTTTAATATCTGTGTTTAATTGGTTTATAGATAAATAATTAGTTATTATAAATTATTGTACTTTGCACTAACTATAATTTTTGATTAAAATGTATAAGTATTTTAGTTTTTAGAAATATTATTGTGAGCACAGCTATTTTTTGTATGTGAGCATAGTCTAATTTTTCTATGTATGCACATATGAATATTTTAATTTTTAATTTTGGATTTTTTATTTTTATTTTTATATTTATTTTAATTTAAATAGAATTTAAGCTTGATTAGGAGGGAATATAGTTTTTTTTTTGTTTGAATTTTGTCATTGATTGGGTAGATATTCTGTGTTAGATTTTGTGACCAATCAGGGGGGTTTTGTTAAAAATTTTAATCTTTTACCAAATCTGTAATTTTTGATTATCACCATTTTACTGTGTATTTTTTTTCTTTCTGATGAAAACCAGTCCTCTGGTTGAAATATTATATTATTTATTGGATTTATAAGTCTTTTTTTGTTTTTATATGTATTTCCTTTGGTTAGTTTGTTATTTATTAATATATATATATATATATATATATATATATATATATATTAATATATATATATATATATATATATATATATATATATATATATTAAGCATTAAATCACCCCACATGGTTAAGAAATCCAGTATTGCCCTCTGTGAACTAATATAAAATACATTAGAGTTCATATTTCATTTTGATCTGACTATTTTGAAATATGAACTCTAATGTATTTTATATATTAGTTCACAGAGGACAGTACTGGATTTCTTAACCATGTGGGGTGATTTAATGTTTATTATTTGTATATTTATTTCAATATAGCATTATGCACTGGGAATATTACATATATAACAATAGTTTTTTTACAATACCAACTATGTGAAACAGGCAGAGTGAAGATCTCTAAATACTTCATATAAAAACTTGAGCTGCCCTCTTCAGTAAAAAAAAGGCTTCATATTTTTTTTCTATAAAATTTGATTGAATTGCAGTAGTATCTAGAGGGTAGCTCAATTATTTGCATTGACATTGATTAGAATGCATTGCTTTGGCTGCTATGCATTTACATATAGAAATGTATATATTAAATTACCACTGATAACTTTTAAAAACTAGATAATTATATCACACATTATAAGAGACATTAAAATTATTGCACAATATTAAAAATCTAATCTTGTTTAATGCAGGGCAATTGTTTTGAGATTAACATGCAAAATTAGTTGACAGTGAAATATTAATCTATTATTATTGTAAATTAATGCAGCAAACCCATAAAATCAAACTAAAGACATGTTAGATGATAAAGTATGAATTAAATCATGATGTAAAACGTTAGATTCTTCAAAATTAAGAAAAAGAAAACACACACACACACACATATATATATATATATATATATATATATATATATTGTAACAGTAGCTAGATTCAAACCCTGTTACAAAAAAGGGGAAAAGCACATACACATTACCCTCAATACAGGTATTTATTCAAGCTGTCATTAAAGTGTTAAAAATATATATAGAATTAGACATATATATGTGCGTGAATTAAATTTTGAATTCTTTTCTTTTTCTTTTAAGAAAATAAATGGAGAAGGGATTAGTTAGTAATCATTGTTTAGTTTAGAGTGTTTTATTTTTAAAATATTATAAATTGGCAAAAATACAGTTGTACACAAATATTTATATATATATTGTTTAGGAGTGTCTAAAATATTGATTTTAATTTCAATCGTATCTCAAATTAACGAGGGTAGCAAAAAGAAATACTGTATATGCCTTCAAGCAATTCTGGGTTGTATAACAATCATCAATTACTTCAAAAAGAAAAATTCCAAGAAAAGCCAAAGAATGTATTGCAAATAAGAAAAGATACCAGGAATGACGGCACCACAAGACAATGAGATATGTCAAACAAAGAAGTAAAAAGTAATTTGGAAAAGGAAAAAGTATTCAAAGAAAATGAACTAGATCAGAGATCTGATAAAATTCTTTTTTTCTGAGAAAGAACAAAGCAATTAAAAAAATTAATTAATTAGAAAAAAAGACAGTTGGGCAGTTAGATTGTAACCATTGAGAAGATAGAATCATAGAGATATATTAATGAAAATGTTTAAAATGATGGAGTAAGCACCAATACGTGAAGGGTTCTACCACCGGCAGCCGATGCGAACTGACTCTATGCCGCCTGCCTGCAGAAGAACCTGGGAACCTCATTAATAATCTGTATTGCTTAACATAAGATGAAATAGGAGTGAATCATTCATCCATAATAAAAATAAATTCATTTTGAAAATTACATATCATAGAGAACTTCTATTGTGATTCATCCATCACCTACATAAATCTTAATGCTGGACTTTGCAGAAAAAAACTATATCACGCTCTCATAAGGCAAACTTCAAATGTTACAAGCTCATGGAACTCAACCTGATATACTATATGATTCATTGTATTCTGATCCCACACCCCGGGGTTTGTCATGTAACATGAACTATATTTTTTTTATATATAACACAGAATTGCTTATGGCTACTCTCGTAATGACTCTATTAGATTAATTCGTGGCATGAAACTATTGTGTATAGCTATATACGAAATTTTTTATATATCAATTAATATTTATTTGTTCTAGATTAAATATTTTATTACTTCACTTATGGTTTAGGGAATTTATTATATATTTTAACTGGGAATGATATGAGTTTATTTTATATAGATTATGTTTAAATTTTAATAATAAAATTTTAGATATATTTATCTTGATGTTAAAGTTATCTATTATTTATCATTTAAATTCTCCTATTATTTTACCTGCCAAATAAAATGAAATATTCCAATATGTCCGAAGTGAGCAGACACATTTATGATTTCATGATATGTTACATACAAACCCACATTTTTTGGTTGTTATCTCCGTTCATCCGATAGGTATTTCTCCCCAACTCTGGGAATGAGCTGGCTTGGGTCAGGCACCTCATTAGTGGGGAAAATATAATTCTCACTGTAATAGTGAGCTTGGCACATGAAGTCAGCGATTAACTGACGCTCATAAATATATTCTTCCCATAGATATTTTTTATTTAGATCTTACTCAAGAGACAAGGGCCACCATAAAACTTTCATTTCATTTGTCTTAAATCCTATTCACACAATATTTAGAAATTGTGTCATATAAATAATTCTTATATAAGTAATTCGTATTATAATTTTTCTTTGGTAGAGAGTATTTAAATATTATCTACAGGTGTTATGGTGACGACTAGACAGCCATAGTCATTCCATCTAGTCTATGGTATGGCTCACGTGTCCATTTCTTAAGATCTATTATATTTTGTTTAAGTTGTCAAATGTTGGGTGTGATGGTTAGAAGGGGTGGCCAGTTAAAATGGCTTTCCAATGAATGGGGCTACGAAAGTAGGAGAACAGTAGGTTAATAAAAAGAAATTAATTATTTTTTTGTTTTTGCATGAGTTTAATTATTTTGTCTCGCAAATATTGCTTTAGGAAATAAAGCACCAGATAGAGGAAAAAATAGGAGTGAGAGGTAGAGGTAGAGGTTCAACAGTAAGGCAGGTGATGGTCAGCATAGTATTTTGTGAGCTGGGGTGGGGAACCCAGCATGTTATATACAAAGAAGTCAAAAATAATAAACAATTTGTCGTATTAGTTAACGCTGCACATTATATAGAAAGAAGTCAAAAAAAATAAAAATAAATTGTCGTATTAGTTCACTCAGCATGGTATATATATTTAAAAACAATAAGAAATAAATAATTGTGTTAGTATTTCATAAAAAAGAGTAGAAATGAGGTAGATGAAAACCCGTTCAAGAGAAAGAAAGGGAAAATGGAGGAGGATAGTACAGAGAAAGCAGGAGAGACTGTTATGATGGATAATATTATGAGAAAGTTACATGAGATGGAAGAAAGAATGGAATTAAGATTTGAAGAAATGAGGGAAAAACAGGATATGTTGTTCGAAATGCAGGAAAAGCAGAAGAGTATAATATTAGCAATGGAAAAGAAACTAGACGAGCAGATAGGGGAAGGCAAAAGGAAAGAAAGCCCAACCCAAACAGAAGATGACCTAGAAGAAGGACAAAAGAAAGATGAGAAAGAAAAAAAGAGGGAGTAAGAAAAACAAAAGACCCAATAGAGCAAAATAATATAGTAGAGGATAAGGAGAGTATTGTAAGATGTCCAATATCACAATCACTGGTAAACCAGTTATTAAAAGGTTTGCTGGACAAATGGGAGAGGCACAAATTGAACATTTATAAAGCCTAGAAAGATATTTTGTCATTAACATGATGACCGAAGAATGCAAATTGGCTATCACCTGTAGCAACTTGGTGGAAGATGTGCAGATATAGTGGGATTTGCTATTTCATCCACCCAAGACTTACAAAGAGTACAGAGAAGTGGTGAGGGACACGTTCTGGTCTAAATAAAGGCAAGAAATGGTGAGATACTATATGATGCAGGAAAAATATAGGATGATTAGTCAGAAACCTTATTCTCAGTTTTCCGTCATCAGGTAGCTAAGTTGTGCACCTTGGATGTGTGTAACATGACGGAAAACAATATTATTAGGGTGGTTAAGCATAACTTGCCTATCAAAATTGAACAGATGCTCCTGGAAAATGAGAAGGCCTCCATTGAGGAAGTAGCAGAATTACTAAATGCAATAGACATGAGCATACACGACCAGGATGAACTGCTAGATAGGAGAAAAATTAAAAACACTCAAACAACAAGGTATGAAGAAGGTAGGTATCTGAGAGATATCTAAAAGTGCTACCAAAGAAAAGATACAGAAACATCATGGCATCCACTGTATGAAAGGAAAGACCATCAAACAGTACCGAAGTCATATAGTGGACAGGGAAAAGGGTCGCATCCCCCATCTCCAACGTTAAGAGATAGTGACTAAAGTAAAGAAGTGTGCCTAAATCGTTTTTCTTTGGGGGGGTTTGTTTTGATGTCTTAGTCAGTTAAGGCATCTTATTTTGCTACGGTTTCAAATTAATATACTATTCAATGCACATATCCGGCAGATGTAAAATAAGTGTAAATATTGAGAGGGGAATACATATTTAAAACCCATGCTATAATAAATCTATTATTTTAGAACTCAAAATAGGGATACCCCATTTTGAAGTCTTTCCAACATGGGGGGCATTGTAACAGTAGCTAGGTTTAAACCCTATTACAAGAAAGGGGAAAAGCACATACACATTACCCTCAATACAGGTATTTATTCAAGCTGTCATTAAAGGGTTAATTATATATATATAGAATTAGACATATATATGTGCGTGAATTAAATTTTGAATTCTTTTCTTTTTCTTTTAAGAAAATAAATGGGGAAAGGATTAGTTAGTAATCATTGTTTAGTTTAGTGTATTTTATTTTTAAAATATTATAAATTGGCAAAAATACAATTGTATGCAAATATTTATATATATATATATATATATATATATATATATATATATATATATATTGTTTAGGATTGTCTAAAATATTGATTTTAATTTCAATCATATCTCAAATTAACAAGGGTAGCAAAAAGAAATACTGTATATGCCTTCATGCAATTCTGTATTGTATAACAATCATGAATTACTTCAAAAAGAAAAATTCCAAGAAAATCCAAAGAATGTATTGCAAATAAAAAAAGATACCAGGAATGATGGCACCACAAGACAATGAGACATGTCAAATAAAGAAGTCAAAAATAATTTGGAAAAGAAAAAAGTATTCAAAGAAAATGAACTAGATCGGAGATCTGATAAAATTCTTTTTTTCTGAGAAAGGACAAAGCAATTAAAAAAATTAATTAATTAGAAAAAAAGACAGTTGGGCAGTTAGATTGTAACCATTGAGAAGATAGAATCATAGAGATATATTAATGAAAATGTTTAAAATGATGGGGTAAGTGCTAATACATGAAAGGCTCTACCACCGGCAGCCGATGCCAACTGACTCTACACCATTTGTCCACAGAAGAACCTGGGAACTTCGTTAATAATCCATATTGCTTAACATAGGATGAAATAGGAGCGAATCGTGCATCCAAAATATGAATAAATTCATTTTGAAAATTATATATCATAGAGAACTTCTATTGCGATTCATCCATCACCTACGTAATTCTTAATGCCGGACTTTGCAGAAAGAAACTATATCGTGCTTTCATAAGGCAAACTTTGAAGGCTACAAGCTCATGGAACTCAATCTGATACACTACGTGATTCATTATATTCTGATCCCACACCCCGGGGTTCATCAGGTAATGTGAACTATATTTTTTTATATATATATAACTCAGAATTGCTTATGGCTACCTTCGTAATGACTCTATTAGATTAATTCATAGCATGAAACTATTGCTTATAGCTGTATACTAAATTTTTTATATATCAATTAATATTTATTTGTTCTAGATTAAATATTTTATTACTTCCCTTATAGTTTGGGGAATTTATTATATATTTTAACTGGGAATGATATGAGTTTATTTTATATAGATTATGTTTAAAAATTAATAATAAAATTTTATATATATTCATCTTGGTGTTAAAGTTACCTATTATATATCGTTTAAATTCTCTTATTATTTTACCTGCCAAATAAAATGCAAATTATTCCAATATGTCTAAAGTGAACAGACACGTTTATGATTTCATTATATGTTACATACAAAACCATACTATTTTGTTGTTATCTCCGTTCATCTGATAGGTTTTACTCCCAACACTGGGAATGAGCTAGCGTGGGTCAGGCACCTTGTTAGTCGAGAAAATATAATTATCACCATAATAGTGAGTTTGGCACTTGAGGTCATGGATCAAATGATGCTCATAAAAATATTCTTTCCGTAGATATTTTTTTTTATTTAGATCTTACACAAGAGACAAGGGCCACTGTAAAACTTTCCTTTCATTTGTTTTAAATCCTATTCACACAATATTTATAAATTGTGCCATATAAATAATTCTTATATAAGTAATTCGTATTAGAATTTTCCTTTAGTAGAGAGTATTTAAAAATTATCTACAGGTGTTATGGTGACTAGACAGCCATACTCATTTCATCTAGTCATGGTATGGCTCATGTATCCATCTCTTAAGATCTATTATATTTTATTTAAGTTGTCAAACGTTGGGTGTGATGGTTAGAAGGGGTGTCCAGTTAATATATATATTGTAAAGGACAATACTTTTACTCCATTATACCAATCATCAGTTAATTGGGACCCACAGTTTGTGATGCCAAATGTAATGGACAATATATATTCTGACCTGTACTCTCGTGCATCTTCACTTCCGAATAGTATATGATATAAAATAAAACGGGTTCTATCTCAGTTAATAATTAATAAATAAAATATTCAACATTAAAATTAAAATGTTTCACTAGCTCAAATTTAAAATACGAATAAGGTTCAGTTTATGAAATAAATTAAATAAATATTTAATATTTTCATGAGACTTGAAGTGAAAATACAGGTGACAAGATAGATTACATTGAGCCAATATCCCACAGGATACTACCTCAATGGCATAAGAACACTATCCCCCCTTTTATTACTATTTCAAATAACAAACTCATAGTATTCTTACAACTTTAATAACTTCTACTCACTAAGATTAAACTAATAATTAAATCTTAATCTTCTATTTAATAATCTAGCTCAATAAAATAATCTCAGGTTCATAAAGTTTATTCTAAGTTAATAAAAATACAGTAGTAAAATATGAGAAGGGATTTTATGTCATAATCTACTACACTGAAACTAATAATAATAAATAACAGTAATAATATTCTTCATCGTTTAACTAATTCTGTATATCTTTTCCTTTTACTATAATTTTATTACCATAATAAAATAATGAAATAATATAATATGATCTTATATCTTCATGTAATGATATAATAAATACGTGGTAGCATTTTAATAATCTGACAAACAAAATATGTGTGGCAACTGATAGCATATAATTTAATATAATATTGAGGTAACTGATTTATGACCAATAAAATAATGTAAAATTATGATTATTTAATTATAATTAATACCAATAAAATATTTAAATTCTTAAAATAATTTTCTACTTATCTTTTTCTGCAAAATTATATATTTGTTTCAATTATTATGCATATATCATGATTTCATGCAGCGATGTGGAGAAATAAATAACTCAGACACAAAATTTTTGAAATAACAAAATTTAACAAAGTTTATTACTAACAACAAATAAATAAACAATTTATTTTCACTATTTATAGTGGATATCCTTAACTTTTTTACTTTACAGTTTGATCTACCGGGTTATAAAAAAATAATTTATATTTCAATTATATCTTTATTTAGATTTAGGACAAAATTTTTAAAAAAATGTTACTATTTGGTTTCTCATTACGGTTAACTTATTACAAATATATTTATCTACTTTATTAGCAACAGCATTTTATCCTTAATATTATTAAACTATTTTATTTTAAAAAATTCATACTTAGAAAACATTCTATAGAAAACAAAATTTTATAATGAGTATGGATTTCTCAAAATATTTAAAAAAATTTCATCTTGCAAAGTCAAAGATGTTATACAAAATATTATCCAAAATTCAGTACTAGATTTTAGTATTTATCACACAATGTTTACTAATCATAATACATTCTTTTTTAAGCCTTACTTTATTATGATATAAGTGTAATCATCAATATATTTCTGTTAATCAATAAACAAAAAATATACTATGCATATTGTTTACATAATTTACTTTGTACTATTGTATTTTAAAATATGCAATACTTATTTTCTCTTAAAAAAAAATAATACTAAAGCATTTAAAATTATTATCACTTTAAAGTAAATATCTTTGTTTAGATACTTTATTTTAAAAAATTTATATTTTATTTCCGAAATAAAATTCAAAATATATTCTATGATTCTTTTCTTTCCTTAGGATACTTTGGATCTTCAATTTTAAGTTATAATGTCCTATTCCTTCTAAGCAAATAAACCAATCTTATACAAAATGATAGCATAATGTAAGTTCTAAATTATTTATCATTTCTCTTAAACATATTTTACTAAACGATGCAGTTACATGAAATAAAGATAGCGAAAACAGATGCATAGGATTAAGGAAGAAAGCTAGAGTATTACTCTTAATATATCTCACAATCATGGCACAGTGCGAAGAGGTATGACATTTACCTGCCTAATATCCTCTAATACAGGGACGATGTTAAAGCTATTTCTTCAGCTTTATTAGAACATCAAATATTTAAAGAAATATAAACACTGTCCAAATAAAATGTGTATCCATCACAGGGCTTTGATAACTATGCTGATATTCACATAAAGACTAAATATTATTTCCATTCCTTATAACATCCTATTTCTTAAAATATCATCTTGGTTTCCTGTTCACTAAGTACTTTCAAGCCACTATCTCAACATTATTTCTCAAGATTTTCCATATTTTACATCGATAAAATAACTATCTGCATTTACAAAAACAATAAATAAAATTCATTAATAGTTAAACAATCTAGCTGTTCCACAAGAAAAGTCTGCTTACTTCATTGATCTGTATGTCTAATCATATACAATCTACTTAGACAATATTTGAATATCCAATAACATTAAAATTTTAAAAGAATCACATAATTATTTGTTATGTTGGATTATATCACTAATATATAAAAAAAAAATCAAAAAAAAAATTGTCATATGCATATTTTCAAATCAATCCTATCTCATGTTTTTTTTTAAAATGTTGTATGAAATGCGGTACATATAAGTAAAAAAAAAACTTTTACACTCCATTCTTCCAATTTATGGATGATCTAAAAAAACAAAAAAATATATACACTATAAATTATGAATAGTTATTATTATTACCAATAACCTTTATCTAGTCATCGTGTTCAGTAGGCTTCCTTTATCCACTTGAGCATTGCAGATATAAAAAAAAATTCACACCCATACACTTTATATTAAAATATTTTTAGCTAAATTATTAGATTGTTATATTATAAAATTTTAATATTAATAAATTAATGTTTTTTTATGTTTTTCCTAATCTTATATAAAAATTTAGATTTAAACTAGGTTAACAAAATAAAAGGAATCAAAACTATAATTACATATTTTCTTGACGATAGTTCCTGATAAGTCCAAAATGCTTATTATTTTCTCTAGAGTTTTTAAAAATGTTCTCCTCCAAGTGCGTTAAAGTTTAAAATAAAACTAATTATTAATCCATTTAGTAAAATTTATAAAAAATAATCCTTGGTTTTAGTATTTAGGATGATAATTATTAAATCATAATATTAATTAATCCCGTGAAGCTTCTTAATCTTCTCTACCAATATTCTCTGCATATCCGATGCATCAATCCATCTAATTTAATTTTAAAAATATTCGATAAACTTTTAAGTACTATTTGTATTTCCATGGATCCATCTTTTATTCAACTATGTGTTCACTTTTTTATATATGTTTCCTTCTTGATACATTTAAACTTTCGTTTGGTATTTTTTATAAATCTCTTTTAAAATAAAAAAAACTTCAAGTACTTTTAAACAAATCTTTTCTAAATACATTTTTAAATAATTCTAAGACCGGATATTTTAATATCAAAAAAATGCTTCTATAACATATTCTCCTGGGTTCTTTCTTTAATTCTTGAAAATATTTTTTAAAAATGTTACCTTCAGAAAGTATATAACATTTTACTCCTTTGAATATAATATTCTATAAAATAATTCATGAAATATAATTGTCTTATTACAATTTTAAAAATAAATCTTGGATAAACTTATAAATAATACATTTCAATACAATTTTTAGACTCCGTATAATGTCCGAGCTGTGGTTTTTTATGTACCAAAACAGTTCTTCAGTGAAATATTAATAAAGCTGTATCAATAAATATTCCAAACATTTTTACAGTATTACAATTTATATCCATTTTATTTCGTAGTATATCCATCTCTATTGCATAGTCTAGGTTAAACTTCAGATAAAATACTACTGATAAAGGAACTTTAAAAAATTTAACAAAGCATATTAAACAAAATTATTAAAATATTTTTTAGTTTACACTCTCTTTTTTGCAAGTTACTTTTAAAATATTAATTAGTTTTTGCAAATAAATTATGAGAGAGTGCTAAAATTGACTAAAATAATAATTTTAAAATACTATCTCTTTGATAGTTATAATTTACCTTTCTCTGGTTTCAAGACATTATTAATCTCCCCCCATACCCCCGTGCAATTCATATTTATAGTCTGTAAGAATACCTATTTCTATTGGTTAATTCTTACTTTAGCTTGAGAACAAATTTACATATTTTTAGTTTATAGTAGAATTATATTTGAAAATAAAAAAATTATGATGTAATGAACTTAAAATATTATTTAAAATATTACTTTTAAATAAATTATTATTTTATTAAAACTATTTAAACATTTAAAATAACTTTTAAAATAACTTTAATAACTTATTCCATTTATCTATTTTTATTTAAACAAAATATTTAATTTTTTTTTTATTAACTGTATTTGTCTTTATTACATTATTTAAGCATGTTATACGATAGTTAACTTAATATTTATTATTATTTGCTTTTATGATAGGCAATAATTCCATCCAATTCTATAATATAACTTTTAAAATATTTTAAACTTTGTTATTAATTTAAACAAGCATGTGCGTGAACGTATGTAATATACAAGTCACATGATCAATAACTTTGACAGATGATTTTCAATCTATTTCTCTGCCTAGACTAATAAAATTGCTACACTTATTATATTTAATAATATAATTATAAAATTTGGAAGAACAATTTAGAAAATATAGAATTAAATACAATTTTCACCATCATAAAGTTTATTTTTAAAATATATTATATTAATTTTGATTATTAAACATAGTTTATAAATTTAAATACTGTATAACATTTATTTATCTATACATTTAAGACTATTAAAATTGAGCTTATTAAACATACTTTTACTATTTATAGCTGAGTTATTTAATATGGCCAGCTTTTACAACCATATGAAACAATATGTTAAGCTTTACATAACTATTTTTAAATGATTTTATATACTACGTATTCTCTTTAGCTTCAAATTGTACTTTAAAGATATAATTGACAAACTATAATTAATGTATTAAAAGAACATATTCTAAAATTTAAAATTTTTAGTAATTGACTGTTATAAACTATTACTGGCCTATAGAAAAGGGCACAATATATAAACATATTATGCTGACCACGTTATGGCATAAAATTTAAAGAAACATCAATATATGAAAATAAAATAATGCTCCAAATATTGGATGACAAATGTAATGGAATTTGTGTAATCTAAATGATCTCAAACAAAAATACACATATGAAGAAAGAAGACCTCAAATGTTGGTTCCACTATGTAATGGAATGCCTATCCACAAATGAAATGGCCCAATCATTGGGAAAGCCAACTGTAGTGGAATCTCGATTTCTATATCCTCATAAACAAATCACAATTCTCATATTTTAGGCATCAAATATAATGAAACAACTAGCAACAGTCCTTAATTAATCATGTCAGCATGTTGATGGTGCCAAATGTAGTAGAACGTATTTATCATCCAATTTAAATAATAGAAACATAGCACATCTTACACATAAAGAATGATCTTAACAATCTAAATCAATCCAATTGTTGAGAAAGCCAAATATAATAGATTCTATAATTTAAATGAAGAAAGATAAATTATCCCAGTTATATTTTAATAAATTGTTTATATGCCCTTCCAGCTAGCTTATACATGAAATAAATCTAAAATCATACAGAACAATGAGATCTATTATTATAATTTATTCTCAAGGTTGATATGACTAACTAACAAAATATATATTAGAAATAAAGAGAATTCTATTGAAACTAATATACACATCCAATAAATAGAATTATATATATATATATATATATATATATATATATATATATATATATATATATATATATATATATATATATATATATATATATATATAAACATATCAATGAACATTAATGTGTGTATGTGATCTAAAGACTAAATAATAAGAGAAATACAAAGTTATTCTCCATGAAATTGTAAATTCAATTAATTTCATAATGACTTTGTCACTAAAAGAAAAATAAGAATAAAATACTAATACTCTTCCAAATAAATTACAAAGGCATTACTTATAAAACAAATAGTACATCCTTTATTTCTATATTATGGTTTGATTTTAGGTAGTATCAGTGTTTTAAATAGTTTTTATATACAAACCCAAATACAAAAAAATATACATATATACTTGCAATAAGTATATATGTTAAATAGATAAAGACATATTTGTGCTCAACAAGTATGCATTAATATAAACACAAATCCATATTTATATTTTCCAAATATTTAAAATTAAAAAAAAAAATAAAAGTATATTATATACATCAAATGTATAAATTATTGTTTAGGTCTGCATAACAATTATTATATGAAGTAAAAAAAATGAAAATAGATAAATAGATAAGTAAATAATTTTTATAATAAAATTTGCGAATATAAATTTCACTTACTAATATATATATAACAACTCATATGCAACTCAAACTTAGATGCCATACTTTAAAATTTTAAATTACTTAAGTGTTAACCTTGACATTTGTTAAATGTTTGTTTTTTAGAAAACAAGATGCTTTCTAATTAAAAATAAAAGTAAAAAAAAGGAATATCGATCTCAAAAATATATATATCATTTATATTAACAAAATTATTTACTACCTTTTTTTTTAAGTTTAACTTGTTCATTTTTCTTTTTAAAAGTCAACTTGTTCCGTTGTTTCATTCCTTTAAATTTGTTTAATATTAGAATGCATTCTATCTAAAGTTAAATTGAAAAAATACCATGTTAGAAAAATTATCAGTTTCCAAATGCACATATATATTTCTTTTTTAAAATAATTTATCTTTGAAAAAAAAAATTAACATGTTGAATCCAATATACTAACTAATTTTAGTTACTTCCAGATTATTATTAGATTGACCATTATAGATTCCAGATAGCTATATCAAATTTCAGTTTCAGATGTGGTGAAATTCATGTGTTGAAATTTGCTTAGTTTTTTTTTCTTAAACTGCTTTGGAATAAACAAAAAGAAATGATGCAGCCCCTGGCTGCAATATATATATATTAGCCCATCATGATTTATGTGTTTACTATAGAAATTTATTTTATTCAATTATTCTTAAGAATGGCAATTTCAAATAAACAAAGTACAACTAAATTTTATCCTTCAGTTTTTTTAATAACTATCCTAATAATAATGGCTCCTTTTGTTGTTGCTGTTGTTCCATGTAAGCTAGCAAATGCCGTTTTTAAAACCATTGTTACATATGTTTTTTTTTAAACAATTAACATTCAAAAAAAAATAAAATACCAATCATATAAAAAAATATTAAATTGAAAATTTATTTGACAGCTTTAAAAATATATATATACATAAAAAATAACATTGCATTTTTTTAATAATCACTACAAATAAAATAATCTTTTTTATAATCAATCAATTTATATGTCTTTATTTATCTATAATAATTAAATATTCACAGTGATGTACCATCACAAATAAATAAAATAATAAATCCAAACAACTATATCTAATAACCATAAACAATAATAATATTCCATATATAAACATCAAATCAAAGAGATTTTTTTTTAATAACAACAAATGATATTTTTAAAATATAGGTCGATTTATCAATATTTACAATATATATATATATATATACTCACTATTCAAATAACCTTCTCAAACATTATATTTCAGCAGTGCCTTCTATGAAATAAATATAAGTCTAAACTTTTCACAGAGGGCATTGCTGAAATATCTTAATGCTTGGAAGAGTAATTTAAATATTTTCTAATCAATTTTCAGCTGGCTTTGTGCACTGGACTATTTTCATATATATATACACATATGTAAAATCTGCTAAATATTACTTTCTTTAGAAAAAATAAGTAAATAATGACATCAGAAAAAGACAAGGTGTTTAATTTATATTTGATCATCTAAATGTCTATAGTTGTAATTTTATATTGGACTATTTCCATCATCTAACATGAGTATTGAATGTCTTTAGAAAAATTTACCTTTATTTAAATATTCCAAATACATTCAATTGTTAGTAATAGCACATCAAACAGGTTAGTATATGCACTGTATTGTATTGTACCTCTACATTCCAAAAATAGTAAACAAATTAAGAAAAATCTGCAGTCAATAGAAAAGCTTTCCATAGTCATATCACACTATGAGAAATTTTTAACATCTACAAGGTCTAAACTTAAAATGCTGAAAAGGAAAAACTACATATGAAATATCATGAGAATATGGAAGAACATATATTGGTGATACTTGCAAGAACACAAACTTGTGATTAGAAGAGAGAAAACAGATGTGTCTAAGGTAGCAGACCATGTATGTACCAATGAACATATGTTCAATTGGGAAAATACAAAAATATTTGATAGAGAAAAAAAGGTACAAAGAAGAAAATTTAAAGAAGCTATTTACATGACACTGGCAAAAAATCCTATAAGCCAACCCAGTGAAAACTATACAGAATATATGGAAACCAGTAGTCAACTTTTCTCTTAGGAAAAAGTGGGAAAATTAGGAGAAACCTCATAGATAAATATATGAAATTTCTACTGACTGCTGTATTTTGCAAAATGGCTCAATTGGTTAGAGCATTACCTTAAAAATTCAATACTCAAAAATCTAAGAGTCAAGGTTCAAATCCCATGCTAGTACTGTCACTGGTCAGTCCAAAAACACCTGAAGAAGAGGGGAGAATAATATCTCTTGAAACATTGTGCATATACTAACCTATTTGATGTGCTATTACTAACAGTTGAAGGTATTTGAAATATTTAAATAAAGTAAAATTTTTCTGATGACATTCTATACTCATATTAGATTATGGAAATAGTCCAATATAAAAATACAACTAAAACACCTTCATCACAACCCTTCAGGAAAACACTAATACATCTTTAGTTTGATAATTATTATAATTGAGAATTGCTACATAAATGTGAATGATTGCTTAATACTCATTGGTAGCAGATGAAAAATATTAATTTCAGGACAATTGTCCTGTAGTGGTATTGATTAGTATTTAAAATTATATAGTATATTTAATATGTTGTAATACATCATGTGATTGAATAGATTATTGAACTTTATTAATAATAATTTTAATTAATTATAAATTTTTATTTAATGCTATGCATTTATGAAATAAAATAGATAGATAGATAGATAGATAGATAGATAGATAGATAGATAGATAGATAGATAGATAGATAGATAGATAGATAGATAGATAGATAGATAGATAGATAGATAGATAGATAGATAGATAGATAGATAGATAGATAGATAGATAGATAGATAGATAGATAGATAGATAGATAGATAGATAGATAGATAGATAGATAGATAGATAGATAGATAGCTGGTGGATGGATAGATAGATAGATAGATAGATAGATAGATAGATAGATAGATAGATAGATAGATAGATAGATAGATAGATAGATAGATAGATAGATAGATAGATAGATAGATAGATAGATAGATAGATAGATAGATAGATAGATAGATAGATAGATAGATAGATAGATAGATAGATAGATAGATAGATAGATAGATAGATAGATAGATAGATAGACAGACAGACAGACAGACAGACAGACAGGCAGAATTATCTAGATAGATATGTAGACAGATTAATGAATATATATATATATATATAGACAGATAAATGGATTGATAAAAAGGTAGATAGATAGATTTTTTACCTTTCATTTGTGCATACTTCTAATATATATTATGCTTATTATATAAAAAAAAATTTTAAATATAAAAGTTTTGGATTAGTAGTCATATTCAGTTTGTAAACTCAGTTCTAGGCAAAAAAAATATTCTTTTAAAGTTTTCTTACTTTATTTTCTTGAACTATTTTGTTAATATATATTATTCAAAGTCAATATATAGTGATAGATCTGTGAAGTGTATTATTTTAATGTAAAACTTCAAGTTATGAAAGTCTAGTGCTTAGGTTACTATCATAATGACAATTGATAAATAGCAAAATAACTTTCACATGTGAGAGTTAACTATGAGTATCCATCAAAAAATGTTAAATAAAGATTATTCCATTCTTTCATGTAGGATATAATGGTATCTCATCAAAAGTTAAGTTACTCTTTCTGCTATAATTATTTTCATCTTTCTCTGAATTTGATTTTTATTGTCTTTCTCTTTTTCATTTACCTGATTATTTTCAATCTTTTAGATTTGTATAGAAGTCAGTCATCTTTAACTTCTCATGATATTAGTTATTTCTTTACATTGTGACAGTGTTATTATATTTGGAATTTATATAGGCAATCTTTAATTTAAGCACAGTATTTTTGTCTTCAATATTTTTTGTATAAAGGTATTTAAATTATATACATTTTGGAACCGGGAAAACAGTGATGGTAATGTGTATGATAAACATAGATGTAATTTTGCATAAAAAATACATTCAGTAACAAACTATTCTGGACTCACTATTAGTTTTATAGTAATAATTTTGTTTTCTCGTTTTCTTTCCGAAATTATAATGATCATTCATGATCGTAATATCTAGTGATGAATAAATAATGTGGTATGAACATTTTTTTTACAATTAATAAAAAATATTAAGATTTTATATAATTAAGACACAATTAATAAATCCATTTCTAACTGAATGTAAAGGATTTAAAGTACTTATTTTAAACACACAAAAGAAGTCTAATTATTCAAAATTGTATTCATTTATTAAGATGTTTTATTTCTTAAATTGCTACAATTAAAAAAAAAACTGTAAATTTATCTTGATTTCAATTTATAGAATACAAATATAAACTGTGATTAAATTATGTAAAATATTAAAAGTGACAATGCTAAAAGATACAATGCTCAAAGTTTCTGATCAATGTTCAATTCTTCGTTTCTGGTGTCACTTTTAAAAGCCCAGATTTAATTTATGGCTTGTAAGTAAATATGGAACCCATATTAAAGGCATTTTTAATATTCATTATCTATTGATAAAGAATAATTTTTAATATTTTATATAATTAAATCATTTTTATGTTTTATAAATTTAAATTAATATAAATTTATATCATTCAAATTGACTGAAACTTTTTAATGAAATTTGTAAAATTATCATGTTCTTTGACGATAAAGCTATATATATATATAGTGTTTGCAACAATTGAGTTTGTTTGTGGTTCCATAAATAAATATATACTAGTGTAATTATATATATATATATATTTGTATAGCAAATTTTTTGACTTTTTTTATTGAATAACTTAATGGGTAATTCAGCACTTTATTAGTTTAAGCATTTGGCTCAAGGAATTTATATATTGGTTTTTACTCTCAAAATATTATTCATTATTGGACAAGCATTTTTCTAGATTTACAGAAGTTATTAAATATTGGATTTAATGTTTATTGAACTAATTCTTATACAAAAAAAAAAAAAGCATACTGAAAATATTGCATTTTGATAACATTCCTTTTCTAGTAAAAATTATCTTAAAATAATATTTTAGAAGTAAATTTAATTAACTATTCTACAGATTGTTTGAAACATGTGATTTACATAAATTTAAATAAGTCAAATAATATAATTTATAATAAAATTATTATGATTTAAGCAAAGTTTATTAATTTAAGTCATTTACTCAGAACATCATAATTTTTAAGCATCAAACTGGTATAGGGAATTGTTTCTTTCAATTTAACAAGCATATTTTTTTTTCTAGTTCGCCTTTTTACTATAACTATTACTAATAAACTAAAACGTCTTTTTAAAGCCGTATCTTTTACGATCTTTACTATTTATTTCTATTTTTATGCAAATATTATTATAAAAAAGAATTTAAACATTTAAAACAATTTAATATATTCGTAACTTATTTAAATGCATGCTGAAAAAACTGAAAATAGAGTAAATGCAAAGTTTATATATCATTTGAATAATGCTTATAAATGATTAAACTATCCGTGGAAAAGTTTATTTAACTAACAGTGATTGTAATTTGTCTAAGAAGTCTTCAAAATCTACAATTTTCATTATTAATTACCATTTTAAAAAGAATTTTAATGATAAAATTATTCAATAATACATAGATTATAATGATTTCAAAACTGTTAAAAAAAATTTTGTACCTAAGAAATTATATATAAATTAAAATTACCAAATGCAATTAACATTTAACTTGAGGCTTAAATCAATGAACCCCATCCATATGTTTCTCTCTTTTTTTTTTATCGTTTTAAATTTAAATATGAACTTTAATAAATAAAAATCCTTTGATTATAAGCATCATTAAACATAACTACATTTTTTAAAAATAAAGTGCATGCCTTTCAGGACTAAAGATATGCACTAGATATTACAAAATGAAAAAGCTTTTTCAGTGATACAATTTGTGAACATATAATTGAATGTATCTGACCCATGCTTTAGTATCTATTATCAGATAATTATTCTTAGAATAATTTAACTGTATATCATTGGAATTATGTGGACTTTTAAATCATAAATTTATAAATAGACCAACATATCTTTGGAGAAGGCAGACCTGCTAGTAAAAAATTATTTATTTTATCAAAATAAAATTTCACTATTAAAAAGAATGTGTGACCACAAATACAACATATATTTGTTTAAAATATAAAAACACAAATAATGTATTAAGACAACATCCATTAAAAAAAATAATAATTGTACTTTCTAACTTTTTCTTTAATCGATTAATAAAGTCTGTTATATCCAAATTTTATATTTACAACAACTAAATGGTAATCAGATTTATACAAACGCAAACACAAATGCATAAATTTCTGATAATTTATTTCAAGAAATAAAAGATTAAGTTGGTGCCTAATGGGTTTATTCACTTACATTGTTACATATGTACTTTGCAAATAAGAATTATATTTCATTTAATATTTGACACTAGTCCAAATATAACCATATGTTAAATAAATTAATTTAATTTAAAAGGAAAATTAAAAAATTGAAAAGTAAAATGTGATTCAAATCTTTTATAAAAATGACGGCCAAAAAAAAAAAAACATTATTTTTTTTAGAATCAGATTTAAAATCATATCAAAATTTAAAATCTAGTTTAATATCTAAAAAATGTTAAGATATAAGTGAGTGCATGATAGGATGAATGGTTAGATAATTGGATTTTTTGATGCAGAAATGATAATATGGATAGTTTGACAAATAAATGAGTAGATTGGATGAATTGATATATGATTGAGTGAACATATAGATAATTCTTAGATGAGAATGATAATCTCTAAATTTTAATCTAATAATAAATGATCTATGACAATTTCTGCAATGAAGTGTTTTAACAATATGTTTTGAAACAACATCATCAGCTGTATATTTTATAAATGGCCACAATTATTATTATTTCAGATGGTATCTAGTTAATAATCATTTAGCAGTCATATGAGCAGCATTGCTTCAGAGTAATACATAAACTATTTGTTTGTTTGTTTTTCTACCTTTTAAGGGTATATTCATCTTATTGCAATATCAAAGTATTATACACATTTATAATAAATTATCTTATTTTACAATATAACTAATTTAATCTCATCATTCATGCTTAAAGTAAAATTATTCTACTGTTAACTTGTTGTTTTTGCTACCCACAGAATTTTCAAAAATGTTCCCAGTATCATACCTCAATTGTTTATAAATATATATTAATAATAATTTTAAAAAAACTGAATTGATAAATTTTATTAAATTCTTGTCCTTCTTATTTCTATCTATTTTTATTTCTAACTTTAGTATTCCAATCTTCATAATTTAATATTAGTTGGGTTTTTTATCATTTATAAGTAGAAAAAAAAATGTGAAAAAGATTATTGTATAATCAAAAGTGTTGGATGAAGTCTATACTTTAATAAAAATATTATCCAGCATTGTATGAAATGCATAAAGAAGTGTTTTATATTATTGATATTTATATTATTTAATGTCTAGAAACTTAATAATTATGTAAGTAAAAAAAATAACTTAAGTACCTATCTATATCATTACTTAATCATTAAATTGTAATTACATCTCTACTAGAGTTTTGCCTTCATGAAAAAAAAGCAATAAAAGAAATCACTTTTATATGCATTATTCAATTTGTGCCTTTAAAGAACTTCAAAATTAAAGTCTAGAAAAATATTTAACCAGACTTAAATTTTAAATTATTGCTTTGAGATTTGTTTTATTATATATATATATATATATATATATATTTATATATATATATATATATATATATATATATAAATATATATATATATATATATATAAAGATAGACAGAAGAAGAAATATAAATATATAAAAAAATCAAAGAAAATCATTCTCTTTTGTTAGAACTTAATTTTATCAGACATAACCTATGTTCCGTTTCTATTTTATGCATTATTTGAAAACACTGATCAAAGAAACCTTCAAAGTAAAAAAAATAGAGTAGTCAAAAAATTATATTAAATGAAAAACATACCAATTTATTATATAAATATATTGAAGCTATATAATTGGGGTGAAAACTAATTACAACAGCATTATAAATATTAATATATTTTTCCCGTTTCTCTACTAACTTTCTATTATTTTTAAAATATAAGGTAGAACAAATAATAAATGTTTTTATTATATATATATATATATTATTTGAAATTTATGTAGTCACTGCTTTAGGTAACTGTGAAACAAAAATATATATTAAATAAAGAATAAATTAAAAAGTAATAAAAGTAAAATTGTAATATTCTACATTTTATTTTCTGGTCATACTAAAACTATAGGTACTACAATCCTAATAAATAATAACAGACTTTCTTACTTTTGTAATAAACCTGTTTTTTAAACTTTTTTACAGATGATTTGTTGCATTACATCAAGATTTAATAATGACTAATTAATTTTATATGTGTGTGTGTTATTCAGATAAGCATTTCTGCAAACAACTAAATCAACGACGCTCAATCTATAAGTTTGATTTATATATATATATATGGGCGGATATCTGTTTAAATAGAATTTGTGCAAAATAAAGTTAATTTTTACAGATAACTAAAATAATGAAAATAGTTTTAAATAAATGAAATAACAAAAGTTTTTATTTCTATCTTTACGAGAATAATGTTAAAAATAATTTCTTATTTTTTAAAATTTTTAAAACACATTTTTAATACTAAATAGAAATTCATTTTCATAATTATATTATGTTTTAAATTAATGAAAACACATTTAAAATAAAAATCTTACTTTCATGCTTGTTAACATAATATAAACAATTTCTACCATAATTCACGAGATGGCATTTATACTTTAGATCTTTCTAATTTTTTAAAGATATCCCAAAACATAAATTATGATGCAATTTAAAATATAATTATAATAAAACATGTTAATTAAAACCAATTCAATAATGTTATGAGTTATTATGAAGGAAATCTTTAATGATTGCTCCATAACACCACATGTTTACATAATGGACATAAAAACATTAATACTACATGCAGTAAAGATATTTTTAACATATTTAAAAATAAAATATCTTTAGAAATAAAAATATATCTTTAAAAATAAAAATAATAACTTTAGAAATTTAAAAAAAACATTTTTTAATTTAGAATATGAAATATTTATTGATTTTTATTATGTGAATTTACAGCATTTCAAAATCTTAATGTAAGCATAAAAATAAAATATACTTAAAAGTCTATATATAAACATTACATACTTATAAACCATTAATATTACATAGCAAAAGTAAAAGAAAACAATTACTTTGTTGACATTATTAATATAATATAACATAAAAATCTTTTTGATATTTGTACTCCAGAAATATTTTTTTCTGAGTACATATTTTATCTAAAAATAGTAGCTAGAAATAAAATGCTCTGTCATAGATTACAGACATCCAACATAAGAAAAAGAATAATGATTAAAAAGCAAGCATTCCACATGTTGCAAATATTAAATCTTTTAATGTAATCATAGTGCCAAAAAAACTCAAGGACTATCAAAAATTAAATAAACATTAATTTATTATGTAAATAAGAAATCTATTTTATATAGTACTATATTTTTATAAACTATAATTGTAATAAATAGTGATTAAGCTAATGCACATGCACTTAGTAGATTTTTAACAATAAATGAATACTCTCACTTTCAAACACAAGATAAAGTCTTTGTGAAAAGATGAATGAATCCATCTATCCTTTCAACCCAAATGCTAAGATTTGTCCATACATAAATGTTTGGATTGAAAGGATAGATGGATTCATTCTATCTTTTCGTAAAGACTTTATCTTGTGTTTGGAAGGGAGGCTATTTATTTAGAGTTAAAAATTTACTAAACACATGTGCATTAGATTAATGGCTGATTATTACTATTAAAATTTGAAATAAACAATTTTGTTTTAAATTGATTCTTTTAAATTTTACATATAAAATAAAATATTATGATTAAGTTTTAACATTAAAATTTGATCATTTAAAGTATTTATTATATATAGTTGCAAATATCTAATATTGTAAACAAAGAAATTCCCTATTTTATTTTTTTCTCAGTAATTTTAGTGAATTAATTACAACATTGGGTACTTTTCAATTATTCCTGCTGTGACATATTACTCCAGTGATGTTTAATCCAATAAAATTTATTCAAAGTTGCCATTCACAATGTCATGACAACCAAAATACTGCCACTACTAAATCCATGTCACCAAGTTGTAAAAGGTGCTGAGCTACAAGATTTTATGCTATTAGGGTCATTTTCAATTTTATAGAATTTGTGCTATCATGTTTGAGGACTCAAACATTAATGTTTATGACTGTCATATAATTCTTCTATAGCTGGTCATGACAATTGATGTCCATTAAATGATGTGAAGATCAGATCAAAATGGTGTCCAAAATCATCATTGATTGGAATAATTCTCTACAAAAAATGTGTAGGTAGAGATTGTTGGCCACAGAGAAATGAAATATCAGAGATCCAGATAAAATGATTAAAATTGATGAAAGTCTATTTAACAAACATAAGGACCAAGTGAGCAGAATACTATTTGGAGAATTTGATAAGGAAATGGATAAATGCTTTATTGTCAACATTAAATATAGGACAATGATCACTCTCATCCATATTGCACTGCTCATCTTCCACAGTTATTCTCATCATTTTTTAATTTAAAAATACATTTAGAAATAAAAGTGGTTATATTTGTGAGGTTTTTTGCTAAATGTTTATATATATTTACATGTAAAAGTGTTTATATTTGTGGGTTTTTTTTTTAAAAAAAGGTATGTAAAAAACATTAAACTTATTAAAATATAACATTAAACATACAGTTCACCATTTGTAACTTCATCTTATAGTTCACTATTTTGTTTTGTTTTTACCTACTATATATAATTTATGACATGCAAAGTGTGCTACTATACTGAGAGGGGAAGGATGGCTTTGATGGTACATAGTGCAGTAAGAAAATTGTGATTCGTCAATTATGTGTATATGTGTACATATATAGACACATTTAAAATTGAAAATTAAAAAAAAACAGGTTCAATAAATACTTAATTGCATTTAACTGTCTGTTTTATTTTTTTTATTTTAACTCAATATCTTTTTTAATTTGTATTGAATGCTGGGTATTTTAGTAATATTATTCCTTCTATGACATATTATTCTAAGTTTGTGATATATTTAAAATAACACCTCCAATGTTGTGCAGACAAACTTAATCTATAAAATTTGTCTGAAAATCCCATGGATGCATTATTTTAAACATGTTGCTGAGTTAGAATAATACATCACTGGGAGTAATACAGCATAGCATGTGTAATGTCAAATTTGAAAGGTAAAAAAAAGGAGATATATTTAGGATAAAAAATAAGCTACTTGTGAGTTGTGCCTCTTTATTAATATTGGTATAGTAAATGAAAATGTAAAGTGATGTCATGCTTTAAATTGACTGGACACTTATAGGTAATATATATATATATATATATATATATATATATATATATATACCTATATATATATATATATATATATGCTGTATATATTGTGGCCTGTCTATAGGTGGTATGACCCTAAGCAGAGTTGCCAAGTCCCTACAGTAGACCCTACTTGGACTCTTGCTAGGTACTATTATCAGACTTACTATTTCCCGACCATTTTCTTTAACTATAACAATTGAATTTAGATAAGGTTAGTATTCATTTCAAGTTACTTTTACATGATTGAACATTTCTAAGATAAGATATATTTTAAATAGAATTAATGTGAGACTCATTTATAAACAGGTCACATTCCCTTAACATTAAACAAATACAAAATACTTGTCCAATGGCATAAGAATACCCAGATACTCCTCCTTATTAAGTATCTACATACTTTCATGACTAACAATAATATCTAATATATTATTTTATATTTATAACTATTAAGTTTTAATTCCATCATTCATTAAATTAATCTGTTAGATAATTACAGATAAACTTTGATTCATATTATGTTTAATAATTAAGACTGGCAATAATCATAAGAATAACTTTATAATAAGGAGATCTCAGGAAAATCATTGATTTATTAATTCTTCATACTACCTATGGAATATCAAGAGGGATTTTACAGATTTCCATGGGTAGTGTACAAATTAAGAAAGGCTTATAGCTTAAATCTATAATCAAGATTTATATTTATGTTCTTTAATACTTATTATTAAAATAACATTATGAACTAAACTGTAATTAACACTAATATTTTCACTAATAACCAATATATCATTTAATTTCATATTAATAAATACACTTTAATAATTGGCAATGTCATCAATGAGCTATGGGATCAAGGTAGCATGTAACAAGTACAAAATCTTTATTAAGAGATTTATGCTTATTAAACTGTTAGATTTGCTCTAAACTGAATTGACTTTTCATTTTAATTTCGACTGTACATTTTGAGTTATGTGATGTGGTGAAAATGATCCCAGAAAAGAAATGCAACATTTAGAATTTAATAAAGCTTTCAAAACAATAATTTTAATAATATTCATTACAAATGATTACAATAAACATTATCATTAACATCTAATTAAAAATAACTTATAACAAAATGATATACACATATATTATAATAACAATAACAATAGAAAATTAATCTTCGGAGTGTTATAATTAAACAAATCTTCCATTGTATGTTAAGATATTTACTCCTATTTATTAAACAATCATTCTCTTGTTTTTTTTTAATTCATGGTCTGTTGTTTCAACCTCTAAAATAATAATAGTACTAAGGTTACATATTTGATTAATAAGTAATAATACAAAAAACAATGGAGAAAAGATAGTTATAATTCTCAAGGTTGATAAGCAAAACAAAATTAATACTTTTATATTTCACATAAGAAAATATTGTTTTCTTTTTTTTCGTTCACATGGGTAAACACACCTTGCCTTCTGGACTGTGTATATATCATGTTAAATACCCTATTATACCTTTCATACTAGGGCATTGAGCATATTTTTTATTTAAATGATTAATAATCTTTAATCTCAACCTAATTATAAAATAACTATTAATATAACACTTGAATTAATTCCTTATTAAATGATTTAGTCCCCCCTCTATTGTACTAAAACTCATAGATTAAAAGTATAAATACCAACATTAGAAACAAGTTCTCTTTTAAATTCTCAGCTAAAAGTATAATAACAACTTTAAATTTCTTAGCATTCCTGGTTGTTCCACACTGCATAAACTTTATAACTTTTATTTTCTCCTTCTCTCTCAGAAGATTCTACTTATCCTAAGGTTCACGAGACATTTGGGTTATTGCAACAATAAGCTTTACTTTTGTTCTTTGTTTAGTAATACTAAAAAAATTATTTATGGCTTACTTATTTATTCTAGATGACATATATTTCCATATATATTATAAGGCACACTTATGATTTTAATCAAAATATATGTGGCATGCAACATTTTCAATTAAAACTTTATAAAAACTGATATTCCCACTGGCATGGCTCAGAGTAAATACTTCTCCTATCTCTTATTATCATTAGGATTTTATGTGTAGATGGAATGATAATGAACACTTTTCATCTATTACTAATTTAATTCCATTGAATCTTAAATATATATACTTAACTGTTTCCAAGAGATTTAATATTTTTTTATTTATCCTTACTAGATATTAATGGTGTTTATTTAATTCCTTTTGTTGATTACTGCAATTCATTTTCCCCGGCACAGTTATTATTCCTTTTCAGTGAGTATATTGGTTGATTATTCATCTCCGATGATTTCCTCAATATTTATTAATTTTCAAGAGATTATTGGGAATTATTGACCATTGATTTACCCAGTAGAAAATGATTAATTTATTCCATTAGTTTAAATATAAAGCTTATAATTATCCAATATATTGATACAGTTACAATTCATTACTTCTTCTGCTTGAAAATAATAAGATTTTAAGAATTTTTAGTTCAACTTTTTAAAAATATATCACAAGAAAAGAAAAAGCCTATTTACTTATTTTTATGATCCCCAACAAGCTTTTTTTTCTTTCTTGGATTTTATAGTCAAAAGATTGTTTGACCCCTTTCAATTGGTTGATCTTTCCGACCTTTTTCAGTTTATAACAACATAGATTTACCTTGCCAAGTTTTTGGTTTATCATTATAAAATGATACTTTTGGTTTTTTAAAAAAAAATATTGAAATAATATTTTTTTTAGAAATTAAATAAAGATGCAATTTACTGTTTTAATTTTAGATCAGTATTTTGGTAAAATTAATAAATATTTACTTACTTTTAAATATAATACAATTTGAATATAAACATTTTTTTTTAAATCAATTGCACATAAACAATAATTATTGGTCTCTATAACACATCATGTTTACAAAATACAATTTAAACTTCCCTGGTTTTAAATAATAAATGATATTAATTGTCCATCCATCAGCACATATATGACTCAATAGGTTATTATTTATGTGTATCTTGAGTTAAGATTATTTATCAATTTCCATTAGCTAAATCCAAGTTCAAATCTTGTGATCTGGTATGTCATTGTTGTCTTCTTTTAATAAGTAAATATTATTGGATTTGTAAAATTTAAATTTATACACCAAAAATTTATTTTATTTTAGAATAGACTGGGTTAATAAAAAGTGCACTATATATATATATAAATTTTATGGACTTCCAAAAATTCACAAACCAGATACCCCTCTTCGTCCAATAGTAAGTGCAATAGGTTCTCCAACTCATATTTTAGCTAGATACTTATCGGATTTCATTAAACCTACAATCCCATCTATTAAATCATATATTAAAAACTCTCTTCATTTTATTTCTGTTTTAAAAAGTTTAAAAATTAATGCTAGTGACATTCTGGTCAGTTTTGATGTCGTGTCTTTGTTTACAAACATTCCAATTGATGAAGCTTTAAATATAATCTCACAACGTTGCAATTTACCAGACCATATTATTGCTTTGATTAAACATTGTCTCTTAAATACATATTTTGTATACAATGGACAGCATTACAGACAAGTTTTTGGTACTCCTATGGGCTCACCTATCTCAGGAGTAATAGCTGATTTATTCATGGAATATATAGAAACTCGTGCTTTAGAATCATCATCTTTAAAACCTCTCATTTGGCTCAGATACATAGATGACACTTTTGTCATATGGCAACATGGAAAAAATACATTAGATGATTTTTTCTTACATTTAAATAATATGCATCCTCATATTAAATTTACAATGGAGACAGAGTCTGATGGAAAACTCCCTTTTCTTGATGTTCTAGTCACCAGAACACCAAATAGTTTATCTTTTTCTATTTACAGAAAGGATACACACACAGACAGATATTTACATTTCCATTCTCATCATCACCCAACTCAGATAGTTTCTGTAGCCAAAACTCTTTTAAATAGAGCAATTAACCTTTCAGATGACACACATCTGAAAGAAGAAATAAATCATATTAATAGTGTTTTATTAGCAAATAGTTATAATTACAAATTTATAAAAAAAGCCTTATTTCAAGCCCAAAATAGGAAACAAAAAGATGATAAGTCAGCTATTAGGATTTGTGTTCCATATGTAAAAGGAACTACAGACAGTATCAGACGTATATTAAAACGCTATAATATAGATACAGCATTTTCTGCTCATCAAAAGATCAGCAATATAATAACCAAGCCTAAGGATTCAATCCCTCTTGAATCTCATGGTGTCTATCAAATCTCATGTAAAAATTGTAAAGCTTCTTACATAGGTATGAGTAATCGTCGCATCAGTGTTAGGAGAGATGAGCATGCTAATGCAGTTAAACAACACTCATCATCATCAGCACTCTCACTCCATACTATAGATTCAGGTCATAAAATAGATTTTTCTAGTACCAGGATCATATCCAGATGTGATAATCTCTACCAATGCAAAATCAGAGAAGCCATTGAGATACTTAAAAGGCCAGATTGTATCAATAAGCGAGATGATACGTGCAAACTTCCTCCTATTTGGAAAGATTTCTTTAAAAAACATTCTTAAATTTAACATTTTTGCTATTGGTGGGATTTTTAATGTTTTATTCAAACCAGTGATTGTAGCGCCTCTACAACCGTCTTTCTACCTTTTTATAACTCTGTGGATGGCTTGTGTGACCAAGTCGAAATGTCAGTAAATTGATATTAAAAGTTTTTAACACGGATGAACCCGCAAAATATGTATTTTATATATTTAACCCATGCAAATCTTCGTTTTAACATTACTAACCTCTACGGGGAGGAAATTTTTAAACAGCTTCGTATATTTGAAAGAACGTGGAGTAAGAAATGTAAGTTACTTTGTAATTTATCTTTTTTGTTAGCGTGCAAAAATCACAACATTATACCCACTTGCTGTAAAATTGTGTTTCACAAGAACAATTATAATGTTAGTAAAATTCTAAGGAAAACCAGCAATATTATTTTAAACTCTTTTATTAAAGAAACTCGGAAAAATTTAGACAAAATTGATAAAGTATTGCTACATTTACGTTTATTCCTTAGTAATAAAATACATCCTTTACTGTGGACTAGTTTTGATCGTATTGCAAGTTTTCGATCATTTAAAGATTCGGAATTGGTAACAGCAAAGCAAAAGAAAAAATTGCAAATGCTAATTAGAACACAATCCCCAAACATTATGTATCCAAATCAAAAAACCGTTTACAATTTATCTAAGAAAGCCCTCTCTACAGATGAAATTTCGGTTTTAGAAAAAGGTTTCAATTTTGCTTTAACACCTTCCCGGATACCTTTCGAGAAAATTGTCTGTAATGTTGAATCAGCTCTTGATAAAATTGATTCTACATCGGCTGATTTAGCTAGAGCTGAGATTTGTAATATTTTAAAAAAAGCTAAGCTTCCTAAAAATAATTTTTCAAAGAAAGAAAGACAAGCATTAAATAATATAAAATCGGACAAATCAATTGTTGTACTTCCAGCTGATAAAGGTAATGCCACAGTTGTAATGGATCGTGACATTTACCATAATAAAATTTTAGATCTGCTTAGTGATAAAACTTATAAACTATCAAAAAGAGATCATACTACATATTTGGAAAAAACAACAAAAGCTATTATTAATAAATCACCTATTGAAACAGAGATAAAAAATAAAATAATCCCTCGTGAAAAATCTTGTGTCTGTCCAAAATTTTATGGACTTCCAAAAATTCACAAACCAGATACCCCTCTTCGTCCAATAGTAAGTGCAATAGGTTCTCCAACTCATATTTTAGCTAGATACTTATCGGATTTCATTAAACCTACAATCCCATCTATTAAATCATATATTAAAAACTCTCTTCATTTTATTTCTGTTTTAAAAAGTTTAAAAATTAATGCTAGTGACATTCTGGTCAGTTTTGATGTCGTGTCTTTGAAGACAAACATTCCAATTGATGAAGCTTTAAATATAATCTCACAACGTTGCAATTTACCAGACCATATTATTGCTTTGATTAAACATTGTCTCTTAAATACATATTTTGTATACAATGGACAGCATTACAGACAAGTTTTTGGTACTCCTATGGGCTCACCTATCTCAGGAGTAATAGCTGATTTATTCATGGAATATATAGAAACTCGTGCTTTAGAATCATCATCTTTAAAACCTCTCATTTGGCTCAGATACATAGATGACACTTTTGTCATATGGCAACATGGAAAAAATACATTAGATGATTTTTTCTTACATTTAAATAATATGCATCCTCATATTAAATTTACAATGGAGACAGAGTCTGATGGAAAACTCCCTTTTCTTGATGTTCTAGTCACCAGAACACCAAATAGTTTATCTTTTTCTATTTACAGAAAGGAAACACACACAGACAGATATTTACATTTCCATTCTCATCATCACCCAACTCAGATAGTTTCTGTAGCCAAAACTCTTTTAAATAGAGCAATTAATTTTTCAGATGACACACATCTGAAAGAAGAAATAAATCATATTAATAGTGTTTTATTAGCAAATAGTTATAATTACAAATTTATAAAAAAAGCCTTATTTCAAGCCCAAAATAGACAAAATAGGAAACAAAAAGATGATAAGTCAGCTATTAGGATTTGTGTTCCATATGTAAAAGGAACTACAGACAGTATCGGACGTATATTAAAATGCTATAATATAGATACAGCATTTTCTGCTCATCAAAAGATCAGCAATATAATAACCAAGCCTAAGGATTCAATCCCTCTTGAATCTCATGGTGTCTATCAAATCTCATGTAAAAATTGTAAAGCTTCTTACATAGGTATGAGTAATCGTCGCATCAGTGTTAGGAGAGATGAGCATGCTAATGCAGTTAAACAACACTCATCATCATCAGCACTCTCACTCCATACTATAGATTCAGGTCATAAAATAGATTTTTCTAGTACCAGGATCATATCCAGATGTGATAATCTCTACCAATGCAAAATCAGAGAAGCCATTGAGATACTTAAAAGGCCAGATTGTATCAATAAGCGAGATGATACGTGCAAACTTCCTCCTATTTGGAAAGATTTCTTTAAAAAACATTCTTAAATTTAACATTTTTGCTATTGGTGGGATTTTTAATGTTTTATTCAAACCAGTGATTGTAGCGCCTCTACAACTGTCTTTCTACCTTTTTATAACTCTGTGGATGGCTTGTGTGACCAAGTCGAAACATCAGTAAATTGATATTAAAAGTTTTTAACACGGATGAACCCGCAAAATATGTATTTTATATATATATCACTAGATATTTATGTATGCATAATAATATATATGTATATAAATTATTAAAAATATAAAATATTCTTTTACTTTGATTGAAAATTTAAAAAATAATGTCTTATTACTTTCATAGACATTTTAAATAAATATACAAAATTTCAACAAGTTGTACTGAACTTGAATATAATAAATATCAATTTTAAAATGTTAAAAAAATGTTATTAAATTGAAAGAAAAATATCTTTATACCACTTTCTAGTGAAATAACAAATAAACAAACAAGCAAACACATAGATTTGTCAACTTCAATAAAAACATTTAAAAACAATGTCTACATTTAATTTTATGATTGATGTTATCCATTATATTTTCATTAGTATAACAATGTGTTCAAGTTATTCATAATTATAAAATTTTCTAAGTCATGATTATCAATTTTTATTTTCTTCTATTGAAAAATCCATGAAACATTACTTTAGTATTTTTAGTATTTATGTTTAGTCTTATATTTGTCTTGCAAACATTTCCTGAAGCTTTGCAGCATTATATGCACTAACAAGCACATTATCTGAAAAAATCTAGATAATTTAATTAATTAATCTTCAATTACTTTCTATCCCTTAGCTTCCCATTTTAATTCACAAAATATTTCTCATAAAACTACTGTAAATATTTTAGACATACAGTTTTATCGGTGCTAATCTTTATAGTGTGACCATATAATCTAATTACTGTATATTGTATTTTATTAAATATTTTTCAGATATATTATGGGTATATATATTGATGGTTTGTAATTTTAATCATAATGGGTTTTTTTTATAAAATCAAATGTCTTTTTATAATCTACAATTTCAAAGTATAATGGCAATTTGTATTTATTGACCTTATTTTATAACTTCTCTAAATACCTAGATATGATCCTCTTTACCAGGGGTGGCCAACTTTTATGTTCATAAAATCTACTTTTTATTTTTAAAATATGTTGTGACTAACTTGTTGTCATAGGCATATTTTTTGTAAAAATATAATCGTCTTTTCAAGAATTCACCCTCTGGTGAATTTTTCCACAAGTATTACATGTCAAAATGCGTATTTTTCTGTATATTTTAATATTTAAATATTTTGTTCAAAAAATTACAATAGATGTCATGAAATCTCAAATAAAACCACCAATCAAAAGAAATAAGTGCCACCCTGACATGTTCAGCCATTGTTTGAAGGCAAAGCTGTAAAATGTTCAGCTGTTTAAAAAAAAAATAGTTTGAATGATCAAAAAAATGTTTATTTGTGAATTTATTACAGTTTTAGATATTTTTTACAATAATTTACACTATATTTATTAGATATCAAGAAATATAAATTATTAATAAGCTTATTTTGGCTGGAAATACTTTATTTTCAAAAATATAATGTTATTTAACAGCTAATATGAATATGGCCTGAAGCTATTTAGAAGCTTAGCTTCCATGTAAACCAAATACTTATACTTGTGAGTATAAAAATATCACAATTTTGCAATATATATTTTAAAAAAATAATTTTTAAAACATATTTTGTTAGACATAATGGAAATAAATAAATATCCATTCACATTTTTAAAAATAATCAGAAATAATGAAGATTTTGTAGATTTTGTAAACTGAAAATAATCTTTCTAAAATGATGATGTGTAATCTTTTTGTTTTGATTACGATCTCATTTTTTAATATTTTTAGAAACAAAATGTGAACATTTCAAATTTATTTCAGTAGTAAACAAAAATATTTATCAAATGAAGTCAAATTTATTATTTTCTAATATGTGTGCAGAGCACATATATATATTAATTTATTTTCTAATAAGTAATAATCATTTAATCATATAATTTATGTTGATGTGTGTGACAAAGAAAAACATCAGAAAATGCTGGAATGTGACAAATGGAGGAATTCAAGAGAGTTAAAATATTATTTTCAATAATGATACAACTTAGTGGACTTCACCAATTTAGAATCAAAAAAAAAATTAGAACAAAAACAAAAAAACTTTAAAATCTTGACTTAATTTGTTTCACTTGTAATCCGATGGCTCTTGCCAGAATGGTCTAGTGATTGACCAAAATTGACTTTGTAATTGACTGGTAGATCAAGATTGACTTGTTGGCTACACCTGCTTTATACTAAAACCACATTTAAATATGTTGATCATTTGATTATTCTCCCTCTCTCCCTCCCCCTCCCCCTCCCTCTCCCTCTCTCCCTCTCTCCCTCTCCCTCTCTCTCTCTCTCTCTCTCTCTCTCTCTCTCTCTCTCTCTCTCTCTAGTTCTAATAATTATTCTAACTTTTCTTTTTATTACTAAAACAACTTTTTTCTAATAACAAGTTGTCATTTTATACTTTTGAAACTTTTATTTTCTTTTTTTTTTTTTTTTGCCAATTCAAACTTACACTTTTTTATATTATGAAAGTAATACAATTTTCTACTTCTTCCTCTTTTTCTTATGAATTGATTTCTGTATTTACATATCATATCATTTCCAAACTTCTCACACATTTAACAATACTATTTTTATGCCAAAACGTTACTCTTATAATTTTAACTGTCCCGCAGTCATCATCAGAGGTACAATATCCAAATATATAATCATACAATTAATACATTATATTTATATATATAATCAAAAGCATACATATTAATCTAACCATTATAAATAATCATTTTCCATTTTATTATTCTACTCTTAACTAATTTTATTTTTTTGTTTATATTATTTTATTATTAAATTATTCTAAAACTATTTATTATAATTTTAAAACTTTAATCTTTAAACTCTACTATTTAACTTACCATTTTATTATTATCTCTTTACTTATATTTTCTTAATTGCTTCTAAACTTTTTTATATTACAATTAACTCTTTATTTTTATCATTTTCCAAAATTCCAGCTATTCAATTTTTTCTATAGATTCTTTTTAAATTTTTTTCATAATTCTTTTCTTAATAAATTATTTATATTAATGTTAATTTACTAATTAATTGTTATTTTTATATGTTATCTTTATTGTAGTTCTTAGTAGAGTACAGTTATCTTTTTATTAATCTCAATTAATTCTAAACTACCTCCAATGTCTGTTAATTAAAAAGTTATTATTTAAATTTATTTGAGTTTTTCTGAAAGTTAAAATATTAACTCTTAATACAGCTTTTTTATGCAGTTTTCATATTCCTAATTTTCCACTAATATGTATCTTATATCTCACTAATTGATGACCATTTCCTATGTTGATTCTGTTTAAGAAAATAATCTTGAAATATATATTTTTTGTTAATTGAAACATAATTCAATTTGGTTGGATCTTCATTTGAATACTGTCCTGTCCATTTTCATTTACAGTTTTTGTCAAAGACAGTATTCATAATGTAAAGCTATTTTTTCTTTATATTTCATTTTGTATTTCTTTCATTTATGTTACCATAACCAAATACTTCCAATTATTTCCCAATTCTCATATCAAAATCTCTACTTTTATCTCACTGACATTTGAATTATCTGCATTTAATATTTTCCATTAAGTTAAATAACTAATCTTGACATGCTGATTAATATATCATCAATCTTTATAGTGTTGTTCTTCCAATTTTTATATATAATGAATATCAATCCATCTGTGCTTTTAATATTTTAACCCTGTAGTAAATTATAGCTTCACTTTCAACATCAATTGTCTCTTTATGTTTTATTCTAATTTTACAAAGGCCATTAATGTACCACTTCATATTAGATGGTTTTTCTTCCCATTTTATCTTATTTTCCTTCACTCAAAAGTGATTGATAGTTCTAGAAAATATAAGATCATCATCATATAACAGCCTGGACTCTCCAATCAAAAAATTGTTAGTTTGTTCTGGATTTGGATACTAATTTCTGTCTATGTTGGCAACTTTCCAGCTGATAAGATTGTAAATATATAATAAAAAAATCAATCATAATCACATTTATTTTGTTACAATTAAAAATTATCAGGTAACTGAGACAAAGACTACTTGATCTTAAACTCAGAGATAAAAATCCAATAAACTCACCAAACTGGATATTGTAGGATATTGATAGCCTATCCATTTTCTTAAATTATATAAGTAATTACATAGAAATAGCAGCTGCAATGAGAAAAACATATAAATTGGACATTGGGAATTCTTCAACTTAGTTTCTTTGAGTCTCAAGCATTAATCAAGTACTTCACTTTTCATTTTACTACAAACTCTTTTCTGCATTTTATTGTTATATATATATATATATATATATATATATATATATATATATATATATATATATATATATATATATATATATATATATATATATATATATATATATATATATATATATTGCCAAGGCCAATTTGGCACATGTATATAAAATAATGTTATCTAAAAAAATTATTAAAGTAAGGAATCAGCAAATCAATAAATAAATTACAAAAATCTCAAGTTTCTTTATTAAACGAAATGTAGTTTGTTTTCGTAAACGTAAAGTTAAAAGTCTAAGTAGTTTTTGAAATAAAAGTTACAAAAAAAAACAACAACTAAGAGTTCTTAAAAAAAGTTAAAGGGTTTCTATTATAAATTAAAAGTTAAGATATAAAAACCTCTTTTCATTCCAGTTTATTATAATAAATTATATATGTGCGGGCGAATGTAAATAAATGTATGCGAGTTAGAATAATATTTTAAAAATGTATATATATCAATGAAAGTTAAAAAAGAAATTATATTTGGAAACACAGCAATGGCTATTAAGTTAAATAAAGATTTAAAAAAACCATACCAGCAGTGGGCTACTAATTAAAGATATAAAAACAATACGTTTATGAAAGCTACTACTAATTAATCAGTCATCAAAAACACGTTGTCATAGGATTAATTACCAATGAAATTCGACAACAGATATTTGCTGGAGGATATTACATGGATAATACGTCGCAGGTATAAATAGACTTTTTTTTGTTATCGGACAATGAATTGAGAGCAGTTTTATTCAGTCTAGTTTCCAGTGACAGTCTTGTTTCCATTCAGATAACAATTTCTATTATGTATTCAGAAACAAAAATGCATTGTTGAGCAGCTTTTGGAAATATTCACTCGTGCTTCAGCCTTTTTGTCCCACAAGATCATCAAAACCTGCCTGTGAAATAATGTCTGCATAACAACTCAGAAATCCTCTGTCAAATGTTCTACTGTCTTCAAGAATAAAACCAATGGTTTTGCATAAAATCTCTTCAAGAAACATCCAAATCTAACCGGTTAGATATAATCCATCAGAAGCAGCAGAAGCAGCCAACAATAAGAAATATCCACATTCCCAAAAATCCTAGGTAAACATTTATTTATTATCATTTATACTTAGTAGCTGCCGCTGTAATTCGTAAATATTCAAGATTCAAATTATATGAACTCTATCATGCATAAAATGAACTATTGATATGTGTGTTTAAGTTTCAAATGCTATTAATGCTTTATTATTATATTTGTGAATGCTATATGAGTTAATATGTGCGTTATCATTATATCAGTGTTATGAGTTAAATTAGATAAATACCAGTGTTCTACTATTAAAATCTACAAGAATATTTAAACTAGTTTAGAAATGTTACTTTAAAAATGTGCGTGTGTTAAATCAGATTTATAAAGATATTTAAATTTAATCAATTAATGTTTGATAATAAATTATCTTTAAACTTAATTAATGTTAATTAAAATAAAATGTCTTCAAACTTAAACTTTATTTGTCAGTCAATTCTTTTTACCAACCTTTTATTAATTCTTTCCACCACTAATTTTATATAATTTTGTTATTGAATTAAAATTAGACTGAGCTAGTTTAAGGGAATGTTTCGAGCGCTGGATTATGAGCCTACTGCCTGAATACATTAGTCTTCAGACTAGCTGGCGCCCCGGGGTTTATCCCAAAACAAATAAAGTATTTGGATAGTAGGGGTTTGAATCTAGCAGCCGAGATGGGCCATTGTTGATAGTTAAAGCTATCAATAAGATCTCCCATTTTGCTCGAACGTACTGGTTCGTTCACATAACCTTTATATGATTATAAATGTATTATGAAGGAGTTTGAAACCGGTCAAAACTTATATATACATATAAGTAAGTGGTTTCAGCAGTTCGACCCGGTACAATATATATATATATATAAAGAAAGTATATAATAATATGAAAAGTTCTCATAAAATAAATATATCGATTTTTTTTATTTAAAAAAAAAAACAGAGAAATAGATTCCTACATATTGATGCACATAAATATGTAATAACATTGAATCATTTTATTCTACTTTATACTATCTATATATTAAGTATGTACTATTTAATTAAATAAATGTCAAACTGAAAGTTGCAATGTATTATTGTATCTGATGTGGTGTCATTTGGTTTCTGATCTGCTGATGATATCAGTTATGACAAAAACATATGTTCAGCAGAGATTGATTGATTTTATCATCAAACGTTGCCATTTGAAAGAGGATAAAAATTGTATAAATGACAGAAGTAATATAAACTTTTTTTTTTCAATATTGTTGCATATACACGTATATATATTTAAACTATGTTAAATGGTATTCTTCAAATAATAAAGACAGACAATTATTCATTTGTTTAAAACATATTAAAATTTAAAAATTTTTAAATATATATAAATTTAATAGAACAAAGATATTGAAAAAAATATTAATATTGCGTGTGACTGAAGTTTATAATTAAACTTGAAACCCATTCCTAGACTAGTTATTAATAATTTTTGAAATATTTATCTAAATAATGGTAAATCATCGTTAAGGTTGTAATTTAAATCATAATTACATAAACATGCGTCTTTAAATAAATAAAAAATGGATCCGATATTTCATCCAACTCCTCATAAAATTTTAGCTCTTCCGAAAACAAAAATATGATTTTGTATTTGATTCCGGGCTGGCATAATCAATTTTGCTGCCAGAAATAACTTTAAAATAATTATTGAAAAGAGTCTTATAATGCAAAGAAAGTGCATTTGACAAACAAACTTAGGTCATGGTGTTTAAATTCAAGCTAAATAAAAAAAAAGCAAAAGACATGATTTTTTCAGTTCTTTCAGATATCTGGCCTATAAGAAACTTAACCAACTATACAATGTTGTTTGGTAAATGAATATCCTGGATATCCAATTACTCTTAGCTACAGTAATGAACTACTTAAACCTTCACCATTTGACAATCCTGATAAGTAAATATTGCTTTCTCTTTATTTTGCAATGGGCTAGTTAAAACTAAACAAATGCAGCCAAATAAAGAAAATTAATTTTAAAATAAATAAATCATAACATTAAATCATTTTGGGGGCTTTGTTTATAGTAAAAAGTTTGATAGCTTTTCTCTAATTTGTTAATGGTTTTTTTTTTTTTTTCAGTTATCAACCCGTGGTGATATTTCCTTTTCTCTTACTATTTTTGTTTTAATAATATGTAGGTTATTATTCTTTTTGACACTAATTTATTTTAGGATTTAAATCCTCTTTCTTTCTTTTCATATTCAAGCTCGTTGCTATTAAATGAATTCAGCAACTCTGCAGTCTGCTCAAATATTATTTGATTTCAATTACCACCTGCTTTGAAACTAATAAAAGTTTTACTTTATTATCCTTGTGGACCGGTTATCAGATAGTCAATTATTATCAGAGCTCTAAACTTGACCATTTGTATCATAAAAAGAGAGTTTGTATGCCACTTTAAGATGGTATTAATCATGAGATATTTAATGTTTAATGCTCTTTCCAGTAATGTTTGTTACAATACCAGATTCACAAAGACTTGTTTATATTCTTGATAACTACAAGCTTTACTAAATAGTAAATTCCACCAGCTTATATTTCCGCCTGCAAATGATTACAAGTGTGCATAAGTTTAGTTGATTCCATCATGGACTTTAATTTGAAATATCTATATATTAGACAATTAAAATATTCTATAGTTGCATGGCTGAAGATTTGAATTTGCTAATTTTTCTCCCCAATCAGGCTGAATGCAACTTGATACTCTCTTAGAATAGATTATGTCATAACTGTTATAATTTCTACCTTCTCTCTGTACAGTCCCTATATTTTGGATCCTCTGTCTTATTTCTTCTTATTCTTATTTATGACTTTCTTATATAATTTGCATTATTGATAAGTACTATACTAAGCCAATCAATTTATTTTGGACTCTTGCTAGTATCTCCTGATCCTCCATCATTTTCTACAGTTCATTATTTTTCATTCAGGTCTATGTTTTACTGTAGTCCATGGATAAATTTTCCATCTTATAATGTAACCTATAATCCTTTCTCAAATCAATTATTTCATAAATTAGCTTTGCTATTTTTAATCTTTTTAGACATATTCTATATCTTGGTAATCATATGTCTTTTTCTGCTTTCAATTTTTATGGATATTCTCTCTATCTTGCTTTTTATTTGTCTGGATATGTTTTCCATCTTGTTGTCAATATGGCATTAAGTATTATTAACTTTTGTGGACAAGTTCTTTTTTTCTTTATGTATGTAAATCAATGTTTGCTAATTAAATTTCATGCTTCTTGTTTGAATAAGTCTGTATTTCAATATATATAATAACTTTGTGACATACAATTACTGAGGTAATCTTTTGGTTGTGCCATTAAATGCAGATTTTATTTTTACTCACAAGATTTTCTGAAAAAACAAAGCATTGGATCAGAGATTGATATTTTATATTCAAAGTTTTGGCTACCATTATGCATAGAGCCTATTTTTTATGTGTTTATGTTTAGGAGATTGCAAAGTTAAAATAACAAATATATTAGTCTTCCTTTGTAAACATTAATTAAACATGCTTTCTTCAACATTTGTGATTATTGTATTTTAGTTGTTTTTTATATATTGGACTATTTCCACCATCTAATATATGCATTGAATGTCTTTAAAAAAATTCACTTTTATTTAAATATTCCAAACACATTCAACTGTTAGTAATAACATGCAGGTTAATACATGCACAATCTTTCAAGAGATATTATTGTTCTTTATTTGCCAGGTGTTTCTGCCTGACCAGTGACAGTACTATCAACCTGTACTCTTAGATTTTTGAATATTTAATTTTAAGGTACTAACTGAGCCATCCTGGAAAAGGCAACAATCAGTAGAAATTTCATATACTTATCTATGAGGTTCCTCCTGATTTTTCCACCTTTTCCTAAGAGCAAAGTTGATTAGTGATTTTCATATATACATGAAAATACTTAGCATAAACATCCAATTATACCTGAAACACAAAACATGGGCTTATACTATCACCATGGAATAGAGCAAAAAATGTTTGTTCACAATTTAAAAAAAGAAAAGCTTTATATAAAACAAAATCTTATGAATAATGGTTACCCATCAGCTGTTATTAAGAAAACATTAAATAGAGACCAAAAAGAACCATCTAAAGAAAAAATTAGTATTACTAGAGCAATGTATCCATACATACTAAAAATAGAAGACAAATTAAGGAAAATCTGCAATCAGTATAATATCAAAACAGTTTTACAGAGCCCTACAACATTATAAAGAATTCAAACTTCTACAAAACTTAAATTTGAAATGCTAAAATGCAAAAACTACATCTACAAAATACCACATGAATGTGGAAGAATGTATATTGGTGAGACTAGTTGCCCTATTGAAAAACAATTGCAAGAATGCAAACTGGTAATTAGAAGAAAGAAAACATGTACCTAAGGTAGCAGACCATATATGTACCAATGAACATATGTTCAATTGGGAAAATACAAAAAGGTACAAAGAAGAAAATTTAAAAAAGCTTCTCACATGACAATGGTGTATAACCCCATAAGTCAACCTAATGTGTCTATGCATAATATGTGGAAACCACTAATCAACTTTGCTCTTAGACAAAAGTGGAGAAATCAGAAGGAACCTCATAAATAAATATATGGAACTTCTACTGACTGTTGCTGTTGGAAGTCTTAGTTGGTTATAATGTCAACTTGAAATTCAATATTCAAGAATCTAAGAGTCCAGGTTCAATTTCCATGCTAGTACTGTCACTGGTTAGGTCAGCAACACCTAAAGACAAGATAAGAATACCTCTTGAACATTGTGTATATGCACATGGTAACAGTTAAATGTATTTGGAATATTTAAATAACATTAAATTTTCCTAAAGATATTCAATACTTATATTAGATGGTGGAAATAGTCCATTATAATAAATACAATTAATTAAACATATTTGTTTATGAAAAATTTAAGATCTTTGCTAATTTAAATTATACGTTCCTTGTTTGAATAAGTCTGTATTTTAATATATATATATCATCAATTTTAATATATATATATATATAATTTTATATTCAAATAACAAAACAAATGCAGTAATATAAATTCAAACTTTTATTCCATATAAGAATGTTTTCAACTATTCAAGTTGTTTTTGTCAACTAAGTTTAAAACTTTTATAACTAAGCATATAGGGTATATACAAAGACAATCACTTTCTATTTTTAGCTTTCCCATAATTCCTTAATTTTTACATTTGCTACTTGTTATTTTATTAAACATTTTTTATATTTGTATATTAACATCCCCTCCTTCATTTTTTGTTTGTTATTATTTTTAATACATAATATCTTTACATTTTTCTAATTAAAATCCAATACAAAATTACATTTTTTATTATGGTCATAAAACACTGATACAGATATGTCATTATTTTCAGTATTATTTAGTTTAGATTTTTGAACTCTTTTTGATAAATGTTCATGTTTTCTAGTCCTTTTCACTAAAGTACAATGTGATTCACAAATATAAGCACTTTCACATTCACATATCTACTATAGAACTTCCTAATTTGAATAAGTTAATAAATAATTCTAAAATAAAAAAATATTTGTAAACCAAAGTCCTATAGTATATAAATGGATATGTGAATGTGGAAGTGCTTATATTGGTGAATCATGTTGTACTTTAGAGAAAAAAATTAGAGAACATGTACTTTTACTAAAAAAAGTTCAAAAATCTAAACAAAATAACACTGAAAATAATGATAGATCAGCATCAGTGTTTTATGACCATAATAAAAAATATAATTTTGGAATTGATTTTAATTATAAAAATGTAAAGATATTGTGTATTGAAAGAAATAATAAACAAAAAATAAAAGAGGCGATGTTAATATACAAATATAAAAAATGCTTAATAAATCAACAGGTAGCAAATGTAAAAAATAATGAATTATGGGAAAACTAAAAATAAAAAGGGATTGTCTTTGAATGCTTAATAAATCAACAAGCAGCAAATATATAAATTAATGAATTATGAGAAAGCTAAAAATAGAAAGTGTTTGTCTTTGAAAAGTTTTAACACTAGGTGGCAAAGACTACTTGCATAGTTGAAAACACTCCTCTATAGATTAAAAGTTTGAATTTATATTACTATATTTGTTTTATTATCCGAATATAAAATTATATATATAAGTTAAAAGAATATAGATGTTGATTAATGTTATATATATATATATATATATATATATATATATATATATATATATATATATATATTAAATACTCTGCCATTAGTTTAAATATAAAATTTTTAATTAGAACCGCAATGTCTCAACATTTTTTAATATATAAGAAATCCAAGATTAAGCCTGGAGCATCTAATTCATCCATATTTCTCCATCATGAGAAAGAACATGGCCATAGCTATGATTTGAGTGCTGTTAGAGTTGTATGTGAAGAGAGATATGATCATAAATGCAAATAAAAGAGCATGGTTTATTACACAAAATGAATATGTAATGAACCAAAAAAGTAATAGTATTCAAATCAGCAAAAAATTAATATTCTCATCAGACTGACCATAGATATGACTGAAAACATCGAAAGTATACTCGATACAATAATATTATTAAAAATTTTATATTCAAACTCTGTATGAGTATTATTTTACACACACACACACACACACACATATATATATATATATATATATCAACTTTTCTGCATATGCTCAATAAGTAATTTTTCATTGTATCATTAAACGATGGCTTTATCTTTACTCACAAGATAGTATTTGCTGGAAAACATAGCATTTAGGATAAATGATGGATATTTAATATTTGAATTTCCAGCTAGCTATATACACATGGTTGATTGTATATATACAAATAAAATGCCCATTAATTAAAAGCTACTGTAATAACAATAAAAAAATATATAACAGTGAACTATTGTTTATAATTATTAATTACTGTTATATTTATTATTTTTATTGATATATATCAAAAACTTCGGTTTTAGTATTCAAAGTTTTAAGAACTCGCCGATTTTTTCAGTCAATGATGAACAAAAATCTTCATAAACATTTATTTGAAATGTTATTAACTTGTGAATGGAAATCAATTTAAATATATTAATAGTTTTTTAAATTCAAAGATGGACATGGATGTTAAAATGTAAAGCATATTCTAATTTGTTGTTGCATTCAAACAGTTAATTAAAAGATAGTTATTCCATTTTAATGATATAAATGCTTTAATTAAAACAGTTATGATATAAGTTATTAACTCTTCTTCTACCTAGTTTATTGTAAGGGAGACATGTCTTAATGTCATTAGAAAATATTAATTTAAAAATGTTCCATAATATTTTTTGCTATATTCTCTGTCTTTCTCTATGTGATACTAGTGAATAAATTATTATAAAAATTCATTTTCATTGGATTAGATGTGTGAAGCAAACAATAATAAAAAAAATTTTTTATAAACCTATTTTATGACATATTTGAATATGCCTTCTATGCTGGCTATGTTAAAAATATTTTTTTAAAACATTGTGAAAAGAGATAGTATTGTTTTGTTTTGTTTTTTATTGAAAAGATATCACAGCAGAAAGAATATAATGGAGATTCATAATTTCAAAAATATTTCCATCAGAAGAAGTTAAGGGTGATTTTCCAAGATTTTAAATAAACCAATTAAAAACATGCGAGAAATTTAGATATATTTGTGTTTTATGGATATGCTTGTATAAATATCACAAAACTCAGCTTCAATATTTTATTTGCTTACACATTTTATTTCTGAATTTAGAATTACCCCCTACATATATATATATATATATATATATATATATATATATATATAGGGGGTACATATATATATATATATATATATATATATATATATATATATATATATATTGTACCCTCACTTCCAGGAAATATGTAGTAACAATAAATTGATCTAGCTCAGATAAATAATGATGTTCATCTAAAATGTATCTAATCAATAATAACTATATTTTTTAATACTATTTGTTATTAATTAGTTCAAATTAACAAATAATAATATGGTTTTGTTTCCTAAATTAAATAAATAAATATCTAATAAAAATCATGAGACTATGAAGTGAGTTTACAAGTGGCAAAACGAATACATTAAGCCAATATCCCACAGGATATCATCTTAATGACATAAGAGTACTATCTTTACTCTTATTACTTAAACAATAAATCTATAGTACTCCTACATCTTTAATAAACTCAATTAGTAATAAATTATTGTGAATATCTCTATCAAAATGATTTATCTCAAATTATCTCAGGTTCTTTTACAATAATTCTAAAATAATTATAACTTTTGTAATTAAGTATGATAAGGGATTTAATATCACTCCTAACTACATCTAACTAATACTAATAATAATAAAATAATAATACTAATCTTCAATTTATAATTTAATCTCATATCTTTTCTACTTGTAATATTGGCCATGTATAACAAATAATAATAATGTAATGTAATCTTCTATTATCCATATGGCATCTTAAACAAACATATATGGTATGGTTTTATAATCTGAGAATATGTGGCAATCACTAATAATATAATTCTGTGTAAATCTTTTGGGGTTATTCTATGACCAGAATAATGATAATAAATAAAATTTCTTAAATAAAAATCATATCAATAAAACATTATAACTCTTAAATAATGACTTTATTATGTTGTGCAAGTATTATGTCTAATGTTTAATTATCTGTGATTATATAATTGTGATGTGAAGAAATTGAGTCGACCCCAAGATTTATAAACAAAACTTAACAAATTTATTAATAAGCTTGAACAATAAATTATATAAAGTATATACATCATGAATGAACTTTGTTTTACTCCTATTTAGGTAATCTCATAAAAACAGATTAAATAAAATAAATATCGGATACAAAAACATTGCTTTATAAAATACTTATCATTAAAACATTACCATAATATCTTTATGGCCTCTATTAAGTTTCTTTAAATCAGTACATTGCAAAAGTATCATTTAAATTATTAACTCAATATCCATTTATCATTTATTATTTAGTTTTTAAAATACTTTTATTATCTCATATAATTATTCCTAACCTATTCATAATGTAAATAATATTAATTAATAACATATTCATTAATCTAGACTGCTTACTACTCATCAATATAATGTCAAATAAAATGTAAGAATTGATGTGTTATTATTATAGAATAATTTTTATATAAAATTATGATCATTTATATTCTTCAAATGTGATTTATTTATATCTCTTTTATTTGTAAAAAAAATATGCATTAAAATTGAATCTTTCAAAACTTAATGACGAAATAATATCTTTAGAAAACACACTTTATTCATCATTTATTTATTGGTAATAAACAATAATGAGTCCCAAATATAAAAAAGTTTATGATTCCTTATTAACAAGTTATAATCTTGTACTCTTTACACTTACTTATATCCTTACTTTAAAACAATATAACCCATCTTATCCTCTTCAATAATAATTATGCATTTTAAACTTATTCATCATTTCATATTTTGAAATACTATCCTTTACAATGCAATACGAGCAATATCCATAGTAAATACACAAGTAGATATATGGAATAAATTAGATTTTAATTCAATAGCACTTCTGTTAAATAACCATCATGGTAACAGTGTATCATAAATAAACTATGACTACTTTAGTTCATCACCTCTACTAATAAACATAATGACCAAGCTATTTATTCAGCTCAATGGAACATTATAACTTTAATATACAGAAAATAACACTACCATGAACATATACAAGCTATAGGGCTAAGTTATCTATAGTTGCATAATAACTACTATTGTCTACACTTATTCCCATATAAAAAAATCCTACATAAAATATTATATTGGTCCATTTAACTTAATACCAAGCTTACATCGCTAAATCTATTCCTACCTTCTTATAACAATAAATAAATTCATGTCTAAAATAACCATCTAACCAATCGATAAGAAAAGATTATTTTATCCCTTAGTAACTTTAAACATAAATACACACAATCAGTATCGATATCCCAGTTTATTATTTTTATCACTTAAAATAAACCTTAAATTCCATTATAATAGAATCATATACTTATATTTTTCTTATATTAAAATATACTTATAATATTACTAAAAGTATGCATATTTTCAACATGAATAAATAAATTATAAGCTATGTGTATGCATTGTGTTTTTCATACTCATTTCATATATCCATACTAAAATATACAATAATAAAATACATAATAAAATGATCAATACTTTTATAATTGTTACCATCAATAATACGTCTTCATTGTAGATTGCTCCATTAATATTTTTGGATCATGAACTAAATAAAAAATTATTTAAATATCATTTATCTCACATCATCATACTTTAAAAATATTAAGTTTTTTAAAATTATTAAAGATTTTTTTATAATAATTAATCACTAGGTTAGTAAATAATTTAATGTTTCATGTTCCTACCCTATTTCTATTCTATAAGCATTACTATGAAAGTTAGTAAAAATAAGATTTAAAAATCATATTTACGAAAATAAACTCCAACAAAGTTTGTTATATAAAATGTCCTTTTCTTCCTGTACAGCATTTGTTGACAAAAAAACATCTTTCTTTAATGCCAAAAAAACAATGCATGCTCCAATGGTTCCACTTTCATGACATGTCCAACAATTCTTTTTAAAAAATACAGAAAATAAAATAAAAGTAAGTCAACTTGCAAAATATTCCAATTGCAATCCAAATAGTTCAGGGTTCTTCTTTTATTTTCAACAGTAATTGTTAAATGCATTTTTTAACCTCTATTATGACATATATCTTCTAAAATTTTACTGCTTTCAGTTAAATTTCCCACTGGCAATGTTCCTTGATACAACAATCAGCATCTGACGGTATTTATCATATAGTTTTAAATATTTTTATAAGTACTTTTCCAAAAAATCTTTTGTATGTCCAGCATACCATAACTAACTTATTTTTAAAAAATTTCCAATATAATATAAATTATTTTATTAGTAATCTTCATTTTTAATTTTTTTTAAAAAAATTATATTTTTTAAAAATCAATTTTCAATATTCCTTCATAAAGAAATATTTCAGCATCTTAAAATAATCATTTTTTTTATGTTAAAAGTTTTTTTAGAAAAACTATTCTACTTTAACATAGTTTTCAAAATAAGAGATTTCATATTTTCCTTTCCATCTTTGACGAGCTTTTCTGAATCTTCTCTGTGAAGTTCTGTTTATGAAATCTACTAGCAAGTTAACATGAATGCTTAACATAGGCAAAGTTATGTGCCTAGTAAAAAAATAATAATTTAACATTTCCATTTATAAATTTGAATTCACTGATGACTTCTTCATGTTTAGGTTGATGTTGAAATTAGATGTAATAAATTAGCAGGCAAGGAATTACTTAATTTTTTAGCCACACATTTCTATATCACATGATCTTATAATAATGAATTAATATCCTTTTTTTTAGAATTTAAAATAATAAAATTGACTATTACTAATATACATAATTAACTAAAGTTGTAGTAACAATAATGATAGTAAGAATTAAAATAATAGCAATCTGCAAAATATGTGCAGCTCTTTTATATTGAAGCCTACTACACATCTGATTGGTTAAATTAAACAATGCTTACTTCCAACTACCCTGGGAAAATAATGCTGGATTAAAGTTAAAACAAATAATAATTTACTAAATATTTATTTTTTATTATATTATTTAATTCTTAATTAATTTTCATATTTTATTTACATTTAATAAATATTCCAAAATAACTTTTAAAAATCACATTATAATATTTATTACTATTTCTATTCTTCTTTAAACAAAATATATTTATTTTCAAAACAAAATAAAAATCTGATTTTATTTATTATATTTATTTTAAAGACCCAATTTAATATTTATAACAGATAATATTATTTTATCCTGTGATAGACAAATCTAATATTTTTTTAAAACTTATATTAGAAATTTAACATAGTTTTGAACTTTACTAAAAACTTCTCAAGCACACGTGTAAATATCTACACATCACATGATTTACAAAAATACATGAGACGCTAATAATTTAAATGAAAATAAAATAAATAATTTAATTTATAAAATATTACATAAAAATAATATTATAGCAAAATTTTAAATAATTTTTCCAATATTATAAAATCAAATATGCACTTTTCTCCCACATTATTACTTTTAATTAAATGATTTTTTAAATATAACTATTAAATACAATTATTATTATTAAATAGTCTATTCGTTTAACTTTAAATTACTACTTTTAAAATTTACTTTAATCATTTATTTATAAGACTTATTAAATCAGTATTTATTATGGCTAACTTTCCCAACCATACAATCTTATAATTATTTTTAGTTAACTGTTTTTTTTCAAATACGAACCCAATATTATATAGCAATTATTTTACTTGTCCTAACTAAATTATTAAAAGATCATCCACACATAACATACATCATTCCCTTACTTAGCTTTGAAATTTAAAATTTTCCAGTAAATTAATATAATTAATACATCCTTACCTAAACAAAAGGGTACAATATATATGATAAAAGTTTCAACTGAAGCAGATATTCATGTAGTTTAAAGCCAATAATAAAATTCAAAGTGAACATTCGTAAAGAATAATCAGCCTACCCCATTATAGCAAGAAGACAATATGTTTTAATTTCTTTCATATATATATATATATATATATATATATATATATATATATATATATATATATATAATGTGATGATCACTCACACTGCGATCACACATGTGTACATTTAATATATAGTATAATATTAAATGTAAGTTTTATGTAAACTAAGTTATAGAAAGTGGATAATAAAGTTAGAAAAATGAAACAAATTTATTTTAAGTTAAGTTTTAATTAAAAAATCAAAATGGCAGTGAGGAATGCAATTAATGAAAAAAAACAATTATGGTAATTAAAGAAAGTGAAGGAAGGTAAGCAACCAAGATCCTTATCTTCCACCATCAAATGTTAATTTTTTAAATGTAAAATTAGTAAAGTTAAGGAATAGTAAAATAAGATCATCGAATTTGATGATTAAGTCTTAAAGGAAAAATAAATAAAAAGGGGTTAATGATTGTAGAATTAGCAATCATAAAATTTCCGTCGCAATTATAAATAAAAATAAATAGATTTACAAAAAAAAGATAAAGATCATCTCTTCAAAATACACATGTGAATGCATGAAATATATATGTATAGGTGTGTAAAGTAAAGAGTGTGTAAATAAGAAAATTATTTATTAAAAAGAAATGGAAGTAAATAAAATAAAATAAAAATAAATGGATAAAAACAAGAAGAAAATTTTATGTATTTAATGAAAGTAAAATAAATGTGTGAAATGTAATTAATGACATTCCAAAAACAATCAAGAAGATAAGTAAAGAATTGTGGGACAATTAAAAAGAAAAATTGTAAAAGAAGTAGCCATGTTTGAGTTGTTCTTGAGTCTGCTGAGCTGACAGACAGAGTTTGAGAGCTGTGAACAAAAATGTACCAAAAAGTTGAAACACCAAGAATGCAGGGCTAGGCGGCCACAAAGGGACACCAGTTAATCCACACTCACCCTGGGTGTAAAGTCATCTTCCCCATGCAGTAATAGTAGAGATAGTGCCTGCCTGATGGTTTACCTTCCCTGTCATGAAGCCGCAAGAATACGACTTCAGTGAGCTGCAAGAAAGAATCCAGCTGGATCCCAAGAATTTCCATCTCTACAAAAGAAGTTGAGTAATCCACAGGATGGATAATAATTCCCTCATCAATGTCTAGAAAACCTAGGTAATTAACTTTAATATAACACGCATGCACACACTTTCATAAATGACCACATTAATTAAAAAATGCAATTGCAAATGTGAATCTGAATGAACCAAATAATTAATATTTTTCTGTATCAAAGAATACATAAGAAAAGACTATAAGTTATAAAATATCTACATATAAATGTTTAGTATCAAAGAATTATCATTATTAGTGTGAATAATTAAATTAAATATAATTTGTGTTATTTTAAATGATTGCTTGTTTTATATTGAAGTATTATATTTTAATGTTTATGAATGTATTATATTAAACAATATTTATTTATAAATATCTCTTTACATCTCATCTTTCCTTCTTCACCATACTAATTATAATGATATACCCATAGGGTTATAAAAGACTAATTAGACATTTATTCTAGTAAAAGTACATGTGTCGATATAGTACAGTAATATTAAATCTCGCAAAAAAATTATAAATATTTCAAGCACTGGATTATTTTAAATAAATCATTCTTATGAATGAATATCCAGCAGCTGAAGAAGCTGCTGATCGGGAAAGATAATACTGAAATATGCCATTGGTAATCTCGGTATTTGATCAGGAATATAGACTTAATTAATGAGTCTATATTTGCTTCTTTGTTTGACATGACAGTCGTCTCGATCGTAAAGTGTAAAATTAAATGTTTACGAATGGTCAAAAAGGTAATTCTGTTACAATATATATATATAATTAGTTTCCAACCAGTAACCACCTAAACATTCACAGTAAATATAGCAACCAATATTTCTAACCGCTGTCAAGGCAACCTTCACACTTTTTAATAGCAAGAATGGAAATTTATATATATATATGTAAAACCATAAAACAATACAGTACTAGATTAAATTCAAAATTTTACCAAAATCCTTACACAACCATGGTTTCATCTACTACAAATAGACCTTCTCAAGTGAAAATCAACCTAAAGGAAAACATATATATATATATATATATATATATATATATATATATATATATATATATATATATATATATATATATATATATATACAAACAAACAAACCTTCCCATAATTCATTTCAAACTCCACCTTCCCTTAATATCAAAAGAAGTCTTCATAAGATTGATAGCCTCAGAATCAAGGAGTTTTATCATCAAAGTCTCCTTTATTCTTCTTTTTAACTCATTCTTTTCATAAAAAATAACCGAAGCATTGCTAATAAAAAGTGAAAAGCAATATTTGATAAACATACAGGCTGCCAATATAAAAATTAATGAATTGTGGAAAAATTGATGTATGATGTATTACTTTTTGTTTACATTTGTAACGGTTTTTTCTAATACAATTTGAATCTAGTTGAGAACGACTACATAGATAGTTGAAAGTACTTCTATTAAATTGTGGTATATATTTGTTTTTTTTTTAAATATTGCTTTACTGTATTAATTATTGTATTGTTTTGAATAATGATATATATATATATATATATATATATATTAAATACAGTAATCTTCATATAAATTTAACTTATTTTATTTTGGAAAGAATACAGACATCGAACTTAATTTATTATATATATATACACCTGGGTCTCTTTTTACACAGACTTATTTAACATGATTTTGAAGTTACACGATCCATGTTTCACCGGAAGTTGACCTCCGATAATGCGCTATTACTTTAAATAATAAATTTTGTGCACTTACGTTATATTGAAAGTAATAGCACATTATTGGAATTCGACTTTCATCTTAGTAATTTCAATATTTTCAGTGCTTTATAATAGTAAGATTTTATGAAATAATGAAATTAAAATCATGATTTTCACATTTTATGTATACACACATTAAATTTTACAACATTATAATGTAAATTTATTCAAACATTGTGCATGTTAATTTTGCATTTTAAATCACATTCTGTTTTTGCTTTTTAAAAAAGAATGTAATCAATTATTATTTTCTTATTAATGACACTAATCATTAACGTGCTCTTAAATTTCAATGAGAGCTAAATGGTTGTATGTCTGGATATTGTGAGCTTCATAAACAATTAATAAAATTATTGTCCCAAAGATTAATTACTAATTACATTGTCACCAGAAAACCATTGATACAACATGAGTGTGAAGTTGGTGTTAGTTGTATTTCCTCTTGTGAAAAATTTGATTTTTTACCAGACTACAAACGAACGTGTTTTTCGGCAAATAGCAATAATAATTAAAACATGTATAAAAAAATGTAAATTACTGTACTGTAAATTATGCATAAAAATATATTATTTTGAAAAAAATTAAATATTATAGTTAAAAAAAGTTTGTCTTGTATCAATTTTTTTCAAATTTGAAATTTTTTATTAGTCATATTTGATTTCCTTATTATTTTTTTGCGCAAATTTTAAAGTAATTTTACGTTGGTGCTTTGCTTTTATGCGAATTTTGAAAAATCGCAGACTGCATCCCCCCTTTTTTAATATACTTTAAGTCTATTTTTGCGTGATTTCATTTGCGCGTTTTCTGAGGAACCTATCTATCGCGTAAAATGAAACCCAGATGTATATATATATATATTAGTGTAATTTCATGCATGAAAATTTATATATTATTCTACTATTCACATAATATAATTCTTCATAAAAATTTATTACAATTTTTAATTTTCAAGTGATTTTTAAAAAGTTTTTAAACAGAATTTTTACTATTTTTTGTATTTTGTTTAATCATTGTTGTTTTATTATGCACTTAGTCAATTATATTCCAGTGTTTACATTATCTTTTTGACATGTGTGATCAAGTGTATTAGCAGTATGAGATAGTATGGATGTTTGAGAGTCATGTGAAAGTTTGAGTTTAACCCCCCTATATATTACATATAGAAGTGCAGGTATGAAAAAGCCTTTACTATAGAAAAATTCGTATTTCAAAATATCAGAAACACTACTCTGATAGAAGCCAATTCGTTTCTTTTATATGTTTTATTACTTCTATTCTACATTTATAAAATTTGTGTATCATAGTTTTTATTTCTGAATAGAAATCACAATCATAAGTCTGAACAAACAAAAAAAAATATTGATAAAAAACTTATTTTGAATTGAGGCCAAGAATATATTACATTAAACCTAACAAATGCGTTTTTTATCTTTTTATATCATTTATTGATTTTGTTTATATATTTTATTTATTTTAATTGATTGTAACTGATTTTAAAATCCTAATTATTTTAACTGTTTTTAAATCAAAATAGAATTAAACTTCTGATTATTAAAAAAATTTCATATTTATTGAAAATATTTTACAAAAGAGTTGATTTTCTATTTAAATCTTTCTTGATACAATGAGCGATTTTGTTGTGTATCTAATTCCAATAAAGATAAAAAATAAATTGCTTCTAAATATATCATTCCAAGAGAAAAGTCTCTCCAACAGCTTAACATAGGAAAAAAAATTATTAATCAACTTGGCTTGCTGTTTATGGTTATTGAAAGTGTGAAACGTTTTCCATTCTTGTTTTACTTTACAGCTAGAAACAGCTAATACTTATGATCATACAGTTGCTTACAAGTTGGTTACTTGAAAAAAAGTTTAAATCTGATATATGATTTATAGAGTGTCTGGATTCGAATCCAGTTTGAAAGCATGCAAGCATATACACTATTATTTTACTATACTACAAGAATTGTGAATAAAAAATGAAATATATTATGCAGCATTGTCAAAAAAGAAGTAGGAATAAAATATTAAAAATTATATTCATCAGTAAAATAATTTTTAGTCAACTTTTCTTCAAGTTGTATTTTCTAATTACTATGTATAGAAATTACTTTTATATATGCAAAATATTATATGTCATTTTTAATAGACATTTATTTTTGCTAAGTATATATCACTACTGGTTATCCATTTCTTACATCATAATCTATCTAAGAATTGTAAATGTTTTAAAAAATTATATTTAAGTAAGTAAAAAAAGATAGTTCCAGCTTGGCACTTGTATTTCAAGTGAATACTTAGATCTAATCTAAACAGGAATTTACTTTGCTCATGTTCATATTTACATTTATAAAGAATCATATGAAATTGAATCAAACAAATTTTAACTTTGACTTTAAATGTTTACACACATATAATATTTAAATATAAGTATATTATCTATACTAAAGCTAATGTAATTAGAAGGGATTTGAAATCATACCTTTAAGCTTCCTACAACTATGCACTCCATCATATACAACTGATACACATAACCACATACATGTAAAAAAGATAAATGATCTCCAATATACATATTTCAAGCTGAACTAACATTCATCACTTGGTCCAAATTACAATCTCCCACACATATATACAATCAGTGCTCAGTTTATATTAAAATAACAGATCTTCAAACTTTAATGAACAAACTTCAAACTTCTCTACTCTCCAATTCATTTGCCATTCATATCATTAAAAATCTGATAATGAAACACTCAGAGCACTTGTTGATGCCAATATTATTGTCAAACCTATGTTGACTTTAAGTCACTCTGACTCCTCACATAAAGGATCTTAATATGTTCATTTAAATATATAGAAGATTTTCAAAGATATGTATGGCTGAAGAGTTGGACGGAGACGTTTGAAGTTTGTTCATTAAAGATAAAAGATTTGCTATCTTAATATAAACTGAGCGCTGATTGTATTATTGTATTTATGTGTGGGAGATGGTGATCTGGAACAATTGATGATTTCTGGTTCAGCATGAAATACATATATTGGAGATCATTTATATTTTTTACATGTATGTGATCATGTGTATCCATTGTATAAGATGAAGTGCATAGCTGTAAAAAGCTGGAGAGTTTAGAATTGTTGTTGACAAATAATCTAAGAAAGCAAAAACAGTCATAACTACTACATGTTTGCTATAAAGTTGTTTTAAATATATTTATAATATGAGCTTTCATCTGTCAGTTGATGAGAATTCTTGTCTTTTTTTTTCTATTTTATGCTGTTTTACTGATAATATTAGCTACAAACTTTTTTATTTAAAATCTTGGTTGGCTAGCTAGCTTAGCTATATGCTGATTATTTGAAAAAAATATGATTCCTTTAAGATGTGATTTTAAATTATGGTAGTGGTTGGCTAACACTTTTAGACACTATACTACTGCAAATAAGTGTAGCTTGTTTTTATTTACATTACATAATACATATACTTAGTATGTAGATTGTAATCCTGACATAAAGATAAAGTTACATTCAGCACTCCTAGGAAGTTGACCATGATCCTTCCTCATCAAATGTCATTACATTCCCACTACATTAATATGCATCTGATTAATTAAGATTTATTTGACTTTATGTTTGTCAACTAATAATTAAATTTCTATTCAGATTAGCTATCTCAAAAAAAAGTCTTGAAAATCATTAGATATTACACTAATTTGCCATATTCTTTCCAAAGTTAAATTCAGATAATGGTGAAGCAAATAAATATTCTAATCACACTGAGAGATATGTATTAAAAATATTTGTAGCCCTGAATTAAGAATGTTAAAACATCTCATGACACCTTTTCTTATGCTTACATAAACTGTGAAAATAGTAGCAAATTTTTCTATGCAATAATGCCGCTGTGCAAGCACTAGGCTATTGTGTAGAAAAATTTGCAACTGTTTTAAAAGATTATTTAAGCATAAGAAAATATGATAAGTGGATGTTTTAACAGTTACCAATCCTATCCAAATGATAATGATGATCATAGTTATTAAAACTTCAAAGACACTAAAATACATAAATACCAAACTGGTATATGACTATATAGGCAAATTATCTTGGATTGAAAATGTAATTACTCTCAAAGTTATAAGCGACAAACTATTCCGGTGATATTGAATATGAAGGCACTAAATAAGAATTTAAAATTGACAATCTTTTAGCATCTAGAGCTTGCGCTATTAGGTGGCACAATCGTGTTAAAATTTTGCTCCAGTTTAATTAAGCATGGTCTGACAAATTATTATAATTTACAATACAACTATTGACATTATTATCTTTCAAATGACTTAATTAATTTCAGATAATATCTATGCAATCTTAAAACTGCCAAATTGTCTAAGCTTTTGAATATTCTTTTTTTTTTCTAAATGTTAACTCTTAGTTTGATTAATATTATAGTTGCATAAGGATTGGTTATAGGTGAGTACATATAAAAGATAAATATCATAATTCTTCATATTTATATACATTTCTACATGCATTCCTTGTGTTTGTTTATTGTTTATTTTAATAAATCTCAACTGTTTTTTTTTAAACATCTGTATAGATAATGTAGGTTTTTATAATTGTCTTTTCTTCTTCATGTCTGTATAAATGTCATTTTTTAATAGAAAAGATTTTGTTGAGTGAAATTGATTTTTAAAAGGAAATTAAAGTCTCGTTTCCGGTAACGAAAAAAAAAGGTAAATATTTTCTTTTATTAAGTTAAAATCTCCACTCCCCTCCTCCATTCTTCTAGTTATGAATAATATTCATTAAACGGTAAAACTCAGTAATCTTAATATTATTACTGAAGTCTTATTAAAATTATTTTTACTTTATTATTATTCAAATAAATCTATCACACAAAATAAATAGGTTCTTTTTGCTTTTATGCTAAAAAGTATGCAATATTTACATTAAGAAAGAAACTGTTTCATAGAGTAAAACAATTAGTATTAACCTACATCCACAGTGTAAGGCTTCTATCCGAATACAATTGAAGACTTTTACTTAAATTAAAGTTATCAATGGAACTAGGCATTTAATTAGCGGTCAATAAATGACTTATTTAGTTGTTTTGCTTTATTGTTTTTTTCTACAAAAAATTCAAATCCTTCTAAGTGATAAGGTTGTATTGTTTTCATCTCTATTCTACTGTAAAATAATGTTAGAGAGACCTTGTTGTGCAGTAGGGTATTTAAAACTGTTAACCTATAAACATATGTTTATAACTCCAATATGTATACATACTATAAAAAGACTATAATAAATTATTTGCAAATAAAAGTTTAATAAGCGATAGTAAACTTGCATTTTCTAATCTTTTATACTTTTGTTGGTTAGACTCCTTCAGTAAAAAACATTTATTCATATATATAAAAGACATATTTTGCGGGTTCATCCGTGTTAAAAATTTAAATATTTATATATCGACGTTCGACTTGATCACACAAGTCATCTACTGGGTGATAAAAGGTAGAAAGACGGTTGTAGAGGCGCTACAATCACTGATTTGAAAAAAAAAAAACGTTAAAGTTCTACCAATCGCAAAAATGTTAAATTAAGAATGTTTTTTTTTTTTAAATATTTCCAAATAGGAGGAAGTTTGCATGTATCATCTCGCTTATTGATACAATCTGGCCTTTTAAGTATCTCAATGGCTTCTCTGATTTTGCACAGGTAGAGATTATCACATCTGGATATGATCAATTTTATGACCTGAATCTATAGTATGGAGTGAGAGTGTTGATGATGATGAGTGTTGTTTAACTGCATTAACATGTTCATCTCTCTTAATACTGATGCGACGATTACTCATACCTATGATAAAACCATGAGATTCAAGAGGGATTGAATCCTTAGGCTTGGTTATTATATTGCTGATCTTTTGATGAGTAGAAAACGCTGCATTTATATTATAGCATTTTAATATACGTCCAATACTGTCTGTAGTTCCTTTTACATATGGAACACAAATTCTAAAAGTTGATTTATCATCTTTTTGTTTCCTATTTTGTCCATTTTGGGCTTGAAATAAGGCTTGTTTAATAAATTTATAATTATAACTATTTGCTAATAAAACACTACTAATATGATTTATTTCTTCTTTCAGATGTGACTTATCTGAAAGGTTAATTGCTCTATTTAAAAAAGTTTTGGCTACAGAAACTGAGTTGGGTGATGATGAGAATGGAAATGGAAATATCTGTCCATGTGTGTGTTTTTTCTGTATTTCTAAAACTGAAACTTCATCTGAAGAGAGGGCTTTCTTAAATACTTACATTTACATTCTCATCACCCAACTCAGTTTCTGTAGCCAAAAATCAGAGAAGCCATTTAGATATTTAAAAGGCTAGATTGTATCAATAAGCAAGATGATATATGCAAACTTCCTCCTATTTGGAATTTTTTTTTAAAAAAACATTCTTAATTTAACATTTTTGCTATTAGTGGAACTTTATCTTTTTTTTTTCAAATCAGTGAATGTAGCATCTCTACAACCATCTTTCTACATTTATCACCCAGTAGATGACTTGTGTGATCAAGTCAAAACATCGGTATATAAATATTTGAATTTTTAACATGGATGAACCTGCAAAATATGTCTTTTATATATGCAAATCATGAAAATCTTTATATCAACATATATATATATTGCGTCCTATTTGATTCAAACTTTATAATCAAAATTGAGATACAGTCACATAAGATTACAGTGGCTTTCCTTTTTCATCATCACCACTAAGATCAAATTTCATTTTATAAACTGGCAGTTTGATTTTTCAAATTTGCATAAAACACACACATACACACACACACCCACATATATATATATAATTACATCACATATTTTTAAAGTTTCTAACCAATCAGATTTTTTAAAAAATATTTCATTCAAAATTTCTGATCAAAACTTTTAACCAGCTGTTGTTATTCATTGTTAATTCTTCTTGCTCATAGATAAATATTGAAATAAAGACAAATAGATGTTACAGTATAAATAAATCTTAAATAAGTATTTGATATAAATCATAAGCTGTTTTAGCTTTGAGTTTATTCATATTTAGTGCTTTCTTCATGACATTGTTTGGTAAATGTCTTTGTTATATTGATTAAAAAGGATAAGTGATATTCCATAGTGGTTGATGAAAAGTTATTAGTCATAAATATATATCTCTTGACTAATGATTAGTTGACTTTTATTATATGATAATTGATTGAAAGATTTAATAAATGGTTAGAAACTTTAAAGTTATTTTATATGGTTGCATTCATATTAATTTAGAATCTAATTTACTTTTGTAAATTTAGATTCCGCTATCTATGTTAAAACTAGCAAAATCTCAGTTCAACTTCCCAACTGACAAAATGTGTTCCATTTTGTCTAAAATTTAGTAACTGATAACTTATTGAAGTAAAACTCCTCTTGTCTATTTTGAATTGAATCTAGTGAGTCTTATATTAAAATATTTCTCCATATTTGAACATTTTAATTTTATAATTAAACCTTTTTTCTATATAATGTCTTAACTTTATTATAAATGTAAACTTTCAAGTGATAGCAACTTTAAAATTAAATATTTTTGTTTTAAACATATCAAAATAAATATCAAAACAAAATTTTTATCTATAACAATGAAGCATGAGTCATTGGATATAATTTACATATTCAAAAAGGTAGAACACCAAAATATTAGATATATAAATCTTATGTTATCAAAACAAGGATATACTTAGGGTTAGTTATTATCAAAGAAAAAAAGTCTAAAATTTAATAAATTAATTATTGTTACTAAAATTTTAAAAGGTTATTATATTTACTATTTTGGCAAAAGTGAGGTATTTTTATCCAGTAGAATAGCTTCCAGTTGCCATAGCAAACTTTTTAAGAATTGTCTTTGCTAATAAATTGTTTCAAAGATAATCTCCTATCAGTGACATGTATTTCAGTTAAAAAAATATGTTTTTACAAGAATATCATATCACAGCCTTTGATTTGTAAAACAATTACTCAAAATTACACTTTTTTTTAGTTATTTAGCCTCAGGTTAAAACAATTTGGCCAATCAGAAATTCTCATTTTTATTAACTTCAACGTTATCTCTCTTATTGTATCGTCTTTCTAATAAGGTACTGTCAAACATGTAAAAGATTCAAATAATGCTGAAATCTTCAAGTTTTTTTTCCAACTAATAAATTAAAATTGCCACTGTGGGGAAAAGATAATCTGCAAATCACCACAAACCGTACTACAAGTTATATATAGGTTTAAAACAACATAGAGAAGATATAGTGATCACTGTCCCATAGCAATGCCCAAACCACTAATCTACACTAAAATATTGTTTATTTCTTCTTGAACAGATAAGACAAATGTAGATAACAATATCTAATGTGTTAGATATAATGCAGACAGTTTACATTATGTCTAAATTATATAGATAGATAAAAAAGAATTTAAAAATGAAATTATTTATTTTTAGTATTAGCAGTGCACACACAGATATAAGTACATAGATTGATGAAAAGGTAAATATATAGATAGATCATAAGTTCAACAGGTAGATCTAAAGAAATACAATTTACAATTTTAAAATGTATTTAGATTTTTTTTAAAAAAAAAAAATTGGTTTTTGTTCAGCATAATAAAAAATAATATTTTCAACAGAAAAATTACACAATTGAGAAGCAGTCCTTGCATAATTACTCTACAGTTATTTTTTGGTTTGTTTTTTTAAAAAAAAACTAAATAATGAATAAAATATTAGCTCCATATATAAAATAAACAGACAATACATAAATAAAATTTTAAAAAATGAACAAACAACTTTATAATCTTACCATATTTCAATCTGATTTATTCTATACAATCAAAAATATTCGATAGAAATAAAAATGCTATATTTTTAAATTTAAAACAATATATTAATTTGAGATTTTAGACATTTAATGCCTTTTTATAAAAGTGATAATATCAACTTTTTTGTCTTTTTATTATTCTTTTTATTTCATTTATTATTTACTATTTAATAATAATGCATTGTATATATTCATATAAAATTGCAATTAAATATAAATTTTTAGAGTAATTAAAATAAAATGTCGTGCTAAAATGGTAAAGATAAAATTTTTAAACTTCTTTAAACAGTGTTTATTAATTTATTGCGATAACAAGTTCGAAAATTAAATCACATATAAAATTTGTTAGACCTAAAATCAGTAGTGAAATCCAGGTTTAAAAAGAAAATTAGAAAAATCGGAGTAAATATGATTATCTGGAATATTAACTATAAAATAAAATAGAAATATATAAAAAAGTATATACAATATATCTATCTATTTATATAGTGACTAAATAAATAAAGTAAAAATATAAAAAAGGAATACAATATATATATATAGGGTACAATATATATATATATATATATATATATATATATTGTACCCTATATATATATATATATATATATATATATAGGGTGGCTAAATATATATATATAAACAATCCTTAAATCCACAGAAGTACTTTCAGTTAATTTCTTAAACCTGCCTCAACTGCCATTAAATTCAAAAAAAAAAAAACAGAAGCAAACGTCATCAATTCAAATTCCATGAATCTCGTATTTTAATGTTAGCAGCTTGTCGATTTATTAAATGCATTTTATTTCTGTTTATAAAAATTGCCTCTTTAATTTTTCTTTTACTATGGTTTCTCTCTTCATGAAGAATTTTCACATTTTCAAAATCAATTTTAAATTTATATTTACATGATTTTTCATGATCGAAGAAAACTGAAGGAGACATTAAATCACCATTATTTTTACTTTTTACATGCTTAAATAACAATTCACACTCCCTCAATCTCTTCTCAATACTGCACCTAGATTCACCTATATATGATAGCATACAATCACAAAAAATTTGATATATGACATTATTTTTCTGCTTGACAGGTATGACATCCTTAGAATTATTGACTAATTTATCAATATTGTTTGGAACATAGAATGACACATTAAACACATTCTTATATAAATCTTAAAAAATTTCGCTTGTGGATTTGAAATAAATGGAATAGATATCCATTGTTTACTATTAATCTTTATTTCCTTTAAATCATTATAACTTTTTTTTTACATTGACATAAAGTATTGTTTATATAACCAACTTCGAGCAATTCCTTGGCAAATATTTCAATATTTTTCAGTTTATCACTTTGGTAATGATATAATTTTTCATTCCAAAACAAAAAAGATCTAAAACTTGCCATCTTATGCATCATTGGTACTTTGATTTACAATTTATATATCCTCTTTTTTGCAGTGGCTTAATTATTAGTTTATAATTTAATATATTGTTATCTCTTGTAATCATTAAATCTAAATATTTAATATTTTTGTCCTGTTCTTTTTGATAGTCCATTTCAAGCCATTCACAAATTGATGACCAAGCACCAAATATAATGAATAATAAACCTCCAGAACAAGGCAAAGTATTAGATAAACAAAAAGAAAGCAAAAACAAAACAGCAATGAATGAAACACATTACTCAATAATAGCAAAATAAATAATGAGTGGAATATACTGCAAACATCAAGAATAATAAATAATACAAGCACAAAAATCATGGAAGAAATAACTATAGATATATCACAAAATATATCAGTAGAAGTAGAGCAAAAAAGAAAGCCAGGCTGATCCCCAAATAAGAATAGATATATAAAAAAATAAAAACTGAAGAAATAGATAATCATCAAACTAACCCATTTTGTCAACCAGGTGAATTTTCTGATGAAGAAATAGAGCTGGACTATTTAGATGCATCTGAGATACTATCAATAAACAACAGAAATTAAAATAGCAATACACTTTAACAAAATAATAATGATAATAAAAATAGCAGCAATTAATGTTAGAGGATTAAATGCGATCTCCAAATTGTACAAAATTAAAAACTGGATCAAAAAGACAAGGCCACACATTATAGGGCTGCTAGAAACCAAGATATATGCAGCATCAAAAGTAGATCCCAGCAGATATCTAAATGCTGAGGGGGTGTGTGCATGCTCCAAGGATACCATGTCCCCCATGGCAGGTACTCGCCTAGTAATTACCAATATCTGCCCATTCATAACTTTCAAAATAATTCATATAGATTCACACTTACTAATTGTTACTTTTTATCACAAAATCATCACAATCAATATAGTCTTCATCTACATGCCAATACAAAACACAAAATTGAGACAATAATATCAACCATAAATTCAAGGCTAGCAACCACAGGAAACCCGACAATTCTAGTTGGTGACTATAATGCATCATATCAGGAATTTACAAAGAAATGAATACACAGAATGTCAGTTCTGCTTATGAGTGGCCAAGGTTCCCTGCCAGCAGATGCAATATCATTTTACAATGGCCAGTTTGCACCTTTAATTGATCTATGTTTCTATTCACCGTTATTGCATCATTTCATCAAGATTAAACTTATCCCATCACTCTGGGCAAATGATCGCAATCAGCATGAATAATATACAGACAACCACCCTTCCACTCACAAGAACAATCAGAATCTTACTGCCTGCAACTACAACTGAATTTCTGTTTTCAGAATCCTATATAATGTTAAACAACATTCAACCAATGAATCAAGACCCTATACAACAGTATCAAGCTTTCATAAACATACTATCATTTAACATCAACCACCTAGTTAGAAACCATCCACTGCCATCAAAAATCTTAGAATATGCTGAACAACTCAACAGAAGAATAACTACAGTTATGCCAAAACAAAATACACAACAGTATATATAAAAACTAAAATATGCCTATGATAAGGCTTGTGATGCTCTCAAAGATTATTTAAAAATCAAGAAAAGTAAGATATGTATCACAGAACAACACACTTGCACATGGAAATATATCAAATGGGCACTGAGTTATACACCTGACATAAAAGTGCAACTAGCTAGTCGATGTAACAATGATAATTTTGTTAGGCAAAACATGATTCTGCCGATATTTAAATACTTTAAAAACAAATTGCAAGCAAACCAAACAACTCAATATGGCAATCAAATGTTTGGCACAATTGAAGACTAACCCATATTCAAAGAAGAAATCTTCATTAAAAAATGGAAAATATGAGCAACTCATGCCACCCTGGACCCCCTGGAATACCATTATTTGTGCTAAAGCACTTAGGATGATTTACAGCAAATTACCTTACTAATCTGGCCAACTATCTAACCCAAGAGGTTATACACATGCAGGAGGTCTACCCCATTGCAATAGTTCCATGCAACAACAAAAAGACAAGTACTCCCACTCTAGATAAATTAAGACCATCTCAATGGGCCCTCTACCAATAAAAATTCTAGAAAAGGTAATAAAAGACATGATAGAGCCATATCTACTATCCATCATCTCAAAAACACAATTTGCAAAAAAAACTTTGTCAATGGTATAGGAAGCCTTCCTATTTAAAGCTGTAATGATAACTGTTAGAGAGAAAAAATAGTTCAATGGTGGTACAAATAGATATAGCATTGGCATTTGACTCAGTAAAAATTTCAGTCCTATTGCAAATGCTCAAACAGATAGACATTCCTAGGAGGCAATTATACATAATAGCAAATCTCTTATTGAACCATGAAATACATATCATGGTTAAATGGAAGAAACTCATCATCTTTTGTCCCCACTCAATCACTATCAGAAGGGTCCCCCCTTAGTGCATTGCTGCTTTCCTTCTACATTAACCCTCTAATTGAGAAAATCAATCGAACATTTGAGGGGATTAACATACCAGCAACAATGCAACAAGTGACATCCCTAGCTTATATGGATGATATCACGGTCTTCCTGGTTTCCAAAAAACAGATACCTAAGCCACAAAAGATAATTGATAATTATTCAATAGAATATGGGCTTAAAATTAATACAACAAAAGCATCAGCCTGGTCCATATACACAGGAAGGCAGTGTGAATCCATATACAAGGAAAAGCCAAGCCCATTCCTGGGGTTTCCATTTTATATGGGAGACAAAGGAATGAGATGCTACATACAGAACAAACTAAAAGAAGAAACTGAAAACATTACAAAATCCCTAGTGAAAGCATATCTATCAATACATTCAAAAATACAATTAATTAATAGATTAATCACAACTAAGTTAGCATATTATATACCAATAATTTCTTTTTCCAATGCATTCAAATCCAAAATAAACTCAATGTGCAATCAACTTATTTGGTCCAGAAAAACAGTGGCCATTTTCATAAAAAAAACTTAGAAAACCAACAGATATAGGTGGACTGAGCCTACACGATATCACTATCTTTCACATGCAAAAACTTAGAAATGTAATAACCACAACAATCAATCAATTTCCCAAAATAAAACTTCTACTACAAATAACCTCCACAGACAGACCACCACCCAAGGGTTTATATATTGAACTAATGATATACCAATGTAAAATAGAAAATAAAATCCCAGATAATACATACAGAAATACAAATACTGGAAAATATACAATCTCATACATACAAACATCAATGGAAAAAATAACACAACACCAATAATAGGAATAACCAATAAAAAAATGAGAAAAGAATATAAAAAATGGAAATTGGAACCAAAAGTTTTTGATTTTGTCCTGAAAATGAACCTGGATGCACTACCAACTACTAATTTTCTATTCCATGGAAGGATGTACATATCTATTGATCCTTTATGTGGATTATGTTATGAAACAGAAGAAACATGGAAGCACATAATGGACCACTGTAGAGGACTAAATCAAATAAGAGACATAATACATAATATATACAGGAAAAACAATACCAGGATAGAAAAATTAATGGAGGCTTATAAGGGCAAATCAATACCCCCCCTCCCATCAGAGCAGCAACATTTCTACTGTATACTCTGTGGTGCATCAGGTGCAAATTTCTAATTGGAAAAAACACAAGATGACACCTTTCAACATTTCAAAATAAGCTAATGCAGATACAAAATAGGGACAAATTGATCACATCCCCAGACATATATGCAGCCATTTGGTCCCTGATCAAGCAAAGATCAAGACTATAACAAAGATTCAGATTGCAAAAAATTACAAACAAAGACTATGCATTTCATTGTAAATATACAAATGAACTCGTATACAATCTGTAAATTTAATTTATCAGTGTACCCTTTTCTAGTGATACCATATGTAATCTACTTATTATCCAATAAAGTATATTAAATAATAATAATAATAATAATAATAATAATAATAATAATAATAATAATAATAATAATAATAATAATAATAATAATAATAATAATAATAATAATAATAATAATAATAATAATAATAATAATAATAATAATATATAAATCAGCATTTATTTTTTATAGCGTCTGTATACAATTGTAATCACATTCATATCAGCTTTTTTAAACCAAATTGTGCAAGCGCTTTTTGCGAGTGTTAAATAATAAATGAATACCCTCTGACCCATACAAGATATAGAATTTATGCAGCAATAAAAGGAATCCTCTTATTACTATGACTCAAATATTTATATATGAGCAAATCTGAAGTACTGGCACAGAAGGTGTGACTATAGAACAGTCACTTTGAATTACTATATATAACGTATGAATGAATGACGCCGATGAAATTTACTAAAATTTACTGAATGTCATTCCAACTAAAATTAATCATATATATATATATAAATCAGCAGTTATTTTTTATAGCGTCTGTATACAATTGTAATCACATTCATATCGGCTTTTTCAAACCAAATGGTGCAAACGCTTTTTGCGAGTGTTAAATAATAACTGAATACCCTCTGACCCATACAAGATATAGAATTTATGCAGCAATAAAAGGAATCCTCTTATTACTATGACTCAAATATTTATATACGAGCAATATAGTAATTCAAAGTGACTGTTCTATAGTCACACCTTCTGTGCCAGTACTTCAGATTTGCTCATATATAAATATTTGAATCGTAGTAATAAGAGGATTCCTTTTATTGCTGCATAAATTCTATATCTTGTATGGGTCAGAGGGTATTCATTTATTATTTAACACTCGCAAAAAGCATTTGCACAATTTGGTTTGAAAAAGCCGATATGAATGTGATTACAATTGTATACAGACGCTATAAAAAATAAATGCTGATTTATATATATGAATAATTTCAGTTGGAATGATGTTCAGTAAATTCTAGTAAATTTCATCGGCATCATTCATTCATAAGTTATATACAGTAATTCAAAGTGACTGTTCTATAGTCACACCTTCTGTGCCAGTACTTCAGATTTGCTCATATATAAATATTTGAGTCATAGTAATAAGAGGATTCCTTTTATTGCTGCATAAATTCTATATCTTGTATGGGTCAGAGGGTGTTCATTTATTATTTAACACTCGCAAAAAGCGTTTGCACAATTTGGTTTGAAAAAGCCGATATGAATGTGAATGTGAATGTGAATAATAATAATAATAATAATAATAATAATAATAATAATAATAATAATAATAATAATAATAATAATAATAATAATAATAATAATAATAATAATAATAATAATAATAATAATAATAATAATAATAATAATAATAATAAATCTGTTGTAAAGTTAAATATTTTATGCTAAACTGAATCAGATTGTTAACTTTGATTCTGAACATATTGTTAAATTAATTCTTAAATATATTGAAAGAAATTAAAACAAAGATTGTTATTTTTGATTTTGAAACATTCAACAAATTCTTAGTTAGTTTTAAAGAAATAACTTAATGAAATGAAAGTTAATCCATGAATAAAAATTAATTGATAGGTTAATATAATTTTATTAATCTGTATATTTATTTATTGTTTATGATGAAATGGATGTTTGAAATTATCTATTATCATGTCATTTTTTTGTTAATTAGATATTAAATAATTGTTTTAAATAAATATTCTTTTTAGTCTTAATTTTCTATCCAATTCCTATTTCATGAATTGCAATGTATTGTGACCTTATATTGTGACAGCTTATATTCTAGGATTTAATTTATTTCTTAATGATTCCAATAAAACTAGTTATTTATAAGTAGGGGAAGCCCATGAATTGCTTAAAATCATTTATAATAAGCTAATTTATGTATTTCCCTCTTGCTCACAGTATTAAATTAGAGTTCATGCTTTCTGAGATACATTTGTGTGCATAAAAGCTATATGGGAAAGGAAGGTTATATTTAATGTGTGGGCATCCAGATGATGATAATGATGATGATTCTTTGGTTGGTGTGAAAAGGATACACTTCAAATTCCATGCACTACCTTTTATTTAGTTTGTTCTCTACTAAAAAATTAAGTTTACACTTGGCCAGTACATTAATGGTACTCAGTGGCCAGAGCATTAATGATGATCAGCATGTTTTAATATTCTAGCAATATTTTCTTGGGTTGTATTCTTGTGGACTAACACTTAAGTTTGTACATCCAAACTATGGTTTAAATAGTTGCCCAAGCTGACAATGGCTCAATAGTTAGTTTGGTCTACATGAGATCTATTTCAAATCCAGTCACAAGATTGACTGTTTATTTATTTTGATAAATCATTCATGATGATGCATGATTATTACTTTTGGGAGTGCTGGTGGATTTATATTTAGCTATGCTGATCTCTCAGAATGATCTATTATGCTCATCTCTTTTGAGATTAAATTTTATTTTTTTAACTTGAAGATAAAAATACAATTCCTCAGATACCTCATAGTTTAAACCCCAATTTTCTGTAGAGTTACAAATTGCTAACCAATTTAGGGCAGTTGGTGTTCATGTACTGGTGACCATCACCCCAGATATGACCCTGTATTTCCCTGTTGCATTATAATACATATATTAGGAAGCTACATTTTCGAATGGTAAAAAAAATAAAAAATTAATCCATCTGTAGATAATTATTTATGATATTATTTTAACCTATAAATAGGAATTTTAAATTTGACTAGCTTTTATAACATATTTTAAATTTTGTCAATTTTATATATATTTATTTATTAATAATGTTTATGTGATTCTTTTTTCTGCCACTGATATTTTTTCAATTTATTCTCTTGAAACACATGTGAAAGCATAAATCGATTTTTTTTTCTTTTCAAGGAAAATGATATCCAAGAAAAGATTATTAAAAAAAAAAAACTTTTTTTTTTTTTTTAAATTTAAAAAATTTGTTCTTTTACAAATTATTAAGATGTATAAATATACTTTAATATACCAAAATATTTGATATATATATAATTGTCCAAAACTTGCTATAGTTTTTGTAAAAAAAAAAACAACAAAATAATGCTTTGACTAAACTACATGATTACCGATGGATATAATATGAGATGACTTCACTCATTCTTAACATATCTTATTACACAATTTTTGTACTATTATTTCCAATAAATTAAACATACTTTTGTTATAAAGAGAAATGAAAGCTAACATATTTTATTATTAAAAATACTCATTATGGAAGATGCACATATCAGCATGTTTTTACATATTCATACATGGACATTTGTATTAAAAAAAAACTAACTCTAAATGAATCTCTAAAACTTCAAAAAACAAAAAACCACTTTATAATATTGTTACTATTTTATCTTATGTCAAGACATAACATTTTTAAAAAGTAATTAAAAAGATTTAATGAAAATTATTTTATCAAAAAATAATTGTAAAAAGAAAGAAATCATAGAAAGAAATTAATTATTAGTTAATGAAAAATTAATTGGGAATTTTTATGCCTAATTTGTGATAGCTGTTTTACCAACATAGAGATTTATGAATTTATGAATTCATTTGTCATATACACCATAATAAACCGTATATAATTTTAAACTATGGTGAAAATTTTTATTATCTATAAAACTTTTTGTTATAATTTTTTTATTATACATCATATTAAAAATATTTTCTTATTTATGTGTATTTGTGCGTATATAATAAAAATAGTAAACACATACTAGAGATAGTATTTTTTTTTTGCTTAAGTCATGTATGTGTTCAATTAGATTGACATATTGATAACTTAAATTGAATGTAAATTGAGTTGTGATGCTTTTAGATATCAGATAACAGTTTTCTCTTATATCAATGTTTATAGTAAACATGATTTCAGTAATCAGTATTTTAAAAAAAATATTACGTAATAAATTAAAAAATAATATAAAAGTTAATTTTATTTTTTTAAATTTTATTGTATTAATTACTAATGTTGTAAGTACACAATGTTACAAACAAATGACTATCAATATATTTTTCAAATAAGTGTATCATTAATTTTTAAATTTAATATGACTTAGGAATTGTGTCTTACATTTTGTCAATAACTTTTCATCATAAGAAGAATGAAGTAGAAAGATGCAAGGAGTAGTAAGTTATATAGTGAGACAATTAGGTATCATTTTATTATAATATAGCATATATTTCATTGTGCTATTTTAAAATAGCTTTTATTTTTATTTAAATCTTACATATTTTTTAAACTCTAATTAAATATAAAATAAATAGGCTATTTTATTATCATGATTAGATTATTACCTCAGATAAAATAGATTAATTTTAACTTTTTGTTTTAAACTGTATAAACTTATTTATTGAAAAACAAAACAAACAAAAAAGAATCAAGTTTTTGTTGAAGAATCAAATGATATGATATTGCTTATCATAAAATAAATTTTTGAAGACAAAAAAAAATGAAAAAAAGACTATGTCTATAAAAAGGGAATTAGTCAATCAAAGAGACAATAGTAAGAGTAACAATAGAAATAGTAATAAAATTAGCAACAAAAGTAGACAAGTTGTCAAAAAATATTAGAGAATCCAATTAAAATATAGAGCAGCACAGAAAAATTAATTTCATTTAATATAAAAACAATAGTAAAGGTACACTATTCTGGAAATATTATAAATTTAATAAAATGTTATTTCTAAGCATTGCTTTTGACCAAGTCAGTCATATTCATAGACCTATCTACTATAAGTTTATATATAAATAGAATTTATAAGTTAATAAGTTAAATACAATATTTACATAATAATGCAATGCATGAGTCTTTCTTGTTTATTGTGTTGATGTTATTTGCAATAAACCATGCCTCTTTATATTTCCGTTTTTGATCATTGTGCTCAGTGCAAATGACTTTAATATTAAGAGAATCGAAGTTGTGGCCAGACTTCATTTCATGTTCTAGAAACATAATGTAATGTTAGGATCTGTTTAAGCATATATATATATATGTGTGTGTGTGTGTGTGTGTGATATGTATGTGTGTGGGTGGGTGGGTGTTGTGCTAATCCTGTAGTACAGTTGGCACAAGACTCAAACTATTTACAGAGTTTGGTTTGGAGATAATGTATCTTTAGGATTGTTCAAAATTTGATTAAGATTAGAAAGGGGTTATAAAACTAATATTGAAATCATTTGAGAAGATTGTTTTCATTTTTTTAGATATATGTGATACAAAAAAAGACTGATCCATGCATTAATACTGTTATTATTGTTCCTAGTATTTAAAGATGAATAGAATTTTTAAGAGTTTTATTTAATATATTAATAATAAATCCTGAATTGACTAAGGCTTTTATATAGTTTTTAATGCTGTCTTTTCTGTCTTTTTCAAACTTATATAATATTTTATACAAAAAACATTAGAAGCCAGCCAATTTATGTGAAATTGGAATAGAAGAATATGGGTGAGTTACACCATAAAATTTAATATTTGTTGGCTAAAAATCTTGAAAGATGAGTATCTAGAAAACCATTTTTGAATCAAATTATAAATGTTTTATGTTAATTTCTTTTAATTTCATTAAAAATTGGTTCTATTTAGAAGAAAATTAAAAGATTTATAATAGTGGCAAATGAGGTTTCCCATAGAATAATATTGTTGTCAGTTTTCTAATTTCATTTGTTAAATGACTAAAAATGAATTCTAAAAGTTGGTATAATTTGTTTTTGAAGTTTAAAATTTTTGAAAATTTTAATTATAATTTTAATCCATAGTTGGTAGAGTTTTTTGATTGACAATTATAAGAGTTATCAGAAAGTATACAATCCCAGTACCATTATTTGAATTAAATTGTAAATCAATTTACAAACAATTGTGTTCACTTGCTTATTGTTAATTTTTTGCAAATCTGTTGAATATTTATTTGTTAATATATATTAAATGTTTATATTGTGTTTTGTTTAAAATATAATCATTTTTAAATACTCAAATGCATATTTACATGACATCAAACAAATTTATCTGCCCAGACTTTCATTTGTTTTGAAATCCCACCTATTGATTATTGTTCTTTATTTATTAGCCTTTTTTTTATTTTTAAAATTGATATTTTAGATTTTAAATAACTTTCATTTTTTAAACTTATGTTTTGGGAAAATACTTAAATTGTATACAAAAAGAATCAATAATAATTTTTATTTTGTTAAAAAATAAAACAGAAAGAATACAATAACTACTTCTATATGTAAAAAAAGGCTTCTCTTTGGATGCCACACTCCTCTCATGCACAATTGAAAAGAATCTAATGGAAATTTGATTATATTTGCAACATTTTACTTTTATAATTAAATATCTATTCTATATCATATTTTGATATTTTTATTTATTACAAATATAATTTTACAAGCAAAAGACATTCTAAGAAATATTTGAACTTTGCAAAATAGAAAAATAACATAGCTAAATAAATAAATAATGATAACAATGATTCTTTTTGTACTCTTTGCCCATTTATAAAAATTATTGATATAATTATTTCTTATTTGAATTCCATTTTTAAAATCAAAATAAATTTCACTTAACCATCAAAAAATAACAAAAATATGTTAAAGAACAAAAAATTGCTTTTATTATTTTATAAAATATTACAAAAAAAAATCACATAGGCATTTGTAAAAGCATTTCTTTTCATTGAATCAATTCAACTTCTATTTTATGTTAGTTTTAATTTTACTTCATTTAGCTTCTTAAAACAAACATTTTAAAATAAAATCCAATTTTAATCATGTATATTTTGGGGGTTTAAAGAATATATTTTACAAATATGTTGCATAAATGAGCATAAATGTTTAAATAGATTGGTAGAAATATACTTTTCTTTCATTATTAAAAAAAAGCTTACTCACAAAGTTTGAAAGTAAGAAATCTACCAATGAGCAGTTTTGTCAATATCTATGTTGAAATTTAAAATTTGCAAGATATCTGTATGATACTAATATCTTTAGATTTTTTTTAATTAATAATTAAAGCTAAAGTTAAATAAATGCAAAGTGGCAAATATACATAATAGATAACTTCAAAATTGTGAAGAAGAGTTGAAAGCAATAGTAATGCCATCAGACTGCTTCACAATGGGATGAAGGCATTTTGTTGGTCACTATACCATTACAGACTAATAAATGTTACAAAAATTTATCAAAAAAAAATTATTAACAAGCATGATTTTTACCAATCTCACATAATAGTACTTTTATTACGATGTTCTTTTCACATTAAAGCCAATCAAAACACTCTCCTTTGTTTTTTTTCCAAAAACTTTATTTTTTCCATCACCATATACATACATTTAATTGTTTACCACATCCAACGTTTTGACCACATTATTTGTAGTCATTACGTTTTGACCACCTTATTTGTAGTCATTTCCAAGGATCTACAAAATGCATATTCTATTTTCATCGTTAATCCATATAATTAAAAATAAAATAAAAACACAAAAATGCATCTATCCATGATAAAAAAACAATGACATTTTCTTTTCATTTATCCATAACTTATATATATATGTACTACATTATATATACACTGCACATATTAGCTTCTTTCCTCTTCAAACTTTTTTTTTGAAGAGGAAAGGAGTAAGTAAGTGTAGCGTATATATATAAAAAAAGGTATGGATAAATGAAAAAAAAATGTTGTTTTTCATGACAGGGATAGATGCATTTTTTGTGTTTTTACTTTATCTTTAAGTGTATGGATAACTATAAAAATATAATATGCATTTACGTTGAATGTGGTAAACAAGTAAATGAATATATATATATATAGTGATGGAAAAATTAAGTTTTAGGAAAGAACAAAAAAAGAATGTTTTGATTAGTTTTAATTTGAAAAGAACATTATATTTTATAAGTTATATATATATTTGAAAGAAAAAAAGGTGTGTGCTGTTGTTAAAAAGTTTTTACCGCGGCGGTAATAATAAGTAGAATATATAATAATACTTTTGTATAACAGAAATCATAACTAAAAATGGACATCGTTTCTTCATATTTCTACAATTTTAGAGGTTGTTTGCTAAACAAGACTTTGCTGGTCAATGTTGCAACGGTTTTATATTTGGCCATCACAATAAAATTTTATCTTATCGGAAATAAATAATGAAGAATGAAAAAATCATATATCATTTATATAAATGAATCATGATTTCAAAATTATAAAAGTTTCTAAACTTTGAATTTTTCTTTAAATAATTAAATATTGTTTTATAGTGCATAGTATTTTTTAATATATTTGGACATATTAACGGGAAGAAAAAAAATAGCTCTTTCCCACTTAACTAGAAATCCTGAGATATAAAACATTTTTCAAAATTTAGCTACATCTTAAACAACTAAACACTAACTAATATTTTTTATTCTGTTGAATAATTTATATTAGTTATTAGCAATATATATTTAAAGATAATATTAATTTGTAATATAATTGTAAATGTATCAGAATCTGAACATATATATGTTAGAATGTTTTTGTAATAATTGCTGATAACGTTTAAACATTTAATGTTCACTTAATTTTTTAATATTAATATTTAGAGCATAGGAAAAAAATTATAGTGTGGTCTAAAAACATCATTTTTATTTTTTTTCTATTTGTAATACATTTAAAGATCAGCCTTTCAAGATATTGTGCATCCGCTTTTTATTCTTTCATAAATACTATATCTCGTGTTGGGAATGAAAGTATTCATTTATTATTAACACATGCACAATAGCTTGAAAGATTGATCTTTAAATGTATTACAATTATAAACATAGTGCTATATAAAATAAATGCTTATTTACATATTTTTTCTATTTGATGTAACATTTTCTTCATTTTTAATTATGTAAATAGCTGACTCATTTATTAATTATAATCATTTTATAAATTAAATCTATCGTTTTCATCTCTTGGTGTGCTTTCTTAATTTTTTAATGCATTCTTGTAGTCTCATAATTTTCCATTGAATTTATATTTAGAATATGGTGGAAAGAAGCATATAGCAATGCATAGCCTGAGATCTTTGAATGGCATTTTGCTATTGCTTAATATATAAATGAAAGTGGTGGACTTATAATAATATATAATATTTTAATATCTAATTGTAAACACTAAAGTGGACATACAATTTTTTATTAACTAAACCGGTAGAAGTTCATTTGTGTTGGCAGACCAAAGATGGCCCTATTTCATTACAGAATATTACATTGTAATTTTATTACAATATAAATATATACATATATTTAAGAGAGAAAGTGCATTATCTTTTTAAAAAAATATCATTAGTCTATACATACTGTATGTATATTCAAATTACATTTTTACCTTTGTGCATCTTTTACTTTTAATACATATTATAATGGTAAATGCTGCCCACAATTAACAATAGTATGATAACATACAATAAATATGAAAAATGTTCATTAACTACATCAGTCTATGGGGAATGTGATTATCAAACAGTGATCATGTACTTGATGGAGTAACTATACAATTTTTCTTTTCATTAATTAATTTAATAATAGTCAATTTTATTATTTTATAATAAATAAATAAGCTTTTACTTCTTACAATTATACTGTTTTCAACTTATTAAAGATCAAAAATAAATAAATAACTTGTACATTTTAAAATTCATAATAATTTTTGAATTTATTTCTTTAAAACTATATATGTAAACTATGTCACAGAGATTATAATATAGATATATAACAATAAAAATACTAAATATAACAAATTAACTTTTATATACAGTCTTTCAATCCATAGAAGTACTTTCAGTTAATTCATTAACTCTTCTCAACCGCTAATTCAAAAAACATAATGGTAGCAAACATCATCAACTCAAATCCCAGGAATCCCAAATTTTAATGTTAGCAGTTTGTCTATTAATTATATTTATTTTAGTTCTATTTATTAAAATTGCTTCCATAATTTTTCTTTTATTATGGTTTCTCTCTTCATGAAAAATCTTAACAGTTTCAAGATCAAACTTAAATTTATATTTAAATATCTTTTCATGATCCAAGAAAACAGAAGCAGTCATTAAATCATTATTATTTTTACTTTCCACATGCTTATATAACAATTCATGATCCTTTAATATTTTCTTAAATACTGCACCTCGATTTACTTGTATATAATAACATATATCCACAAAAAATTTGATACATAACATTACTTTTTTGCTTGACAGATATGACACTTTTAGAATTATTCAATAGCTTATTAACATTATTTGTAATATAAAATAAAACATTAAACACATTCTTATATATATATATCCTTTAAAAAAAGTTCACTTAAATTGACATAAAGTATTATTAATTTATTCCATCTTATAAACAGCTTCAAGCAATTCTTTGGCAAATATCTTAATATTTTTTTTAATTTATCACACTGGTAACCATATAATTTTTCATAACAAAACAAAATAGATCTAAAACTTGCCATTTTATGCATAATTGGTACTTTTGAGTTACTATTTATATATTCCCTTTTCTGCAATTATTTGATTATTAATTTATAACTTAGCATATTGTTATCTCTTGTAATAAATAAATCCAAATATTTAATACTTTTGTCCTGTCTTTTTTTTAATAGTCCATTTCAAGTCATTCAAATTATTTAATTTCTCTCCAAGCAAATTTATAGTGTTGGGAATTTCTACAGATAAAAATGTCATCCACGTGCCTTTTATAAGTTTTAATATCTTTAAAAGTGTGCATATCTAAAATACTACTCTCATATGTACACAAAACAAAAATACAAACTTGTTTGACAATAGGCAGACCCATAGGCCAATCTTTAGACATTTTATAATTTCCACCTTCAAAAGAAACAACAGTGTTATCTTTAAAAAATTTTAAAGAATCAATAACAAATTTTATAATGCATTTACAAATAAACACCTTTACTTTTGCACATGTTCAACGTTGCTAGTATTCTAATTTTTGCTAATTAATTTGTCGATGTTTTAATGTGTATACTGTACTTTTTAATTTAAATTGTACTTAGATCTATGTATACTGTATTTACATGTTTAAAATGCCTGTATGTATGTGTGTATATATATGCGTGTATGTATATGTATGTATGTTTGAGACTGTAATAAATCAAATGATAAACTAGAATATTTAAAAATCAAATTTCCTGAATCAAACTGAAATTAAATTTTATCACTTTTTTTGTTTCTTCAAGTTATAACATTTTAAATTTATACTAGTATCATTATAAACATTACATTATTGTTAATATTATCAACAGTTATTTGATAGTAATTAAGTCTCAAACCTCATCCTAACCCACCTTTTTTTAAAAATGCATTTCTATATCTTTTTTGCCTTTTTTTATATCTCTATTCTTCACACTCTCCTCTAACATATTCTTCTGAAGTCCTCTACTTCTAAGAACAAGTACAAATCGACTTTTTTCTTTTTAATTTTCTTAATAATTAATCTTTTAATATCAATTATTTTGAATAAATCTACATTTTTAACTACATCTGTCTAATTTATCCTGTATCTTTTTCTTCAAAGTAATATCTATACAATAAATTTAAATTCTGTATCCTCTAAAATTAAACTATAAACAAAATGTTTAGCAAGCCTATTTTTACTAAATTTCCATGAGTTACTAATTTAGCCATTTTAATTTTTGGTTTGTTTTTATCATATTTTTTATGGCAGCTTATGATTATGATCTATGAGAGATAGTACTATTTTTAAGGAATCTTAAAAATGCGTAATTAATGTCTATCCAAGATTTTGAGTAGCGTGATTATTTCCAAATATGGGCTTGAATAGATATTGATTGAAATGTCCTGCAAGGTAGTAGCAATCAAAAATTGTATTATTTTTATTTAGTTAATAATTTTGTAATTAAAAAAGAAAAATTTACTTCTAATGTATATATATTATTAAGTTGGAAAATTATTTAACTTTGAATACAATTAAAGAAACAATATTTTTTGCTAATCTATTTAAAAATACATGCTTTAATAAATTTTTAAAATAATTACTTATATTTTTTTAAAAAATATATAATTTAATAAAACGTTACTCCATAAAATTTCATCATTGACAAAACACTAACTAGGTCAACTACTGGAAGTAAATAAAATATAGAATAACTCTTAGAACACACTTCTACCAATTGTTAAATTTCAAAGTCAAAAATAATTTACATTTTTATTAGTTCATTACTGAAATTATAATTGAAAGAAGTTGAATATGTATTCACTATGGATCTAACAAAAATATTCAATACATCATTATTTTTTTAAAAATATTATATAACTCCACTGGATATATTACATAAGATCTGTAAATAAATCACACTTTGAAATTTCAGCATGATTTATCTAACTTCTTTAAAAGTACTAACTAAACTGTTTTATAATGCGCTTTTAATTAGGAATATTTTTAGTTTATTTTGGCAAAAATTGATTGGAATTTCTGCAGATTAGAGAAGGTTTAAAGTTTTCAATGTTCAAACTTATTGATTTGTAAGTGTATATTTGTATAAAAATATTATACATGACATTTATATATAAGCATATTTACATATGCATAAATTAATTTTAATAGCAAATCTTTATATCTTTTCATATACATCACTAGAAATTAGTAAACAGACGAAAACACTAGATAAATTTATATACAATAAAAATCATTTAGTAAAAAAAAAAAAAATAATCAAATTAACAAGTAGATAAATTAGAATATATCAAGATTAACATAAAGTCTAATATAACATACTGCAGTAAAAATGAATAAACTTTGAATTTAGTGCTTATAAGAGGATAATAACTCTTATACCAGTAGTTAAAGTAGCATCATATTATAATTGTTTGTTTTTACAATCAGCGTATCGATATTTTCTAATCAGCACAGACTAATCTTGAATCTTTACCCTCCAATTAGCTAATAATATTTTTTTAATGTTTTTTTTTTATTTCAAATTTTTTTTGTATTAAAAAAACATAGACACTGAAGGATTTATTGCTTGGAAGTTCAGAAGAAGTTCCAGCGCCAGAAACGATCGTGAGACCGACCTTCCGATCTCAAGTCGGATGCTCTACTGACTGAGTCAAATTGCGCCGCCTTTTTTCATAAAATATTTTAATAACATAATAGATTAGATTAAATTTTAAGTTGAAAGTATTAGTTTATAAGTTGTTTTTGGAAAAGATCTACTTTATTTACTTCTGTATTAAATAGCATTTTTTGAATATACTTTGCATTGAAAAATTGTACTAATAATGTTTTGAAATAAAGAATAAGCACTATTAGAAACGTATTTGAATGTCTATATAAATAATGATTTACAGTATAAAAAATAATGGAACTGTTAAGTGCTAAAGTCTAATGTTCTTTCGGTTGAAACCTTAGTAGAATATTAATAAAACAAATGTCAGATAATTTCTCTTGTGAATACAACCCAATAGCTTAATTGTTTTTTTTTTCCACATCAAATTATTTCGGTATTTCAATATTTTAAAAAATCATTTTATTTAGGAATATTTTTAAGTTATTCTGCCAAAACTAATTAGATAAAATGTAGAATTTATTTCTGCAATATTAGATAACGTTTGAAGTTTTTAATCTCAAAATTATAGACTTGTGTGTATATATTTACATGTAGATATTGTGCACAATTTTTTACATTTATTTTTGAGTATATTTACATTTGAGAAAAGTTTTAATATCAAATCTTCTTTGAAAATATATCAGTAAACATTCAAGAATGCTGCATGAATTATTTTTACATGGTTTTAAAAATGAGATTAAAATTTTATATGTAATAAAAATAATTTATTAAGCATATTAGCATGTGGTAGAATATAATATACTAAATTAAGCATAAAATATAATATATAATAGATTATATTCCATATTATATCTAGCACATCGATATTTATCTGACCAATACAAATCAATCCTGGTATTTACTTTCTAGGTAAAATGAACTGAATATCCATTTTCTGACCAATATTGGATAGTTAAGTTCGATTAACTGAGGCACCATTACTTTATTCTTAACCTACTTGTTGCTTTTAAAATATTCAATAATCACTTGGTCTGGACTCGAATCACATATGCTATCCTATATGCCCCAGTGAATTTTATATTGTATATACAACATATGTCTGTGTGTGTGTTTGGATGCATATTGCAAATACTAGTGTATTAAAAAGATAAGTAACATATTTGTATTCAATTTGAAAATATTAATAAAAAAGTTGATTAACTCATCCGTTCTAATTTGATTATAACACTTTACTAACATAAGATATAGCTTGCTATAATCAATTTTATTTATTTGAATTTTGTGATAATACTTTTGTTTTAAACTCTTATACATAATTAATATATTAACATCTCTTATGCATACATATATACAATTCATTAAGAGTAATAATTTATTAATTTTGTGTTATAAATTATATATGATTATGTGTGGATGTTCATGATTATTGAAGTTATATACTGACTTTTATGCACATTTCATTTGTATATCTATATCTATAATTTATCAATCTATCTATCTATTAAGCCAAACTAATAGCCATTTTAAGATTCTGTTTACAAACTTAATTTTTAAACAATGGAAGAATGATTCCGCACTCGTTAAAGACACTAACAATATTATTAGTAGAATTACAATAGGAGTAAATACAATTATTTTTGTTCTAATTAAGTCAGACATTTTAAAATCAATTTGAAGTTTTTTGTAGAATCAAAACAAGCTATCAAGATGATTTGCAGTGAAAGGTTTTAATTAGTTTATACATATATAATATTTATTTTTTTTAAAAGTAAGCTATGTTATACGAATTTTCCTTTTTTTCTAGTAACCTAATTAAGTTAGGATCTGTTTCACATACCTTTGTAAAAAGCTTTTATGGAGGGATGTCGGTACATCCTGATTAAACCTCCATTCGTCTGAACGCCATGTTGATTCGTCTACTGACGCGACCCAAGATGCACCGGCTTGCCGAGAACTGCACGCGCAAGTCCGCACATAAATATCTTTCCTTATAACTGCATATTGTTGATTTTTAAGTTAATTGCTTTATAGTTTTGTCATTCTTCTATTTTTTAATGAAATTATTAACCGAAAGCTAATTAGATATTTTTTAAATTAATATGAGGAATTTACGAAATTAAAAAATTACATAATATTGTTCCGGAAAACTGATATTGGCGTGCGAAAGTGGATCAGCGCATTTTTTCTTTGCAGAATATTTAAAACAAAAAGATAAAAGGTAGCTCGTAGCAGATTATATATATTTAGAATTAGCTCGATAACATTCATATTAAGTATTCCGGAGCATATTTTTAAAAAGTCTCCAATGTTTAGCATCATTGAAAAGATTTGAAATGGCAAAAAAAGACGTGACAAACTACGGAATTATTTAAACGATTCTCAAATTTTTAAACAAAAAAGAGTAGTCTGTACACAATAATTTTAAAAATGGAAAAAGAAATCATATAAAAATCAAAGTAATTTCTTTAATTTTTTAAAAATTAAACTCTCTGTCTGGAGGCAGGTAGGGGAAATTAGGTAAAAATATACTATGATCAAGTAATAACATTAAAGTCATCGTTTCTAGTTTGGGGTCGTTCGCCAGGCCATAGCACCTTACTCCAGCAATCAGTTTTAAGCATAACCAATCATATAACTTATTTTAAAGAAAAAATAATTTAATTCTTTTAACAACTATTTATTTAAAAGATGCCATTAGTTATAATATACTCAGATTATTGCGAAATATTCTAAAATAAATTGGATTAACATTACAAGCAATTACAAAGTGTCACCACAGATGATCGCGTCATAGGGTTTGTTAAAGACATCTTATTCCTTTATATATACAAAAAAATATTAATATGCATATATATTTTTTCTTAGAAATTTTATTTTCGTCAAAAGCAAATGCATATTATTTTCTATTTATAGTAAATTTCTTAATCACATTGAATAAGTAAAATATTAGTTGAGTTTGTATTTTATAAAAACGATGAATTGATTAAAATTATTTTGGGGCTTTCAAAAAAAAAAACAATCTTAAATAGTCCACTACTGTGAAAGACTCCTGCACTTTACTGCGCGATGTCTTGGAATACTAACAAATAGAACTTTACCAGGTGAGTCAACGGCTAAATGATGAGACTTTTTACATTTTTTTCTTCCTGAATCTGCTCACCAACTAATAAAATGATTAGCTTTGCTGGATATAAATTAAATGGTTAATTTTTAAAAATTCCGAGTTTAGTTTTAAAAAAATTCAGCTACTCTAAAAAAAATTTATTTTGCTTTTAATGCATTAACTACTTTTTAAAAATCATTTATTAATATATATATATATAAGCTATTAAATATAGCATTATAAAGCCAAATGTCAAATCTTCATACACTATTAGCTTGATAAACGTATAAAAAGAATATACAGATTTGTTTGCTTTTAATTTGTATATAATAACTGAATCAATAAACTTTCAAACTGCTAGCTATGTCATAAACAAAATATAAAATCCATCATTATCTGGTTGTCCAAGATCTTATATTGACATAAATAGTGTTATGATATTTTTATTAGATCACTGTTAAATCATAGGATGCTGCAGGTCATCTCTGCCAGATTTAATGTTTGTCTTAATAAAAATATCATCCTCTGATTTACATCCATATAAGATAATCAGGTAAAAATATATTCATTTTTTATTCACATCATAGATTACATTGATACTTAAATGCATTGTATTAATGTAATTTTAGTCCTTTAGAATTGTATTTTGTGTGTGTGCATTTTTAGTGGTGTACAGTTTTTTGATTTTTAAAATGTAGCATTAAATTTTGATGTTATAATAAATTCATAATAATTACAGAAAATAACATCATTAATGATGTTCTAATATTTTTTACTGCGTCTAATATTATACAGTCTAATTGATTGATTTGTCTTCAAGCAGAGAATTTAACATAAATAGATATGCAATAAATAACATTTTTTTAAAAATGAATATTTCAGGGTTTGAATCTAATATCTAATTCCTGGCTGTTGTTTTTTTTAAGATTTAAGTACTTACCTTATATAACTAGTTATTTTACTAAACCTACTGTGGATTTTAATATGAGGATTTATTGTTCTATAATGGAGGTGTAATGAAATACTAAAATAAATTATTACATTTTTATTTACCACTGTCAAACTCCCTCCACTCACATCTGTTTCAAATAAATACAATAATGACCATTACTAATCATTATCAAAACTAGAGATTATCTCTAGCACAGATATAAACTTTAAACCTTGGACTCATTTGTCTTTTATTATATCTTTATTTATTTTTTTCATATGTCAAAACATCGGCCAAGAAGTGAACCTGAGACAACTGCTTGCAAGGCAGCTGTTCTAACCACTCGGCCACCAATGCTTGACTATTATATCTTTATTTAAGCGAATTCAAAAAGAATGGGGAAGTATGGAGGTGTTTATTATATCTATAAAATAAATTATTGAAAGAATAAAAAGTAATGGCTAACTATCAATAACAATAATCAAGTATTATTACCTGATCATAGTAACCTATTGCCTAAATATAACTACACCTGGGGTCTTGTTTTATATGGACTATTTTAATGTGATTTTGAAGTTGTGTGATTCATGTTTCTTTTTAATATCTTTCATATTTCACTATATTTATTAGATATCAAGAAATGTAAATTATTAATAACTTATTTTGACTTGAAATACTTTTTTTTTTAAAAAAAATATAACATTATATTAGCAGTTAACATGAATATGACCTGGAGCTATATTTAGAATCTTAGCTTCTATGTAAATAATCTACTTGGTAAATAATAATAATAATAAATTTATACTTATGTACAAAAATATCACAATAAATATTCAAAAATTTTAAACTTTTAAAATGTATTTTGTTAGATATAACAAATATTTTTTTTTTAGATTGTTAAAATAAATATCGAATATTTTATTGATTTTTAAACTGAAAATAATCTTTCTAGTGATAATGTATAATCTTTTTGTTTGATTGCGATCTCATTTTTTTAATATAAAAACAGAAAACCATTAACAAAGCACAAGACTAAAAGTGGTGCTAGTTGTATACATGTCATGAATCTGATTCACAAATAAGCACATATTCTCAAATAGTGATAATGATTAAAATATGTATGAAAAAATGTAAAATTAAATACTGTAGTTAATAAAAAAGTAAAAAAAGTTTGTCTTGTAGTAATTTTTTTCAAATATTTGAAATTTTTTATTAGTCATACTTTATTTACTTATTTTTTTAATGCAAATTTTAAAGTAATTTTTTCTTATTGCTTTGCTTTTATCAATTTCAGAAAAATTTCAAGGTAAGTTAAGTCTATTTTTGTGTGATTTCTTTTGTGCATGTTTTCTGAGGAACCTATCTATCACATAAAATGAGACCCAGGTGTATATTTATTACTAGTAAAATTAACTAATTGCAATTTTTAAGCATCATCATTATTTTTAAATGCAGTATTTGTTTCTACTTTTGACATTATAGTAGATATTCTTTTAAAATTTCTCCTGTCTATACATTTAGTTAATTAATTCTCATTAACAACATCAATGTAATAATAATAATTGCTTTTTTGGACCAATGAAAGTGTGTTGCTGACAATACATTTTCTGTTTATAAAACCAATGTTTGATTATCATCCCAATTCTTTGAAAGAAAATTGAGGGAAATTAATTGTTCAACAGATCAAATGAAATTTTAGCCTTAAAGAATCAGGATTTTAATAATTGTTGTGTCCATATGAAACAAACTATTTTTTAAAACTGAGAATCAAGCTTCAGTTATTATGTTTACTTTTATGATAAAAATAAATAATGTTTATATATATATATATATATATATATATATATATATATATATATATATTAATAGAATAATGACACTAATCCAATTTTATGCTCATATTTTCATAACTAAATATATATTTGGAATTACAAAATTATTTTCAATGCTTTTAATTGCAATTCTTTTGGTTATGTTTGCATTTATATATTTCCTATGACATGGAATTGAATACAGGTCAAGTAAACAAAAAACAATTCAACAACATTGGAATCTTTTTTTTTAATATCCAATCCATAGGCAACATAGCTAATCATTTATTACTGATTAGTAAATGGGAATCTAGCTATTGTTAAATGAAAGCTAAAATAAAGATTGAAAATAACTCAATAGTGAGTACTCCATAATTGGAAATTATTCTGGATAAGCTGTCTTTTGTTGGAGAGCCTTTTTAAAAGCTACTTCAAGTTCGTTTTACCTTTTAACTATATTAAATATTGTTATTTTGTAAATAACATTTAAAACTATGCTAAATAATGATTGCCATTTGTAACAATTACTGAGAATTTTTGGAAGAAAGCAAAATGAAAATTTATGAAGATATTTATGCTAAAGATATTTCAAATACTAGAAAACTACAATCGATAGGTCAGTCATTATTATAGTGACCTTCAATAAATTATTAATATGCTATTATAAACTTTAAAAAATATTGTATTTAATCATTTATTTTGAACTCATATATTGCTACTACGTTTGTTAAATTACTGATTTATTAACATTTGATTCAACACATTTAATACAATAATTTTCTTACATGATACTAACATTTGTAACTGTTACTGATCAAAATTTCATAAGTATATAAGATTTTTAAACAATAATATAAAGTTTATCATCTATAATTTTTTTTTAGTTGGCTACTTCTTAAATTATTATTTTTTCCTATTATTAAATGAAACTATTGCTATATTTTTATACCTTTTTACTTTGAATAAAATAAACTTGCACAAGTGATTAACATATTTTACAATTTAAAATGAAGAAAAAGTTATTATCTACTGTTTTTAATTTTCGAAGGTTATGATTATCTAATAGAATTATGAACTAAAATTCAATCAATTCAATCTATTGGCATTTCTTATAATAATAAAAAAGAAGCAAAAGATTGCTAGAACCCATTAAAAAAATAAACTCTTAACATTTTAAGAGAGCAACAACAAAACAATTACTGTTGGTTGTATAGAAGCTTTCTATTCTATTAGTTGAGCTAGAAAGGAAAAGTCAGAACTGGAAATAAAAATACAAAATATACTAATCAACTCGTTCATAGCATTAAACTTGTGAAAAAAAATTTTCAAAACTCGCAGTCTATTTTCAAGTTAGTTTGTACACCAAAGACAATGAAAAAAAAATTGATAATATAACCACATCTTATTTACCATTTCCAAATAAGAAATAAAGCTAGACGTTGCTCTGAGATTCTTTGGATAAGAACAAAGAAGTGACTATCCAGAATGCTATCAATGATTAGAAATATAAAATAACATTAATTCTTACTTAGTTTCGTTTCAATCTTAAATTATATTTAAATACTGTAAAATAAAAAAATTTTAAATTTTTTAATTAATTTTCACTGTCAGTCTTATTTTATGCATTTAAATCTATTCAGAGTTTTTTTTTTTATATATTCAACTTCAATTAGTCATGTGAACCCATGTAGATTACAACAATTACAATAACTAATGAAATTCATTGCATTAGTTGACTATTGCTTTTAGGAAAAAAGCTATGATACATAAAATAAATCAATGCAGTGCAAACATCTCTTCCACAAATCTGTCTTTGAATATTTTTCATTCTATTTTATATCCTTAGATAAGTGTAGTTAAATATCCATTTGCTAGATAATATTGTAATACAAATTAAATTCCACAATTAAACTGTAAGAAATTTTTGAAATTAAGAAAACTGTTTTGCATATATCGAACAAGAACTTTAATCAAACTTTTCATTCAAAGCCTTAATGTATATACACAGCACAAAGTACTCTTTTTAAAATGTAAACATTAAATGCACTGTACAAAATAATGAATTCTAAATTTTCATTTACTTGCATATGCTCCAAATCACATTCACATTAATGTGTTAGACTTTATTTTTTATTCCTATGCTTTCATTTTCTACTTTTTATTTTATTGTTCACTGCAAACATTCTATAGTCTACATTACACTTTCTTTTTACAGATGTATATGCTGATTAATGTTGGTCTTAATTTCCATAATAAATATGTTTATTAACCTGAATCTTGGCATTTAATCAGTTCACAATTTATAGGTGTTCTTTAGAACAAAATTGATATTTATTGTTATTAATTAATCATTTAAAGTAACTAGAAAGATAAACCTGATATAATAATCTGTTTTTTAATTTTTATTGTCACTGTATAGTCTTTCTCAGATGATCATTTCAGTTTTATCTACCATTAAATCTTCCACTTAAATAATATATATTTATTCAAATAATGTTTAACTCCTAAATAATTGTATTAATTTCAAGATTATATGATGTGATTGATGTAAAAAAAGCATATAAAAATCATGAAAGTATTAACATCCAAATTATTATTTTTCACCATTAAAAAGAATCCATTTTGATAGCAAAATAATAGAGATAATTTTTTAAAATATTAAATGCTTTTATTGACCATGCAATAAAAAAAATTTTTTTTTTAATTACAATTGGGATGTTTGTATTTAATTTGAAATAAAACATAGGGGGAGGGCAGAAATTAATAAAATTATAAAAAATTGAGATTGACTTAATTAATTTCTGGACCTTCCATGTTTATATTTTTTAAATCTAAAAACCCCAACTATGTTGAAGAATCTTTTTTTTTCTTTTTAGTACACAGTCAATAAAAGCATTTAATATTTTAAAAATATATATTTTTGCTATTTTTAAGTTTTTAGTATTGGCACAGTAAATAAAAATATAAACTATATCATACTTGAAATTGATTGACACTTATATATATTTCAATTTAACATATGATTGCAGAACATGGACCAAAAGCCCATTATTGATAGTCAAAAACCAACTATGTAACAAGTCAAAATGATCTGGAACAAATGCTGGATCAAAGATTACTCAGAAGACATCATAATACCTATGGATTTTCCACAAAATATGAGTCCTCTTTTAGACAATATAATAATTACAATTACTAATATACAAGGTTATTATATTAAATTAAATCTTATCTCAGATTTTATTTTTACTTTATTTAAAATATAGATTCTTTTACAATTTTAAAATCTCATCTTAGGTTCTAAAATGTTTTTATCTCAGGGTTCAATTTCAAAATGTATTTAGAACAAGAAGAATGTTAACTATAATAAACTTTAAATTTAAAGTATGATAACTGATATTCATGCAATGTATTAAACATTTTATATTATTCTCTTAGTTTTATCTTTAACAGTATTTTAAGAAAGCACAAATGAAATTACACAATAATAGAGTATTCAATACTTAAATAATATATAGCTAGCAAATTGGATCATTTCTCAATATTTTAATTCCTCGAGTATATCTGTTTCACTTCTACCAAGTACAAAATACATAAATTTCATGTCTTCTGATGCAATTTTTAATAAGCAATAACATGAAATAATGCAGCAGATAGTAAGGGTATATTTTATGCTACAGATAATATTACAAGTATATTTGAAATAAAACAAATAACATTGTATTTATCTTCTGATAATACAGATAAAAATGAACCATAAGCAAAATGAATGAATAAACTTGTTAATAAATAAATTCTAATATGCAGATAAGGTGAGCAATAAATACAGCAAGTAAATAAATTATATGTGATCTGAAGTAGTCTCTTATAAAATAATTAATAATGAAAACTTTATTGAAGTAGATTTTCTGAGTAACTAATGAAATAATGCAATAATGGCAAGGAAACAGAAATGTGTTTAATTAATACCAAAAAATATTTATTTACAGCAGGTAATAATTTTTATACAATAGGATATTTATTTACAATGAACATTAGTTTTTAATATATTTGATATACAAGAATAATAAAATATTATTAAATTATATATAACAATGTCCCTTTTCATAAATTACCCCTAAAAAATTTACAGTACAAGCAATTATTATCACCCAAAAGTTCTCACTTCTAACCTAATATGGTCTTTCTTTAAAATATTGTATACACATAATAAAACAAACACCTATATGCCTTTGTTTAGACCACCAGTAAAATGTAATATTTTTACATAACTAAAACAGGTTGAAAATCAGTGTGGAAACATTTTTATAGGTTTACAAGGTAGCAAAAATATTCTGCAAAATAGTAACACAAATATCATAATACTAACACCTATGATGGGGTGAAGAAATAATTATAATCAATACTCAAAATATACTCTAAATCTAAATTGAAATAGAGTTAAAAGTATAAATATAAAGATAAATATGCCTTCAGATATTATAAGATAATAAAATATGAATTATATTAAATTCCAGGCAAAATGGATAATGAAAATAAAAATAAGTACCCAATAATTTGATCTGGCAGTGCTGAAAATGAGAGTCATTCTCTCTTTCATGGAGGGGCTGAACAATACAATATCATGAATAGACACCCAATAACTATGATCAGGCAGTGCTAATAAATAATCAAGCCATGCTCTCATTCATGGACTAAATGCTTATAAGAAACAATATAATATACACATAAAATTGCCTAAACTAATATATACTTTTATTCTGCATACAAATTATTAACTATACAGCACATAAATTTGATAATAATGATACACATACAAAGAAATACAATTTATCTATTCAGTCTAACATTATGTGTATATTGACAAATCATCATTGCATAATAATAATAATTCAATTTTATAAAATATCAAAATTTTCACACACACACTGACATTCATAACTCCTTCATTTATTAAATTTTATATTATATATAAAAAAGACTGTAATAGCCTGGATATATTCATTTATTAAGTTTGAAACTACAAATATGAGAACTCCAAATAATAACAAAAGAGCTCATAAAATAAACCTTTTACCATATCTTTCATACTGAACTTCTTTTCTTAGATATATATCACCATAAACATATTTATAATACTATAAACAATATTCATCATAGAAATGTAGTACATAAACTATAACTACATAATATTATTAATAAGTAAAAATATACATAATATATATATATATGGTATTTGTTTTACCATTTTTTTAGATTAAAGTTCTTTCCATCTTATAATGAAAATTATCTCTTTTGTTCAAGTCTTTTTTCTTCTTCTTTTAAAATTACAGCAATATAATCTTTCACCTAAGCAAATAGAGGATGCATATATAAATATTTATAGCAGAAATCCTTTGAGAAAAATGTTTGCAATATAAAATTTAACAAGTTTAAAAATAACACAAGCTGATAGTAGAAATGAACAGAAAGAGGATATTAATTAATAAGAGTTCATTATAAAATTTCATATTATAAATTCATATATTGTACAATATTAAGTATGAAACCAGTCTAAATTTATTTTCTTCTTTTTTAAGTAAAGTAATATATTTCAGAAAAACAATGGAGCAATTTAGAAAAATATTCTAAATGAATAGACAGATAAACTTGGAAAAGATAACTATTTTAATCCAATGTTAGCATGCTGCTCTTATCTTTTAAATAAATCTTGTGTTAAGATTTATAGAGGTCCCTACTGTCGTTTTTCAGGCGCGTGGTCTTAGGGTTATAGCCTTAATATATATTATTTATGTGTCATAGTATAAAATTTGCTTAATAAAGTCTTTTTCCCCCAAATATATAAAAGGTTGATTTTTAATGACTTTTAATTCAGAAAAGCTCTTGAACTTACTATTCATATATGTACAAAATTTTATTTTACCCATTTTGGACAGATAATTAATTTTGCTGATCCATTATAAATAAGTATACCACTCTCTGCAGGGAGAGAATGTAATACAAGAGCAGTAATACAAAATGCAGTTACATAGCTTTTATATACTCATCTGGGAACCTGTTTTGCTTAAGACAAAAATAAACCATCAAACAAGACCAAAATGGCACGTGATCAAATAAATTTATATAATTTTATTCATTAATCATGTAATAAAAGAAAACACACAACATACATATATATTTTAAAAAAACATGATGATAATTAATCCACATATATATATATTTACAAGTATTTTGCGAATTTACAATAAATCATTAACAAACATTTTATAATAATAATAAAGTTACCCATGATGACTACATATATATATATATAAGCTGAACGTTAATAGCATAAAAAAATATCTAATACAACTTTTTAAGTTATTATTAGGCCTTGACTGGAAAATAAATTAAATATTACTTTAGAAATTCTTTAATGTCACATATGATCATACAAAAGAAAACACTCTTTTTCTTTAAAATAAAAGAACTTTTTATCCTAATCATTTAATCCACGTAACTGTTTGAGTGTTCCAAATAATTTTTTTTTCTTTATATTCACAATTCTAGAGAAGCAATACTTAATGTTTCCTTAATAGAATGATTTTAATAAACAAAATCTTCTCTTGGTAGAATATAAACTGCCCAGATGATTGCATTGAAATATTGATATTATAGACGGATCATATCTTTTAAATAACAATTTTCAAAAAAAAATGAAAAATATATTTTTAGCAAAATTAATGACTAAATCATATTTGTTATAAGTAGTTATTTAATCAAGGGTGTCAACTGATTTAAATCCCAAGTAAGTGATAATTTTAACAGTTTTTTGGATCCCATTTCATGTTTAAACTATTTTATAAGACATTACCTCCACTAGTTTACCATAGACAACTCCACATGGCTTCAGGCTTCAAATGGGCATATGTTAAATTTAAGCCACCATAATTTTATTTTCCATTTCTTAAAATTTTGTATAACAATCACAATTCAACTTAACAAACAATTTTTATCACAAGTTAATTAGAAATCAATTATATCCAATCAAATGAATCATCAGAATTTCTCATCTGAAATTTTAAACAACAAAATATCCTCATCTTTATTTTCACAACCCAACTGCTAAATTAAAAAACTAATTACCACCAAACCCTTTTCTTTTTTTAAAATTATCACCATATGCTTTAAATCCATTTCACTACACCCAGCCCCATTACATCTATTCTATTAAAGGTTTTGTTATCTATAGAAAAAATATTTAACATTTATATTTTATTTTATAAATAGACATTCTTCAATTTCAATTTATACATTAGCATTGGAATGTATAAGATTCTATTAACATACATTCCTTTCTCTTATCTAATTGTACCAACAAAATGTTTCACAATGACAATACTAAGTAATCCAATGAAAATAAAATAGTCTGTATTTGTGATCATAATCAACATTCACACACATTTATTAGATTAACGTAATTGAAGTATTTATAAACAAAATATTACTAAACTGTAAATATTACAATGCAGAATGTCTCTAGATTGAGAGCTCTATTCTAGCATTATAATACCTCCTTCCAAAAGGAAGAAATTAATAAAATATCTATTTTTTTTTTACTTTCTAACATCTATTGGATTCTAATGTTAACACCATGCCAGCTTGATTTATGTGGATATTATAAATTCTAAATGCTACCCTATTATTTCCTAACATCAGTTTCATTTATGAAGTCACTGAAGAAATAAAATGACTTCAGGAATACTCCAGTGCTAACCTACCTACCACTAAAAATCTGTTGGTCTTCCTAAACAATTAAATTTGATTTAGTATCTGTTTTCTGGATACTGGATTTGCATTCAACTGTCAAGAGAATGGCCATCAGCTTCCAGCCTGAGATAAACAAAAAATCCAACCACTGGATAATATTTAAACACTTAAATTTTTAAAAAAATTTCTAAATAACAAAATTTTTATATAAAATTTTGCTCATTTTTTCAAAACATATAAGTATGTTGACAACTTCGAAATATATTTGTTTTGCTCATTTTCTCTAAGATTTTAAGGCATAGTGTTTATGACAGAACTACATTAACTGCCCATGATACACAATAAGAGCTATCACATTTGAAAATGGAATATGTTAATGATGAGATAGAAACACTCCAGAAAATCACATGAACACATTGCACCAACATCCCAATGATAAAATCCATCATCAATTACTAATATTGAAAGCAAAACTAAATAAATTGAAACAGTAAAAGCTTCATCTATTTCCCGCAAACAACAATATTACTTCACTGCAAATTCCCACAAACAGCAATATTACTACACTGCAAACTGTTTTTATATATTATATCTATTTCTAAATTTTATTGTCATGCCTGCCATGTTTGATTGTCATACAAGTTAGGTATTACATTATTTGGTACATTACATTTATTTTTTCCATGATATTATTCTAAGAATTAAATGGGAAAACTCTATGTCATACCAATTAAAACCATTTGATATTTATTACTAATATTTTTGTTAGCTAGTTGGTTGTTCTGGAAATGTGGATCTCAACTGGTTTGCTTGTTAGTTGCACCAGGCTCTCCATGTAACATCTAGATTTTTTTCTGGTGAGATACCTGACTTTTAAGGGCTTTTTCATGGTGATGGTGATGATTTCTATCAATCATCATATTGGAACAACTTCCAGTTCTGGTCTGCTATTACACTCTCTCTGCATTTATAATGCATTAATATATGTAGAATTCTGAGACTTTTCCACCATGTTTATATGGTTGGTTATGTTATCAATTGCATTTAGCAAATTCACTACCTGCCCAACTATCTTCCTATCAGTGCTCAGAATCTTTTTTTTTTCCAATTCTAAATAGCAAATTATGTTGAATTATTTTTATAATATGACTCTCAGACAATCAACAAGCATACAAAGTTCTTAACTTGGCCACTTGTCTCCTAAAGAATTGAAAATAGACTTCTTCATTTCCTATGTAGAATCTCTCTTGAATTATTTGATACTTAATAGCCTCTTAATGTGTCTTCTGACCAGAAGTTACCCAATGCATTTCTATAATTCTTAAAAGTTACAGCTTTCTGAAATAATGAGTTCCATCAAGCTTGAACATCAGCTTGTAAGTGGCTACAGGCAATAGCCATCTTAAATTCTTCTTTGTCATTATATTAAGAATAAATATCTTTACATGTTATTCAGATATTCAGTGGATAGGTCACCATCTTGACCTGAGAATATTCTAATTTTTAAAAACTTATTAATATCAGCCTCAGTCTCACCACAGTTATTGGTATTAGAAGTTTCAATTTTCATTTTTTCTATATGACTTCTATCTATGTACTCAGAATCATTCATTCTCCTGTCCTTTTGGTTCACCTATCTCACTGACCTTACATCTATCTTGTTTATTTTATGAATTATGGTCATTTTTTACCTGACAAATTTATCAATTATTTTTAAAACTCTAATTTTTATATTCAGGTCATCCACATTTTCTTGTAATTTCATCCTTGATTTGTCACTTTTATTTTAATTTTTTTAAAAATTGTGAAGTTAAATCATTAACCTTTTCTTCCTGCTCCTCCTGCTTTTCTTTTATTTCATTAAACTCCTTATCTTGACTCTTCATCAGGTTCTCAATTTTATCTGTACTTTCTGCACTTCTCACATATTTCTCTCATAGTTTGTTGTGTGTCTTTAAATCTTTCTTGGCATTCATATTTCATGTCATGAATTCTTTCATCACTTTTTTGTTGCATTTCACTGAACTTTTCCTCTATTTTCTGCTGCAACTCATTAAATTTCATTTCACTTTTTTGTTGTAATTTATCAAATTTCATCTCATATTTCTGTTGTAATTCTTCAAATTTCACTCACTTTTCTGTTGAATTCTTTAAATTTTTCATTCCAATTCCTTAAATTCCTTTTTCAACATTTGTTGTATTATTTCTATCATAGATGGCTGAGCTTGCTCTTTCTGGCAAATATCATGTGCCACATCTGGATTATTTACTTGATTTTCCATTGTTTTTTTAAATGTCAATTTCATTAACATCTATTTATCCTAATTCAATATTTTAAATCCTTGCTACTTTTACAATTAATTACAGTCCAAAATACTTATAATTTCTACTACATATATTTCTGATTATATAATATGTCAACATTTCACTCACCATGCAAAACTAGCTAATAGTCAAACTGCTTCAAACTATTTCCCTATTGAGTTTAAACCCTTTTACTTATAGCCATTATACTTTTTTTACTTCTTTACCTCTGCCTTATTACTTTATCTGCACCAATTCCCTATCTTAATTCTACTAACTATTTATCTTGTTTTAAATATTATTAATGATTCTTTTTTGACAATCCCTCTCTAACCTCCCAGGGTTTTATTTCTATTAAGCTTCACATTGTTAGTGCAAATTATGTACCTAGAATTTAAAATTTATCATAAAATCAAAGTTTTAATTCAGAAAAGCTCTTGAATTTATTATTCATATGTATATAAAATTTTATCTCTTCGGGACAAACAAATAATAATACAGGTTTGTTATGGATAAGGATGTCACTCTCTAAAAGGAGATAATGGAATATAAGAGCAATAATTCAAAATACTCCAGTTACACACCCTCTATATATTCTACTGGAGAATCTATATCCTCTTAATACAGAAATGAACCATCGAACAAGAACAAAATGGCACATGAAAAATAAATTTATATAATTATATTCTTTAATTATTTAATAAAAGAAAACACACACCACGCATGTATAAAAAAATATGAGGATAATTGACACATATATTTTCAAGTATTTTGCAACTTTATAATAAATCATTAACAAATATAATAAAGTTTTTCATGATGACTATATATATAAATTGAAAGTTAATAGCATAAAATATAATTAATACACCTTTCTTATTTATTATTTATTATTATTAGGCCTTTTCTGGAAAATAAATTAAATCTTACCACAATATTTTTTTATGTGTCATGTATCATACAAAAGGAAACATTCTTTTACTTTAAAATAAGGGAATTTCTTTACCCCAATATTATTTAATCCACTTAACTCTTCAAGTGTTCCAAAACATTTTTTTTCTTTATACTTGCAATCCTAGAGAAGCAATACTTAATGTTTCCTTAATAGTTTTTTTTTTTAAATAAAATCCTCTCTTTGTAGAATATAGACTTCCCAGATGTTTGCATTGAAATATTGATATTATGGACAGATTATATATTTTAAACAACAATTTGCAATAAAAAACACAATTAAATGAAAAATACATTTTAGCAAGATTAATATGACTAAATCATATTTAATTGAGAATGACAACAGATTTAAATCCTAGGTAAGTGATAGTTTTAAATCTGCTTCTTGAATCTCATTTCATGTTTAAACTCTTTTATAGAAATTATCTCCACATGTTTGTCAATAGACAGCTCCACATGGTTTCAGTCTTCAAGTGGACATATGTTGACACACTCAGGTATTTAGTGTTATATTCCATTTTTTAAAAATTTGATTTGAAACCAATTTTTACAATAACTTTAATTTTAATAATGTTAGAACAAAAAGCTTTACATTGATAGAAACTAGAGAAAGTAAAGAAAAAATAAGGCTAAGACCCCATTAAAAAGTAAAGGGAAAAAAGAAATGTCAATATCTAAAAAAATTATTATTTTATTGTTTGTTCACAGTTTAACATTACATCTTAATTGTTAATTTCTTTGTATTTCTCACAAAATTCTCATTCAAACCACATATAATACTTTTACCTGAGATAATCCATAGCTTCAGAACTTAGAAAAGTATCAGACAAGAATTCTTAAATTTTATCTTGTACCCCAAAAGTTAAAAAATCTCAAGGTGTCTATAAGAAACGATTAAACATAATAAAAAATACAAAACAAATCATTTCCAGAAGTGGATATGCATTTGTAATCATAGCAATTGGCTTTTTGTCTATCCAAAACTAGTAATTGAAGGCTACATACAGAGTGTATCAATAATAAATCAAGTCAACTTTCCTCTATTCATTTTATAGTTTTTGTGCATACCAGTGATTCTGTCTTACTATATTTTTTGTCCCACAGAGATGTAATTTGTTTGCATATAGCTCATTTACTAGCTATAGACTTGAAAATAATATGATGCAAGATGGTACAAAATTACTGACTCCACAGCATGAGTACCAAGATTTAGAAAAGAATCAGGATTTGATTCTTTGCCTGATACAATTCCATGTGGTATACATAACCATTGTGTTTATAACCACACAAATACCACTTGAAACCTCTCTTTGTTGTTTTTAAAAGTTTATATTTTCACATGATATTATTCCCATTAAATTATGTGATGGCTTCATCAATTGTAACTTTTCTGTGCATCTGATAATAGTTTTAAAATTTACATTGTACTTTTTAATGGCTTAATTTTATATATGAAAATCATTACTTATTATACAATCACAGACATGCAAGTACAAATACAAACACACTAATACAAATATATACACACTAATAAATTATTAAACATTTTGAGAATTATTATGACTATAAAATAAGGTTGCCTCAAACTTTGACCAGAGCCCCAAAATTACATTGTAAATAAATCAAACTGTCATTATATTTAAATACAAATATAATTTATATACTACACAGACAAACTAGTATAAATAGAAACACATTAATAAATTGTACATTTATCAAATAATAAAAAAATGTTAATAATAATATTCAAATAATAAAAAAATCTACAATTGTATACTTACATATATTACATTTATTTTTGGGATGAAGACCTTGAAATTGCAAACTCATCAAAACATGTTGAATCCTTTTTTTTTAATCATCATGGCAATGAAAAATTTATACCTTTGTTTGCTCCATGCAGTCTAATAAACTGAGCAGAAAAAATTAAATGGACATTAACAAAAATATTAATAAAAAATTAGAATTTTGGTCAATTTTTACATGCCATATGCCATTTTAAAAAGGAACTCAAGCCACTGAGAACAATAGTATTGGCATATGCATAGTCTATTTGATTTCACCTATTTTAAAAAAGAATTTTAATTTCAAACAAATCAACAATAGTGATTCTAACTTTTATGAAATAGTTAAATTTAGCCTGTCATAATTTTATTTTCCATTTCTTCAAATTTTGTAAATAATTACAATTCAACTTAAAGAATGACTTTTATTAAAATTACTACTGTGTATATTCTCCTTCACTAAAGTTAACTAGGAATTAATTATATCTAGTCAAATGTATTGGCTGAACTTCTCATCTGATATTTTAAACAACAAAATGTCTTCCAATCTTTATTCTCACTATTCAGATGCTAAACTAAAAAGTAAACTACCACCAAAGCCTTCTTTTAAAAATTATTATCATGTTGTTTATAATTATATCTATTCAATTAAAAGTTTTACTATCTATTAAAGAAATTAACATTCGTATTTTATTTTATAATTCTTCAATTTCAATTTATAGATTAGCATTGGAATGTATATCATTCTATTAAAATGAATTCATTTCTTTTATCTAATTATACCAACAAAAATTTTAACAATAATACTAAATAATCCAATTAAAATAAATTATTTTACATTTGTAATAATAATCAACATTCATACATATTTATTAGATTAACATAACTAAAATATTTAAGGATATTTAATTTTTTTAATAAAATAAAAACAAAAACTGTAAATGCTATAATGCAAAATGTCCCTAGATTGAGAGATCCATTCTAGCATTATGATATATCATATTTATTTTGTGTTCATAAATATATATGTATAAAAAATCAGTAAATAGCTTCTCTACATTATATTTTCTATATTATAAACAACTTTCTTATTACTTAAGTCATAACAAATAAAATTCATGGTGAGCATTTATTAAAGAATTCCCCACTCTTCCTCTCTAAGAAACTAATTCAATTATTTAAAAAAAATTGATGTGGCTTATCACTTTTATAAACATTTTAAACAAATGTACAAATTTTCATCAAGATATAATGAATTTAAATCTGTTAAATATTGATTTTAAAATTCTAAAAAAAATATTAAATTGAAAGAAACAAAATCTTTCTACTTCCCTCTTATGAATTATTTTAAAACAAATGAAAGTTCCAAGAAGAATTTGTTTATTAAATTATTTAATACTTTTTATATTTTTCCACCCTCTGTTCCATATCTAAGCAAATATATGATTTACAGAAAATTCTGCTATTTTAAATGGATTACCCTAATATTGCTTAATTATATACCAGATTTCAAACAATTCTAATGAATTTAAATATACTAAACTGTCATTTTAAAATTTCATTCTAACTTGATAAAGATTAAACCTTACTAAATAAACAAACAAACTTTTCAACTTCAATAAAAGCATTTAAAAATAGCAGTTTGGATAATAATACTTGCAAGATTTTTAAATTTTCTTATATAGATTTTATCATCTTAAATGTATATTTATAGTAGGCATATCTATCAAAACTATAGTTTTAATTTTATCTTTTTTATCAGCCCTAAATTTGCACAAATTTTATTTAACATTCAACAATATTTCAAATTTTCATACTTCTTAGCAGAAAATACAAACAACATAGAATTGTTACATTCTTTAATACTAATGAGTTTCATTTGCATAAAATAATTTAATATATAACCATTATTTAATTCATAAATCTGTGTATAATTTTCATTTTCCCATTGACCATTTTAAATTAAGATCATCATTACATTATGCTGTATGAACCATAAATGTAAACATTATCCATATACCTCATTTGATGCTATTATTATACTTGCCCATTTACTCCACAATTTTCTCTTCAAGACTTATGTTATTTAATATATAAAAACAAATCATTCTCTTACACTACATATATATCTTTGAGATAAATGTTCATTCTTGTCAGGTATGCTAGAGATTTCAACATCTGTAACTCTGCTAAAGTAATGATTTTTTTATCCAAATAGATATTTTTTAATCTTTTTATTTTGCAATGTGAATTTTATAATTACATAATTATAATTAGTCATTTCTTAGAGTATCAAATATATTAAGCTAACACTTAATGTTTAATTCTTTTATATATGCCTGGCCTTCAGTTTGAATACTATCAAAAGTAAAATTGAATAATTTTTTAATATAATTATTACTTAAAATATACTTAAAACTAATAAAGTAACAATAATGTTTTAATTATTTATAAAAATATTACAATTATATTGAAAATATTTTTAAAAGATATGTTTTTATCAATGGTATAGTAAAAGAGAATCTTCATTTTCAACTTGCAAGTTACATTAGTAATTAAAATATATATTTTATATTCATTATTAAAAATATTTTTTTAAAAAATTAAAATAATCTTTAAACAATAAATTATAGTTAGATATAAGTCAAATTAATTTCCACCAATTAAGGTAATGAACCCTTATTCTTTATAACTGCCCATAACACTTAGCTGTCATATAGAAACAAAAATGAAAACTAAATAATAGATTCATCACTGTTAAAATGCAATCTTGTAACACAATATTATGAGTTTACCTTAAGATTAACAATGATATGCAGCTTCTTCATATTATTATTGGTTATACAATAAATTAATCTGGTGTTAGTCTAGAGTTATTCTAATGTGAGCTGCAAATGGTCTAAATATCATATCCAAACAAGCTTTTTAAAATTAACATATTCATAATTAAAAGTTAAAATTGGCAATCTTTAGTAACCCATTTTTTAATAATCATATTTGCAGATGTGGAAACATTTTCCTTACAAGTTGGTAGCCCATTTTATTATAGTCTTATTCATGATTAAAACAGGCAAAACTCTCCATGCTTTAGTGTCATTCAGTGCAAGCAGAGTAATCAATGGATGCCAGAAGGTTTGTGCATAAAATCCCTATCTATTGCCTACTCATCCAATATCCCCAGAGTAGTTTCTGTCTTGTGGCCTTCATCACTGAGTGGCATTACTGAATGGAGAGTTTTGCCTGTTTTAATAACAATTATGAGCAAGCATAAGAAATGGTGATCATATGGTGTTTTGACATTTTCTTCAATTGTTTTGGTTAATTGATTTAGTAGAATTAATATTAGTAGGTAATCAATTAGACTGAATAAATAATACAGTAATACATTTAAATAAATATTAAGAAAGTCATTGCATTTCAATATTATAGTAACCTCTTATTCAGTTTTTTTTTTCTCAACTGTTAAAAATTGACTAAAAATAGTCAAGAGAGTTTGCAAGTTTATTTTCAACTTTCTTACCTCTAATTGATGCAACAATGAAATAGACGATTATAAAGTGCATATATTCTCTTACTATTACTTTAGAAATATTATAACAGCCATCAAGCCACATTATCACTGTGAAAGATAAATGAGACATCTGCATAAAAACCATGACCATTAACTTTTTCTGAATATTTGTCTATATTTGTGAACTTTCGTTAATCTGGTCTATTTATTTCTTATTACAAAAAACATCCATTGTTACGAATTTTTAAGAATAGTATTTCCCCTCCTTTGAGGCCATTTTCATTATATATATAAAGTAAATAAATTTTTTATCTCCAAAACAATTTATCTAATTATTAATTTATTATTTATAAAATATAAAATATGAACATTTGTTTGTAATATAATGCAATATATTCATCTCTATATGCTTCAACCTTGATTAATGTCCAGGATAAGTAAACGTTATGTTTTTTTTTCATGATCCAGTCGAGCTTATGTATTTATATATTAGATAGATTTGGTATTTAGCTATTTTTAGTAATAGATAAAATAATGATGAGAAAACTGATTAAATTCTCACCATCTAACATATGGAAAACTGATATTACTTTAGCTCTTTCGTTATTCCTATATAAAAGACTATTGAATATATCTTTGCATTGCATAGGTTATTTTTTACTTGTTTATTATGTATGTATATTATATGGGTTTTTGATTTAAAATTACAAATAAATTTTATTTTATTTTTAATAAGATTGTTTATTAGTTTTTTAACATCAGAATATATAAGGATATGATTAATCATAATGCTGTATTTATTGATCTATTAAAACCGATAAGATATCCATTAATTAATTAAAGATTTTCTATTTATAATTATTACATATTACTTAAATCTTGAAAGAAATAACAACTACTATTTGTTTGATAAATATTTATTTAAATTTGCTTTAATCTTTTAAATTATTTATTCAAAATTTTGCTTCCCAACAGGATGTTTTTAGCTTATTTAAATTTAAAAAAAAAAAGACATGTTAACTATAAATAAACAAATAAATAAAGTGATGTAAATAACAGATTTGTGATAAATATGTAAAATTTTAAAAACAAATTATATTTAGGGTAATAATTATCTTTTTTTAAAAAGAAAATTGTCATTTAAATGTTAAATTTTATATCAAAGATGAGACGAGTTAATAAGCGTCACAGATAATAACTCATTAAAATTAAACGCGATAAAATTATTTTTGAAGATATTAGTGCTATTTTTTCTTTTTTAATAAACAAATTTGTTGGTTTTGGTTAAATTATCGGTTATAAATTAAATATGTATGTATGCGACTAAATCTATTCTTCTGATTTTGGAGAGAATATCATTAGAAAAAAAAAAAACACGTTAACCAATTCCATTAAATTGAAAATTAAAAAAAAAAAAGCTTACGACTATCTCACAATTTGTTAATGAACTACTAAAAGCAGAGGGAAGAGGGAGGTGAAAGTCTTGGGACTAAAGTCATTAAAAAGCATATGTTTGTCGTTGTTTTTCACTAAAATCTTATCAATTTCTCTTATATTTACTATAAAGTAACGATTTAATAATTCAAAACACATCTATAATTATCGTGAATCTTCTTGGGCCTAGTGACTACTGCCACATCTATGTACGTATGACATTTGTGATCTGGAATTTGAATCTGGGTGATACTAAGAAATTTTTTTAGGTAGCTGTGGATTTTAAAGCAAATTTATGTAATTGGGCCATAGTTAATCCAAATAAATGTTTAATTGTTTTCTGATAATGGATATGCACTGATTATTAATAGATGGTAAAATAATGAAAAAAGTTGCAAAAACTTTTATTAACAGATCGTTGATTAATCATATAAATATTTTCATCTTCACTCTTTCTCTGAATAAAAACTTTGATAAGTTTTTGCCCTATTGTTTTACATAACAACTGTATTGAACATCAAATGCATTCTTACCACTTATTCTAAACTAAATGTATGAGGATAGGTAGTGATAACATAAGCAGACAGACTTAATAATTAGTTTCTGGTTTTATGTTTTAGGACAAGGAGCTAGATGTCAATCAAGATAAATTGTTTGTTTGTATTTTTATCTAGTGATTATTTTCTTACTCTGACAGCAGCTAATTTTATTAACTTCAAAAATCACATTGATACTTTTGATCAATAATTATAAATCATAACCATTTAAACATATTAGCAAAGAATTATAAAAATAGTGGTATGGATTCACCATTTCCATTTACCAATTTTTTTATAATTTGAAATAATATAAATATATATATATTTTAAAAAGTAGTTTCAAAGTTTTATTCTAAATTTATATATGCAGTATGTTCTAGTAAAAAGATGACTCAAATTCAATAAAACATTAATCATTAATTATAAAAACATTAAAGAGTTTTTATGTTTTATTTTTCAACTCAATATACTGCTGAAAATGATTGTAAACATCTTCAAAACAGTTTTTGAAATCCTCCACTAAGTAATCTGTGAAAACTTCATTGCAAACTTTTGAAAATTTGGAATTCAATTATGAAGCTCCTTTCATTGGAAACTTTAATTTTGCAAATAATCAAAAATCAGGAGCTAAATCAGGAGAATAAGGCAAATGCTCAAAAGCAACAATGTTTTTGTCAAAAAATCACACAATGTTGCATTATGGGATGGCATATTATTGAAAAACATTAATCCAGAGTCTTGCTTGTGGTACTTAGGTAATTTGCACAAAATTATTCTCTACAATTTTTTCAAAACATAAAACATAATTCATAATAAATAAAGATTTTAGAACGATAAAAAAAACAATGAGTAACCTTTTGATTCACTCTTTTGCATTTACAATTTTTTTAATATTTTCATCTTTTGATGATCTCCATTCCACATTCTGCTACTTGTTTATAGTTTTTATTGAAAATACCACATCTCACCACTTTTTATGATGTTTGACAAGAATTTTATACAGAAATCAGTTCAACAAATTTGGACAACTCTTTGCATGTTTTCTTCATTTCCAATTATTTTTAATGTGTTTGGTGATTGTCTTCAGTGCTCTGCCTCCCATTATGATATCTTTGCAATCACTTGAAAACATTCTTGCAATTCATGGTTTCACTCAGATATACAATTTTAATCATTTCAAATATTTCAGTTTCAGTAGCTGTTTTCTCAATTTAAACCACATTTAATGTTAGTGTATTGTTCCATCATGGATTTTCCATGAAAATATAAAACACACCGACATATTTTATAAAGCGTGATCCAGACATACTAGCATTACAATTTTTTTATAATGAATAGCTAACTTATGTAGCTATGTAACACATGTATTGATTCAAAGATGGAACTGAAAAGTGTTTGAAAAGAGAACTAATAACCTTTTTAATGGTACACACTGTATATACATCTATAATGGCATAACTTTAAATTTGACATTTTCTAACCAAACTTATTCATGGCGACTCTTAAGATATATAATATACTCTTACACAAATACAATTAAACATGAGTAAAATTAATTTTTTATTATTATCTTTATATTTAAAAGAATAGGAATTTTTTTACTAGTGGTTTAAATAATTTCTGGCCTCATTGCAATTAAACCTTTGTATTACGTTTGAGTGCGCCTGAAAGAGCACGTGTTGATTTTTTTAATTATATATTTATGATAATTTTATTATTGCTACAAATACTGTATTGTTAATTGTATATTCTAATATATAGCGTTCTAATTCGTTATATGTTTTATTTAAAATATTAATTACTTATTAATTAGCAAAAAGTATTTAATTCATTACCATAATATATAATATATTCCTTTTAATTGTGTTATCTATAATTTTGTTAATTGTTAATTAGTTTCGCTATTAAACGATAAATGAAATTATGTATGTACGTTAAGTACTTAGCCTTGAGGCAGATAGAGTTACTAGGCAACAGCAGGTGACCAAGAGATAATATTAGATCGTCTTTGACGGCAGTTTGCTTTGTTGTTTTTTTACTCTCTTAGCTTAATTTATTCCACTATCTTAAGATGGAGTTAAATTACAACATTAATGGGTCTTTTATATCTGTATAAAAAGAAATAAGTTGATAACAAATATGCATAAACAATTATTTGAAACTGATATTTTGTTCGCAAATGAGTTGTCATTTACAGATCTATATTCCTATATTCTCATTAATAAGTACATTTTATAACTATAATTCTGCCCCTTTCATAACTTGACAACAATCATAGAACGTAGGAATAATGAAAGAAGAGCTACTACTTATCTGGCTAGTTACTTGTCAATTGGTAAGAGGCTTATAGTTTTGTTTTATTGTTTGAGAATTTGGCTAAAAATATCTAGATAGTGTTTTATTGACAAATCGTATAGGTATATGAATTAATTATAAGTTGAGCTACAAGAAAAAAAAATCTTAATTCTTAAGCTTGCTTTGAAATTCACATACTTCTTGAAAACATTCAAGTTTCACATGAAATTGAATCTCAATTGATGGAAATGCTAAGAGATGGGCTTTAAATTTGGGACCTAGAAGCCAAATTTCTAAATCAGTTCTTATATATGCATCATTCATACACACATACATGTATATATATTTATGAGAAAACATACTATGGTAAGGATGTTGGATACACAAAAGAAGAAGAGAAAAATATATATATATACTCTATTTCTCTGTTAATTAAAGAATTTGTATATGAATGAACTTTTAAATAAATAGCATATTAATGAAATATGTAAAATATAAAAATGAACATACAACATTTCTAGCACAATTTTCTTTTGTGAAATCAAATTAGTTTCTAGTTTTACACACACTAAGTACTATATCTCCTAATTAATTCTAACTCAAAAATTAATAGTAGCTTTTGATATAATAATGATAATTAATCTAATTATAAATAATAACAATTAGAAATTTAAGATACTTTCTTTAATTTATCTTTCCCACATAAATAGATAAATGAATAGTTAGCTAAGTACATAGATAGATAAGTAGATGGATGGATAAATTGATAGATGAATGGATATATATATATTGTAACGAGCACAGACGACGTTACATTATTTTTTTTTTTTTATTAAACATTAAAATAAAAAGTTCGCATTTAAAAATTTTTTTTTAAGACAGAAAAATTGAAAATAAATTCTACCTTAAACTCGTATATATATAAATCGCACAGATGAGAAAAATTATTAAAATAAAACTTTATTAAAGAAAAAGTATTTTAAAACTAAATTTTAAAAAGATTTGGAGATAAAATTATATCTTTAAATTTATCTTTAAATATATCTTTGGATTTGGAAAACAGGTTAATTAATGTTATGGAAATGATTATTTTAATTAGTCCAAGTGAACAAGCCCTTGGGCATTTAAATGTATAAACAATGGTCAGAAAGGAAAACAATAGAAACTTTTAGCAAATAAAAAGAAATCCCTATGGAATCGGACCTCAGCGAAAAGACCACCATCATCGATGACGTAATGTTGAGTCAATCCTTAAGATTAATATAAAAGGAAAAGTTGGAAATTATTATGATTATTAAGAGAGGACTGAGATATGTTAAGTCAGAGAGTTGGAGGTGAAGGGATTGAAAGGTGCACTTTCAATTCCTTCGGTTGTTATAAAAATGGAAAAATAAAACATCGCTTATCTTATACTGAGGACAACAGGATCATCGGGGGATTTAATGTGGATTCCAAACAGCATGCAATGAATAAAGAGGAACATTGAAAAAAAAATTGTAAGAACTTTAAAAACATTTTGAAACACTAAGAACTTTAAAATATAAACTTTCTCAGTCTTTAATTTATTAAGAAATAGAATCCTATCTGACCAACGTTATTTATTAATTAGTTATAATTTTATTTAATGTATTTCTTTTGTAAAATCATTTCCATTTATTTATTTATTTGTTCTTTAAGTTTTATTATGATTTCTGTTTTTCATTAAACTAGTTATATAAATATTAAACTTAAGTCGGGTGTGAATGGCTATATAGATTTGTAAAGTTATATTAGGGGAGGGTAATCTTGGGTTATTCGTTTTGTAGTTGAATTAGGTCAATGGATTGGATATATTGGTGTAATTAGTAGATGTAGTATGAGATTCGCTATGGGCAGAATCGCTATTATATGCCGCACACTTCCGTTTTGCCTATGGAAGGGATTATAAGACATAGAATGCTGTTCCTTTCAATGGAGTTTTTTTATCACTCTTCTTGTCTGATAGATGTAATATTCCTATCTGACAAGAAGCAGTTTCTTCTCTTAACCTAATTGTGCTGCCGTATTTGTGTTACATTGAACACATCGATATATCAGATGGATTGAAGTTTGGTTTGACTGCGAACCTTTGGCCTAAGGTTAAACAAGGATTGAATATTTTCTTTTCAAATGCAAATCTGTGTAGTCTATTCATACTCAACACTCTAAATAAAAATGCATTAAATTTAAGTTGGGTATAGATGCTTGCATGGGTTCGTGACCGGTTGATTATGTTTTTGGTTTTCATATTCGATCAAAATATATATAGACATTCGGTAAATACTGATACCTTACGGTGAGTCTCTAAAATATATTTATTCGAATGTCTTTTAAGTTATTGGTGTTAATGCAAGCATCTTAATGTGAATGCTATGGGGTTACTTATAAATTTCCCTCTGCAATTGACGGTATCAATGATTTTGTATTTTGATCGTTCATGTTTATTTTGAAATGTTTTTGACCGTGGAATCTATGTAACCGATCTATACTCAACATTTTTAAACAAATCTGTGTGAACTAATAATAGTATAAAATTTAAAATGTAAATTAAAAATCTAAAATAAAAGTAAAAATAATGTTAAATCTTATATATATATATGTGCGTAAATAAATTTTTGTATGTTAATTACTGGCAGTGGCTTATTTTATTTATTTTTTAATATTGAAATATAATTAGATAAGATATTATATTATTAAATCTCTGCTACTCCCTGAGCTAGTGACTTGGGCTAACGACCGGATATCAAAATTTAAAAAAAAAAGAAATTTTTTTTTACTTACGTATCTGCCTACTTTATAAATTTTTCTAGGTTCAAATGCCTAGATGGCGCCCTGTAGTGCAGATTGTGTTAAGTATATTTCTCTGGATCATTACAATATATATATATTATATAGATAGATAGATATGTAGGTACATTGGTGGGTGGATTAATAGATAGATAAAACTATATAGTTAGATATGTAGATAGATCTGATGGATGAATAGATAGATAGATGAATGGACAAGTATAAAAAATGTGAATCAGTGACTGGATATATTGATGTTACATATGTAAGTTAGTAATAGATAGATAGATAAAAAAAATAGAGAAAAACAATTTACTTTAAAAATTGCATGCCTTAGTAAACTTGTTATAAATAAATAATTATAATTATAAGAATCAACTGACCATCATTCAAACATAAATATGTCTTTCCTTAGTTGTATATTTATATTGGACTATTTCCATCATCTAATATGAATATTGAATGTCTTTAGAAAAATTTAACTTTTATTTAAATATTCAAAGTACATTCAACTGCTAGTAATAGCACATCAAACAGGTTAGTATATGCACCATGTTTCGAGAGATATTATTCTCCCCTCTTCTTCAGGTCTTGCTGGCCTGACCACTGACAGTACTAGCATAGTATTCGAACCTGGACCCTTAGATTTTTTAGTATTGAATTTTAAGGTAATGCTATTCAGGTGTTTCTGACCTGGCCAGTGACAGTACTAGGTTGATATTCAAACCTGAACCCTTAGATTCTTGAGTATTGAATTTTAAGATAACAATCAAATATTTAAGGTAATGGTCGAATACCATGTCAGGCCAGAAATACCTGAAGAAGAGAAAGAAATAATACCTCTCTAATGTTGTGCATATACTAACCTGTTTGATGTGCTATTACTATCAGTTGAATGTATTTGGAATATTTAAATAAAAGTTAAATTTTTTTAGTCCAATATAAAAATACAACTAAAACACCATCATCACCAACCTTCAGGAAAACACGTCTACCCTTAGTATTAGTATTGAAACATTTGTTCTCAGATGGAGAAAAAAAAAATTTTTTTTCACCCTGTACTTGCATTTGTGCTTATTGATTCAATGCTTGGAAAAAATTAGTTTTAAAACTGTCTTTTTTCATGGAATTCATAGTTTAAAAAAATTAAAACAACACATCAAAAATCTATTCACAGAAATAGAATAACAATCATTGTCACAATATTACTAAAATTAAGTACTCAATTATTTATTTAAAATAGACTATTTTTTTAAATTAATTATTATTAGGAGCAACAAGCCATGGCAGAATGGATTAACTTATGTATGGCATTTTCTCACATGGTTTATCATCTCATTGAGAGTATATGTTTTTTGAAGTTTTTCAGTGGTACAATTATTAACTTAATATATTCTTTATTTTGATGGAACAATAGAATAAGAATATTATTTAACTTATTATAAAATAAAGTGTTTGGAAAAAATATTAAACTTATTATCTAGAAGAGAATAACGCATCCTTTATAACAATACAGTTCTGTAGCATATTATAATCATATTTTTGTTTTATGATTTCTATTTTCAGCTAAAAATAATTAACATTTATTTTCTAACCAATATTGAATGGCTGGAAAAGTTAATATTGAGTTACATACCTAAAGAAAAAAAATTCAAAAACTTATTTGGTAAGTACCCACAAATGAATGCTAACTATTTTATAAAAACAAGCTATTGGCATAGTTTCTCAAACTAATCGGACAGTGCTATTCAACTACAACAACAACAAAAACTTTACAATCAAGTCATGAGTACCTTTGAAATAAAAAGAAAATCTGCATGGACCAAAATATTTCATTATATTTCTAATGTGATATAAAAAGTCGTCTAGAAGTAGCATTACATTCGATGAATATGAATAATTACTTAAAAGAAAAAAATTCACTGGGGTTATTTAAAACATTGGATTAAAAATGCCTATGACCTCATAATGCGTGTATGTGTTTACAAATGAATATTGAAGTTTTTATATTTTTGTTTACTTTTGTCTTATAAAAATGTAATATCATATTTCATTTGTTGTTTTTGTCTTTTCTTTTAAGTAAAAGTAAATATTTCCATCTATTTAAATTTGCGTTTAAAATCAATAAAATATATAAATTATATGCTTTACTTCGGAAACATCATTTTAATTCAATTTAGCAATAACTCTGATGCACACGAATTTAATTTTGCACTAGATTTTCTGTATACAGACAACCCACGCTATATTTTCAATGACTGTTTTATGTGCCATACACGTACATATGTAGCGAGAAAGATTTTGATACGCGTATGATAAAGAGAGGAGAAAAGAGAGAGAGAGAGAGAGAGAAATTCATGCTTGCTAAATTTATGCATCATAATTTCAAATAAAAACGGTGATGGCGCTACTATAAATATTATATATTGATAAATTATGTATTATATATTGATAAATTATGTAAGGAAGGAATAGAAAATATTAGGCATTTGTTAATTGAATGTAAATGGTTGAAAACAGAAAGAGTACAAATAATGAAGTTATGGAAGAATAAATATGAAAAAAGTGATTATACAGAAAATAGATTATTGTTTTTTATGCTGGATTTGGGAAAAGATAAGGGGAGTTTAGATATAAAGGCTATAGAGTTGACAAAGATTATGTTGTGGAAATAGCATGGAGCAGAATATGGAAAAATTTAGAGTGGGGAATGGAAGATAAAGTGGCTAACAGGTTTCACTGGGCGTAGTTGCTGAGAGATTCCTGACTCCATTTAAGGAGAAGTCATGGTGCATCACATCACATCACATGATATATTATTATGTATTATAATATATATATATATATATATATATTGAAGCAATGGATACGGAAGTCCGATCCATGCTCCACAGCCTTATATAAACTTTCCAATATTGTAACCTGGATTTAGTTTATATCGAAATATCAACAGGATTTTGCATAAAAATATAAAATTAACAGGTTTTATTTTTTATATTCAATGCATATTAAATTTAGTTAATTGCTTTAAAATATGTCATTTAAAGTAAAATTCTGTTTAAGCTCGTTATTAAAATTTTCCATTCCAAAATTTAGGAATCAAACATATATAAACGTCAAGAGTATATATGTATACAAGTAATGCAAAATTCTGTTGAACTAAAAGGTTATTTTATTAAAAAGAAATAAGATATTTTTCTTTTAATTTTGTCATTTAAATTTTGTTAAAATATGGCATATGATTTCATTTTAAGATAAGCCTGCCAACATTTCTAAAAGAAATGGTATGTTTAATTAGTTAGTCCATTCAATGCAATTAAAGATGGCCTTTTAATTAAATAAAATTCAAACTTAAATGCACAATTTGATAAAAAAAAAATTGAAAGTAAATTTTTAGTAAAAACTTACTTCGAAACAAAGGAGTGTAGGGGGCTTATCAAGATCTAAAATCATACGCAAACAATAGAAGGGTAGCGGACAAAAGGTATAAAAAGGAGAGGAGAACAAAATACTGGGCTCTCTCTGGTTCTTTTTGCTGATCTATGCAGATCCTGTGCTGTGAGTCACTATATTTTATGTCTAAAAGCAGAAAATATTGTTCCTAAATTCCTGGAAATCACCATTAGAAGTTTCAACATGCAACATGCTAAAAGTGATCGTAATTTGATGAATGTAAAAATGATTGGCAGTTAGGCAATTGGCTTTGCCTGCTGCCGAAGTCCTAAGCCATAAAAATTCCATGACATGACAAAATAGAAGCCTGAACTGTGTGCCGATCTGTGTGACCATTCGATAAAAATGCTACATAATTTCCATTTCCTTGTCCGGACAAATCTCAACATCTTCAATCAAGCCACTACGTCGAGGGAACGGGATCCATAAACAAGAACTGGTAACTGTATAAAAATCTTCTCATGAACTCTTTATTACTCTACCATTTTCATGAATACCTTTCTAAATTGTTCCATATAGTTATATCTATCATGTAACTGTTTTTTTATTAGACTAACATTAATTTTATCTTTTATCACTGATTATTTACTTACTAAAATTCTTCCCCTTCGCTATTCCTCATTTTAAAATGTATTTAAATGTTTTCTTGTTTTTATTTGCAGTGTAAATTATTTTTTTATTTGAAACTTTCCAAGTTAATAATTTTATTAAAGTTGGGAAGATATTGGTTTAAACCGCACAATATTATGTCATTACTCCACCTTATTGTCAATTTATTTATTATATAATCAACCGGGGAAAAGCAGAGGTAGTTTAACATTCCTAATATTTTCAAATGTCATTTATTAAAAATATGTTATTTAATCTAAAAGCTTAATTTTGTAATTTTTTTTCAATTTCATAGTAGCTTAATCTTTTATTTTTACTTATCAAATGATCCAGGCATGCACAAACACATTTAATATTATCTGTTTTTATATGCACATTTAACTGATTTAGTCCCGTAAGTGTCCCCGTCCATGTCTCTCTCTGATGCTAAGCCTGGGCCCAGTAAGAAAATAATTTATGCGTGTCTCAGATAATGTTGTTGGTTCGTAATTAGATTCGAAAATAGGTAAAAAGGGTAGAGGTCATAGTATACTTGATTTAATATCTCACATATGGGTGGCCTTGAGGTACTTTTTCCTAGTATTCAAACTGGGTTAAACCAACATACATCATCTGACTGGTACAGTAATTTTTTTTTCCGGATTCTGACGCACAACGTGGGTCAAATTTCTTTTTTTTTCTAAATAGTAGTTTGTTTTTTCCCTGCATTTTGTGACCAACTGGGCTGAATTTCATTTTTTTTTGGAAGAATAGGAATAGGGGGTTTGAAATAATAGATATATGTAAAAAATTTTCTTAGAGTTTGTCACCATGAGATGAATGTCATTGTTTGTTAAAAAATTAGTACCCTGAGAAGTTTGTTTTAGTTTAATATATTTATATAAAAATATATGTATAATTTTTCCGAGTTTTGTTTCCTAATGTGAGCAAATGTCATTTTTGTTGAATTAATTAACAAGTTAAATGTGTCATAATGTAAAAAAAAAAAAAAAAATTTCCGAGTTTAGTATATATATGAAATGAATATTTTATATTTAAAAAGTTAACACTCCATTAGTTTTTTGTTTTTTTTTTCAGTGAATATATAATTAGAATAAATGTCAGAGTTATAGCAAATTTTTTTTTCCTAATTAGTAGAGTCTTGTCATGGCCAGTTGCCATTTTTTTTGTTGTATAAAGCAGTGGTCTTCAACCACCGGTCCGCGGCCTGGTGCTGGGCCATAGAAGTTTTTTGCTGGTCCGCTGGCAAGAAAGTTTTTAATAACAAAATAATAAGATTTTAAACTTTTAATTAATATAAACAATTTTTTTTTTTTTTTTTATTGCACTTTTACCTAATTAAAAAAAAAGAAACAGAACAAAATCTAATCAATCATACATAAATTAATTTGTTTTTCTAGTTATCACAGATGTTTATGGGGGGGGGGGGATAGAATTAAATTTTTTATTACTTTTCTAAAAAAATTCAAAATTAAAAAAAAAAAGTTTTTTATTATACAAACTCCATATATATATATAACTTCATCTAAGGCTAAGCTGTTTACATCTTTAAGAAAATTTATCAATAGACTTCTGCTAGTCCATGAAACCTTATCTTTATTTTTGCCAGTCCGCGAAACCTTATCCTTATTTTTACCAGTCCACAGGTGTGAAAAGGTTGAAGACCACTGGTATAAAGTATATAGCTTTGATGAGGCGGAAGTGTAAAATAAAAACCCACCTGCACTCCCTAAAAGTTTGATGTAATAATTTTTTTCGAAATATAGTGTATATTTGGTGTGTTAATATTTTAGTAAAAAGTACAAATTGATAACAAAATGTTTTTTTTTCATTTGTATACATTTTTGGAAAGATCTAATAGATAACATTTTTTTTTCATTAATAGAAATTTTTTTGTAGATCTAAAGTTTGATAACTTCAAATTAACTTGTCAATGTACGGTGTCAGCAAATATTTTTTTCACTTTCTCTGCATTTCATTTCTTTAATATAATGAACAATTTTAATCATGCAAAAAATTTTTTTCACTTTTAAATATTTTGCAGTTACATTTCCAAGCAAATAATATATAAGTATAAGTTTTGTTAATAAAATTCAAATTTAATTTTCAACTTGTGGAATAGTAAATGCATATGTTCGTTTTAATATATATATATATATATATATATATATATATATATATATATATATATATATATATATATATATATATATATATATATATATATATATATATAAGATATATATATATAAGATATATTTTGTATAACATATATGTCAGCCACCTTTAGTTAAGATTTTTTTTCTCGATTCGGATTATGCCATTGAATCATTTATTGAGTAACCGTTAGGTGAAGACCCTTTGAGTAACCGTTAGGTGAAGCCCTTGTTTTTTAGTAACCGTTTTTGGTGAAGACCCCCTTAGTAACCATTAGGTGAAGACCCCTTACATTTCAGAGTTCTGGATTGCTGAGTAGCCTGAAATAATAGGTCTATGTCTGCACTCATTGCTTCCTTGTTATATTTGCGACCAGCATTTACTAGCCTGACATAATAGGAGTATGTGGTCTGCAATGTGATAAATCTTTCTAATAAAATCATGTACATGATAAGAAAAAATATTTGTATAGGTATGTCTGTCTGTATATTTATATGTAGTTATATATATGCTTATTTAGTGAAGTATATATTCATATATATGGGTGTATATGGTATACAATTTGTTATAGTTCGGTAAAACCCATTTTCATATAAATGTTTTTAACAGTTTTTGATATCAATGTGTGATTCTGTAAAATTGTTTGATAATTGTTAATCTATTTCAGGTTGTGACCAAAATGGTAGTTGGTTTCGATCCCAGGTTCATAATTCAGAGTGGCAGTTATCATGGGATTTTACTTTTAGTTTTAGTTTTTTGTGTGTGTATATGTTGTTTTGTTAATCGTACTTTAGGCTGTTTAAATTGATTTTTTGTGTGTCTTGACCAAAATGGTTACTGGTTTTGAACCCAGGTCAGAGAGATTACCTTACTTAGTTGTTATACATCTTAGACTTAATTAATATTGTCATTTAATATAGCATTTACTTATTCATGCAGAGATTTTTTTGAAAGTGAAGTGAAAATCAAAATAAATTGTAATCGCATTTAAACTTTATAATCCTTATCAATGTGTGCTTGGATCATTATCCATTAATGTGTATATTTGATATGGCCATCACCTTGTCAACTGGCATCTTGTTGTCGGCAAGTGCAATGTCTCATATCAGATTACAAATAAATAAACCATAGGAGGTAGATGATCAAAATAAAAATGTATGCTTAGTGAGCCAAAATAATTTTAAACATGACTTATGTATATTTTGCTCACATATTCCGTTTTGATATATATATATATATATATATATATATATATATATATCAAAACGGAATATGTATATATATATATATATATATATATATTGTAACCTAGTGTTATTGACACTTGGTTTATTTGGCATTGTTTCCACAGGAAAACAATGCTATCCTTTTTTAGAAAATAAAAAGATAAAATAATAATAATATTAAGTGATTAATAAAGTATACTATTTACTCACTTTAACGTGTTTTAAGCAAATAACTAATAAATTTAGTAATGTGATGTCATTTTGAAGAAGAGCATGAATAATTTAATTAAAATATTAACAATAAGAGCAATTTAATATAGTATAAAAGCACATATTATAAACAGTAATTGATTTTGGATGAGTGGAGAGGGAGAGTAGATGAATATCTTGTCATAAAGCACAATAACTTCTGGTGAATTTTAAATTAATTTAGATAATAGTGTATATAGAATTATACATCACTAATAAGCATTGTTAATTAAATATACTTATTATTTTTCATTATTTGTCAATTTACTTGGTAATCCATTTAAATTATACGGAAAAATATAATTGTAATAAGTTTTTTTTTTTTCCTTTTCTTTTGTTTATGTTATAATTAAATGATTATTTTTCTGTAAGAGGTCACTAAAAGGAGACCACCAAATTTTGAAGAAAGTTTAGTCTGACATTAGTTTTACAAGGAGGAAGCAGTACTGAAATTCGGTAACAAATTTTTTATTATTTTTTATTGCAGAAATAAATATAAGTCAAGTAAATTTTTAATAATATCATGCGTGGCTAATCCTATTTGATAAGATATTCTGTTTTCTGTTGCCATCTACCTATTGAAAGCTTTTTATACGCAAAAATGTACTGTCTTATGCTAGAGTTCAAAATGACCGTATTAACTACAGCAATCACGGAAAGTGTCATTATGTTTAAAATAAGTAATATAAGTAATTTCCATGAAATAATCAATGATTTGTTAACTTTACCTTATTTAATTATCTTTTCGGGGTATAAAAGAAAAATTATAATTAAAAAGACATATTATAAAAGCCAAGGAAAGTTAACTAGAAAATTTCGCACTCTTTCTAAAAGAAATTGTCTGCTTTGAAATTAATGTAAATTCCCCACGTTAAAATATGTTTTATTCACTGAAAATTATCTAAAAATAATATTAATGATCAATGATATTTACTTATGCACCTGTATATTTTTTAAAAAGAAAATATAAATTTTCTCAAGGCAAATATCGGAAAATTTGTATGTGTGCATTTTACGGAGAATTCCTTATTAAAGACAAATTACAATTCCTAGAGTAGGAGTAAAAACTACAAACATTAGTGACTTAATTATAACCATAATATAATATGTTATATTATACATCAACTGGAGTCGTTAAAACTTTATATCCATGTAAGTCAGCTGCAGTCATTATAATAATAGTATTTTGGAAAATTCGCGCATTATTTTATTCCTAAGCCAGCTAGCTAAAAATGATACGTATCGCCAATAGTAAAAAGAAAAGAATTGTATATGTGATCGTTTATCGTCAAATATTCGTCATGTTAAAATATGTATTGTTTTCTTGGATCCCAAAATTATATCAGTTAATTCAAGGAAGAGTTAACATCCAACGCTGCTATGTTTTCTTTGCCTAATTTATTAATTGCACCAGAATGGAGACAACTTTTATATAAATGAAAGAATAAAATGTGTTTCTTATTTTAAATTTTGCTTCGTGAACTACGAATGGATCAAGTTCTTCATCTGGATAAATTGCCCAATGGAAAAACATTTTTCTAGTGAGATAATAAGCACTTGTTAAGTAATGATTTTTTTGTACTAATTTGTAAAATTATGTGTATTTTTTTTTATATCAACAGGTGAAAGGCTGTATAGTCAAGTAATATTTAAATGACCTTGTAATCATAAAGGTATGTTTTCATGTAATTATTCTAGGTTAAATTTATATTTGAAATGAAAAAAAAAAAATTTTGTTTTTATAAAATGTGTTTACTTATGATATGCAATTATGGGTATAGTTTTATATGTTAGATGTGTAAAAGTAAAAAATTTTAGATACTTAATAGGTAAAATATCTAGTTAAAATTATCAGAAGTAATTAAAGAGAAGTGCTATATAGGATATTACTTATTTAAAGTTTGAAACAAATTTATACTATGTTAATTGCGGAACTTATTCCCAATTATTCTTTATTAACGCATTCACTTGATTTAGTTCAAGATACTATACTACCAATTACTTGTTGAATGTTTCTTTGGCAAAGGTGAAAATTATTATGGTTTATTCTGTGTTATCCATTGATTTCAGACGTTGATCTAAGTATACCCCGGAACATAAATTTAGTGTAATTAGTGTATTTGCTTGTCTTGCCCCGATATAGCATCAGTATATGATTAATATTCGCATTAGTAATAATTGTAATGTATCTATTTTGTGGGATGGAAAATGATCTCCCCAAAAGCTTTATTTTCCATGAGGGGAATAGATAAATCTAGTATTTGGGTATGTTTATAACCCAAGTGATCGCTTCTCAGAGTTAGGACGATCAGTAATTTATATCGTATTTAGTGTATTTCATTCGTTAAAATCCCAGGAGAGGATTATATTTGGTGTGTGTTCCTATTATGCCCAAGTAAGAGGCAAGGACCCACCAAACTATTTTAATGTAGTAGTTAATTCTACAGACCTTCAGTGTTATTCCATATTCCTCATGAGAAAATAGAGATAATTCCACCATGGAAGGTGTTGAATATTGTGTTTTGTTTAGAAAGTTATGGCAAGATAACGGGTATATTGGAGGTTAATTCCTCAAGATCCATTTAGTAAAAATAGCGTGCTAGTATATATGATCAATGTCTGGATTGTGTGGCGGAATAGTGCTGGTAATCCACACGTAAGTCAATAGAGAGAGTAAGTTTAAAATTGCGTGATTTAGAAATTTTTATTTGCCAATGGAGGGTTCAAATACTAGGTTTAATTCGGGTTAATGATTAAGTAGCACTCCCAATATAACTTATACTTAGAAAAACAATGTGTATAACAACTTCAGTTGTTATTAAGATAAACATTAAAATAATAAGTGTAACTTCTGATAAATAACCCATAAATTATAATAAGTTATCTAAATAAAAACTATCATTTAATTAAATGATATGATAATAAAAATCGTTTGTACGCATTGCCTAGAATCAGATTATTTTTATTTTAAAACAAATAGTTAGTTAATAAAGTTAAGCAGCCGTTCATATAAGATACACTAAACGGATGAGTTAATGTATCGATAATAATATTTATTTTGTTATATTCAATTTGCATAAATGTAAAAAGAAGATGAAGAAGTAGTTCGAATCCAAGTCTAAAAGTATAGATGAATTAATGTTAGTTATATTTTGTTTTATCCATATGGGATCGAATAAATTGTATATGTTTGTTTATTATGTTAATCATAAAGGATAGTTTTGTTAAACTGTAATAATAAATTATAATCTTGTTCAAATTTAATAATAAATTATAGTCTTGTTACAAGTTGTTTTGAGTCATTTTTCTTATGTGCTAAATAAAAGTGTATTGGCATAATACTTGCAATACTTTCTTGAGTCCAAAATAATTTATGAAATCTTAAATTCAATACACCAGATAGACAATTGTAAGCAGATCAGAATATTTCACTATATTTTAATTTAATAAGAATTATTTATGGAATTGAAAACTTCAGACCAGAACATTTTATTTTATGTGTGTGTAAAATCATTTTATTCCCAAACTAGTAGGTTTTGGTTGCACATTGTTCCGTACACATTTAAGTGAAGTGTCTAAGTAATAAATCTTAGTTAAATTATTGTGTTGTCATGGATGATGGAAGGACACAAAAGCACCCTTGTCTTTTCATCATTCCTACTGAGATTCTGGATAAAATGGCTGTATTATTCAAAATTATGCGTTGTTATTGAATATGGTTATCATCTCGTTAAATATTATAATAGTTGATATGTGGATGAACACCTGGAATTTAAATAAGGTAAATGTTTCCTATAGCCGACCAGAATGTCAGTCATATGTGACAACACAATACTGCCGAGCATTTTATTTAAAAATAACAGAGAACCCTGAGATTAGTGTCATTATTATAAGTGCTCTTAAATTAAGAATTGATTCATTATGATCAATATTACAAGTGTGGCATGGCTTAAGAGATTGAAACTTCTGATTGTATAATAATAAAATATTGAGATCATATTGGCAAATTAATGAATGTTTTATTTTAGTCAGTAATATTAACAATGACATGAAATCATCATCATCATTGTCGAACAGTGCAAGTACTTACAGCTCAGAGAATGTGTTTTGGATAGAGAAAGAATGTTAGTTTATTCTAAATTTTCTTTTTAAATTTATTTTATTAATGATAATTTTTTTTTAAGTCTATCTCTGTCTGAACTGCATATCGCTGTAGCTGAATTATTATAACTAACCAAATGAAGAGCTATTAGGTAAAAATATAGGGTTTGCTACCCGAATCCTAGACGGAAGCATCCGAATTCTCTTTAATAGAATTAGGCTTCTGGAATTGATTTAATAGAAATGAAGCGTTTAGGGCTTATTGAATTCGCTCATTTATTGTAATAGAAGTTTTCTATTGATTAGGTTAGAATATATATATATATATATATATATATACTTGTATATTAATGTACATGCATTTTTTGAATTGTTTAGGTGTCAGAGAAAGCCGGGTCAAGCTGTAAGTTGCATTATTTTTGTCTATTGAATTAATTGCTGCGACTTTAAGAGTCAAATATATATATAGAAGTATTGTGAGGAATATATGTAGCATAAATATTAAAAACAGACACAGACAGGGCAAGATTTTTTTTCATGTACAAACTGATATATTTGGGCATTGTTTGGAATAGGACCTCGTGAGGTAGGCAGAGCTGGACTTCTAAATACATACAAAAGTAAAAGAATTAGTTAGATAACATAAAACTTATAATAGTGATCTATTTTACAAAGAAGTAAAATTTTGTTTTACTAAAAAGTATAGAATATACAAAAGTATAAAGCAGCTACACATGTATAATAAAATATATTATCTTGATTAGTTTTTTTTTCTTGTCGTCTCTAAGTTATAAAATAGTTATTGTCAAACAAAATAGCCAGTAGTAAAAAAATGGAAGAACAGAAGAGAGGCGAAGATTATGACAGTGTGGAGGTGGTACTCAACCTTCCCAAGATGCCAACATGTACTCATAGTGATAAAGAGTATAATTTGGAAGCTCTCATCAAAAAAATGAGAGACGAAAAAATGATGATGACCATGTTTCAACAATTCATGGGAATTACAGTGCAAAGATTAAACCATTTGGAGTCACATATGGAACTCTATCAAGAACAGAGTATTGTGACAGAAGCATCACCAGAAGATGATACTCAAAAACAAGACGACACTGATATGAAATCCTCGAATGATTATGAAACAGGCAAAGCCACTCACCAGTTGGACTTCTCTGGACAAATGAATGAGGATGGTGAAAACACAAATGAGCAACAGCCATTGAACCAAATCCAGATGCAACAAGGCAGTGAAATCTTTACTACGATAGTAATCAATCATATAACTCCTGTGGCAAAGATTAGCAACATAAAATGTTTTAGAGAAGAACTGGGTGGGAACCCTAGACACCACCTAGATAGTCTAAAAATCTTTTTCCAAGTCCAGAATATGACTGAGCAAAAAAATAAGGCAGGGGAAAAATTAAGATGTATGGCTCGGCATCGCAAGAATCGAAACTGGCAATATAAATTCAGGCAAGAAAACCAAGTATGGCTAAAAGACCTTAGGCCAAATAGTAAAGCATGGAGAAAAGTTAAAAAGTTTTTCCCAATATATAAAGAGCCATATGCATTAAAAAAGAAGCATGGAGGAAATGCTTTTCTGTTGAAAGATAGTCACAGGGTAAAAAGACAGTATAATGCTACAAACATAAAACCTTGCATACCACTGGACCCTGGAAAATTCAGAAATTAAAATAAATAAATAAATATAACTTGTTAGACTAAAAACAATGAAGACCTGACTTAAGATATATGATAGTGAATTATGGATAAATCGTTAGTTATATAATAATAATAAAAAAAGACAGTTAGTTGATAAAATAAATATTACAGCAAAATAAAGAGTCGGCTTGAACTCACCTGGCACAAATTTTCATCTCTGACTTGAAGCAACTGCATTTTTTTAAACATTTTTTTTCTCACTAACTATTGGGAAATGAAGCAATGGATCTGGAATTCCGATCCATGCTTCACAGCCTTATATAAACTTTCCAATATTGTAAGCTGGATTTAGTTTATATTGAAATATCAACAGGATTTGGCATAAAAAAATAAAATTAACGGGTTTTATTTTTTATATTCAACACATATTAAATTTAGTTAATTGCTTTAAAATATGTTTTTTAAAGTAAAATTCTGTTTAAGCTCATTATTAAAATTTTCCATTCCAAAATTTAGGAATCAAACATATATAAACTTCAAGCGTATATATACAAGTAATGCAAAATTCTGTTGAACTAAAAGGTTATTTTATTAAAAAGAAATAAGACATGTTTCTTTTAATTTTGTCATTTAAATTTTGTTAAAGTATGGCATATGATTTTATTTTAAGATAAGACTGCCAACATTTTTAAAAGAAATGGTATGTTTAATTAGTTAGTCCATTCAAGGCAATTAAAGATGGCCTTTTAATAATATAAAATTCAAACTTACATGCACAATTTGATAAAAAGAAATTGAAAGTTTATTTTTAGTAAAAACTTACTTCGAAACAAAGGAGTGTAGGGGGCTTATCAAGATTTAAATCATATGAAAACAATAGAAGGATAGCAGACAAAAGGTATAAAAAGGAGAGGAGAACAAAAGACTGGGATCTCTCTGGTTCTTTTTGCTGATCTATGCAGATCCTGTGCTGTGAGTCACTATATTTTATGTCTAAAAGCAGAAAATATTGTTCCTGAATTCCTGGAAATCACCATTAGAAGTTTCAACATGCGACATGCTAAAAGTGATCGTAATTTGATGAACATGAAAATGATTGGCAGTTAGGCAAATGGCTTTGCCTGCCACCGAAGTCCTAAGCCATCAAAATGCTGTGACATGACGAAATAGAAGCCTGAACTGTGTGCCAGTCTGTGTGACCATTTGATTAAAATGCTACATAATTTCCATTTTCTTGTCCAGACAAATCTTGACATCTTCAATCAAGCCACTACGTTGAGGGAACGGGATCCATAAACAAGGACTGGTAACTGTATAAAAATCTCTTCATAAACTCTTTATTACTCTACCATTTTCATGAATATCTTTCTAAATTGTTCCATTTAGTTATATCTATCATGTAACTGTTTTTTTTATTAGACTAACATTAATTTTATCTTTTATTGCTGATCATTTACTTACTAAAATTTTTGCTCTTCACTTTTCCTCATTTTAAAATGTATTTAAATGTTTTCTTGTTTTTATTTGCGGTGTATATTATTTTTTTATTTGAAACTTTCCAAGTTAATAATTTTATTAAAGTTGGGAAGATATTGATTTAAACCACACAATATTATGTCATTACTCTGCCTTATTGTCCATTTATTTATTATATAATCAATCAAGAAATAGCAGAGGTAGTTTAACATTCCTAATATTTTCAAATGTCATTTATTAAAAATATGTTATTTAATCTAAAAGCTTAATTTTGTAATTTTCTTTCAATTTCTTAGCAGCTTAATTTTTTATTTTTACTTATCAAATGATCCAGGCACACACAAACACATTTAATATTATCTGTTTTTATATGCACATTTAACTGATTTAGTCCTGTAAGTGTTCCCATCCATGTCTCTCTCTGATGCTAAGCCTGGGCCCTGTAAGAAAATAATTTATGCGTGTCTCAGATAATGTTGTTGGTTCATAATTAGACTCAAGAATAGGCGAATAGGGCAGAGGTCATAGTATTCTTGATTTAATATCTCGCATATGGGTGCCTCTAGGTACTTTCACCTAGAATTCAAACTGGGTTAAACCAACATACATCATCTGACCGGTACAATATATATATATATATATATATTATATAATATAATATATATTGAAAAAAAAGATAAATGAAGCAAAGAAAAGAAAGAGATTGATAAAGAAATTAACAGCATTTTCATATAATGGATATGATGTAGCTAGAAATGTATGGAAGGGAGTTGAAGTAGCAGGGTTAACATGTGGTAAGGATATGTTAAGTGTTAATAAAGGGGTATTAGATTACTTAGAAAAAGTACAAAGGGAATTGGATGCAGATGTGTGGACAGCAAGCAATTCAATGAAAAATGGTATGGTCAAGTTTTTATATGAGAGATGCAAAAAATAAAATGAAAATGTTTGGTAGATTGCAGTTTATGGATAATAAAAGAATAGCCAAAATAGTATTTAATTGGGTTATGAGTAAATGGCTGGCAATAAGATGGGTGAGAAAGGTGATGCAGTATGCAAAAGATTTGGATAAAGAATTTATATCAGTATACTTGTACAAAATGTGGGATGATTGTGTTAGGGGGATTGTTGAGCATTATAATGGTAAGGAATGGGATAAAAGAATAGAGAGTTGGAGAGATAGAGAACTAGTATGGAGAGTATTTTTAAGTATATATAGAAGTAAATGGAACATTGGGTGTGTGTTAATTTATAATAATAGCAAGGAAAGTAGTTTATTGTTTAAAGCTTGAACAAGATCTTTAGCAACAAGAGAATATACATGTAAATGGAAAAAAATGGGTGATTTAATCTGCTAATAATGTAAGAAAGACATAGAAAATATTAGGCATCTGTTAATTAAATGTAAATGCTTAAAAGCATAAAGAGTACAAATAACTAAGTTATGGAAGAATAAATATGAACAAAGTGATTATTCAGAAAGTGGGTTATTGGTTTTTATGCTGCGTTTGGGAGGAGATAAGGGGGATTTAGATATAAAGGCCATAGAGTTGACAAAGATTATGTTGTGGAAAAGGAATGGAGCAGATTATGGAAAAACTTAGGTTGGGAAATGGAAAGGGAAGTTTAAAGTGGCTAACAGGTTTCTCTGGACATAGTTTCTGAGAGATTCCTAACTCCATTTAAGGAGAAGTCACAGTATATCAAATCACATCAACTTATCACAAAATTAAATCACTATTATCTTGATAAATTTTTATTTAATATTTTAGCATTATAAAATAGTAATGTATAAATAGTTTGAAATTTTCTTACCTTTGTTTCATATTCTATTATCTGTGTCAAAGGATCATTCCACACTTAAAAAAAAAACAGTATAATAAATGACATCATAACAATAATAAATTGTATACATTTTTTTCTTTAAATTATATCTTTTTCTAAAAAATATTTATTTTGTTAAATTAATTTCACACACTTTCATTTTATATTAAATATAGATATTGGTGTATATACATTGTAACTACTGAAGTTTGAGATGAGTTTCGGTTTGTGGTAAAATGTCAGTCGTATTTTTTTCTTGTTGCTTTTTGTGGGTACCAGAACCTATGAAGCAGTGAACTGTGTTGTTATGACAATGATAATATTGATATAAAAAATTGCTTATTATTAATTGTATTGCATAAGATAGTGAATTGACTTCATTTATTTTAAAATGGATATGTAAAAAATAAAGCAATTATAGTTTGGATAAAAATATTGTTCTTTTGTTATTATATGTGATTTAGTTATTGGATTCACAAGAATAAATTACAAATAATATACCTAAATGTTTAATGTCTCTCATATATTTATTGTTTTATTTGTATAATATTATATTTGAAAGATATGTGTAAAAAGTTTATTTCCATTGTAGTATAAAATAATGTAATCTTAATTGTCTAGTTTATGTTAAAAAAAAGAATGGTATTTATATTATAAAGTTTCAAAGTTTATTGTATGTAATAATTGTAAAATATTATTTTATTATTTGTATAATAATATTTTTTATTTGAGAGACACTGTTTGGAAATGGCTAAAAAGTTAAAAGAGGTATTGCTATAGATACTGTGACATCAACAGCAAAAGTTATAAATAGAACTGAATAGAAAAAAATGTTTTCTCTCTAGTTTTAGCTTCAACAGAAGCACATCTACATTTCTTAACATGATTTTCCTGTTATTTATTTTAAAAATATATAGTTAACTAGACAAAATAACAGGATAAAAACAACAATTTTCCCAGAAACTGTACAGTGTATCAAGTATTTGTGAGGGATAATAATATATTATAAAATAAAAAGTAATTGTAAATATTTCATCATTTTATGAATCATCAAAATGTCTCTTTGCTTTAAAAAATGGATGTGCCTTATTTTTCAATGATAAAATCTAAATGTTAACAACAGAAAAATGTACATAAAATTACAGTCACCTACTAATATAATTTTACAAGCTTGATGATTAGTTTATACATCAGATAAAAATTGATTCAATTTTAATATCATCATTATGGATGAAACTAGCATCTGTTCTCTTGTAATGTTTTATGAATTGATTACCTGCTAAATAAAATGATATCTACATTTTATCATCTTTGTGGCATATAAATTAGTGTTTCCGCAGTTATAAATCAAATATCTGCTGAATGAAAAGATAGTTCTGGATATTTGGAAAATGTTGGGCTTAACAAAATGTATTTTAAATCTTATAGCTTTTTGTGGTATTTTGACTTTCTCTGGAATAATAAAACATTTGTTGGAGCACCATTTAAAAAATAAGTCCTTAAAGTATGGTACTATTTTATAAAGGTCATATTTAAAGATTATTACTCAGGTCATTTGCTTATATTTATCATTATTGTTGCTAGTTTTTCTTCTCATTTAATATATGTATTATTTATTCATAAAAATAGCAGTATATTTTCAGGTTAAATAGTTATCTATTTATATACATAAATATAAAAGGGGATGTTTTCTTAAGTTTGAATTTATATTTTACAAAATACTAATTATTGTTTTAATTTAAAATATTTATCTATTGATTATAAATTCACTTCAGGTATATTCACTTATATTAGGAGTTCAAAAAGATTTATTTTATTTTATAGTCTTAATTTTATATTAATAAATAAGTATATTTATATAATTTTTATATATTTTGATTAACTATATTTTTAATATAAAGTATAAAAAGAAAATATATCTTGAACTCTCTTGTATTTTGAAAAGGATAAATGTTCTAGAAAAATTTTTCTTACATAAACATATGTGTTTGTATTTAGTATCCAATAAGTGGAGATTGATGTGCAATCACCTATTTAAATATTAACTTTATGTTAATTGAAAACCTATTGCTTAAAGCATAATCAGATTATATGTATCTATTTTAAATGTTTATTTTCCATATATGTATATATATTTTAATTTATATCAATTTCTTAATGAATTAATTTAAAACCAATAAACTCATTTAGTTGTTATTCAATTTTACAATGCAAATTTATTGGTTAATCATATTTGAATGAGATGATATTCACTAATTAGTTATAATACATAAATTTCTAAAATGAATTTAAAAAAAATTCAGAACTCAAAAACACAGAATGGATAAGAAAGTGTGATTCTATATCATTTTCTTTGTATTGAATTTAATACTTATTATCTGACTATTAACTGATTTGACATTCTTAAATATGTATTAAGGTAATTGGAAGCTTGTTCTTAATATTTTATTTGTAAAACAGGCAAAACTCTCCACACAGTAGTGCCACTCAAGGCAAACCAGAGAAATCAATGGATTCCAGAAGGCTTGTTCATAAAATCCCTATCTAGTGCCTACTTATTCAATATCCCCAACTAGTTTCAAGCTTGTGGCTTTTATCCATGAGAGGCCTTGGATCTGAGAGCACTGCGCCTAAATCTTAGGATCTATTGCAATCTTCTAGCATATTATGATAGTGATGGCTATGGTTATTAAAGAAACAGATACCAAAATGTATATGCACTGAACTGAGTTCAGACCTATATGACTATATAAGCTACTGAGATTGTATTGAAAATATTATTGTGTTTTCAATTTTAAACTCATAGTTTTGAGTTAGAGATAAAAGGTTACTGCTAGAGCATTAGGTGCAAGTGCTCTCAGATCCAAGACTTCTCATTGATGAAAGCCACAAGCTAGAAACTAGTCTGGGGATATTGGATGATTAGGAACTAGATAGAGATTTTATGCACAAACCTTCTGGCATCCATTGATTTATTTGGCTTACAATGAAGGGCACTACTCTGTGGGAAGTTTTACCTTTTTAACAACAGTTATGAGCAAGCATAAGAAATGGTGATCATGTGATTTTTTTATTAGTAACAAGTAGTAGATATATTAAAATAGAAATTATATATGAATTGATTTGATGATTGCTAAAGGTACAAATATGATAATGATTGAAGTACAGGTAGCTACTATTAGATGTTTACATATTTTATTATAAATCATTACTGCACTGATTAAAGTGAATGTTATACTGAGTCAGTATACAGTCACAAAGGTCATCTTATTGAGTTGTAATAGCAATATATTTATTTCATTACAAATTGAAGTGATTTGCTTTAATTATATTTAAGATTCATTAATGTGAATCATAAATTCAATTTAATACCAAAAATTATGCACTTTTATGCTTGTTAGAGAAGCTATGTCTATCAATATTTATTTATGCTTAGCACTTTCAAAGCTCCATGCTTCATATTCATAGCTGCGTGCAATTGATAGTAATGAGGGGGAGTATTATAATTTATGCTAATTGGTTAGGTGCTGTGTTTTAATATTTTATTTTGTAAAACTTTATAAGTTTTAGTATTAAAAGCCTTCAAAAACGTTTGGAAGTTTAATAAAAATTGTTATTATTTATAGAATTGTGCAATATCATTCTTCAATATATCATATTCGAATTATATAATGTGTGCATTTAATACTAACACTTATTAAAGTTTTACATATTGGATTTAAAACACATTTATTTTTTTTTGTGTATATTTTATTTTGTTTAAATTTAAATAATAAATTCTAACATTAATATTTGGTTATAATAAATCTACCAATCTTTCACAAGTTTTGATAGTTATAGTCTAAAGTTTTCATAACTTTAATAAACTGAAGAGTAATTGACTTCTGCTTTTGGCAGCCATCTTTGCAACTGGTCTTATTAAAAGCGTCCCTTTGTGATTCAGTTTCAAGAAGACAGGGACGATTGTCCCCTTACCTTTACGTCTTTTATTCAAGGTAAGTCAGTTTTAAACATTATTTATTATGGAAAGTGATAATATAATCGATAACTCTCAAATTAATGTTAACCCCGATCTCAGCATTCAACCTAGCAATGCAGCCATCGGTCGTAAATATTATAGCCTTAGATCTAATCTAAATGCAGCTAAACTAACTTCTACTACAAATAAAAACCCACAAACCAATAAATCAAATGAAAACATCATCGCAAATATCAACAAAAGTTTAGAAAATATTCAACTTACCCCTAATATAAACAATAGCATAAATATCTCATCAAGCGAAACTATTGAAATCCTTAACAATACAAGCAAAAACCAATCATCTCCTCTCCGAAGATTTTACGCTCCCGCAGAAGACTCTAATGAGCAATTTTCTTTGCCCTATAATACCCCGAAAACCATATCTGAAAATAATAGACAAAATTTCCAACAAGATGATATCGGCGAATTTTTTAAAGTTAAAACTTTTCCACCAGAGGTCGACAAAACCAGTGCTGTCACATTACAGTTGTTCAACAGTAAATTTAAAAATCAAAAAGAAGAAATAAATTTTAAAACTAATAAACCTCATTCCAAAACAAACAAAGATTATAGCACAGAACAATCCATTGCTACATCAGCCAACTTGCAATCTAAACCAATTTCCTCATTTCCAATATTGAAAAATTCCACTAAGTACGCAAATATCGTAAGGTCTAAAAATTCTGAGAGAATCTCCGAAAATATTAAGGCCAATAATTTCAATGAACTATATTTGAATATCTCAGAATTAGACACAGAACAAGAATCAAACACTCTGGAAAATGTCTCATTTAATATGAATGATCTTAATGATGACATGTTCCTAAAAATAAATAACGAGTTTAACAAAACGATTCCCAACACTCTGTATAAATCGTTTACAAACTACTACAGTGATAAGTCGTTAATCTTAGCCATAACAAATCAACAATGTGCGTTATATAAGTTCCCTCTAGAACAATTATACAGTCTAATCAATCAAAATCAATTAGGCAGAGGCATTCACATGATCCTTAATCATCCCAATGACCGCTATGTTATCGTTGAGTTTAAAACATGGGCGGACCGTATGAACTTTAAAAATAACTACCGATCTTTGGGAAATTATATACTTTGCTCCATAGATATGAACCGTCCAGTTACACTATCTGGCAAAACTGCCTTGCACATTTGAAAGAACAAGAACTACAAGACATCCTTATTAATTATGGTTCAATTAGTAAATTTAAACACCTACTAAATCCTCACTTTGAAGATCAAATTCTATCCAATACAGTTGTCTTCACACTTACTTTAAAGAAAAACATTATACCCACTGACATACCCGCCATTATTACTGCAAGAGGCTCTCCTATGGTTTCTTCAGGGGAGTACAGCCACAATGTTTCTTCTGCCTTCAAAGAACACACCTTATTAAAGATTGTGCAGCAAGAATATGCATACACTGTGGTATTAAAAAGAATAAAGTTCACAGATGCCCTGGTAGACCTATTAATACAGCTATCACATCCTTAAATAGACAATCACCACATGGGACTAATTCAAACAGCAACCTCACAAACCCAGACAATCTGACTCAAATAAATCCTCCAACAAACCCTCTCACATCCAAACCTATCTTTCAAAATGAAAATCTTCAAGAAAGAACAAACACCAACCTCTACACTAATAGTAGTGAATCAGAGAACCAAGCAATAACATATACTGCTACTAAACCAATCTCTCAAACCAATAATACTCAAGATCATTCATTAGATACATATTGTACTAATCCCCGAGAAACAATGCTAGGCCAAACTCTTTCTACAAAAGAAGACAATATGACCAAACCATCTAACGAGAGCAAGGAAAACCCAGGCGATGAAGAAAATACACTTAAAAAAGTTCAAAACAATTCATCTATAACAACTCCCACCCAGCTTAAAACCAATGATGCTTCATCATTCGTGCCACCTAAGTCTAATAAACCTAAACAAAGTGATCCACAAACTGTCCTCAATTCTTCAACACCTGCAGTAATCAACCATCCAGATGAAAAGACTTATCAAACACTCAACCCAAAAGTCAGCATAATTAATGTTTCACAACAGTTACAGCAAACCGAAAATGACTCAGATCTAAAATTTAAACCAAATTCTTATAACAATAAAAAAACACTTTCATCAAAAGTACAGGGAAAAGAAAACAACACTACTAAACTTAAAAAAACCCAAAAACCAACACAACAAATACCCAAAATACAAATAAGAAAATTAAAAGAAAATCAATTCGCTCAGATAAATCAAGCTCTGATGATGACAGCTCCCATCCAATACATTATTCACCACCACCCGCTAGCAAACAAATCTCAGATATATCCAGCACAAAGCTTCACAAATCCATAGAAAAAAAGAGGAAAACCATGGATCCTATAACCATCGATACCATTGATCCATCTGATGAATCTCAGACAGATTACCCTACTTCGTCAGACACCGAAGACTTCATGGATGCGTTTCCTCAACCAACAAATATATCACCAATCCATCCACAAGTTCAATCACAAGACTCTGATTTCCAAACAACATCAGAACTCATTAACATGGAGATGCCCCACATTGACTTGGTACACTTTGCTGAGGACGGTTTTGATTAATCTATCATGTTCTGCAAAATTGCTGGCATTAATATTCGCGGCATCAACTCAATTGATAGAGTTCTAGCTATTAAAAACTGGCTCTCGCTCTGCTCCCCTCATATACTTTTTATGGGTGAAACTAAATATCACCATAAGACTGATCATAAAATATTATCTCTTCTCTCAGCTCTCGGATTTACTAGATTTTCCATAGGCCATTCTGCTTCAGGTGGAGTCGGTATTCTTCTCAGCAAGTCAACACCACCAAACAGTTTTAGTATTCTATTCCTAGATGCCAATATTATTGTCATAGAAATAGACTATTGGGGTTATCCGATCATCATAGCTTATATATACAGCCAAAGACACCTCTCAATATCTAAAAATAATCCATATCCTAAATGCCATCAACGCTAACAGAGCCTCTCCTACTATTCTTCTGGGAGACTTTAACACTACATACAATGACTTCAACAAGAGATTTTTGCATCTAATAAATCGCAGATTAATGTGTGGAGAGGGTTTCTTCCCTCCTGAAGCCTACTCTTTCTATACTAAAACTAAAAAGTCCCTGATTGATTTGGTTTTCTACACCCCAGACCTCCATTTCAACCTTGATGCAGCCTTGGCCCCTGTTGCTTTCTCTGATCATATGGCTCTAATCTTACAACTTACACCTATTGCAATCCCTACACCCATTGATGGACATGGTAAAACCATGCGCATGATCACCCAATCAAGTATGACCGAAGCGATAGTGTCTGAGGCATACATCCTTTTCCAGAAAATAAACATCCTTTCCCTGCCTGCTGAGGAGGGCTGGTTTTCCTTCATTAGAATACTTCAGTCCATATTAAATCACCACACCAGGAAAATCAAAGGACCTAATGGCCTTCTAAATGACCTAACAGACATTAATATACAACTTCAAGCATCACAGCAAAATTTCACAAATACAGAAAAAATTTATCTTCCTTAAAAATTACTACAAAATCAAGCAAAAGTCCCTTGCAGAATATATATCCATCAGAAGAGCCAAATGTTTCTTAGCACAACAACACTGCTGGACGAGAGACTATCTCAGATGGGCACTGGGATACAATAAAAAACAAATCACTCCCTTATCCATTAATACTAATGGAACCAATCTTATTGGCTTTCCAATGATGCAGCACATCAGCAAACAATTCTTCCAATTAATGCAAAAAGATGGAGCTCCTCCTATAAACAGCTGGTTAGATGCTGGTGACCCCGGCAAACATGGCATCACGGAAATCCAAATCAAAAAGAAGATAACATCTCTCCCTGACGGCGTTCATCCTGGCCTTCATGGCATCTCAAATTTCCTTCTCAAACACCTCAGTCAATTCACTGTGACAATTATTAAAAAAATGATTGATCACCTAGCCTCCGGCAACAGAAACATAACAGATCTTTACCCAGTGGCACTCATGCCTTTTATTAAAAAAGCAAAACCACTAAACGACATTAACAGTATCCGGCCAATATCCATGACCCCATTGCTTATCAAGATAATTGAGTCAGTCATTAAAGATCAAATCCAAACTCAAATTCTTAGCCATATCTCATCAAACCAATACGGAAAAAAGGGATCATCAACCTCGCATGCTATGTCCAATGTAACTGCACTGTTCAATTACATCAGAGGACATCGTAAATCAAAACTTATTGCTGTTCAGCTGGATGTTGCGGCAGCATTTGATTCAGTCCAGATAAACATCCTTCTGGATATTCTGTTGGAATGCGACATTCCAGCTGGGATTGTACAGATGATCAGCAATCTGCTCAACAACAGAAAGATTTTTCTCTCTCTTGATGGCAAGATCACACCAGGTTTCAAGCCATACAAGTCGATCCCTCAAGGATCCCCACTCAGTGCCCTTTTCTTCACAGCATACATCAACCCTCTTCTGATGGATATAGAAAAAAAACCTCCCTGGAATTTTCCTTCCCTCTCTCAATAAAAGCTTCAATGTATTTGCATATATTGATGACATCATGGTTGTGCTTCCCACCATTAAATACCTTCCTAATCTCATGAACATATTAAACAGAAATACAGCGAAACTTGGCCTACAAATAAATTTTAACAAATCTTCCATCTGGAAGATAATGTCTGGTAAACAAATTAACTCTCCCTTTTCTGCAAAACCCCAAAGATACCTAGGTTTTCCAATCTACAAAACTCCAACTGCAATGGCAAGAGAGATTCAAGATGCAATCCTCCATTCAACTGAAGCCATCACCACTTCACTCTCTAGAGTATACCTTTCATTATATGGAAAGGTTGGCCTCCTCAACATGATCATAATGCCAAAAATCTTATATTATCTTCCATTCGTTAAAATGTCTAAACAGTTCCAAAATAAAATTAACCGATTATGCACCAAACTTCTCTGGAGAGGAAGGACAGTTGCTATTAGCTTGCGAGGTATCCAACGACCATGCAGGTTCAATGGACTGTCATTCCACTCAATACAAGCAATCATTTTACAGAAAACCCACAACACTCTACATAATCTGATCCTCTCCTGTGGATACTCTAACATTATTAAAAAAGTTACACCGACAGATCATCCTCCACCCTCTTCCAGTTCATGGATAGCATCCCTAATACAACAACTACAACTTTATACAACAACTACAACTTTATAACCCAATAACATCCTTTAACCTTAACCAAAAAATCACCTTATGGGAAGCATACAATATAATCAACTATAATCAACAACCCATTAAAACCAGCCTAAAAATAACCAACCAAAGACTCATTACACACTTCAAAAGATGGAGTCTGGAACCCAAATTCCTTGACTTCATCATTAAAATAAATCTTAATGCGCTACCCACGAATTGGTTTCTTTATCACCGAAGAGGTTTTACCAGCATTGACTGTGTGCTCGTGAAGATGAAACCATAGACCATATTATACACCGGTGCCCAAGACTTAAAACTCTAAAAGATATAATTATAATCAATTCCAACATAAGACCTGATATGATTTTCTCACTCGAAAATGCCATTCATAATGGGTTTTTTTCAATAATAAGGCTTTCTACCTTTGTCCTTTATTCCATATGGATAGTGAGATGCAAAAGTCTCATGGAATTACCCCCACCACAAATCATACCATTGTTCTATCAAACGCTCAAAAAAATCAAGAAACATGACCAGCTCCTTGCCTCCAGTAAAGTCTTTGCTGACACCTGGTTTTTAATTGCTCTTTCCTTTTCCTGATTATCAATTCCCACCTACCCAGCATTATAGAATAGTCATTTATAAAAGAAAATATTCATGTTTATATTAAAAATGCTAATACCATTAATCAAGTTCTTTGAATCCCTTCACTATACCTAACCACATAAGAGTATAACATTGTGCTCTCATAACATAATCTAGCCAGATGACATATAGAACATTATATAATCATATTATTGTACAATTTATTCATTTATTTATCCTTTATTAGTATGTAATCACTATTTATTGTTAATAAAATTTTTATTGAAATGAACTGAAGAGTAATTAAATGTGATTTGTCAATTGTTGGAATAAGCATCAAATAGAAATCTATCATTTATTTTTTATTTTATATATTGTTATGATTGGATATTGAAAATCAATAGGATGATTTGATTTTATAATATATATATATATATATATATATATATATATATATATATATATTTTCACCAACCATATATATATATATATATATATATATGGTTGGTGAAAATATAAACATATGTTGAGTTAATTGATTTTGTAACATTATTATGTATTTAATTTTATTACAATTAACTTAATTAATAAAAATATGTTGATTTTAATGGAATAGTGTAACAGTGTTATGAGTACTCTTATTTTATTTAGTTGTAATTAGAAATCAATTATTGACTTATATATTTTGTTAGATATTAGTGATATTGCAAACTTGTAGGACATATTGAAATGGTGCATAACTGCATGCACATATGCTTGCTTCATGTTTTGCTCAAACTTTAAACTATTTCCCAATATATGTAATATATTTCTGTATATCCACACACATTAGTATATACTCATGTGTGTGTGTGTTCAATTTATACATTTTAAAAGTTAAAAATTATTCTGTGAATCATGCCACATTTTAAATTAAGTTAAAAAAAGGGTATTTTATTAAAAAAAGAAGTGATCAGTTAAGCAACATAAAAGTTACAATGGGAGGTAGAGCAGGTAAATGAATAAGACATTATTAAAATAAAACTGTGTGATGTCAAAGGAGTTAATTAGGTGGAAGAGACTAGAAAGCCTAGGTAGGGGTTTAAACTAGTATCATAAGATATCCCTGTGTGAGCTGGTTGGGAGTCCCTACTTGGTCATTTGGTCTTGTTAGCAGATTATACAAACTTGAGTTACAAAGTTTTTAATGCAACATTGCACATCAATGTGTGGCGTGGAAATCTGCTTTTATGTGACTCGAGGAGCATCCATGAATGAATCCAAAAAAAAGGGGAATCTAAAAGATTGGCATAGATTTTTGTATCTGCCTGATTTTCTTTACATCATGGTTGGTAGGACAAAAAAATTTTAATGGGGTTATACACATAATAATTTTTGGAAATTTATAAAATAATTTGTTAAAACCTCAATATTTTAAATCAAATCCATGGATGTGAGCATGAATTTTTTTGTGATTCTAATTAATAATAATGATGTAAAGCATAAGGTAGCAAGTTAAGACTGGTGTATGTGTGAAATTGGACACAAGTATGAAAAAATATATAACAATAATATGGTAACTAACCTTTATTATTTTCTTTTGTAGATGGGATGAGTGATCATAGCAGTACACATGCAGAGAAAGTTATTTATATAAACATAAGGGACAGCAGATATAAGAAAAATAGGAAAAATAAAGCTAGAATTTCTTTTTCTTTTTTAGAGGTATTAAACTATGATGATAGAACACAATGCCGAGTAGAAAGGCCATGCAGAGCAGACCATTTAGAAATAAAATAAACAAAAGACTAGAAGCAAAATTTTACTCCACAAAAAAAATGTCTTTAGCAAAGAATAACAGTGATGATCAATGAATATCAGATGTTCAGGGGTTCAAAATAACATTTAAGAACCTGAAGAAAGTTTAATATGGCAGTGAAGAGAATAAACAGAAAGAAAAAACCCTACAGGAAAGAGTATGGAATCTGAAATAGTAGGAGGACATCCTACAACTACAGAGGAGATCTGGGAGAAAAAACTGGTCAAACATTTGGAAAGTTTTAAAGAGGCTCTCCACAGATAAAAGTGCAAAGAGATGCAATAAATAATAATTGCCAGAAATCATTTGGAAGGAATGGCAAAATATTGTTGGGCAAGCATTAGATACCAAGAAGACACCTTCCAGATATATATGATGGGGTTGATGAGAAACATTTTGGGTGAGTAAAGACAGCACCTAATCTATTCAAGAATATACCAGGAAAAATTTGATGAGAAGAAAGGCACACTAACTCAGTTTTTTTATATAACAAGTTAGGATCATGAGGTCGTTGATGGTGTACCTGAGATTATACCTATAGCTCATCACTATAATTAAAGGCAACCTACCCCCAGATGTGCAAGACATTCAGAAATTATGATTAGCAATGCACCAATCAGAATTCAGAACACCAACACACTTCTCGATGAAGTTGAAACCTGGAAAGATAAAATTAACATGGAATAGGAAATCAGAACCCAAGGTACCCATGAATGAGGGACCTGAAAAGATAAAAATAACATGCAACAGGAAATTGGAATCCAAGATACCCATGAATGAGGGACCAAATGGACTTGGGACAAATGATGAGCCTAAGAGAAATATGGCTTCATAGATTATCCCAAGAAGGAAAAAAATCTCCCAAATGTGTGGTGACACCATCATCAACCTCTAATAAAAATAAAGGTGGATTAAGTATATGTACTTGCCCTGATGGACACTGGTATCCAGGCATCACTGAAATATCCATGGAAATGAATAATAGATTGAGGAGAGAGAAAGGTTATGCCAATCCAACTGGCATCCATGGTTTTATTCAATGGAAAAAAAAGTAAAAATGGAGAACAGCAACTCTGTTTGACTATAAAAATAGGAAATTGGACCACAAACCACACATTTTTGATATTAGGAGGGTTCGTACAAGAAGTTGTGTTGGGATCAGACTTTCTCAGCCAACCCAAGGTGTTGTTGGTTTACAAACAATAGGCAGTGCATTTTTGATCAATAAATAGTTATTTTGAGAGAGAAAAAGGGTGGCCCTTGATGCAGGTCACTTGTATATGATAAGCAGAGACTTTGAGGATAATCAATGAAAAACTATGCAAGATGATAATATAGACTAGCAGGTATCGCAAAAATTATTAAATAATTACTCCCATGTTTTTAAACACTCTCAGAGTCATTCAGGAATACATCCACAGCATTAGAGTAAATGAGAAAAAAAACTAATTTAAATGAAGTTATCCAATCCCATTTCAATACAGAAATGAAAGTGGAACAAATGCTTGATTGGGGAGTTATAGAAAAGGGGCCTTCACCATACAATAACCTCTTGATGGTTATAAAGAAGAAAGATGGAGTGGTGTGGTTTTATCTAGAGACACAAGTTGAATAGTATCACTATATCCAAGGGAGATGTCCCATACCCAATTCATGAAGGTTTAATGCATCTGGATAACAAGCAAATCTTTACTAGCATGGACGTGATATCATGCTATTGGCAAATCAAATCAGATTTATGGGCACTAATACATAGCCTGTAAGTATGATGGCTATATCTATTGATTCAAATAAATACCATCTGACCTCCTCGACAATGGGGCTGGATTATTAAGATGCCTTGATTTGATGTTGTCTGAAGACATAAAGCAACACCTAATATGTTATGTTGATGACATGGTAATTACATTTAGGAGCAGAGATGAGCATATCAAGCATTTACAGATATTCTTAGAGGAATGTCAGAATAGAAATATAAACTATAAATCTAGCCAAATGTCATTTTATAGTAGAGGAAATCACATTCCTAGGACATTTAGTCAATGGTTATGGGATTTGGCTACATACTTATAAGATAATGACTAATGCAAACTTTCCATACTCACCAATTGAAAACAAGTATACCCATTCCTTGGATTGTGTAATTATTACCATAAATTTTACAAGAATCTTGGCCAAGATTCCATGCCTATGCTGAGCTTACTGCCCAGAGATAACCAATGGATGTGGTCAGAGACAGAAGAGTACTTTCAGAAGATAGATTTCCTCCAGGAGGTTGTCCTATATCATTCATATTTCAGGTGACTTTTTTACCTCCAGCTAAATAGTAACAAAAAGGGTGAGGATGATACTCTTCTAAATAGAAGACCAAGGTGAACATAAATAATTTGTTATATTTTAGTAGCCAAACTTAAAAGGTGCTGAGAAGAGATAAACAGCAATTGAGCAGGAGACACCAGCCATTGTATGGGCCTGTCATAAGTTTCAACAATTTTTTTGGGTTTAAAGGTGATTATCATCTCAGACCACTGATACTTGGAGTTCCTTAATAAAAAAATACCTCACCAATGACCACCTCATATGATTGGAGCTTATTTATGCAGAAATGTGACTTATCAGATAGTATATTTCCCCAGAAAGAACAACATCATAACTGACATCCTCAGCCACCACCCAATTAGCCTTGAAACCCAAAACTTGACAAGAGGACACCTCCATGTGGTAATTATAATGATGGCCACAGATGAAACCATAGAACCAGAATTATAGGACTTTTGGTTGTTACAGGAGGCCAACTCCAAGTATGGACCCATCCTGCAGAGAATAAATGGGGTACAATCCTCAGATAAAACAGGAAGACAAAACTATAGAAACCCAAGGTACCAAATAAAGGATGGTATACAGCAATGAGTGGAAGATCAAGTTATCCAAAGAAATCAGAAGTAACATATGGCAACTGTTTTATTGGGAAGGGATGTACTCTAGAATCCTGTCCACACTACAGATTTATCAAGCATGCAACAGAGTAAACCACCCAAATGGTCATATGTAGGGGAGAACATCTCTATTCTTTCAGATGGACCCAACAAACTCCTCACCATCGATCATTATGGCCTGCAGCTGACTTACAACCACCTAATATTCCTCCTGGTAACATATGATGTTTTCTCAAAATATGGTTAGGCATACCCAGTATGACATACAGATTCCCAGAACATTATCCACATTCTCCAACAGAAGCAGTTTGTCAATTTGGGTAAACCTAGGGTGATGTTTCAGACCATGCATCGGCATTTACATCTTATCAGTGAAAGGCCTGTACACAATGGAAAGGGATACAGAATACCCTGATATCTATTAGAAACCCTCAATCTAATCCCTGAGAGAGGGTTATAAGAGAACTCAACTGGTTATTCCAGACATATGTGGGTCATAGTCACAAAGATTGGGTCAAGCAGACAAGTCAACATGATTTATACCCACTAGGTTGCACTTTGAGAAACAGGACATGAGCCCTTTAAAGGCAAGACTATCAATAACCCATGAACCCATTAATAATAAAAGGAACCAAGTGATGGCCAGTAAGAGAATGGCTGAAATAAAAAAATGGAGGAGGAAAAGGGGTGCACTGGCACAGCATCAATTTAAGGAAGAGAACCAAGTGTGGATTCAGTCAAATCCACTAAGTAATACTGTACAGAACCAATACAAAAAATTTTTCCCACTCTATGATGAACCATGCACCATAAAGAGGAATAGTGGAGAAAATGTGTTTTTGCTGGAAGGCTCTAGATGGCTGAAGGGGTCATTCAATGGTCATAATTTGAAACAATACCATGATAACCCCCAGATCCAGGATGAAGACTTTAGTAGAATAGTAAAATGAACATGAAAATATAGACCTTGTAATTAAATTTGACTTAGAGAATACAGAAAATCCCAGGATGCAATTAGTTTAAGTATAAATAGATTTATTAGACAAGAAAAAAACAGTGTAGCAGGAAGTTGAAACTAAGATTAAAAACTAACCCACAAACACTAACATGCCAGCTAAAGAAAACATTTTGATTGTTCATCCACTGTGAGAAGACAAGTACATTTTTTTTGGTTATTTTTTTTTGTTTTCTAGTGTAACTTGGTGGATATGAAGGGGTGCATATCTGCATGCACATATACTTGCTTCATGTTTTTCTCAAACTTTAACCTATTTCCCAGCATATGTAATATATTTCTGTATATCCATACTTATTAGTATGTGCATGTTTGTGTATACAATTTATACATTTTAAGATGTTAAAAGTTATTCTCTGAATCACACCATATTTTAAATTAAAGTTTTTAAAAAAATTATTATATTAAAAAAAATATAATGATCAATTAAGTAATGTATTTCATACAATGGTGGGGGTCATATGGCAGGTAATGGAAACAAGCCATTACTAAAATATGTAAGTGCCTTAGTTCCTTATCTAGAGAGACAATTGGTGGAAAAGAGTTACAATCAAACACCTTTTAATGTTTACACACATTTTAAGGTGTAAACTGCAGAGTTAAAACAAAGTCAGTGAAATCCATTTGGCTGCATGAAAATTGAGGAAGCAAAATTCAGATGGAACATCAAGTAAAGTAAAAGTCATTAAGAAACTCATGAAGTACATTTCCAGGCAGAGAAAAATAATATATAAGTGGGGAATGGGACATTGTTATAAATAGTGGTTTATATTTTGAGAGTTCAGACTTATATTTTGAAGAAATTATTATTCTGACATATTCTGAAGATTCTGCATTCTACTTGTGAACTGTTTTATTATTTAAAAAATGAAACTGGTACCTGCCAACATGTGTGGGGTAGTCAGTCATCTGTTTCTCTATGGCCATCAGATGGAGCAGGCATCCCAGAAGAAGTTCCATTGCAACATTAAGATCTAGCCACAATTCTGAAAACATCCATCATCTAGCTGGTAATATGTGTAACTCTTGAAAGCAATGTAAATGTAACTCAAATTATTGGCATACTTTTAATTTTCACAGTCTTAATAAATTTTATATAATATATTATGCTTCATAATTCTACTGGTTTTGATATTTAACAAAGAAAATTTTAATTTTCTTAAGGATTTTATTTTAAAGTTGTTTACGCTTTTCTGCTCTCAATGTTCCCTTGGGATGGTGAAAGTTGGAAAGATGCTAAGTTTAAAACTATAAAATATCCAAATAATAAAACATGTTTAAAACAATTTCTTTCTATTAATATATTCCTTCATCGTGTCAATTATAAGTTATATAGTTTAATTCCTCAGAATTATTTCAAATTATTAAAGAATGGTGAGCACTTTTTAGTAATCTGTTATATATGTAAAATTTTATGAACTATGCTGCCTATTAAGATTTAACTCAACTCCTATCTATAAAAATTCATTTTATACCTGAAATTATATGGCTGAATATATATATAAGTTGTGTCATCTCCACCATTCTACCTGACATGGTGTAATAATGATAATCCTATTTATTGTTAAAATTTATTTTATGAAAAGAAAGTAATAGTAATGATTCCTCATTATTATAATCAAGGATTTATTGCTTGAAGGTAATATTTGTAATTTATATAAGTATGTGTACCACATTGCCTATGTGCATTACATAATCTGTTTGCAAAGTAAAACATCATTGGTATATAGGTAGTGCAATAAAGCATCATTGGTATATAGGTAGTGCAATAAAGAACCAATTAAACTATCAGTTACATTATGCATAATTAATTCTACCATATATTAAATACTCTAATATTAAAATTGTAAGTTAAGCTTTATTAATAAATGTTGTTTTGTGAACAAACAGGTTTTGATTTCTATCCAAATTATATATGATTAACTAGGAATACTTATTACTTATTAAAATGAATTTTATAATGTTTATTAGTGTGGGTGGAAGGTTTATAAAGTTATTACTTATAATTTGTGTGTATAAAGTTATCACTTATAATTTGTGTTCCTGCTCTCCATATGTCATTGTCATGGCTTATTATTATTATCAACTTTGTTGTCTCCACTCTTTCTGCATGGTTAACTCATCATATATGGTCAAATTGCATAATGGAAGACCAGACATATTTTGGGCCCAGGTTTCTAATCCAAGTATTAGCACTAATATAGGTTCTGTGTGGAGCTGGAGACTCTTCATGGCCCTCAAATTCTACATTTTAGCACATCCTCATTTTTTCCATTGGTATGTGCCCTCATTTGCCAGGGACATCCATCATTCATCATGAACAATAGCATCTGATTACTAAATTGATCTTTATTCTTATTTTTATTCGTTCTTCCCATTGACAACATTTTGATGGAGGTAGTACCACAATAATCTTAAATGAATTATTTGTTTAACCTTCACCTATGCATGGATAACCCTGGATAACCTTAGAATCAAACCCATTCACAATAGTCCCCTTTACAAGATAACAGTAAATTAGCATTTCAAACTCATAACAGCTGATAGCAATCTATAAATATTAATTATGTATTATTAGGGCACATACTATAATATGTAAACTGCCATTCTCTTCATTCATATGATGTAAAAAAATGGTAAAATCTTTTATTTAACAAATCTGAAAGCTAAATATTCATAAGATTCTTTCCTACAATAAACTTTTGTTATAATTATTAATTACGAGTATGTTATTTGTAGATTGGAACCATAATATAATTATGTAGATTTAAGTATATTGTTAAGTTATTAAATTAGTGCATCCTGACTTTGTACCTGGCATATAGAGTTGCATGTAAGAATATAATGCTCTGTGAAATTATTAAAGTATAGATTAAATGAATCCATAATTAAACCTTTATGTAATAAAGTAATTAAAATGTATTAATGATTCCTAGTATAGAAAAGCTCCCAAGTGGATGAAAGAACCCTAAGAAAGAGTCTATGTTCAAATCCTGGGCTATGTCATACTATATAAAGAGGGGGAGCTATGTGATGTCAAGGGTGACAATTATGCAGGAAAGACTAGGAAGCCTAGGTAGGGATTTTAACTAGTGTCATAGGGTATTCCTGGGTAAGATGGTTGTGAATCCTGCTTGGTCTTTCAGTCTTGCTAGCAGATTACAGAAACTTGACCATTACAATATTAAGATTATTATTTTATCCATCCATGAATTATTCTGCTTAAATGGAAATAATGTTTGACTTTTGGTACAAGTTTGTATTATTATAAAGAGTGTATTGATTTTTGAGGAATATTAATTTAATTCTTTGTCATTATTTTCATTCTATTATAAAGAATTTATATAATATTCATATAGTGTTATTTTTAAGATAGTAGTAGTTAGTTTTATTGCTTTACCTTTAACTTATTGCAAATAATGTTTATATATTAGGGTATTTTGAAGTAGTATTTTATTTATTTTCTATCCATTCAAAATGCTATTGGATTCTATGAGGTTACAACAAAGTTTATTATCACTGTTTTATTAACAGAAATGTTAGATTGTTATTCATTGATTGAAATTCATTTTAGTTTAGTTTATTATTTTCATTGTTACAAATGGCATTCAACTTCAGATTATATTTTTATTCACTTTCAAATGATGACCAATGATTGGGTTATATTTTCATTCAGTAGTATTAAAGTTTTCATTTCCTTACAGTTATTCAGTTATATATGATTCCCAAATCTGTGAGCCATTAAAAGAAAAAAATATCCTCATTTTTATTCTGTTACAAATAGTGCTGCAATTTTTGGGCATTTTCAAATGAGAACCATTTTTTCATAGCCCATATATTTATTCTGTTACAAATGGTGTCCAAACCCCAAACCAGTGTGGCTATAACAGAGATTAGCATACCTACATATTTATTCTGTTACAATTTAGATTATGGTTAAATATGTAAAGAAAATTTGAAGATGTGTCACATTTATGGTACAAAAATAATAAGTAATGAGGTTTGGCTAGAAAATAATCATTTAATATTGATAATAAATTAATATATATAATAAATTTTATGTGTATATGGGGCCATCATTATAAAAATTATAAACATTATGGTGCTCAACACTGAAAGTACATTCAACCTGACAATTAAGTAAAGAAAAAATACCTCACTTTGTCAAGTAGACACACATAAGTATGTAAAGGTATTATATATATATATAATGAGATGTAAATTAAAATTAAAAAGCATTATTAGCACATAAATATAATAATCGCAAATTGAGAATATAAAGACAATAATAAAGAAGAATTAAAAATTAAAGATCAGAGTTCTGATAAAACATACCTTTGATCTTTGGTTTACTTTTATGATACAATGGATTTAATATCTTTAACAGTAAATTCAAATGACTTTTAATTCAAATGTTTTCATTATTAAAGCAATCTGATATTTCACTTCTTTAGAATGTCTTGTAAATAAATTCTGTAATGTAAACAGAGCTTTCTCCCATGGAAACAATGTTGGACTATTCTTTTTATATATATAACAAATTCAATATTGGGAATGCTTTTAAAAGTTTCAGATTTACTATGATCTTACTCAAGATATATTGGTTTTATATTGTGACCGTCATATTTTTAGAATACTACAGATTATGCTTTTCTTATGACATGTTGATAAAGTAATTACTATGGAATTTTAACAAAATAATAGCCCCATAAAAAAGTAATTTATTTGAATAAATATCATGATGGAATTTATTAAACAGAACAACATATTATTGAAGACTGTGCTGCAGATCAACATTTAAGTCAGAGTTTCTACTAAAAGTATACAAAGAAATTTAAATCCATCTTAATTCTAAAGTTAATAATGCCTGAGTTTTTCAACTTGAAAACAAACTATAATTTTTTTATTTGTTGCATTCAAAATATTAATAATACTCTGGAGGTCTTCCAGAGACTGAAATACTGTAATAGGCCTATAAGTTTAAAAAACCAAGTAATTTTTTTGTTAATCAATTGAAATTATATTCCTACAAAGACATAATCCATATTGCATTTTGATATTTGCTTTATGAATCTACTTAAATTTGTTTCAAAGACCAGTATGACAAAAATATAAAATAAAGTTGAAGCTAGTATGCAATATTGCTTAACATTAGTTTTTATTTTAGAAATCTAATATTTTTGCATTACTATTTTTGCCATTATGTTTCATCAGTATAATATTCATGAATATTAAACAATGTCACATCTTTCTCATATGTTTATTTTCCAAATACTGTCAAGATCAATCTTCTTCACTCTCATCCAGAGGCATTTACTGTAAATTTGAGCAATAAATTTATACCAGATAGTATCCATTTCCAGACTGGTTTCTTGTTTTTACCTAAAGATTCAAACCTGGAAATAAATAGACTTATATATGCTTTAAATTATAACCTTCACTGAAAAAGGCAAAAGATATAAAAAACCATTAATTATTAAATTTAACAGTAGATGATTCTAAAATAAAATGAAAATAACTTGATCTTGGGTTAATAAATATCCATGATTAATCAGATACCATGAAATATTTCTACAAACTGTCTCAGCTAATTGACTCAAATGGCCTGAATACTACTAATAATTATCAAATTCTCAATCTATATTCATTGAATACTTATCTACTAAAAACTCCAAATCTTTTTAGATTAACCTCATAACTGGTCAAAAGGGGACATCCACTGGACTCCTTTTGTACAAAACCAAAAAGTTTGTTCTTTCTTCAATTGTTGTAAATCAGAATTTCTGCAAAAGTCTTAATATATTACCTTCTATTTACTATCATTTTAAGATGAAGTTGCAAACTTGCAGCTGTCCTGAATTTCTAATATATGTCTGAGGAGAGTCATCAAGATCATGGTATTACAATGTCTGACATTATGCTTAAGCTAAACTCATTTTCAGATAGCTTTCATCCTGGTCTATGAATTTGCTTAACTTTTTTGTTTAAGCAAGTTCGTCAAATTGATAGGCTACATCCAGTTTCACTATTTCCATTTTTCAAACTGAATACACTTCTCTCCCATTTAAAGAAACTTCATTTTATCTATATGTCACCTTTGCTTATCAAAATCATTGAGTCCATTATTAATGATAAGATTCAGCCTATTATTCTGTCTCATATCTCAAACTATCAGCTATTTAAAAAAGTTGTCTTCTATCTAAAACTATCAATTTTCTGGAAAAGGCGCATCCATCTTTAATGCCATTATGCTATATAAAAATGTTATTGATCATATCAGATTTTCTAGAAAAGCAAGCCCCATAGCCATACAGATAGGTATCTCATCTGCTTTTGATTTTGTATCTATTGACTCATTTATTGAGTTATTACGATGTCTGAATATATTTATTCCTATCCTATATATTTTAGCTCAGCTTTTAAAAAAATAGAGATATTTTTATTACTCTATATGGAATAGTGTCTCTAGAGTTTAAGTCATCTAATTCAATTCTGCTAAGTTCTTCTTTGGGTGTCATATTCTTTATTCTTTATATTAACACTCTTTTTCTTTAGATAGAAGAGAAATTATCTGGATTCATATTTCATTGATTAATAAGGGAGTCAAGCATATATTCTTTATGGACAATCTTGTCATTTTTCTTCCCTCCAAGAAGTATCTTTCTTTACTTATTTACTTTATGTAAAATTATACTATTAAGTTTAAACTTCAATTTAGTATGAACACCTCATCCACATGGAAAATACTTTCTGACAAGATTATTTCATCTCTTTTCATGGCACCATCTCATAACTTCCTTGGATTTTCTATTTACAAAGCAATAAATGCCATGAAAATGTCACTTCAGAAATATTTGCTCTCATCTGTGGAAAATATTATTAATTCCATGGCAGGGCATAACTTCTCTGCATGCAAAAATCTTCCTTATTAATATCTTGACTTTTTCCAAAAATGACCTATTATGTGCCAATTATCAATTATATTAATGGATTTAATAAAAAGATATATTTGTCCTAAATTGATTTGAAATAAAAAGGCTGTTATGATCAGTATTAAAACTTTGCACAAACATGCCATGAATAATGGTCATTCTCTTCACTCAGTCTCTACATTTTATTTTCAGAGGTCATTTAATTTTGTATTTAAATTTGTTTCTGAGTACTCAGAAGCTCTGAAATTTGTCCTGGTTAACCCTACTTCTACACTGCCACCTAATAGTGGTATAATATCTTAATCTATAATCAATTTTATTTTTGCTTATATTGATCTGAGTCAGAGCATTTTTTCTGAGAAAATATTTTACTGATAGGATTGTAACATGACTCACAGTGATAACCAATCTCAGCAGTCATCTCAAAATTGAAATTTCAGACATCTGGAAAATACTTTGATATCCTTGATATCAATTTAGAAGCTCTGCCCACTAGTCTTTCTTTTATCACAAAAAATGATGAATACTAACATTGCCCCTACTTGTTCACTGTGTCACAAGTCTAGAGAGACAATACATCATATTTTTTTACAATAATCTCTTCTAGTCTATAGAAATATTATTGTCAATCACTAGATCATGTACTCCATCTATCAACAATCTCATTTATATTATGAAATGTTGTGTCTTTCCCTCAATTAGAATCACAATTTTCATTATGTTTATCCTTTGGTTCTTGAGATGCCATTTTTGTTCCATGTTTTACAATAAGATACTTGAAATCAGAAATAGAGACAGAGCATTAGCCCCTTCAGATATAGTGTATGCCACATTGAGTCTTGTTTCTCATTCTTTCCTTCTGTAAACAGTTGTTTTCTTCCCTATTTGTTTAATGTACTATTTTTATTAATATACATAAACCATTTATATGCCTGTACACCTGGGTTTCATTTTACGCGATAGATAGGTTCCTCAGAAAACACACGCAAATGAAATCGCGCAAAAATAGACGTAACTTACATTGAAAAAGGGGGGATGCGGTCTGTGATTTTTCAAAATTCGCGTAAAAGCAAAGCACCAACGTAAAATTACTTTAAAATTGGTGCAAAAAAAAAAAATAAGGAAATGAAATATGACTAATAAAAAATTTCAAATTTGAAAAAAATTGATAAGACAAACTTTTTTTAACTATAATATTTAATTTTATTCAAAATAATATATTTTTATGCATAATTTACAGTACAGTAATTTACATTTTTATATACATTTTAATTATTATGATTTTCTGATGACAACTTAATTAGTAATTAATCTTTGAGATGATGATTTTATTAATTGTTTACGAAGCTCGTGATACCCAAACATACAACCATTTAGCTCTCGTTGGAATTTAAGAGCACGTTAATGATTAGTGTCATTAATAAAAAAATAATAATTGATTACATTCTTTTTTAAAAAGCAAAAACAGAATGTGATTTAAAATGCAAAATTAACATGCACAATGTTTGAACAAATTTACATTATAATCTTGTAAAATTTAATACGTGTATACATAAAATGTGGAAATCATGATTTTAATTTCATTATTGCATAAAATCTTACTATTATAAAGCACTAAAAATATTGAAATTACTAAGATGAAAGTCAAATTCCAATAATGTGCTATTACTTTCAATATAATGTAAGTGTGCAAAATTTATTATTTAAAGTAATAGTGCATTATCGGAAATCGACTTCCGGTGAAACATGAATCGCATAACTTCAAAATCGTGTTAAATAAGTCCATGTAAAAAGAGACCCAGGTGTATTATCAATTTGTAAAGAAATATTTTTTTCTAAAATTATATGTAAAATTTGGAATCTTTGAATATACTCAATAAAAAAATATAATGTTTAAAAAAAAAATACAACTCAATCTATAATTCAAAACATGTCACTGCTATTATTTGTAAAATATGTTCTTATGTATATCTCATTTTAATTTCACAGTTATTATTTATAATATTTTTAAAATCAGGATAATATAAAGTTGAGTCTATATATATATATATATATATATATATATATATATATATATATATATATATATATATATATATATATATATATATATATATATATATATATATATAATTAATATTGACTTTTTCAATTATAAAATATAAATGAAAATTTTTTTGTTCAAGCTTATATATATTACAAAAATTTTAAGATACAACTTGTTGAACAAATAATTTGTTTGACATTTGTTATTTGAAAACTTGACTTTTCAATATAAACTGTCCATGACTTAGAACCCTTCATGATAACTCTTATTGTGCAATTCACATGGTATTCATATAAAAAAAATGTAATGTAATTAGAAAGTTGCTACTTTTGCTTATCAATAAATACCTCAGCAAAGTTTAGCACAATTTTACCTTAATAATAATAATAAAACATTGATAGAATAAAAAATAACAAATCAAAGTAATATACAGACCTGATGTACTGAAGTACTTGTGTTAATTAAAGCTCAAAAGAGAATACTTTTTCATTATGAAGCTCTGCTTTTGTCAGAAGGCTCCCAAATCTCAACTAAATGAAAAGATGATAAACAAGGAGCACTTATATACTGTTAATTTTTTTAAATATTCATGTAGAATGATGTTATATTAAGATTGCAAATTGTCAATAAATAAGAAAGTAAAATAAAAATTTGTTGGACAGTAAAATCAGGAAAAATTAACCCTATTTTTATGGAGTAAAAATGAACAGAAAATGACAGACAAAATATGCAATGGAAAAACATAATAACGCACTGAGATTTCACCATATTAAACAAAGCAGAAGGAAAATATCTTAATTTTATACTTCTTTCCACATCCATCTTTTTGTAAACTACCATTTTTAATATAATATACTATAGTGCAATGTTTTAATAAGTATATATTTTTTAATTTATACCACTCTTTTTCCAATAAAGTAACGCAATTCAAGTTTTGGTATTTAGTTTTTCAATTACTCTTTACACCTAGTTAACCAAATTTATTATAGCACCTAATTTAATGCAGTACAGCAGTACCAAACTCTGGAATTCAAAGTCCATAGATCATAGCATGGTATTCCAACATCTTATGACATACGTTTGATTATTTATTTTTTTAATACAATTTATTGTTTTTATGACCATAATTTTCTATTTTATTCAATTTTTTTAAATAATTATTATTAGTTATTGTTTTAAGTTAACTTTACTTTTAAAAAAAAATTCTTAATGTTTTTCAAATCATAAACTTTATATTCTACTTATAACATGGTTTGTATATTTTATTAGATTCTGTATGGAATAAAAAATTATACCTACAAATCCTTTTATCACAGACATGTCAGCCGTCAGTCTTTTTCTAGTAAAAGCAACTCAATTGTAAGATTTATGATCTAACAAAAAGACTTGATTATACATGTAACTGACATTTAAGTAACAACTTCTGCAAATGATTTCTTGATATATATATAAAGTTCAGATTTTAACCATCTCTACATAATAAAAAGCACCCATAGTGTAAAGGTTAATAAATCAATGTTGTTTTACTTTAAGCACAAATTGAAATAATTGTATACAATTATGCTTTTACGTATTTACTCAAACTGAACAAAATAGATGTGCATCAATTCGTCTATCTTTTTTTCTTCTTTTGCCTGATGTAATGATAATCTTAATATATATTTTTGTTATTTTATATATGAAACAGGACTATTAGGAATAAATTATTATTAGGTTTTATTTTTCAATATAATTAAATATAATGTAAAAGAGAGTTTCTATTACTTATATTAAATTATTCAAGCAATCAGCTTGGAATATTTTGAAACGAATCTTGATTCTACTTCTGTTATTGTATGTGTGTGTATGTATGTATGTATGTATGTATGTATGTATGTATGTATGTATGTATGTATGCGTGTATATATGTATGTACGTATGAACGTATGTATGTAATTATGTATGTGTGTATGTATGTATGTATGTGTATGTATCTATGTATGTATGTAATTATGTATATGTGTATGTATATATGTGTATGTATCTATGTATATATATATATATATATAATGAATAGAAATGAGATATTCATTAAATTGAGATAATCTTTAACTTTTGATGGTACTAAGAAATTACTATAACAATCAATATATAGAGTATATGAGCACAGACTTTCACATACACTTGCACCCATATATGTTGAAAAAATAAATAATTACCAATACACATATTTCATGCTAAACCAGCAATCATCAGTTGGTCTAGATTACCATCTCTACACACATATGCTATAAGTGCTCAGATATATATTAAGATAGCCAATCCTCATACTTTAATGGACAGGTTTCAATTCACTCCACACTCCAACTCTTCAACCATCCATCCAATTAAAAATCTGATTATGGAATGCTCAAAGGCCACCCTGAGGCCGAGATTCTTATCACACCCATGTTGACTTAAGATCAATCTGACCACTCATGTACAAGACATAATCCATTTAATACATATACAAGGGATGGGCAGACATCTCTACTATGTAATAACTGAAACACACAGGTTTATTATATATCTGTGTCTATATATGTAATATATAGGGTATATAAGCAGGATGGCCTTTGAGTGTTCCATCATCAGATTTTGAATTGGATGGACAGTTGAAGAGTTGGGGTGTGGAGTGGATTGAAGTTTGTCCATTAAAGTATGAGGATTGGCTATCTTAATATATATCTGAGCACTTATAGCATATATGTGTAGAGATGGTAATCTGCACCAACTGATGATTGCTGGTTTAGCATGAAATACTTATATTGGTGATTATTTATCTTTTCAACATATATGTGTTCAAGTGTATCAGTGTTATGAGATAGTGTGGAGAGTGGTGGGTCATGTAAAAATCAGTGCTCATATACCCTATATATATATATAGACTCGGGTATATAATAAGCCTTGTGTTTCAGTTATAACAATCAATATAAACAATTAATTCAATATATATATATTGTAACAATCCGGAGATAGGCACTTAACTTATCTGCACTACAGGGCGCCATCTAGGCATTTGAACCTAGAAAAATTTATAAAGTAGGCAGATACGTAAGTCAAAAAAAAAATTATTTTTTTTTAAATATTTTGGTTCCGGTCGTTAGCCCATGTCACTAGCTCCGTGGAATAGCAGAGATTAAATAATATAATCTAAGAGTATATAAAAAAAGAATAAAATAAGCCACTGCCAGTAATTAACATACAAACATTTATTAACGCACATATATAAGATTTAAAATTATTTTAGCATCAGTTTACCTTTTGAAATTTAACTTACATTTTTAACTTTGATTTTAATTTACATTTTAATTTTTACAACTTTACATTTTAATTTTTTTATAAGTTCGCACAGAGGAGTTTATAAAAGTTTGTTTTAAAATGTTGAGTATAGATCGGTTATATAGATTACAATGGTTAAAAACATTTCAAAATAAACATAAATGATCAAAATATAAAATCATTGATACCGACAATTGCAGAGGGAAATTTATAAGTAACCCAATAGTATTCACCATAAGATACTTGCATTGTCACCAATAACTTAAAAGACATCCAAATAAATACATTATAGATATCACCGTAAGGTATCATTATTTATCGAATGTCTATATATTTTGATCAAATATGAAAACCCAAAACATACTTAACCAATAACCAATTCATGCAAGCGTCTATAAACAACTTAAATTTAATGCATTTTTATTTAGGGTCGAGTATGAATAGACTACATAGATTTGCATTTGAAAATAAAATATTATATCCCTATTTAACCCTAGGCTAAAATTCGCAGTCAAACTGGCATCAATTCATCTGATATATCGATATATTCAATGTAATACGGAATACGGCAGCACCAAAAAGATTAAGAGAAGACATTGACTCTCATCAGATAGGAATATTACATCTATCTAACGAGAAAAACAATAAAAAAAAAAACTCCATAGAAAGGAACTGCGTTCTCCGTCTTATAATTCCTTCCATAGGCAAACGAGTGAGTGCGGCGTATATATAAACGATTCTGCCAGTAGCGAATCTCCGACTACATCTACAAACTACATCAATATATCCAATCCATTGACCCAATTTAACAATGACACAAATAACCTAAGATTACCCTCCCCTAATATAACTTTACAAATCTATACAGCCATTCACGCCCGACTTAAGTTTAACATTTATATAATTTAACTTAATGGAAAACAGAAATCATAATAAAACTTAAAGAACAAAAAATAAATAAATGGAAATGATTTTAAATAAAAAAAATATCAAATAACATTATTAATATGAATTTACGTTGGTCAGATAGGATTCTATTTGTATTTTTTATATATAGAAAGTTTTTAATTTAATGTTCATAAATTATAAAGTTCTTACGGTTTTTTAAACAGTTCATCTTTATATGTTTCTTGCCATTTGAACGTGATTTCCCACACTGTCCTAAAAAGATTGGTATCCATTTAGCCATTGTTTTATTTATTCATTCGGAGGTTTTTTAGTTTAGAGGGTCCTTAATGTAGAAAACGATAGTTCATTTCTCTTTTTTGCTAACGAGGTTAAAGGGATTGAAGAGTGCATCTTTTCAATCCCTTCTCCTTCACTTCCCACTAACACATATCTGTCACATCGTAAATAATCAATGACTAATAATTTTCAAACTTGTCCTTTTATATTAATTTGAAGGATTGAATTTACATAACATCATCGATGCGATGGTCCTTTCGCTGAGGTCCGATTCCATAGGGATTTCTTTTTATTTGCTAAAAGTTTCTATTGTTTTCCTATCTGACCGATGTTTTTACATTTAAATGCCCAAGGCTGGTTTACATTTAACTAATTAAAACAATCATTTCCATTTCTGATTAATTAATGTGTTTTCCAAGATTAAAGATATATTTTTATCTCTAAATCTTTTTAGGTTTTTGTTTTTAAAATACCTTTCTATTTTTAATAAAGTTTTATTTTAATATTTTTTTTTTATCTGTGTGATTTATATATACGAGTTTAAGATGATATTTCATTTCAATTTTTAATTCTTAAAGAAAATTTTTAAATGCGAACATGTTTAATAATAAAAAAACAATGTAACATCGTCTGTGCTTGTTACAATATATATATATTGCATGGTTGAATCAAATGTTGATTAATGAGAATATTATAATTTTCTTTTTTATTTTGTACTTTAGATAAGAAAAGTTCAAAATCCACATATTATCCAAGCACCAGATGTTAAGTTTGCTTGAGAATCATCACCTATCTAAAAAATGTAAAAGATCCATATATTTTTAATCCCATATTATAGATGTGCAACAGATGTACTTCAATAATATATTAGAAATTTTTTCATACAAGAGATCAACATTATATGTATATATACTATTTTTTGATTTTCAAATGTCAAGTTTTCTGCATTCAAAATTTTGACAATAATCACTTTACATCAATTTATTAATGAGTATTAGTAATTATTTATTAAACTTAGAGATTATCTCTAGCCCAGATATAAACTTTAAATCTAATTTAAAGAGGTGATGGAATGAAGATTTTAAATATATTTTAATATATATCATAAAATGCCAATAGCTAACTGGGGTTTAGGTCTAATTTACTTCACAACAACCAATTTTAATAGAATATTATCAATTTGTAATCAAGTTAGGCTCAATAAATAAAAAAATGAATCTGTGTTTATTTAAAAATTTTAGACCAAGATAATAAGTGGATTTTTTTAGGAATCGATCTTTATCTATTGAGATTACCTTGAATAAAAATTCCAGATATTTTATTGGTTTATTTAAAAGCTTTGGATGTTGTGAAATAATTTAAAGAACACATCAGCAGCTACTCACAAAGAAATACAGTTACCCCAACTTCAAAAACAAAAATGGAAAATAAATATCAATAATTATGTTACTCTAAAAATAATTTTTGCAATGGCTTTAAAAATCAATCTTTGAATAACAAATACATCCACATAAATCCACTATTCTGTTTATTTAATATTTTGAATTGCTTTTTATTTGCTTCTGCTAAATTTCAATGTTTTGTCTAAACATAGTTCTTTATTATATCCTTAACCATATCTTCCTTCTGAATACAATCAATATTGCACTTGTATAAAATGTCTTGGAGAAAATCTTTATAATGTAAATGAAGTCTTCCTCTTTCATAAAAACTTGCACAAGGTTACTATAAAATATTTTTGGAAGGCTTGTATTAGCATTTGTTTCATGTGTCCATTCCAGGAAACATGTCATTTTACAATAATGGATTTTCTAGCAGCCTATTCAGCAAGTTGATAAATATATTGATTAGTCTTGTGATCTTGTCATTGAATTTTTACACTTATATATTGATTAATCTTGTGATCTTATCATTGAATTTTTACACTTATATGGAGTACCATTAAATTAAATTTTTCTAGAGTGTTTATTTTCCATCATAAAGAAGTCTTAGTTTCACTTCTATGTAATAAATTATCTAAAATAACAATTCTCTATATAATTATTCTTGTTGGACTAGTTCCTGGCTTTTAATTTATCAAATATAGCAGCAGTATATTGGAGTCAGAATTGGCCTCAATATCTTTTTTATTCTTTAAAACATTAATAAGATATTTAAATTTTCTTGCACTATCAAGTTGATGACAATCCAAGATAAGAATTTCACAAACAAACTTCTGTTTCTTTTAATTAAATTAGATGCTATTTGGATATAAAGTATATTTAAGCTTATAATAAAAGCCAGGAAGTCATCATTAGTCTCTAAACAGCTATATTTATCTTCAGGGAAAGAATTTTAGGGTTAGACTTTCCTTGATAAATGTTTAACTACTTTTCATATTTTAGAAGGACTACTAATAAACAGGATCAAGAAAAATAAAAAACTGTTAGAACTGATCATAGCTTTTATAATCGGTCAAAAACAAATGAAAGGGAATATGTAAGACAGATTGTGTATTATCACCTTATCCCGATTTAATCAAAACATGCTAATTTAATTAATTTTTTTTCTAGTAATGAGATATTATTTTATTTTGAAATCTCTAGGAATTCTATCACATAGTTAAAATATCAATTATTTATGTAAAATAAATGATTTAAATTTACTATTTAAATATTATTTTTGCTTAATTATTTACTTTAATATAAAGTATATTTAGTACATTGTAAACATTAAAATACTAAAATTAATTCTATTAATAAAAAGGCAAGTAATGATTACTAATGATGATCAAGTGATGTTGTTTAGTCAATGATACTGTTTAGTCATAGTATTTTATTACTTGTATAATTGAAACTGACTTTAGGAGATTTGGCCAACATATATTTATATTTAAAAATATGAAGCAAAGCAATGGGTACAATCCTGCACTATATAAAAACTTGAAAATTACAAGAAATTATATCCAAATTAAAAAGCGTATGAAACACTTGAACGAGAAGCTATAAAGATTCCAAAAATTATTATATGCTAAGTGCTTTGTATAATAAATTATTGAGGGAGAAGTTTAAAATCCTTAATATTTTATAAGAAATTATATCAAAAATGTTTTTGGCTGTGTATTCATCCATTTGCTAGACTGTATGAGAGGTGACAATTTAATTTTTGGAAGATACCTTTATAAAATATACCTGTGGAAGTCTACACTAGTGGCTACTCTTGCCTTCAAAATAGTATTTTATGCATCTATACACTGATTAAAATGGTGTTTCAATTTGTGGAAGTACACCTGAATTTCATTTTCAGGAATACAGTTGAACAGCTGTCTCACATTTTGTCTGATATCAGTTGTTGTAGAAAATCTTCATTTTTTCAGTGCAGTTTTTAATTTTGGAAATAATAAAAAATCCCAGAAAACTATGTCAGGTGAATAGGCAAGATGATTGATTTTTTGGACATAAGTCTCTCACAATGACACTATGATTTGGCACATTGTCAGACGAATAATCCACTTGTCAGATCACAATTTGCATTTTTTTCTTTGAACAGAATCTTGTAATCTCTAAACTACTTTTAAATAATGTTGTTAGTTGATTGTTTGTCCCTGTTCAATAAATTCTTGTGATCAAAGCAACACACCAGAATGGTCTTAAACTGTGAGCATGATATGCATGCCTTTTTAGGGTGAGGTGAATCCAGGGATTTCCATTGCATGATCTGACATTTTGTTTCTGGATTATTCTGGAAGCATCAAGTTTCATCACCTATAACTACACTTAGAAACAAATGTGTATTTGAAGAAAGATTGGTTGCAGTATCAAACTGATGCTTTTTCTGTTTATCTTCCAAAATCCAAGGCACAAATTTCACTGAAATCTTTCTCATATCCCATTCCTTATTTAAAATTAGCCTAATTATTTTTCAATTAATCTGTAAATCTTCAGCTATCAATCTCATACTTAATTGTCTGGTAAACTATATTGTATCTCATACTTTGTTAATATTAATGTCAATTATTCTTGCCTTGTTAATATTAATGTCTCATCTTTGTTTTTAGCTATCCACTACTGGAATCATCTGTCATATTTTCTCACTTATTTTGAACCTCTTATACCACTCAAACACTCTCAATTTCTTCATAGCATCTTTACCATATACCACTTGCAACAGTTGTAATATTTAGGAGCACATTTGCTGATTTTCACACTAAATTTAATATTAATAATATATTGCTCAAAATTTTGATCACCCATTTTTATGCCAAAGCATACACATGGATATTTATTATTTTCTCAATAGCTGACTAACAACTAGCTCTTCTGTCAATTAAATTGTCAAACCTTATATATCTATCAGTCTATTTAGAAATTGAATGTACAGATGGATGAACCAAATATCTTCTGTTTAAAACCAGTATCATTAAATTTAAATATCTACTATAAATTTTTATATTATCTCAGTACTTTTTTTATTAATTGTATTATGGATATCTTCATTAAAATAATCTAGTTGCTTTGTTTTTCTTTAACTTATTTTTTTACAGCTTTTATTTTTTTTGCATTGAGATTATACCTTAATCTTATTTCCTTTCTCAATAGATTTATTATTCTAATAAAAATTTCAAATATCTAGTCAGATCATTTCAAATTGTTTTAATACTTATACAAATTTACATTTCAAAAATTCTTTCAAATGTTTTTCTTTATTATCATCTACCATTCTATTTGAATAAGAATATCTAATCTTTTTAATCGATACATAAATTAATTTGATATGAAATGTTCATTTGATTTCTGCAACTATAATTTTAACATCTTTCTCTTTTATTTATACTAACCTATTAATGCCTATAGTGTGCTTTCATGTCCTTTTTATAGTTTATTTTAATTATTTATATTACCATCCTAGTCTACTTAACATTTGACTTTTAGTCATTTATTCAGACTCTGCCATATATCCGTCATAAACTTTTTTCCCTCAGTATTTTGTAAAAAAAAAAAAAGTGTTTTTGTAAAAATATATATATATATTACTCATCGGATTTATTAAATTTAAAATTTTTGTTTATTTACCGGGTTGAGAATATAAATACACATGTATTTTTTTTTTTTAAAGTAAAAAAGTCATCTAAGCTTTGCTTTTCTATAACATTTATTTTTCTTTCAATAATAACGCAGTGCGTCATTTTCAATAAAGCGTAATATAAATAAGAATGTACATGTTGATATATTACACTATATCATTTATAATATAAAAAAAACCCATGGATTTATCAAATTCCCTCCCCTCCCCCTTCCTCAAAAAAAATTGGGTATTTACTTCTGGTTTTTAAAAATATAGTTAACGTGATGTTCTACATATATAATATAATAAAATATATTGTCGTAATGTTTCAAATGACAAAAATTCATAATATGAAATAAATAATGGTGCAAGTCAAAAATAAAACAAATAGGAATTCTAAATAAGGTACATGTTTTACAATATATTTTTCATTTGAATAGGTACAAACAAATGATTTAATTGCATTTGAGATATAAAGTATATTTATTTTAAAATAATTTTTACCATCATATTGAAAATATTGATGATATGGTTTTCAAGGTCATGTAGTAAATAAAATACACGTTGACCAAACCTGTACTTTTTCATTTATTGACGAATTTATAATTAATATATGGCTCACTCGGGATTTATAGTAACTTCTATTTTAAATTCATCAATGTTGAGCTATTATTAATTATATTTTATTAACTAAAATTTCATTTAATAGACAGCAGTTGTTAAAAATGAGGCATGTTCTGATTCTCTCATCGTTTATAATAGTTTCAGAATACTAATATCATTATATACAAAATTCGCACTTTGCATTGTAACGCATCAATAAAGTAAAGGCTTAAACATGGGTTAAACTAAAATACAGAAAATTCCACTTGTATGTTTTTATTTATTGATGGGTTTGTATTAGTGTATATATAGTTCACTGGGATTTATAGTATCTTTTGCATTAATTTATCTATGTTGAGCTATTACTAATTACACTTATTCTATCTGATTATATATTGTATAAACATTTTATTATTCACATTTTTCTAGCCTTACATTAACTTCTCTTCATGATATCTATGATAACTTATATGTTATCAATCATTAGTCAATATAGGATGATTATTGATATAAATCATTATCATTTTTTATGTCCTAAATATTTTCATTATAAATACTTGTTTAGCCAAAAACTTTCACTTGATATTGCACATTTTAATTAGGAATTATTTAATTTTTTTATTGCTATGTTTAAAAACATTTGCAATATTGATTAGTCTATTATATATAATTATTTTTATTTTATTCATTTCTATTGTTCTAAGTTTTATATTAATATTTGTGAATTTGCTGTGCTGTAAATTTTGAATAAGTCTCATATATATCTTTGGCTTTTGTAATCAATGATTTGTAAATTTAGCATTTATTACATATAACACAATGCATGAATCTCATCTTGTTTGGTGCTTATAGATAAATAATTGGAAAACATAATTCTTGAAAAGAAGGATAAAGTGATGAATGCAAAACTGAATAAAGCAACAGACATTTAAAAGGTTGAAATCCAAAAGGTTTGATGATAGGGTAGTTAAAAGGGTAATAGGTATGGGAAAGTTTGAATAAAATTATAAGTAATAATAAAATTCCAGATAAAAAATCAATTATATTATTATACAAAGAAACATTCGTGTTAATTAGCTTAGATCAATGTCAATATTAGTATATAGATTTAGTATTTGAATGAAAGAGAGAAAAAAAACTTAAAATACATTCATAATGGATTTCATTTATGTAGACAGATAGGAAATAATATTCAATTGGTTGAAATGTTTTGTAAGAAAAATTAAGAAACTGTTCTTTATTTTATTTTTTTTTTAGATGTAAAAATGGCTTATAGTAAAAGAAATAGGAATAGACTGTTAAGAAAACATCAAAATATAGGAATATATTTAAGATTGTTTTAAGAATAGTTAAAACTATAAACATTAATTGGGTATATATAGATTGTAAACACTAAATATGAAATTAGGATAAAATAAGAATGCCCGTTATTATTCTTTTTTTTTTTGTTTTGAGACAATTGGAGATTGAGACAAATAAATAGAAATTAAATGGAAATTCTATTGTAATCTGTATAATACAATATTAGGATGACTAATCTTCAGACACATAATCTAAAGAATGTAGAATTATTAAAAACATATGGAGAATTAAGAAGTATAAAACTATTTTAGTATAAAATAAAGGGTAAAACTGAAGGATAGAAAATGAAAGATATTTGTCTTGAAAAAATAGAATGTAAGCATTTAGATAACCTGTTAAATGAAAAAAGGAATTATACAGTTAATTGAGAATTAAAGTTGGAGAAAATGGATTGATTAAAGATTTGCCTAGTTTATTATCGAATAAATTTGATTATGTAAAAAAATTACTTTTAAACAAGTTTTTGTATACCTGTTTTAAAATTTAAAAATTACATGTTGGCCAGAGAACAAAAAGAAATAGGTGTGTATGCATTAGGTAGTGAATTATAAACAGGTATGAGTTTACTCAGAATAAAAAAAAGATCGACTTTTATTTCAATGGAAATTTTAAAAAAATTAAGAATTTTTTAAAAAATAATATACAATTAGGTTATGTAAAGATGATAACATGTTAGACAAGACAGACTTTAGAATATTCCAGAGTTATTAACAATATTACATTTAAAAAAGAAAACAGTAGGTGAAGATATTTACTACATTTTCAAAAAATATATAGAGGAGAAAAAAATTCAATTTATAAAATCATATCAATGATGGCAGATAGATTATCATCAATGACTGGAACAATCTATGGATTTTTGGCTATATTTATTAAAAATGATGATATTCCAAGATTTTGTTTTGTATAATTTGATTATTTTCCAGAAAGTATTCTGTAGTAAAGTTCTTAATATGCATCATATTATGAAAATGTGCATGAAAACTGTGAACTTCAATTGAGATAAACATCTTTAGAAAAGAATATTTCATGCTCAATTAAACAAAAATGAATCTGAGTATAGGGAATCGTTATATTTATACAGATGTTTATTAGTTAAGTCAATAAATATTTTTACAAAAATTTAAAGGTATTATTTACACTTAGTAAAGACATTTCATTGATGAATTTAACTTTCATTGTTGACATAACTAACCATTTTAACAAAATAAGTCTACAATTGCAAAGAAGCAAATCAAGAACTGAAATGATAGGATATGTTAATAGTTTTAAAATAAGTTAAAGCTGTTATTTGTCAAGTATATGAAGAATGAATTGAAATTTTCAGAAATATTTCTGATGAAAAATCAAAAAGTGGATGTATATTTGAAAAATATTATCTTTTAAATATTATGCTCATATAATCATGAGTTACCCATTTGCAATATTTATGTTGAACAAATGATGGAAAAATATAAATAGTACATTTTCTTTATCTGGAAAAGAAAAAAAATTCTTCTGCAACCAACATAATTTAAAAGCACTCAATTTAGAATGGTAAAAAAAAACACTTTTGAGTCTCATAGGCAAAGAAAAGTATCCACATTTTTTAAAAAGTTGCATTTAATTTAACATTATTTTTGATTCTATCTATTAAAGTGAGTCTATATTTTTGACAATGAATATAATTAATCCAAATCCCACTCCAATCTCATAGAAAATTTCTTAAAACCCTGTAGAAAAAGAGCGATTAGTAATTATATATCCCAATATTCAATATTAGCTGACAGCATGAAGTGCAAGCCTTCAACAATTTACTAAATTTTCATACTTCTACTTACAATTGGTATTTTATTCTGAATTTTTGTTGTGTAGTGAATGTTTTAATAATGAACTAATATTTGTAATAATTAATATTACTTATTGTTGCTGTTGTTGTTGTTATTATTATTATTATTATTATTATTATTATTATTATTATTATTATTATTATTATTATTATTATTATTATTATTATTATTATTATTATTAATAATAATAATAATAATAATAATAATAATAATAATAATAATAATAATAATTTCTATTTAATAGATAGCGGACTGCAACATATGATGGCAAGCACAAATAGTTCTGCTGTAAAGTATATATTTGATTGCCTATTAAAGTAGTGTTTTTTTATAGTGCATAGTTGTAAACTGTACCATCATCTTAGAAGTTTGTCAGCACTAAAAAAAAAAAAGATGTAAGATGTCAACACTGACCTGTCAACAACTAAAATTTTTATTTTGCCTAGACTGAAGACAATGAAAGTGTAGGTCAAATTAGAGACTACTATATATAGGTAATACATATGATTAGATGTAAGGCTATGGCATTGAAAATAGTCATGATAAAACATTTTGGCTACATCTATACTTTGCTTAGCACCGGACATTTATGCAAGGATTCACTATAGTGATTATCATCAATTTATACCCCCTATTTTGATTTACACTTAATTATTCACTATAATGATATTTAAAAAAAATCAATTTTTTGGTTGCCATTTTGGAAATGGTAGCCATCTTGAAAGATTAATGATATCATAGTATAGTGACTTTATGTCACCTGAAAAAAATGGTGACATACTAAAATTGTACAATACAAAGTACCTTCATTGTACATAGTAAATTATACAATATTACAGTATACAGTGCTTTGAGTATAAATTTAAAATATGACTAATGTACAGAATTGTATTTAATTTTATTCCAGTGTCCTTGCAAGTCATTCAGTACATATTCTATGTGAATGACTACAAAAGTAAAAAAAAAAGAACTTCATTTGGTATAATAAGTAATCAAAAACCTATTTTGATGATATATAACAATCAAATGTATTAATATTATATTCTAAATGTGCACATTAGCTTAGGGCTGTATGTTCATCATTTTCATAAATTAAAATTGTTATTAATGATATTTTACTTGCAGCAAAAGTTATGATCATCATGTAGTAATTGTAAAATTTAGTTATGATCATCATGTAGTAATTGTAAAATTTAGTTATGATAATTGCAAGTTATTTTGAGAAACAAAATGATTTCATGCATTATGCAATCAAAACAATTAAATATAAATGTAAAATATCATTTATTGTACAATATTTTCTTAATTTTAAATCGTAATATCGTAATTTGTTAAACCCTAAAAAGATACAGAGCTGGAAAAAGTAATACAAGTTTTATTAAATGTAAAACTAAAAATAAATTTTGGTCATATCCAATACTATTAATAATTAATTTTAAAGTGTGTACTATATTAGCTTAAATATTCAGTCAACTGATTTTGAATAAAAAATATTCAATCAATTTAAAACTGTTATTATCGTTAATCTAAAGTATTTTCAGTCTTAAAAAAAGAGGAGGAAAAAATAATTTTATGGTATTTTGTAGCAAAAATGTATTTTATATAAACAAAAATTGCTAAATCTAATTTTTAAATACAACCATTTTGTCTATAATGAACCTAATATAATTAGAAGGGATTTGAACTTAGAATTTCAAGCTCCCTACACCTATCCACTCCATCTTATATAATGAATACACATTACCACATACATGGGAAAAAGATAAATGATCTCCAATATACATATTTTATGCTGAACCAGAATTCTCTGGCTGGTCCAGATCATTATCTCCCATATATATTTATAATCAGTGTTCAGTTTACATGAAAATATCAAATTTTCAAATTTTAATAGCCAGGCTCCAATCTTCTCCAACCTGCAACTCTTCAACCATCAATATCATTTAAAATCTGATGATGAAATGCTCAAAGCCCTTGTTTACACCAATCTTATTGTCATACCTAAGTCGACTTTAAGTCACTCTGACTCCTCAGGCATAGATTTAAACATGTCAATTTTATGACATAGAAGAGAAATGGGTAGAATATAAGCTGAATATGAAATATTTAAATACAGTTATATTGTCTGCACTGAATCTAACATAATTAGAAGGGATTTGAACATAGATTTTCAAGCTCTCTACATCTATCCACTCCATCTTACACAATCAATACACATGACTACATACATGTGAGAAAGATAAAATAATCTGCAATATCTATATTTTGTGCTGAACCAGTATTCATCAGTTGGACCAGATCACTATCTCCCATATATATATATATATATATATATGTGTGTGTGTGTGTGTGTGTGTGTAATTATATAACTGAATATTTGTAAATACAGTAACTAAATAATTAAAAATTTTATCCATTTAGTAGCGCTTTTGATTATCCAGTAATCTTTGTCAATGAAAAAAAAAAGATTACTGGATAATTGAAAGTGCTCCTAAGTGGATAAAATTTTTAATTATTTAGTTACTGTATTTACAAATATTCAGTTGTATAATTACGTATATTGCTTTAAAAATACAGACATCAAATAATAATATTATTACATATATATAATCATCATCATCATCATCAACCATTATCAATCCACTGCAGGATGAAAGTCTCTCTAAGTTCAATCCATCTTTTCCTATCATTAGCTTCTCTTCTCCACATCACCCCTGTACACTTTCTTATTTCATCCATCCATCTCACATGTGGTCTCCTTCTAGGTCTTTTACAATCTCTTGAAATCCAGTTTAAAATTTCAATTGTCCATCTGTTATCATCTCTTCTAACAATATGCCCAGCCCAACTCCACTTCAGTCTTTTAATTTTTTTTAATGAGGTCAGTAACACCTGTTTGTTCTCTTACCCATACATTGTGTTTTCGATCCCTTCTTGTTACTCCCAACATGCATCTCTCCATACTTCTTTGAGTGGTGTGAAGTCTCTGTATTGCTCTTCTATTAAGTGTCTAAGTCTCAGATCCATAAGTAAGAACTGGCAAAACACATTTATTAAAAACCTTCCTTTTCAAACACATAGGCATATTTCCTTTTAGTATCAAGTTATTTTTACCAAAGGCACTCCAACCAAGTTTAATTCTATGATTAATTTGATCCATTATATTTCCATCTGTATTAATAATCTCACCAAGGTATTTGTAACTGTTAACTTCTTCTAACTCATCATAATCAATCTTTATTTTTATATTTTGAGAAAATCTATTAAAGATTACTTTAGTCTTTTTAACATTTATCTTTAGTCCTACTTTCATCTGATAACTCCTGCAACATTTCCTGTAGCTCTAAAGCATTATTTGCAAAAACAACTACATCATCTGCAAAATCTAAATGACTTAAATAATCTCCATTTACTTTCAGTCCTTTAGCTTCCCATTTTAATCCACAAAATACTTCTTGCAACACTGCTGTAAAAAGTTTTGGAAATATGGAGTCCCCCTGTCTTACACTCTTTTCAATGTTGATTTTCCTACTATCATTATGTAATCTAATTGTTGCTGTTGCATTTTTATAAATATTCTTCAAAATATGACAATATCCTGGATCTACACCTTGATGATCCAATGCTTTAATTACTGAAGAAATGTTTATAATTTAAATGCCTTTTATAGTCTACAAATCCTAATCATAATGACAACTCATATTCATTTGTCCTTTCTATAATTTCTCTCAATACCTGAATATGATCTACTGTACTAAAACCACTTTTAAATCCAGCTTTATCTCTTGGTTGGCGGAAATCCAGTGTTTTCTGTAGACGAGTTGTAATTATCTTAGTAAAAATTTTATATAAAACTGATAAAAGACTGATAGGTCTGTAATTTCTAATATCTTCTTTATCACCTTTTTTAAAACACATACGCACGCGCGCATATATATATATATATATATTCAGTACTCAATTTATATTAAGATAGCAAATCTTCAAACTTTATTCTCCACTCTCTAATTATTAATCCATGCATAAGATTAAAAATCTAATGATGGATCACTCAAATCCTTTGTTGATGTCTATATATGAGGAGTCAGACTGACTTAAAGTTAACAAGATTGGCATTAACAAGAGCTTTGAGTATTCTACCATCAGATTTTCAATGATATGAATAAAGAGCTGGAGAGTGGAAAAGATGGAAGCCTGTCCATTAAAATTTGAATATTTTCTATAAACTGATATTTGATATAAACTGATCATTGATTGTGTATATGTGTGGAAGATGATGATCTCTACCAATTACTGAACTCTGATTCAGCATGAAATACATATATTGGAGATCATATTCCTTTTTCACATATATGTTGTCATGTGTATTGGATGTATAAAAATAGTGTGGATAATTGTAGGAAGCTTGAAATTCTAAATTCAAATCCCTTCTAATTAAATCTAATTTTAAAAATAATATTAAACTTGCTAAATTTTAAATCATAATCTCCTAATTTGTTTCAGATATATACAAGGCAATGATGATGATGTTATAGTAAACTTAAAAAATTATAATAAGGAAAAAAATACAAATTTTATTCAGTATAAAACTAAAAATAAATTTTGGTCATATAGTATTAATAATTAATCTTAAATTGTGTACTGTTTGTATTAGTTAAAATATTCAATCAAGCTACTATTTTAACCTAAAACTCTTAAGAATGCTAATTTCAGTCAAATCAGAATTTCTTATTATAGTGTTACTGTATATATACATTGCAAAAAATCAAGTCAGTATTATTTGCATACTCATTATAATATATATATATATATATATATATATATATATATATATATATATATATATATATATTGAGAGAAGTTATAGAAAGCACCAATGAATATGAGTTGACATTATGTTTTGGATTTATAAATTTTGAAATGCATTTGATTTCTATAAGCATTTCTTCAATGAGTAAATCACTAAATCATCAAGGTATAGACCCAGATATTGTTATATTCTGAAAAATATTTATAAAAATGCAACAACAATTAGATTACATAATGATACTAGGAAAATTAACATTGAGAAGGGAGTTTGACAGGGTAACTCCATATCTCCAAATCTTTTTATAGCAGTGCTGCAAGAAGTATTTTATGGATTAAAATGGGAAACTAAAGGAGTAAAAGTAAATGGAGATTATTTAAGTCATTTAGATTTTGCAGGCGATGTAGTTGGTTTTGCAAATAATGCTTCAGAGCTTTAAGAAATGTTGCAGGAGTTATCAGATGAAAGTAAAAACATATGACCAATGTAAATGTTAAAAAGACTAAAGTAATGTTCAATCGATTTTCTCACAAGAGGAAAATAAAGAATGATTATGATGAGTTAGAAGTTAAAAACTACAAATATCTTGGTGAGATTATTATTACAGATGGAAACATAATGAATGAAATTAATCATACAATTAAACTTGGTTTGAGTGCTTTTGTTAGAAATAACTTAATACTAAAAGGAAATATTCATATGTGTTTAAAAAGGAAGGTTTTTAATAAATGTGTTTTATCTGTTCTTATTTATGGATCTGAGACTTGGACACATAATAGAAGAGCAATACAGAGACTTTGGATCACTCAAAAAAATATGGAGATACATATTAGAAGTAACAAGAAGAGCTTGATAAAGCAATATTTGAGTAAGAGAACAAACAGGTGTTACTGACATTGTTGAAAGGATTAAAAGATTGAAGTGGAATTGGGCTGGATATATTGCTAGAAGAGATGATAATAGATGGACAACTGAATGTTAAACTGGATTCCAAAAGATAGTAAAAGATCTAGAAAGAAACCATATGTGATATGGATGGATAAAATAAAAAAAAATGTGCAGGGATGATGGGAGAAAAGAGACTAGAGATTGAAGAAGATGAATTGAGTCTTGGAGATACCTTGATCCTGCAGTGGGTTGATAATGGTTGATAATGATAATGATGCTGATATTAAAAAGAAAGAAGAGAGATGCTTTAATGCATTTAATGATAAATTTTATATGATGAAAATGGAATACAAATAAATTGAAGAAGTTCTATGCTTTTAACTTTTACTTAAATGGCTTGTATTTCTGTCATTACAATATACTATATTATTTGAAAAATTGCAAGATCATTTAAAGAAAATAGCTACCATGCATAATAATATATGATATCTCACACCATCAAATATCCCATATGTAGTGTATTTTCATATAAAGTGCTGTTTATTCAAATCTGAATAGCGCATACTATTACAAAAACAATTATTTATTACATTTAAACTCAGAATGCATTAGATACATTTTTTTTCCTTTTTAATATGTCAGAATTTTTTTTTCTGAAGTTAACTGCATGATTATGTTGTGGTAGTGAGCTGTTCTATAAATTGTTTATCCTTCCACTGTTGATAAATAAACAAGTCTTTATGGTCACAACAGTACAGTTACTGAAATATTAAACATTCCTTTTTAATTGTAAATAATTTTACTTAAATAATATAAGATTATGAATTTTAAAAAAATTATATTTTTTTAGTATGGGTTTTTTTTTTCCAGCACAATAATTAATAGTTGTGCAGATTTGTGAGTTCTTTTCCCATTCTTGATCCATTTTTCTGTACAACTGCAGAATGAAAACAAACATGTATTTTCTAGTAATAGTGAATTATTTTTTTAAAAAAACTTTACAACTACTTATGTTTTCAACTGGAATCATAGCAGCAACTATATTGCTATATATCATATCACCTCTTCAGCCTGTATATTAAAAAATCATCAAAATCTTCAACATGTATTGTCATCAACAATTAATTCAGTATTTTGTCAACACTTTGAATAAATTAAATATGCCAATAAGAAATTGATGCTGACAACATTGAACAGCTTTTGCAATCACACATTAAAGAATTAACTATAAATAAATTAATGCAACTGGTTGAATAACAAGAAGACAAAGAATGAAAGAAAATCAACAAGCTTATAAAGGAGAACTTTGACATCTCAAAGTGCTCCATCAAATCTAAAAATGTCTTAAGTCAACTAATGAGATCTTATAATATGTTGTACAAAAAAGAAAATCAATGAATCAAGTGAATCAGTTGTTCTAACCTTTTTTTTCTTGAGATGCTCAGCCTTTAACAATTAGTGAACCTCCTCCATAAAAACCAAAATCATCAAAGGATTTAAAAGACAATGATAGATCTTTAGATTGAGTAACTGATGACTAAGAAAACTGGGTGATGATAAGTGCTGAATGGCTAGATTATAAGAAAAACAATTTTAAAGCTAAATGTTTTTTTACATAAATTTAAGTTGCATTATCTTACAAGCCTACATATTTTAAGAGCACATCAGCATAATTCGCACATATCACAATTTATATATACATACATTGGATATTAAGATTTTTTTGGAATCACTACATATACTATGTTAAGTTGCTTCTTAATACATTTATGGTTTAATTTTTATCAACAGGAATGAGCTACATTTTTTCCCATAGAACTCTATTTTAATCTCTTGCTTTTTATACAATCTTCTTGCTTTGTGGTGAGTTTTAGAAAACCAATTGTCTTCTCAAAGTGGGGTAAAAGTGTATGTATTTCTACATAAATATGGGAATAAGAAGCCTCAATGATTTTATTATGGCAAAATATTTTGTTGTTGTATAGTATTTCAATTGTTAATACAATTGCTAATATTGAGGGGAAGAATATAAATACTCCATTTTTATTGATTCTATTATTTTAATTATTATTTTAATTTATGAATGTATTATATAAAAATGGAATGTTTATGTACAGAAAACAAAGAGTTTGTTAATAGATTTTAAGAGGTAGCAGATTAATCCTTGTCTTAATTAAACTTTAATTTTCAAAATAATTCATAGGCATACTCTTTTTCAATATGTTCAAGATGGTATTGATGTTTGTCTATATATAATTAATATTTATAAAGATAAATGACCTTAAATAACTGTTTTTGTTATATAAATATATTTAGTTGTTTTTACCATTCTTATTTAATTTGTCTCATTTTAAATGCACAGCTGTACAATTAACCTTTGACTTTCATGTTGCGAGTTGAATAAGAGATGAAACTAATGATGTAAAATTGCAACGGTTTTGCTTTAGGGTAATATATTTATGGATATTCATTTGTAATAAAAATGGTTATCATAAAAGGGGTGGTTTAGTTTAGATCCGATGACAGTTGAATACAATCGTCTGGATGATGGTTTGGTGTATAGCGTTCAGGGAATATAACCTGGATATGTGGTATAATTCTCAAATGATTATAAAAGTAATACAATGCTTAATCACCATCAACATTATTCTTAATTAAAAATAATTAAGAAATATGCTTTCTACTATTATAAAGTTTAATATGGTGAAGAAAGTAGCAGTAAAACGCAAGGTTCTGTTACATAAAGAGAATTTATTTATATTTAACTGACTGTATTTATATTTATTATCAATATATTTATCATTCAGTTTCCCGGTACAAAATATTTGTAGAGAGAGGGAGAATGAGCTCTTATCTTAATGGTGTAAAAAATCATTTCAATTTGTGATGTTCCTCAAAACAATGACATTCCAAAGTAAACTTTGTTAACAGATTGGCAAGTAGTAACAATGGTAATGCCTAAATATTATCACTTGATAATAGTATTCTGTTGCTTAATTGTTCGATCCATCTTTTGGTAGAAAACTTAATACGCACACACAAATTGTTAGTGAACGTGATTAATGGATTTTGGTATCTTATTTAAAAAAAAATTGTGATAAATCTTATGAGAAAAATTATAATTTTTAAACATAAATATTTCAGTAAGCAAAGAAAATGTTTTTTGGTGAATAATAATTTCATTTTTAAAAAAATGTTTATATTAAAATGTTCATTTTTGTTTGTGTTTTCTAGTTTATTAAAAATTTGTAAAACAAACATTTATTTTACATAATAGCTGAAAGCTTTAAAAATAAAAATCTACTTCTGGATAAAAGATATTTGTTAATCGTGCAAGATTAAAAATTGTAAAGAAGGTGAAAAAAGTTCATTAGGTAAAAAAAAAAATCCATAATTTAGAAAAAGTTTTATTAACTTTGTGTGCATGTAAATGAATAACAAAGAAATAAAATACTGCAGAAATTCGTGATCATTATTGCTAATGCTTTGCCATGGCTCATCATATATAAATGATATGAGATAGTTTAAAAAGAGAAATCAAGCCAGGTCATTATTTTTAAAATCAAATGCAAAAGAAATAAAAATAGTTGACAAAATACAATGCTGATGCAATAAAATTGTTAAATAAAGAAATAAAAAACAATTTATTAATAAGCCAAATCATCTGATACTTGAATAGATTAATAAGTAAAAAGTAGGCACAAATAGTAAACTGATAAGACAGCATTAAATAAAATATTAATTTGAACTAAATAAAAAATCAAGTTTGTAGAAGAATGTTGAGTAATAAAAAAATGTGATCATGATATAAAAAAATAGAAAGAAAATATAATAAAAATTTTACCATTTTATCAACTAAAGATTTTTTTAAAAAATATTTGAATCACTTTCATTAAAAAATTTAGCAGATACAAAGTATTAATAAATAAATTACAAAAGTTCTTTGGTTGAATAAGATAGAAGATGGTGAAATGATATATTCCTATCTTTATATACGTTTCACCTATTTTTCCCCATAGCCTGTACCAGTTTTAAACCCTTCATGAGTACATATATAAAGATGCTAACATGGTTATATATGTGCTATATTACAACAGGTATTTTAATTTAAAATAATATATTTTGAATTGTAAATTTTGTTTTTAAAAGAGTCTATTTATCATTTTATACATTGAAATTGCATGTATATATGTGTAGTCCACATACTACCATAATACATGTATAGTGCAATATTATTTAGTCATTTCTTATAAGTCTTAATTTCAACTTAAAATTATTGTAAACAAGAATCATGCCACACACATAGCATGAGATAGAAGTCTAAAATTTTAATGTTGGCAATAATATTTTTCCAAATATTTTTTCTTGTAAACAAGATCTACTTGACTGCAACTATTGTAGGTCTTGAGAGATTATAAGTGGTTAAATTTAACCACAAACATCCTATTAGAAAATTAAAACAAAGGTTTAAATAATTTTAGTAAATTAAAGTATAAAATCTTTAAAATGTGCTAATTGATTTACTCACAGAAAATAATTTTGTTATCAGAATTATATTCTGATCTTGTGATCATATAAATAGGTCATATTTTGTACATCAAGGGAGACTGTATAATTTTTAAGAAGCATTGCCACAAGACTCCACACCAGTTGTAATTTTGATATGATGGACTAGGAGGGTGTTGCTGCTTCCCTTGCCAGGGAAATGGTGATCCTTAATCCCATCCTATGTGACAACTGGCACAGAATTATCATCATAGGAGTGGGAGACATTCCTGCCAATAGTCTGCTGCAAGAAGATAACTACTAACTCATGTTGCCTATCCAGAGATCAAGAGTGCTACTACATATGCCATCTGATATATCCAAGGAACAAGCTGCAAGAAGCTAGGTAATCCTCCAAACACTGCAGAGCTCTAAAATGGACTTTTAATATTTTAACCTTAATCTTTTTAAAACTAGCTTGTATTGTAAAAATGAATATTCAACGTCTAACTCTTTAAACTCTATTTAAAGTAATATATAAAACTTATATAAATATTGCCTGAGACATCTGTAAACTTTATCATTTTACCTATTCTAATTTATAATAACTGTAACCAATTGTTTATTTAAGCCTATTATTACTATGGTTATGCCTGTATATTTTTTTTATTTTATATCTCGAAAAATTATCTTTTTATATGATATATGTCAAATATCTTAAAACAGCAAGCACTTTTAGCAAGATATGATAATTGATATCTTCATTTTAAATATATTTTAATAATGCATATTTAACTTGATGGCATACTGTTTTAAAATCCTATTATGTTGGAATAATAACTGATCACTACATGCTCCTTATTATCATTTTGATTTAGTTTTATATTATATAAATATCTGTTGTGGTTTGCACAATCAGACTTTAAATATCTGTTTTATTGAAAGTAATAGGCTAGTCTTACAGATAGCATTAAAGTATATTTAATAGTGTATTATTAACTACGCAGCTAAATATACTTTCTCTTTAATAAAACTGATTAAAAATGAGATTGAGGATATTAAACTAAATTAATAATATAGTTTCAGTCTGTTAGGTTAGCATGATTATTATGATTATTTTAAGAACTATATTCTTTTAGTTATACTGATAGAATCTATATGTTTCATGCATTGTAATTTTATTATACATATTTGTATTTTATTCTGTGTATTGTGGATGCATTCTTACAAAGTATGGACACATACATTATGACTTGTTGCATCTTTTAATGGGCTCACAATGAAGGCCATTCCCACATACCTAGTTCAGGTAATGCTATGTTTTTATTAGAACTGGAGCACAAGGATCCAGCCCCCATTTTGTATTAAGCCTATCTGAGTTCCTGAACTTGAAATGTTTGTATTTTATTAGTATCAAGCCATCTAGTCCTAGGGTAATATAAATAATTACCCATCTGTACCACAAACATGTTTATTAATATTTTAGTCCATGCCATAACAAATATATTTTGATCTAAGGGACCAGTTTTCCTGCAGTGTTAAATAATTATTCAGGATTAGTCTGAAACTGAATCTTTGATTATTGGAATAAATCTGAATTTCCCATGACCTTTATTGTATGTTCACCTCTTAATGTTTAGGTGAACTGCAGCTATAATAGTGTTGTAATTAGCAATCTATCTTCATCTAGAATATTCACTTGTAATTTAGCAACTATGATATAAAGATAGGATTTTGGCATATTAACTAACCTAGGCACAATTTATTTATCACACATGCACATACATATATTTAGACATATTATGATGAGATAAACTGTAACTCAATTTAATGTTATCTAACTATGTAACACCAGCATGTGTTTGATCTCACAAAATTATTATTATCTAATTATTGTTTTTCTTTTATTTGTTGGTTTTGATTTATTAATAAATTTATTTAAATTTGTCTTGTTCTCATATCATTCAATCAATCCCAATTCTAATTTTAACCCATCTATTACCCTTTAATATTTTATATGCTTTATAGTTTAATTATAATGTTTAAATATTAATTTTATCCTTAAGTTAGCATGTGATTAATCTATTTGACCCTCTAGTTAGTTATTATGTGGTTGGTTTTTGAGTCTCATCTCTCTCCCTATTCAGAGCCAACTCACACATTAAATTAAAACCCATGTGTAACCTCAGCAATGTCATTAATAGGGTGTTAAACCATATATCACTGATAACTAGGTTGAAGCTTGGTCAGACCTGGAAAGTAAATGATCAGCTTTGTGTATTTTACCTGGACTCTGGGTTTTGTTATGTGAATGTACAAATCTAATCATTACAATGGAAGTCAATTCTAAAAAAACTACAATATAAAACTCTATTATCACCATCTGAGTAGATCTTGTTATGGGAAGACCATTTAATAATGGCATGACTACCAAACATAGAATGTATACCAAGTCTATATAATAAAATAAGTATCTAATTTTTAGACCAAAAATAAGTATTTAATTTTTACTGTAATTATTTAACATATGTAGTTGAAAAAAAGGTGACATTTTTGGATAAATCTATTACAACAACAACAACAACTGCAGCAGCAGCAACAACAACAACAACAACAACAACAACAACAACAACAATAATAATAATAATAATAATAATAATAATAATAATAATAATAATGATAATGATAATAATAATAATAATAATAATAATAATAATAATAATAATAATAATAATAATAATAATAATAATAATAATAATAATAATAATAATAATAATAATAATAATAATAATAATAATAATAATAATAATAATAATAATAATAATAATAATAATAATAATAATAATAATAATAATAATAATAATAATAATAATAATAATAATATAGCCTCCAAAGGTCGCTTGGAGTTACAAATTTGTTCACATCGTGCTAAAAAAACAGTGGATTACTTACAATCTATAATTTAATATAGGTAAAAAAAAATTTTGCCATTAATTATAAAGAGAACTTCAGTCATCTGAACTGCAAAAACATATAATAATCCTACCGGATTATATTTAAAATGGACACTGAAAGTCAGCATCCAGCCAAGATGTCCATCAATATAGGCAGTGTCAAAAATTCCTACGCTCAAGTAGAAAAGCAATCTTCTTCTGTAGAAGTGGAAAAAAAAATGAATCGCAGATGGTTAGCAGAATGAGAGTGCAACAAACACCCAAATTCCATCGATCAACCATTGGAGATATTTTGAAATTAGATTTTCACCTAAAACAATGGATACTGATACTATCGAGACACAAGAAACTTGGACCAATGACAGCCTGAAAACAATTACGGAAGTTTTCAATCAGACCATCCCAAAAGACCTATTTAATTCATTCAAACGTTTTTTTACAGTCCATTCAATTGTAATAGCAATAACAGATAATAATTGTTCACTCTATAGATTCCCTAAAGATCTATTATTTGAAGTCATTAATAAAAAAATCTATGGAATTCGATCATACGCATTGCAGATCATCCAAATCCACACTATATAGCAATTGAATTCGATGAGAAAAATAAAGAAAATTTCAAAAAAGAAGTTAAAACCTTGAATCAATATGCCTTAATCGTAGTTAACCCTTATAGAGAAAATCATATTACAGGCCTCTTAAAAAATGCATACTTTGGTTATTCCAGTGCAGATTTTGTTAAACTAATGGAGCCATTCAGAGAGATAATAAATTTTCATCCCAATTACATTAAAAACACACCAGTACCTATAATCGGTAACAGTTTTACATATAGAGTGAAATTGCGAGAAAATATAATTCTTGAAAATATCCCTACGCAAATAACAGACCAAAAGGCAACATTATTTTTAATTATAAATGGATTCAAGCCACAATGCTTTCATTGTAAAGAATGTGGTCACTTAATCAGCTATTGCCCTAAGCTATACTGCACTAAATGCAATATGAGAGCATCCCCCACTCACCAATGTCCAAAAGAAATTAACACTTGTCAACAAGCTGAATTGATAGCTGAAGAATTTCTTGTCCTGAAGCATATATCAGAAGAGAATAAAAAAAATGATAATGGCAATAGTGAAATAATAATTCCACAATCAATTGAGCTTGAAAATGATATAATAAATCCTGTGGCTGTTATTATAAACCCATCCCCCCTTAACAAAACATCTCCAGACATAATGAAGACTATTGCAATCTCTTCAGCTGAGGTAGTACCTGCCACTCTTCAATTTAGAAGAAAACCAGGCTACCCTCCAAAAAAAATTAAAAAAGTAAAGAATTTGGAATATGAAAGTAGCGACAGTGAAATGCCTCCTGCAGAATCTAAAACTAAAAAAGCTAAAACTGCTCGATATCAAAAAAATTCTGATAACATATCACTACCAACAGAAGAAGATAGTCCCATGGAAGAGGTAAGCGATAATTATACCAATTCTGATAATACTATATACAAAGAAACAATAGCAATAAAGCAAATGAGACCAGGTGATACAATTAAAAATCCAGTACATAATCATATATAGTAAAATTGTCTTTTTTAATTTGTCAATATGAGTTTTTGCTCGCATTTATTATTGATTATTTTTTATATATATACAATTAAGAACTGATATAGACTTGTATAATATATAGAATAAACACACTAAATGAAACTTAATATATGAGTTTTTAATGTCAGAGCGTTAAACTCTCTTGAAAAAATTGATCTTCTTACTAAATGGTATGACTTTGTTAAACCACACATACTCGGTGTTATAAAAACAAAAATTTATAGTGGATCGCAAATTAATCCATCAACAAACTAAATATCAAAGGATTTACAGCTTTTTTAAATACATCTGACACACCATCAGCAGGAACAGGAATCATCATCGACAAAAACTGCCCATTTAACTCTTTTAAAATATTATATATTGACACGCACATACTAATAATCACTTTTCACCACAAAGCTATAACACTAAACATTGCAATTGTATATATCCCTCCAGGCCCCATCATTATAAATAGATTAATCCTAATTCTGAACTCCAAATTTGTGAACACAGCACATCCAGTATTACTTATAGGGGACTTTAACATGTCATATGAAAAATTTACCAATAAATGGCTTCATCATCTGTCATTTCCCATGATGAGTGGGAGAGGATTTCTGCCAGAGAGAGCTGTATCATTTAATAATGGAATATTTTCATCATTGATTGACCTAGTCTTCTATTCCCCATCATTGCATAACATGATGAACATTTTTCTAAAAAACTCCCCTCTATCTGATCATGCCACAGTCATAGTATCTCTGGAACTTAATTTCAATATCAGATCAACAGTAATTACTGAAAGAACCATCAGAGTTCTTCTATCACGCACTCCAGAATTACTTTTCTCAGAAATTTATATCTATTTGCAAAAGATAAAAAGTATACAAATAAACCCAGTCCAAGCATGGTGCACATTTGTCAATATATTATCATTTAATATTAACCATCTTACCAGGACCACACCATCCCCAACTAAACTTTTAAACCTTATGGATGATACTTATAAAAAAATTATTACAACATTACAATCTAACTATGATTGCCCCAGATTAGTAGCATTAAAAAAACATATCAATCAATTTCAGAACAGCTTAAAGAATATATTACCACAAAAAACAGAAAAGTATACTTAAACAAGCCTCACATCTTAACCAGAAATTACATCAGATGGGCATTAGGTCACCCCTCTCCAGTTCGAGTACCATCAGCCATAAAAATACAATCACATACTGTTTGTGGAGATTTCATGTTGGAGCAATTATTTTCATTTTTTAAAGATAAATTTCAAAAAAATCCTTCCCTAGATCCACCACAACTTTTATACAGTAGACCAGAAAAAGAAATTCAATTTGCTTCTAATGATTTTGTATAAAAAATAAAGTCAACACCAGATTCATGCCATCCTGGAATAGATGGTATTCCCACATTTGTATATTCTCATCTTAATAAAATTACAGCTCAGTATATGTCTAACCTTACAAATTTTTTAACTAAAGACATATATAGAATACCAGGTCTTTATCAAATATCGCTTGTACCTTTTATGAAAAAAAAAAGAAATGGTTTCATCAATAACAAACTTACGTCCAATTCCAATGTCTCCCTTAGAATAAACATTATAGAATCAGTAATTAAAGACAAAATAGAGCCATATATTATACTGAAGCTTTCAAAAATGCAATTTGCTAAAAAGGAATCAACTGTACAGGCAGCTTTTCTATTCAAATCAACTATAGAAACAATAAGAAACAACAAAAAATACAGCCCTATAGTTGTTCAACTAGACATAGAAGCTGTGTTTGACACAATACCAATAAATACACTACTAAAAACCATGAAATATACATTACTCTAAATGGAAAAAATTCACCACCAATAGTACCTCATCAATCCATCCTACAAGGATCCCCTCATAGTGCCTTGTTATTTACTGCCTAAATAAATCCCCTAATTAAAATCATAGAGAATGAATTACCTGGAATTTATGTACCCTGCTTAAATACTAACATCTCATGTAGAGCTTACATGGATGATCTTGCAATTTTTTTGTCATCTCAAAAGCACATTCCTAAACTTCTAAAGATACTTTCCAATTATACAAATGAATATAAATTAACATTTAACATGGAGAAATCTTGTGCCTGGCAAATTTTCATTGGCAGCAGTATAACAAAACATTTTAAAGATAAACCTAATCCATTTCTTGGTTTCAATTTCTATCTGTGTCATTCACCAATGAGACTACTTATACAAAAAAATCTTGTAAATAAAGTAGAAAGTGTAGTCAATTTACTAACAAAAGCCTACCTTTCACTGTACACAAAGATAGCACTTTTTAATATGTTAATCATGACAAAAATTACTTATTACATGCCAACAATACTTTATACTAAGGTATTCACCAATAAAATAGACTCACTTTGTAGAAAACTCTTGTGGGGAAAAAAGTAATCGCAATATCCGTCAAATGGCTAAGAAATCCATTCTCACAAAATGGTCTGGGACTTCATTCAATTTACACCTTCAGAATTCAAAAAATGCTAAACATAATCTCTGCATGTGCACAAAAATTCCCATACCTACAAATAACCTGTAAAATCACCCCCACAGATAAACCACCTTCTTTACAAGGATTCCTGAAGACAGTACTTGCACCATTACTATCTATAAAAAACTTGAATTTTAATCCACCTCAAAATAAATTTAAGTACTGAGAAATACATTTGCTTTTACACCCATCACAAATTGATGAAAAACTGTACTTAATATCACCAATAAACAACTATGCCATAAATTTAAATTCTGGTCACTTGAACAAAAATATTTTGATTTTCTTCTTAAAATTAACCTTGACTCTCTACCCACACAACATTTTTTGAAATATAGAAGGAACTGTCAAAATGTAGACAATTTATGTAACCTCTGCCACAGAGCCTCAGAAACACAGGATCATATTTTTTTCTCGTGTCTAGGACTAAATAGCATCCATTCAATAATAAATATGCTATTCAAAAATAAAAGAATAAAGATGGCCTATTTGCCTCATTTATAAAAGGAGTTTTTGCTGAAATAAGAATCAGTGTATTTATCCTCTATGCTTTATGGTGTACAAGGTGTAAATTTATGTACAATAATAATCCAAGAAGGCACCTGAACACATTCAAAAATAAACTGGATAGTATACATGAAAGAGATAAGAGGATAACAAATCACACAACATTTATTGACACCTGGTCTCTATTGCAATTACCATCAAACTTATAAAAATAAGAAGCCACAAAAGATTTAGAAATGTCAAATAAAAAAGTTACAACTTGCCATCATTGAAAAAACATTATATGATACTGAACTTTTATACCTCTGCCAGCTTTACAAACAATTGAACTGTCTGTATAATAATCAAGGATAATATGTAAAAAAATTGTGTAACCTTTTAAGTTATTGAATAAAGTCCTTTGAAAGATAATAATAATAATAATAATAATAATAATAATAATAATAATAATAATAATAATAATAATAATAATAATAATAATAATAATAATAATAATAATAATAATAATAATAATAATAATAATAATAATAATAATAATAATAATAATAATAATAATAATAATAATAATAATAATAATAATAATAATAATAATAATAATAATAATAATAATAATAATAATAATAATAATAATAATAATAATAATAATTTTTTTATTTATTTATTATGAAACAAACAATAAATATATAATACAGTGAGATAAATTCCATACAAGAAAAATCTTGAGTGAGGAATTTAAATGTAACAACTAAAAACACTAATAAAATACAAAAAAAAAAAAGTACAAATATAACATAAAATTATACAGATATTACATTTGGCAATTCAATCACAGTAGTAAATGATTACAACATAACATACTGTATAAACAAACAAAAATAAAATAAAATAAAAATAAAATAAAACTAATGCTTAGCATAATATAACCAATTCCATAAATGTTTTTTTTTTAAAAATCAAATAACTAGTGTCCATTAAACTCACAGAACAATCTCTTATAAACATATTAAATAATTTAGGACCATTATAACTAAATTGCTTCCTACTGAATGTTTTAAGAAAATTAGTAAAGCTAGCTGATATTTAGTAGATAAACGAGTATTTACTAAAAACACTAATAAAATACAATATATATATATATATATATATATATATATATATATATATATATATATATATATATATATATAAACATAAAATATTAAAATTATACAGATATTACATTTGCAATACATATAAACAAAAATAAAATAAACAAAATAAAACTAATGCTTAGCATAATATAACCAGTGCCATAAATGCTTTTTAAAAATAAAATAACTAGTGCTCGTTAAATTCATAGAACAATCTCTTATTAAATAATTTAGGACCATTATAACTAAATTGCTTCCTACTAGATGTTTTAAGAAAATTAGGTAAAGCTAGCTGATATTTAATAGATAAAAGAGTATTTACAACAGAAGATTTAGTATCCAAATGAAGTTTCCTATAATAAATATCAAGAATCACTCTATATTTATACAAATGGAAAACATCTCATATATTAAAAGTGGCATAAATATCTTTAACAGATGTGGTATGTGATCTACCAAAAATGATACGCATTGTATAATTCTGTAAAACAGACAATGTAGTCATTGCAAAAGTAGAACAATTCCCCCAAACTGATATATCATAACATAATAAGCTTTGATAAGAAGAAATGTATAAAGTAATCAAAGCTGACTGAGGAAAAAATTTAGATAAGTAGAAAAACATATAATTTAATTTACATAAACAAGAACAAAGAAAGTCATTATGGTTTGATCAAGATAGTCTGGAGTCAATAAAAACACCTAGATAGCAAATATTATCAACAAATGAAATGTTAGCACAAGTGCAAGTGCTATTACAATGCCAAAAGTACTTATTACAAATAGTAGTGTTAAGCGAATGAATATTTGACTTATAAAAAAAATTAATAGCTTTTGTTTTACTCAGATTAATTGATAAATTATTAAATGCTAACCATTTACTAATTATGATTAAATCATCATTAATTATTTTTTCAACAAAACTATATAAAACTGCAGCATAAGATAAAGCAATATCATCTGCAAAACCATAAATCTTAGATTCTAAAGGTAAAGAAAATAAATCATTTATATAAATTATAAATAAAATGGGACCCAAAACTGAACCTTGGAGTACACCATGGTTAACTGTTATAAAAGAGCTTACAATACCAGAAATATTTGTTGCTTGTTTTCTATCCTTTAAGTAACTCGCAAACCATGAAATAAATCCACCACAAAAACCATATGAATATAAACACTTAAGTAAAATTTTGTGAGATACAGAGTCAAATGCCTTAGACAAGTCTAAATAAATAGCAACAGTTTTAAAATCCTTATCTAGCGAAGTTGTCAAATTGTTTACATGCCTATAGAAAGTGTCCAAGGTACATCTACCAGAAATAAATCCATATTGATGTTCAGATAAAATATTATTTTTAGATAAAAATGACATCATTTACTTTTTAACCACCATCTCTAACAATTTGGATATTACTGATATAATAGAAATTGGTCTATAATTGTCAAGCTGTAAATAAATATTTACACGACGCTCTTCCGATCTTGTCAAGCTGTACAGGATCACCCTTTTTAAAAACAGGTGTAATAAAACCAACTTTCAAACAAGTAGGAAACAAACCAGCATTTAAGGAAAGATTAAACAAATAAACAAGAACAGGTATGAAAGCTAACTTATTTTACTTAAGAATTTTTGGTGTTAACTTATCTAGACCAGCTGAATGAACACTCTTTAAGAGATCAATTTTACCAGACAAATCCAAATCAGTAATATCTGTACACAAAAAAGAATTTAGACAAGAATCAGCAAAAGACAATTCTTGTACTGGTGTTCTATCTATTGGCAGATCTGAAAAAATATTATTAAACAAGTCAGCAACACATTTTTCATTATTTTCTACTTCAATCAAATTATCATTGTGTTTTATAAATTTAAATTGATTTGACAAAGGTTTCCTTACAAGAGAATTTATCAATTTCCATTTTAAAGAAATATTTTTATCATTAAAATATTTTTGATAATATTGAAATTTTAATTTCCGAATATCAGATTTAATCTCAGTATTTAATTTCTTCAAAGTCAACAAATCTCCACCCAAACATTTTAAATGATTTCTTTGATTAATTTTTTCCAATCAAATCATTCGTTATCCAGGCTGAGCATTTGCGGTTTTTGCTAGTCAATTTAAAACTAACCATAGATTTTGTAATTAAAGATTTACAAATATCTTGAAATTTTAAAAATGCTGAATCAACATCATGCAGACCAAAAACATAATCCCAATTCTGATTGGATAATAACATTTTTAGTTTATTATGTGATAACTTATTGATATATAAATGAGTATTTACATGTTGTCTACAATTTAATAATCTCAACACAGTTGCAAAATGATCTGAAATAAAAATATTTAGTACAGACTATTCATAACTTTGATTCTGGTTTAATCTGACAAATATATGATCCAAAATTGATTGACAAGATTTAGTAATATGAGTAGGTGAAAAAATAGCTTGATTAAAACCATAACTATAAAGCAAATTCAAATACCATACAGTAGGCCCATGTAGATTATTACATAAATCTATATTCAAATCTCCCATAAGAATTACTGAAGTAGTATGTAAATCAGACAATAACACATCAAGTTCAGCTATAAAATCCAAAATGATACTTGTACATGATCTATATAAAGCAATAATAGTTAACACAAAACAAGGTAAATTCAGATGAATCAAAACACATTCTGCAGAAGCAAAAAATGAATTATGATACATAAATTTAATGTTTTCTTTCACAAAAACTAATACACCACCTGAACGTGAAGACACACGAGGAGAAAGAATATTTGAATAGCCATCCAAAACATATAAATGCTGTTCTTCAATTGAAATCCAAGATTCAGTTAAAATTATCACATCATAAAAACCGGCAGGAAAATCATTTAAATACACAACAAATTCATCAAAATTAGATCTAACACTTCATATATTCATATGAAGAATATTTAAATTAGACAAAGTTTCACTATAAGGATAAAATGCATCGAGCTTCACTTTAGGAAATAAATTTCAAAATGCTGACAACTCAGATTCATTTTTAATTAAAACACACAGAGAATTTAAATAATTTCTAACATAAACCAATCCATTATGTATAAAAGCCATACCTTTACGTTCACGCAGTTTTTGCTTAGCCTGCCATAACAGCTGTCTAATATGTGGAGTTAGTTATATGTTGATAATAATAATAATAATAATAATAATAATAATAATAATAATAATAATAATAATAATAATAATAATAATAATAATAATAATAATAATAATAATAATAATAATAATAATAATAATAATAATAATAATAATAATAATAATAATAATAATAATAATAATAATAATAATAATAATAATAATAATAATTTATTTATTTATTTATTTATTATGAAACAAACAATAAATGTATAATACAGTGAGATAAATTCCATACAAGAAAAATCTTGAGTGAGGAACTTAAATATAACAACTAAAAACACTAATAAAATACAAAAAAAAGTATAAATATAACATAAAATTATACAGATATTACATTTGGCAATTCAATCACAATAGTAAATAATTACAACATAACTTACAGTATAAACAAACAAAAAAAATAAAAATAAAATAAAACAAAATAAAATAAAACTAATGTTTAGCATAATATAACCAATCACATAAATGTTTTTTAAAAATCAAATAACTAGTGTTCATTAAATTAACAGAACAATCTCTTATAAACATATTTAAGATTTTACTTCATTAACACTTAAATAAATTAATATATATATGTGCTCTGCGTACAGGTAATGAAGCTATTAATAAATTGTTAAAAATTTTTTACTGCCAAGCACTTTCGGGACAGTCTACAGTCCCATATTTATGGTGAGTTATTCTGTTAATAACTGTAAAACTATGCAAATTTTATGCAAATTTATGTGCAGATGTTACGTGGACCATTTACGAGATAGGGAATAGCAGGCCTCTCTTCTGTTGATTGCTGATGGGTCAGCCACAATGAAGTAAGCTTCTCTAACTTTACGTTTGGTGTCATTTGTTTCAGAGCAAATGACACTGGCTGTGGTAGATAGAAAAGCATGTCCAGAGTTTTTCTCATGTTCGACAAAAATCGAATTACCTTCAAACTTTGTTTTGGTTTTACTGTAAAGGTATCGGTGTTGAGCTAATCTGGTGGCAATGTTAGTTTTGGTCTCTCCATAATATGTTGCCATACAATTTCTTTGGGGGCAGGTAATTTTGTACACAACTTGAGGGCTGAGTTCAGGTTTGATCCTGTCTTTGGTATTATTTATCAGTCTATTGGTGTTGGGAGGTGAACGGAAAGCAACTTCAAAGCTCAACACCAATACCTTTACAATAAAACCAAAACAAAGTTTGAAGGTAATTCGATTTTCGTCGAACACGAGAAAAACTCTGGACATGCTTTTCTATCTACCATAGCCAGTGTCATTTGCTCTGAAACAAATGACACCAAATGTAAAGTTAGGGAAGCTTACTTCATTGCAGCTGACCCATCGGCAATCAACAGAAGAGAGGCCTGCTATTCCCTATCTCATAAATGGTCCACGTAACATCTGCACATAAATTTGCATAAAATTTGCATAGTTTTATAGTTATTAACAGAATAACTCGCCATGAATATGGGACTGTAGACTGTCCCCGAAAGCACTTGGCATTAAAAAAAATTGACAATTTATTAATAGCTTCATTACCTGTGCACAGAGCACATATATATTAATAAACATATTACATAATTTAGGACCATTATAACTAAATTGGTTCCTAGTGGATGTTTTAAGAAAATTAGGTAAAGCTAGCTGATATTTAGTAGATAAATGAGTATTTAGTAAAAACACTAATATATATATATATATATATATATATATATAACATAAAATATTAAAATTATACAGATATTACATTTGGCAATTCAATAACAGTAGTAAATAATTACAACATAACATACAGTATAAACAAAAATAAAATAAAATAAACAAAATAAAACTAATGCTTAGCATAATATCCATAAATTCTTTTTAAAAATCAAATAACTAGTGCTCATTAAATTCATATAACAATCTCTTATAAACATATAAAATAATTTAGGAGCATTATAACTAAATTGCTTCCTACTAGATGTTTTAAGAAAATAATAATAATAATAATAATAATAATAATAATAATAATAATAATAATAATAATAATAATAATAATAATAATAATAATAATAATAATAATAATAATAATAATAATAATAATAATAATAATAATAATAATAATAATAATAATAATAATAATAATAATAATAATAATAATAATAATAATAATAATAATAATAATAATAATAATAATAATAATAATAATAATAATAATAATAATAATAATAATAATAATAATAATAATAATAATAATAATAATAATAATAATAATAATAATAATAATAATAATAATAATAATAATAATAATAGCAACAAAACTTCTAAAAGATTTTATACTTAAAACTTAAAAAACAGATTTTAGATGTTAAAATGTTTTATCTTAGATTAGAGTTATTGTATTTTAAGCACTCAAAAAGGACTACTCACATATTTGAACCCTCTAACCCTAGAATAGTATGCATAGAGAAGAACAACTGTAAACAAAAAATCAAAAAAGTGTACTTTATAACTAGCAATAACAACTCCATTAACAGACATGACACTTGCTTTGATATTTCCAAACATTGGGATAATTAAATAATTTAAATACAATTTGCATATTACCATTTACATTCTACTCTGCACTATTTGTTTTTTGTAAGGCTATGAATATGAAGCAAAATGCCTCAAAAGTACTCAGCTGTCAATTATTTTATTTATTCATATAAGTATTTATTATGGTTTCTCTTTTCAGCATCTCAACACACTTGTAATTTTGTGATGGTTTAAATGTTAATCTTTATGCTATTTTATATCTATATTAATGGATATTCAGTAAGAATCCATTTATGTATTGCAGATCATTCTCAACATTCATACCTAATTGGTTTCTGAAATGCTTATAAAAGTTGAAATATATGAAAGTAGAGTAATAAAAAAAATCAAAAAGTGTTTTTAAAATATTTATTTTTTTAATAAACTGTATTAGTATATACAGAAATAACACTTCATTGATTAATATGTGGTGTTTTCTTTATAAATTTATTAAGAGATAGTTGAATTGTACTCTTCTTCTCTTTTTTTGATAAAAAGTTATGTAACATGCTCTCTTTTTCTATTGCTCACACATAAAATAGTGAATTGTATGAAAGTAAAATGTATGAAAGTTAATAACTTTCTGTATATATAATATTAATAACTATAGCATTTATAAAAATGACAACTTTTCAAAGTGCTGTCAATTTGATTGTATTGCCCTAAAAAGTAAATTTCAAGTCCACACCAGATGTATTCTGAGCCTCTTTCAGTATATCTAATAATTAACTCTACTTTATGAAGTTTAATTATTAGTCATATTGTAATTTCTAAAAAAAATATAAGATTACAAATATAAATGGCCATCTTACAATTATTAGGTTATCTTGTAAATAAAACAGGTAATAATATTGAAATATTTTTAAAAATTATCATTTCTATTATTTACATATATATACATGTGTGTGCGTTGAATCAAAATGATTTTAAAAATTGTCTTGTATATTAAACAAAACTAAAATAGAAAACATTCAAATACTTTACAATAGAATTTATATTTTACAATTTTCTTGTAAAAATTACTTCATTTTTTTATTGTTTGATGTTTTGAATATTAAAACAGAGAATGTAAATATTGAAACGTATATAAAAAATGAAGTTAAAGATTGACATACAAAATTTGTTTGCATAGAGAGATTTGAATAGCAGTGCCTCTGGCATTTCCAAGATTGACATTTTTCAGGTAAAAATCTTTAGTGTCATATGACAATTATCATTCTGAAATTTAAATTACAATTTATTTTTTAGCATAATATGAAAGTTAAAAATATTTTTCTTTTAATATATGGGCAGAAAATGCTTTGCAAATATTAAATATAATACTACCCACTAATCTTCTACACAGACATTTTTATATAGCTACAAAATGATTATTAGCAATATAGTAATCATTATGCATTGATAAAACATTTCATTGAATAAGGAAAAACTATATATGTAAATTATCATTAATTAGAAGTAGTAAATAAAAATCGTGAAACAAACAAAAGAAACCTTATATTTCAATTGGAGAGTTGATTGTCTTCCGAGTTATTGAAAAGCTTATAAAAATCGTCAATGGTAACTAACAGTTTCACTATTTAGTTAATGTGACTCAATATTAAGCTAACTTCTATCTCCAAATCCACTTTTAACTTTTCAGATAGTAATGTACTACAACTATGTAATAAAATTATAGATATTTTTATATTAAAATAACAGCTAAAATTATATATTTTTGCTGTTAATTTATTTCTAAAACTAAAGCATAAAAATACAAAATTATTTTTAGAAAAGTTTGATAGACTTTTTTTTTTTGCAAGTTATTACTTATTCTAATTCTGCAGAAGGTCACAACAATAGTTTAAAAAAATTAATAAGTTTTTTTTTTTTTACTTTAATTAAATTTTGTATTTTAATTTCATAAATACTTTATTCATTTTATTATAAGCCACATGTAATCTTCAGCATACAAAAAAATTAGAATGTTAAAAAAAATTATTAAAAAATCAATTGTTTTATACAATTAATCCATGAAACCACATATCACAGTAGTTCTTCAGTCTATTTAATTGACATCTTGCAATGTGGTCATTTAAATATTGTGGGAAACAGTATTTCATAAAAGTTTTTAACAGTTATCCTATTTCTAATTAATTATTGTATTTTTTCACTTACCATCATCAATATAGATTTTCTATGAGATAATATATTTAAGTATTTATAATTAGAATCATACAATAAAATATATTACTGTCTTCTCTAAATGTTTCATTTTAAATTTTGAGTTTAAATTATTTTTTTTTACTCAATATGTATAAATTATTGTATACAGTAAAATAAATTAGTTTTTAAAACATCTTCTTAATAAATGCAATCAGTACTGGACTTCTTTGCAGCATCCTTAAAATAATCTTTATAACATAAATATAGCCTGAATCTCTCGCTCAAAAATTATGTTCAAGATTAAATAACCCTGCCAAGACTCAAACTGTTGCAGAATTAATCTTCTATGAGCATGAATCCAACTTAGGCCATATCTTCATCCGTACATCTGACAGTGTAGTCTGCTCTGAATATAACAATGCCAAGTGAAAGATGAAAGAGACCTGACACATTGCCAAAGATAAACATGCAATTAACAAAAAAGATTTCTGCATCTCCCTTTCAAAAATATGGCTAATATAAATACTATTTTCCATTCAAATATACAAAGTCTCTATTGAGTTTCATTTCTGTAATAAATTCTACAATCTTCTCTTCACTGCAAATATCATATTTATGACTAGTATGATTAAGTAGTCAAAAGTGCACTAGGTACATTTTTTGTTAATTTTATATAATAAAGCTTATCTCTAATATTGTTTGCATATATTTTGTTTGTTTGATCAAGATTTATAAAAAAATAAACATTTGTTACCATTCATTTGTTTCACATATTTAATCTAGGACTTATAATAATGGAATCATTAGGTACTTTTTAAATGTAATATAGGATAATGACAATTACAGCAATTTTCAAATAGCTCATAATACACTATTAATTTATTAGTAATGACTGGAAGGTTGCTATTCTTCCACACGTGCCTTACTATTACTTTTAGACAGCCAATAGCTGTTAAAACAGTGGTCTGATGAGCGATCTATTCTTTTCTTGTCAAAAAATCTCTGTCGTGTATAGGCCTGATCACTCCTCAGACTGCTGTTCTAACAGCTATTGGCTGTCTGAAAGTAATAGTAAGGTGCATGTGGAAGAATAGAAACCTTTCAGTCATTACTAATTTAATAACAACGTGTGATTTAAACAAAATACTATTAATTTATGTGAACCATTTTCCAAAGCTGCATAAAAATATGATGGCAAAATTTGAAGACCTTAATTTGAAAATTCCAGATTTGATAATAAATTCATATATAAATATTGGAAATATTAGTGTTTGTTTTATAAAAAAAACTTATTGAGCTAAAAATGATATTGAATTATTGAAATGATACCAATTTCTAGAAATTCTTACTATTATGGGAAAAAAATTATTAATGTTGTATCCAGACCTTCAATTACAAACAAAATTATTTAAATCATCCTGCATTGTGGAAAATTTGTTTTAAAACCTGTAATATTATTTGGAATATCACATTTAGTAAAAAAAAAAGTTTTAGTGATATATTATAAATTTTATCCAAACAAAGAAATTATGTGACATTGTTAAATGTGAAAATTTATGACTTCAGCTTATGGGTTTTGAACTTGACATTAAGGAGTTAACAAGTCTTAAGAAGTTCATGCTTCACACTAATTTTATAAAATAATAATAGTATATAAAGCAAATATAATTTTATCAAATTGTATTCACCAATTAACTTTATTTTAATTTTTTTTTTTTTAATATTTAATTCATTTGTATGTTTACAATAATTTTCAGGTATTATTTAGATATGTTGTTAGATTTATATTTTTCTTTTTTTACAATTTGTTGATATTTTCATATAGAGTATCATATTTTTATTTGTAGTGTCTGTGTGTGCATGTGTTAAAAATATAAAAAGAACTAACAAAGATGAACATAAAGTTTTTTGAATCATATTTTTACAATTTATTCTTTATTTAAAATAAACGTTTGTTATTGATTCAAAACACAGTATAATTGAATTTAGAAAAAGTAGTAATTCTAGCAAAAGGCTTATTTTGTAACAAACTTCATCAAATGGCAGGAGGAAGTAAATGGAATTTTTATTAAGAAGGCATTGAGAATACTTTGAACAAAAAGAAGAGTGATGGCCTGACAAACGTTGAGAATCATTAATCTAAATAATGCAACTTTTATGCTAATGTATATCACCTCCATTTTCAGATAAATAGCTGTAAAAATACTTTAGTGTTTATTTGTAGTGAAGATTAATCAGATTGACTATGTATTAGCAAGAGCGTTATGTTTAACAATAAATGTAATGCAAAGGTTTAAATCATCTTGCATTGTCTTAAATTGTTTTTTAGCTGTACTGAAATGTTCTTGAGTAATACTAAGACGTAGTAACTATTAATCAAGGACTAGCACAAAACGTTTTTGATTTTTATTTATTCTACAAATATTTTAACTAAAATAACGCTTTGGACCCTCACTTTGTCAAGACATATTTGCATAAGGCTAATAATAAAATTGTTATTCTAAAGTTTAAAATATATGATTTTAAAAATAATTTATCAAAAAAGCAAATTTGCTAATATTAAACAAATTTAGAATTAATTCTAATTTATTCAATAGTCAATTATTTGCTGTATTCGGTTTCAAATTTTTCAGGAGATATATGAAACTGTGGATAATAAAAATATTCTGATTATTAAATATGTACACACACATTTAACGCAACTTATTCTTTAAAATGTACATGCTAAGTTATCAACAAAAAATAAGTAACCAGAATAGAACAATTATGGAAAAGATAGTGTAGAATAAATTAAGAGATAAAATAACCACATAATTGAAAGCATTGCTGAATGGCCTAGATGACAAAATAATGACAGAGACAATTTGTGTTTTCCATCATAAAGGTTAGCTTGTTCATGAAATGTACCATTTCGTATTTACAATTTTCTTATTATTGTTTATTTAATATCTGTTTAAAAAGATTGCTAATGAATTCATTATCAATCCACTGCAGGATAAAAGATTCTCAAAGTTTAATCCAGTTACTTTAATTCATCATCTTTCTTTTCCACATTTCATTAATAAATTCTAGTTTCATCAATTCATTTCACATGTAGTCATTTTTAGTGCTTTACAATCTCTTGGAATCCAATTTAAAAACTTCAACTGTCCATTTATTGATATATCTTCTAGAAATAAATTCACACAAGCTTTATTTCAATCATTTATTTTTTACTATTATGTGATTGATGTCTGTTTATTCTCTTATCCAAGTGTTCCACTTTCAATCTCTACTTGTTATTTTGATGTACAGCTTTTCATACTTCATTTTAGTTATGTGAAGTCTCTATATTTCTTTTCTGTTAAGTATCCAAGTTTCACATGCAAGAATAAATGCTGTTAAAAACATCTATAATCTTTCTTTTTCAAACACATTGACATATTTATTTTTAATATTATTATTTCTACCAAAATGTTTCTATATGTGTTAATAATCTGACCAGAGTATTTGTAGTAATTAATCTCTTTTAATTTATAATTATCAATATTTAATTTCTTCTTCTGAGAAAATCCATTGACTTTGGTCTTTCTAGCATTTATTTTTAGTCATATTTTTCTATTTTCCTCTGAAGATTTTTGCAACATTTTTGGAAGCTGTGTAACATTATTTGTAAAAATAACCAAATCATCTACAAAATCTATCTATATGACTTAAATAATCTTAATATAAATTTATTTCATTAGCTTTCTATTTTAATCTGCAAAGAAAGTTTGACAGATATATTCATTACTGTTGCATTTTGATAAATATTCTTCAGAATATGACAATAACCTGGGCTTATATCTTGTAGCCCAAAGATTTCATTACTGTGAAAATATTTATAGAATTTTTTTTTATAATCTACAAATCCAAATCATGTTTATTGGTATGTTTCATATTTTTTTTTCAATACTTGGATATAATCATAAAACTGCTTTTAAATTCAGTTTGTTCTTTTAATTAGTTTTAATCCAAAACTTGCTGTAGATGAGTTGTAATTTCCTTGGTAAAGATTTTGTTTAGAACTGAGAGGACATTAATAGGTCTGTAATTTGTAATATTTTTTTATCCCCCTTCTTAAATATCAATATTACTTCTGCATTCCCCCAATCATATGGTGCATCCTTATCATTTAAAATTTGATTTATATAATTTTTACCAACAATTTTTTTTTATTTCCTCATCTGCTTTTTGTAAGATATCAATAATAATTTTCTCATTTTCTAAAGCTTTTCCTTTTTTATTGATTTAATTATATATCTCATCTCATTGTTTAAAATGCTTGGAAATAATTGTTATTTTCTTTTCCTGCTTTTTATGATAGTATAATTCCTTGAAAAATTCTTTCACACATTTCCTGATATCATCTAACTGTTTTGTACCATCTTTTCTTCATATTGTTGAAATAACTTTTCTTCTAATACTAAGATAGTCTTTTATACTTTTGATTTTTTTTTTTTTACAGCTTTCTTTGGCCATTTACAATTATACTTTCTTTTAATACTATTAACTTTTTTATGTCATTTTACAAAATTCCAAATATTTAATTATTCTCAGTGTAACATTTGAAAATGTTTTTTTATATTCATTGTTTTCTTCATATATTGTTTTGTTTTTTTTTCATTTAAAATTTTATTGGTGACTTGCTGCTTTTTTGTACCAGCTATGTTTATTGCAATTCTTAGTAAAGTATCAATAATCTTCTTAGTGATCTCTGTTTAAATTTGAATCATATTCAAAATATGTTAATATTTTTAAATGATTATCAAGTTTTAATTTAAGTTCACTAGAGCATTCTGAAAGTTAATAATATCTATGATAATATTGGCATTTTTATAAGTTTCCATCTTTTTAGCATTGCATTAATACATATATTAGTGTCTATTAGTCAAAATATAATCCAATTTTTTCTCCTGTATTTTCATTTGTAACTTTCTATGTCTGAGTTTATGATCCAGAAACATTATAGATTGTCTTCTCATCCCAAAGAGCAAAGATTGCTTATAAATGTATACATAGTGATGTAGAATAGTCTAAGCTTCTGCATTGATTGTCATTTGAAATATAGTGAATTTGAGAAGAGAGAAAGACACTAATAAAAACTTTAAAAAAAATTATTATATACAAATGCAGTCAGTATAATAAAATACTAGGTTGATGTTAAATTAAATTTTTTATTATATATTAAACTAATAAAAATCTTATTACTAAAGTCAGCTATTAAAAAATTGAAATACAACCCAAATTGATGTGATGTCAAGTAGTTTTTTCTTAGAAAAAGTCTAAAGGTTTTTTTTATATTCATCATGATTTCTTTACCCCTCTTATCTCCTGTAAATATACAATCATCAAATTATTATCTAGTACTGATGCATTTATTTATTTTTTTTGTATTATTTTAATAAAAAGCCATTTCATTAGTTTCTATACTCTAGCCTTACAATACCTATTCTTTTATACAAAGTCTTAATACAAAATAACAAAGTCTCTACCTTTTTATTCCTTACCTCCACTTCATATATTTTTTTCAGATTCTAATTCAACATCCTAAATTCCAAAAATAAATATTTAATATTTTTTCCTCCACTTCCATGCAACTCTACAGTTTATAAACTTTAGTTTGTCTTCTTTTCTCAGTATCCCAACTTCATATCATCCTATCAAAGCAATAAGCTTCTAGTTTTCTAAAAGTCCTTTCATATTTTGTATATTGTTAACTGCATATATCTTTAAAATACTTTTATTCATATTTATTTTTAATAAATTTATTTTTAAGCATATCTGTCCTCTTTTTAATCCCTCATAAATACTACCTCTAATATATTCTCTACAAATTATTTTTATAAAAATATATAGAAAAAATATTTCTCCATTACGTTTACGTAATATAAAACCTTTCTGGCTATTTTAATAATATATTTTCAATTAGATATTGTAGCTTTTTAAGCATGTTTAATTTGCAAAGACATCTCCAAAATTTTTAATCCTAAGAAGAAGGCAATGATACGAAGACAATAGTCATTAGGTTAATAATTGGCTGTTTAGTGAGAGTTTTTATTATTTTCTTTTCTTCTTTTGCTCTTTAGCCAATAATAGTTATACATCCATTTAATAAACATCACCTGGGTGTTAGCTAAGGTTAGCATGAGCTGATTATTTTAAAAACATCATAAGTTTTTTTTTTTTTTTCAGCTATCAAAATCTCCCGATTGAGGCTTGGCAAGCAGATATGATAATTAATAAAACGTGAACCTACTGTGTATGTACATATATATAAAGATGTTTTTATTTTTGAAATGTTTGTATTATGAAATTTTTATTTACCACAAATGTTTTCTCTCTTATATAATATAATGAAAAGTATTAAAGATTTTTAAATTGCATAGCAAAAAATAAAGGTTTTCAAAACAAAAAAATTAATTGTACAGAAAAATAATGAATTGCTTTTATTTTCTTCTACAATTCAAAAAAAAATTTTTATGTAACTAATTAATGCAACCTTGCAGAAAGAAAAACAAATCGAAGCAATAATATAAACCATGAATCAAAACTTACATCATTCGATAACTTATATTATATACATGAATTATTAACCCATTTCTTGTGAAGAAAATAGCTTATAATTAAACAATTAAAAATAAAAGATTTGAAAGTCAGAAGTAAAAAACAAACAACATAGAGTTAAAAGCATTTATAAATATAAGAATATTATTAAATTCAAAATGAATTCACGGAAATTAGCTGAGAATAGAGAAATTTGCTGTTAGGAAAACATTTCTGGATCAATTTCTGGCGGGAAAAAAATCTCCAAGTCGTAATATTTGAGAAGACAGTTTTGTAGCACAGTACTTAAAATGTAATCACAAGCAACATCTTAAAACGTAGGTTTCCTAAACTCACTTTTGAATAAATCCCAGAACAATAAATAGTAACTTAATAATAATAATCAGAAGTCATAAGAATTTGCTTCATAAAAATAATACTTGTAAGTTAGAATTTTGTTAATGAAAATTATAATGCAATATAAAAAATATTAAACAAATTTGACCACATTATCCATTTATACTTTACTATGACAAAATCCTGGAATATAAGGAGGAAGTACTTAGACATTACTTTTCACTGAAAGTATATACTACTTTTTAAAACAAAAAATATTTACGATATTTAATCGAAAATACAAAAATTAAGTCAGAAATTTCAATATTTTAGTTTGATGTTGCTACAGCTATTTTTTTAACAAAAACGTAAATACTTAATTTAAAAACTTTATCAATTACTGATTACAAATGTATATTTATATCAAATAAAATATGTAATTCACATATACGTGTGTGCGCGTGCGTGTGTGTGTGCAATTGACAAAAACAGAATTGCTTATAACCAATAAATTTTATGATCTTATTAAAGTATTTGTTTTATGTCTAATTTATATCACAACTATTTCTCAAAATGCAAAAATTATCAAATCAACCTTTGTCAGTATACATGATTTTTTAAAAAAAAAAATTCTTTCATCAGATGATATAGAGCAGGGGTGCGATAATGGTCGACAGCGATTGACTGGTCGATCATGCACAGCTTGACAGTCAATCGCAGACATTTCTACCATCAGATTACTGTTGCCTGAATTCTGAGTTTTTTATTTTTACATTTATATTTATAAATTCTCTAAATGACTTGGAAGATGATAGTGCTCAAGCGGCAATACTATGTTGCATCTATACGTGTTTTTGCTACGCATTTTGCTTTTCTCTTATTCTAAAAAATTTAGCAACTAAGAAATTTGTATTAAAACATACTACGTTTTTTAGCTTGAGGTGAATTTGTTATATAATACAAAATTTTATTTAAAAAATTTTTTAATCTCTTAATTTTAAATAAAATATGATTGCTAAAAAACAAAGAGTTATATGATAAATAATTAATAATAATCAATAAACAAAATTTAAATTTTAGAAGATATTATTTATTCCTTTATTACCCAAAAAGTCGATCACTGCTAGATAATAAATATAAAAGTCAATGAGGCTACTTTTAAGTTTGCCCAACCCTGATCTAAAATCTTGAAATACCTGATGGAATTAATAAATAAGTATTATAAAATTAACATTAGTTATCTTTTATATATAAATTTATTACTGATATACATATACACACAGATTAACTTATTCTTTCATTTAAAATATGCAATTGAAGTCATTGGAAAAAATATATACCACAATGACTCTTAAGATACATTTCAACTAAATATTCAACTTTTACTGAGACAAGTAGTAAAACCATTGTTTTGTACTTACTGATATAGAATACACAATTACTAAAACCTAACTTCATCTTGGGAGCCATTGGTATATATATATTAAATCATCCTACATGATTAAGAAATTCAGTACTGCCCTCTGTGAACTAATATATAAATACATTAGAGTTCGTATTTCAAAATAGCCAGGTCAAAATGGAAATACGAACTCTAATGTATTTATATATTAGTTCACAGAGGGCAGTACTGAATTTCTTAATCATGTAGGATGATTTAATTGCTTAATATTTGTATATTTATTTCAGTTTAGCGTCATGCACTGGATTATTTTATATATATGATTAATGATTGCCACTATATATTTGAGATATATGTTTACTATATAAAAATGAGTCATTAATTATGAACAAAATTACAATGCATGAATAATGAGAGGGAAAATTAAAAGCAATAAAAATTTTCATACCAAATGCAAAAAATATTAAAGATATTTGTTATTAAAATTAAAGTTTTTCTCTAAAGTTAAATGAAATATAATAATTTTTAATACATAATGACTAATACTAATTTATATTCTTGTAAATAAGTGCTTTCTGAAAAAGTATAATACATATGAAAAAAATTTGTGTAATATAAACATAAAATGGAAATATACATAATCAATAATATTTGTATGCTCCAAAATTATGAAGTTAAGATCTAAATTTTATCAATCACCTATAATTTGTAATTTAATGAATTCTTTAAGAATATGATACACATATCCACACATATGAATTCTCATGTATGTGTATTCATATATATATATTGTAACTTTTTAATCAGTTATCCATGGTAAGAATTGAATATAAAATATAAATTATAGTTCCAAAGTTTCAAATTTAAAGTTAAGATAATAGTAGTACTGTAAACTTGGGAATAACAGTAATAAATGATTTCATAAATAAATATTTAAAAAAAAATTCTGTAGAAATTTAATAATTGTTATTTATAATCAATTATAATATAAGCTACTATTTAATTTTTAAAGACAATATTTGCCCATTTAAATAAACATTGTTACTTATCAGTTTGACTTTGGTTTATTTTTAATGCAATGCTCCTTTAAAAAGCTAAAAATATAAAATTATAGTCAATAAAAGAAGGAACATTTATTTACTACAAGGTAAGAATTTATTTTAAAGTTATTGTAATATCTTTTAAACAAAAATATTTATTATCAAACAGTAAGAATAAATTCACTTAATAATATCATTTATTAAAAAGATGATCAAAAGTAAAATTTGGTTTTCAAGTAATGATTTTAATTAATTTCATTTATAATTTTTTTGTTGTTGATTTCAATTATTTTAAAATAGAAATAGAAAAGTCTTCAAGATAAAAAACTGTACAAGTTGATTTTGGATTGACCAATGAGAGTTGAATAAATATTTCTCTGATGTCATTTCATCCTGGTGTTTTTTAAAAAATAATAACACAGCAGATGATCTGGGAGAAAAAAGATTCAAGAAAACTTAAAGCAGATAGAAATCTCAATTTATTTCTCAGGAAAAATAACTATAAAACTTAAAAATATTTAAAGTCTTAAGTAGTAAAAAAAATCATCTTTAAAAAGTAGCCTAAGATTATAAAATATTTTCAAGTAATTATTAACACCATGGAGTAAGCTAAACTAATCATCATTACAACTAAAGTTCCAATATTGATCATCTTCTTATAGCCAAAACAATGCCCAAAGGAGTTTGAAAAATTAAAGTTGTTTATTTAATTTTTGCCTTAGATAATCATGCTAAAAAAAACTATATTGCTTCAAAAAGAAATGTAACTGCAGTCATGTAAGTAAGTGTTCATTTATTTTAAATTAAGCATTTTTATTGATCATAGATTAAATGCAAAAAACAGACTAAAAATTCATAGAGCTAAATTTGTAAAGCTGATAGAAATATTTTATAGAATATTAAAAAAAATTAATTAATAATGAGAGATGTATGAAAAAAAGTCATCTTCATTTTGAATTAAACAATTGATTTGTAAGAAATATATATATATTTGCAAAATTCTGAAGAAAATGTTTAATTTACATTTAGAGAAAAAAAACCTATGTAAGTTTTAATGGTAAATGAACAAAGAGAACTGAAATTAAACTACAAGCTAAAAATTTAAATGAATTAATTATCAAATATGTGTTTAAAATTTTACAAGACTAATGAATACCAGGAAAAGAAGAAAAATCAAAAAGTAAATTTATTGTGACTTATTTGAACATGTTTTAAAGTTTGTGCAGCATGGGAGAATAATTTGAGATTTTTAAGAATATTTGCTAAACTTTTTGTAGCACATTTTGAATAACAAGACTATGTGTATGTAAATTAAAACTAGCTAGGAAGGAAGAATGCATCCAATTTAAAATTTTGTCCAGTTAGTGTATGTTTGTTTGATCCTATTTTGTTTAACTATAAATGTCTTTTAATAGAGAGAATATAGAAGAAGTAACTCAATGCACAAAGAATGGTACACAATTAAATAATAATCATGGCAATAATAAATTAAAAAATGGAAGGTTTGAAAAAAATAATAATAAGATTTTAATTTTAAATTTATCACTAATATTTTTCTTCTGTAAAATGAAATATAAATGCAAAGTATTTGTCATAGTGACAATTTAAAGAATTTATGTTTGCAGTTTGGTATATAATGTTAAAGATATGATTAAATATAGGAAGAGAATAATCATGAGTTATAATGAAAAAGTTATGTGGGAGGGGGGGTAATGTTATCTGCATATTTTAACCAGTATATACTTTAAGAAATTAAGTGTAATAGGATTATCTGAAAGGAATGACAAATTTATTATAAAATATATGTATTTATGAAAGTAAGAAAGAATGAATTTTGATGTGAGACAATATCATGTAAAGCTGAAAATATTATAGCACATATTTCTGCTTCACCTAGTGCCAATGTTATCAGCACTAGTATGGGTTTGAACCCAGTCTTATATATTAACTGACACCCATCATGCTTGAGGCAGTAGTATATGTATAATTTATCATCAATATTTATAATCAGTATGTGTAAGCTATAACATTTGGCTATTTGTGTTATTATTACTAATTATGTATAAAATAAATGGGCAATAAGTGTAAACACAATCTCAGATATGTATAAAGTGTGACAAATGTTTTAAGATTTTTTCATTAAAGTTTGTTTTATACTTAGTCAGGTTATAATATTTTATATTTATTTTAATAAATGTATCCAAATAATATGTAAAAACAATCAATAAAGTATTATAAGGTAGACTTTGTAATTTATCATACTTTATAAATTTATTAAATGTAAGTGTTACAAGCCATGGATTATAAAATTTCTTATTTATAGAATATAACAAATTCCTCAAATTTTTATGAGTAAAGTTTTTTTTTTTTTATTTTATTTAATTTTCATTACAAATCTCAAATTCAATAGGCTTTATTTAATAGGATAGTTTGTGAAATTTAATTAAGATAAAAATCAGATTTGTGTTATTGTTTTTTTAATTAGCAAATGAACCTTGGGGCATGTTTTAATGCAGGATTGTAGATTTCCCACCCAGGCAGATGCTGACCACAGAGAAAATCATTAAAAAAGGTCATGCATATTGTATCCTGATAGATAAGGCTGAATCATATAAATAGCTAAATTTTGTCTATTAGGATCAATTAAATACTTGTTCTCAGAGTGACTCTACTTCAAACCAGTTTAAGTTTCATTTAAATAATGTTGGGGTAAAGTAGAAGGCTGTTCACTTTCTGTGCTCTGTCTCCACTTGCTTAATGCCACTCCATTGCTGTTAACATCGAGCATGTGATGCTGAATAAATCAAGAAAGCCTGCCTTCATAAGCCTGTCTCCAGTTATGTTTTGAGGTAACCTCATTTGCTGCAAGCCTCTGATCTTTTAACAACATTGGTTTTAAATTAATATTAATCTATGATTAGTTTATACCCATTTATTTGCTCTAAAATATTTATATGTAATGTCTATACAACTTTTTTTAAATACGTCATTAACTTTATTTTTATAAAATCTAAACATTTTAATCTTAATAAAACTCCATATTATTTTGATACAGCAATTTATTTATTTTAATGTTGACTTAAATTAAGCCACCAAGTTAAGTACAAAATTCAAAGAGTATATTACTACTGTAGTTTATTGTTTTCTCAGGTCAAAATTATTGCAGATATAGATTTTCCATTAAATACTTAATAGATGAAGCTCATTTAGTTTTATACATTTGTTATTTTGGAAATGATTTAAATGATAGGAATAGTCTTAAAATTTTAAGTTTCCTATTCATCAATTAATCTTTACCTGTAATCATTTCTCAAAAGAAAATGTAATTTATGAAATTATTTAAGCAAATTCCATCACATTTTCCTAAACCAAACATAGCTCTTTAGGTAAAATCTATTATAGAAATTTAAAATTAATTTTTATCAATATTTACATTATATATCTCATTTGCATTTGATCTTTAGTGTCTATGTATTAATTATCATGCAGAATTTGTAAAATCTCACCAGAAATGAATTTGTGTTATATATATATATATATATATATATATATATATATATATATATATATATATATGGTTTATTTTAATGTTTTGTTATATAAACATCATTTATCTATAAAGTCTAAGCCATGAAAGATTTTAAAGTTTGAATATGTGGGAAAATAATCTACTCCTTTAAATTTGTTTTTAATTCTCACTGTTTCTTTTATATTATACTTTAAGTTTTAGTGATTGCCCATGGGTTTTGTGGACATTCCATTATGCTAAAAAACTAACTATTTAAATCAGGATTGAATTCATGTTTGTTTGCACTACTATATATATATATATATATATATATATATATATATATATATATATATATATATATATATATATATGGTATTATGTACTTTATTGTTACAATTATTCACTTGTCATTATTATTGTCCATGCTTTGCTACTTATCTCTTGGGACCTGCAGAAATTTAAATATGATTAATCCAATAATGTTAGTCTCTTGTAAAAGTAGATGTATTTCCTACTAGGGATTTTCCTTATCCAGATTCTGTCATTAAAGTGTGCATGGACAAACCATTCCAGCACATCTACTTTTATTGTTATGCAGAGATATATTTTGGTCAGTGAACCAGCATGTCCTCATTAATCGACTTCTCTCAGCAAAGCCTCTTTGAGGATCATAAATGACCTCAAGTGTTCTTTTATTGTAGCCATAACATGGCATGTCTCTCATTAGCCAATCCAGTGAATTAATTAATCGCATATAATATAGAATTGTTATTTATGTAAGATAAATGTTTGCTGTCCCACATTCATAACTTACAAATTGTTTAAATGTAATAATGCTCTAACACAACTCATTCATATTCAGTTGTCTATGTATATATATGGAGGAAGAAAATAGATTTATTTTCTTCAATTTATAAGTTTATTGAGAGCTAAAATAATCGATTATTGCTTATTTATACTTAGCAGACCGCTTAACCAACTGTTTATATTTGGTAAACAAATGTATTATATTTTGGGCTGTATCAAAATCTAATTTGTGTCTTAAATAGATCGCAATTGCTTGCTAAATTGAAATGGGGTAATATTTATTAATTACAATATTATCTAATTTACTTAATGAATTTTAAATTATGAGTCCAATATGTATAATCAAGTTGTGTAGGCAAACATTGACATATTTTGTATGACGACACTTATATGTATAATAACTATATATTATATTATTACTTTGAAATCTTGGTTTGTCATTATTCCAAATCTCTAACATAAACTCCTTTTATTTGTTTATAAAAAAGTATGGGTTTAAATTCATTCCTTTTGTTATATTGCCATGAAGTTATTATTATTGCAGTTCAAATCAATTAAATCTTCAACTTATTTAACGTATCAATCAATATCATGGATACTACATACAGTTCTTTAATTGTAATAAATTTAGATAGATATTAATTAATGAAATGTAAATCTCTTGTATTAAGTTGTGTGTGAACCCTGAACTCTAGCCAGGATGGAGTGAGAATGAAACTTGCCAGTATCATCAAAAGCATTGTTCATGTAGTCATCGACCCTGGAGCACTAGTATATAGGTTAATATTTGGTATTGTTCCTGACTTATGTATCTTGCACATACTAGATGGATATATGTTTGCTTGAATTCTAGGTCATGTTGAATGAACTCACTATTTTGACCAGTACACATGATCTCATTTATTATAAAGAAAAAAAGTATCCTATTGATAATAATAATTGAAATAGATTATTTGTTGTGTAACATGATTATAGATATGGATAGAAAATTATCACACAGGAAAGATTATATTAAGTCATAAGTCTAGAATTAGTAGAGTAATAGATGTCAAATACACAATCAAGGAAAATGAGTTAAAATTCCAGGATAGGATAAAATATCATCCTGAAAAACTGAGGAATAGTTAAGTGGGAGTAATCTGTGTGATACCCATATATTTATTGAAAAGAGATGGGAGGGTTTCCTACAAATAAATGAGGATAGTATATACCATAAGTGCTCAGGTAAAAAGCCAGGGTAAAATGGGGATAGAATCATTAAGAAAATGACTGCCTTCCAAAATATAACACCTCATATTTAAAAGAAAACCTCCAACCTTTTTATTAGGATATATAACTGAATACAGTGTTTAACAAAATCAGTTTCTCATCAATAAAATTTTAGGTAAATAATAATTTAGGAGGCATCAAAGGTAGATAAAATATATAAAGGATTTTATAATTTCTTCCTAAGTCTTAATAGATTTACTTGAAGGTAAAACCATATATAGAACAAATATTTTATGTTTGAATAGTAATTCAAATAAATTAATAGATGAGTAAAAATAACTGAGATCAAAGAACACTATAAAATATAAATGATATAGGATATGAAGGCATAAATGAATTGTATGACATGGAAAGAGTTCTTGGCTTAGTATCCATTTTAATTACATTATAAATATTGTCTTTTTTTATTTATTTATCATATCAGTAATAACTTTGTTAATAAGATGGAAATGTAATACTTTAAACCAAATTTTAAATATAAAATATAATTTAACTATTACAAGATTATCAAAATATTGGGAGTTAACATGTAATATGGAAAATGATTGTGAAGACACCAGATGACACATAAATGATGTAACTATAGCATATTAGTAGGAAAGCATACATTATGAAAAACCCAGAAAATACAATAAACTTATAATTAAAGCTAAAAAGAACAAAATACTAACTATGGGAAGGATTGATTTTATATAATCACCATTATGTACATGTAATGAATGTAAATAATTCACTGTCAATGTAAAACAGTTTAATGCTTTTTTTTTTAGTTAATGAAGTACACCTGGGTCTCATTTTACGCTATAGATAGGTTCCTCAGAAAACACGCACAAACAAAATTGCACAAAAATAGACGTAACTTTCCTTGAAAAAGGGGGGATACGGACTGTGATTTTTCAAAAATCATGTAAAAGCAAAACACCAATGTAAAATTATTTTAAAATTCGTGTAAAAAAAAAAAATAAGGAAATAAAATATGACTAATAAACAATTTCAAATTTGAAAAAAATTGATACAAGACAAACTTTTTTTAACTATAATATTTAATTTTATTCAAAACAATATATTTTTATGCATAATTTACAGTAATTTACATTTTTTATACATGTTTTAATTATTATCGCCATTTATCGATAAACAGTTTCGGTTGCAAACTGGTAAAAAAATCAGATTCTTCACAAGAGAAAATACAACTAGCGCCAACGTCACTCTCATGTTGTGTTAATGTTTTTCTGGTGACAACGTAATTAGTAATTAATCTAACAACTAAAAACTAAATTCTTATTTTTGTCTTTAATTTTTTAATTTTCAATTTTAATTGTGCCCACTGCTATTACTCACCTTTTAAAAATAAACTTGCGGACACTAAATGATTAATAATTGATTACGTTCTTTTTTAAAAAGCAAAAACAGAATGTGATTTAAAATGCAAAATTAACACGCACAACATTTGAACAAATTTACATTATAATCTTGTAAAATTTAATGTGTGTATACATAAAATGTGGAAATCATGATTTTAATTTCATTATTGCATAAAATCTTACTATTATAAAGCACTGAAAAAATTGAAATTACTAAGATGAAAGTCGAATTCCAATAATGTGCTATTACTTTCAATATGACGTAAGTGCGTGAAAATTATTATTTAAAGTAATAGCGCATTATCAGAGTTTGACTTCTGGAGAAACGTGAATCACATAACTTCAAAATCACGTTAAATAAATCCATGTAAAAAGAGACTCAGGTGTATTTAACTTTATATGTATAATTGATTGTTATTTATTTTTAGTTTTATAAATAAATGAATATTCTGATTTAAACTTTATCACTTTATCATATTAATTTTATTGACTCTAAGAGTCATTTCCATCACAAGGTCATGTCAATAAAGCACATTATCTATATAAAATTATACATACTAAATTATGATTACATGCCTCATTTGAGAAGCTATCCTGAAGTGTTTATAATTATTACATTAACTATCAATTGCTTTAAATTATAACTATATTAAAGAAAGCTTATGGTACTTCATATTTTTATTAACTGCAAAACAATTTTAAAGAGAGATATGAAAAATACTATTAAATATTACAAAATGGAGAGCGGGTAATAAAAATTAGCAATACGTTTGAGAGTCACATTCTAATTTGGTAATTTAAGTTGAAATATATGATATATCATAAATTTAAAAGTATTATATTATTTCAGAGTACAAGTTACTAAACAAATATATTTTAAGGTTTGTAATTTTGAATGATTGAATTACAGTAAGTGAATGCCAACTAATTATGAGATGTATTTTAGTGAACTAGACTTTGTAAATAATAATGGTGTGATGAAGCTTTAAGTATAAAAAAATAAGTATTCTAGAGTAATTATTGTTAATATAAAGCTTACTAACAATATTGATTTTTAAATATTTTATTATACATCATTCTTTAAACTTTTTCTTTTATAATTGCTTGTTTTCCTATTAAACACGTTAATTGTCCAAAAATAATTAAAGGGTTGGAAACACTATTGTTTATATCTGGGGAAGGAATTTTTAATTAAAGTTTTTACTTAAAATAAAATAGGAATTAAGATTAATGATTGTACTTTCATTATAAACATTTTGTCAAATCCATTTCCAATCTGGAAATAGATTTAAATATATTTTGGAATGTTATCTAACAGTTGCATCTTTCAAAAACAATGGAAAAAGAAATGTAAAATTTTTGTTAGATTAAAGATTATGTTTGAGCTAGAAATAAGATATGGAAAACATTCTTCAAATACCTGGTCAGGAGTATAAAATGGCTGGATTTTAAATCACCAACAGATTAGCTACTATTGAGAGAACTGTATAGTTAACTGAATCCAAGCTGTTTTGAAATGTAAGCATAGAAAGCTCATCACCTTTCTGACCTGTGAGGGTCATCTTCCACTGCCGTTATATCATGCTCCCATACAATGAAGTAAAATCCTGACTGGAGAATTGTGGAATGCTGATTAAAAGCTTGCTGCTATTTAAGAACCAATTGCCTTGCGTGCACAGACTTTAAAATATGGACTCTTAAAATAGTGCAAGGTATACTCTATTATCAAGATTTATTCTCCTAATGTATCATTTAACTTTATTTCTAATATATAATATGTAAATTGCTCTCAAATGATTTCTATAAATTTAATCCTATCTCATATGCTCTAACTTTCCTTAATTTTGGTGTGGTCATTTATTTATAGTTATTTATTACTTGATTTTATATGTCTATTTTAGTTAATAATATGCCAATCTCAAGCAATCTGACGAATTGAATTTTGTAATATATTTTTCTTCTTAAGTCCTTCATGAATCAGGGTTATTAACATTCCCTTAAAACATAATGCATTACTAATTACTACACTTGACAGATTGTTTTTACGAGTCAATGCAACCAACAAAACTCCAACAATCAAATATGCTATTTAACCTTCAAAATTATAGACTTTCTATAACAGAAATGTTCTGAATATGAACAACATTATTACTTTATAATTTAACATCATCAATAATTCTATGCTTATCTGGCATCAATGCTATATTTAATTGACAAGCAAAAGATATATATATATATATATATATATATATATATATATATATATATATATATATATATATATATATATATATATATATATAAAATGTTATCAACTTTAACATTTACTATAAGTTACGAGATTTATATAGCTTTATAATTGAAACTAAGCTGTTTCATGGCTGTATTTATTTATTTCACCTAAAAAAAATGTTTTTTTTTTTAAAAAAACTATACATCTAACATTCATATATCTACTACACATCTTTCAGGTATTGGCTTATTTTAAACTCTAATTGGCTTATTTCAAACCTTAGTTAATGCTCAATTTTGCCCTAGTTCCATTTTGTCAAACATTTCTATTAATCTTCCAGATTGATATAAAAATCCTTGAATAAGAAAACTGCCAACTTGATTCTATTTTGGAACCAATTTTGCAATAACTGTATATTTAAAACAGGAATAAAGTAATTCTAATGGCACTGGATTACTTCTCATCTCAGGTATATGCCAATATATATCAACAAAATAAAAACACTCTACAAGATATGAGACTTAAGTAATCAAGATCCCACGATTGGACATCCATTTAAACCCTTGGCAGCTGTGGCCTCTATGTATATATCAAGCCATCCACATTAGTCACCACTTAAAATAAAATGTATAATATATAATCACCCATAAAGAACAAAATACACATGTAAAAAAAGATGAATCAATCACCAATCATTGTGCAGCCATTTATCCATAAATATATTGAGCATTTAACCCATAAATATTGAGGCCTCCATGCTGGGCAAGCCACTTAACCTACCCTGTAACCTCTGTCTTCTTCACTTATTCACTTTATTAGATTTATAATTGCCCAGATGCCAATTCTATACAAGATAGAATAAAATTTATAATTGTAAATTGCTTTTAAACTTATTTAAAAGATTCTTATATTGTAATTATTCTATGGCTTAGCTCAGTTGAGGTTATAGGATATGGTCTTCACATAGGATGCAAATAAGAGTAATAAAACATTTATGGATAACAATTCTGTAACACTAATTTAATCATATGCCACACATTTATTTAATTATAAAACCATTGCAAAATTATCAATTATCATATTTAGTATAGGATAGATAATGTTGAGGGTTGGGTACCTTTTATATCCACATCACCATCTATTCTAAGCAAAGTAGAATATATTATTAGCACTGTAATATGGTGATTTATCATCTCCAGACAGATTAAATAAATTGACTTCTACTGGCAAATCTATATATTCTAAGGCTGTTATGTTAAGCATATATGTGTGTGTGTGGAAATGGAGAATCGAACATATATAATCAAGCAATTCATATGGGCTATTAATTCGATAAAACATTTATTAGAAATAAATGACAAAATAAATAATAAATAAACAAAAAAAATATTATTTTATGCACCTTTCTAACCAATTACATTTCTTCTACAGTAAAAACAAAATTGACTAATATTTAATATATGAATCATATATTTTCGAATATGTGTGCTTTTATAATATCATAAATACAATGTATTTTTAAAACATACTTTTTATTAGCTTATTTATAAACTTGGATGATGCCATAAATCAATCATCTTTTATACATATTATAAAAATTTATACAACACTTATCTGTTATAATTAGTGTATATCATCTAACATTATTATCTACAACAATAAAGAAAGGCAGGGGAAAACAATAACCAAACACTTATATTTATACTTATACTTATATATGTGAGGGTTAAATAATATCTCCAAACTCAATCAAAATAATCTATTCATCCCTTGATCATTTCTACCTCCAACTTATAACAGACAAGGTTTTAATTCTTTATTTTTTTAAATAAACTTCATTAATGAAATTAAAGCATAATAAATACAATTTAAAAAAAAATAATAATTTATAGCATCACGCACACATCTGAATATCTATAATCACCTATAATATAATTTCTAGATCATACAAAATAAAAGATTGTCATATTATAATAATATGATGATACATTGTTTTTTTTTAAAAAGAAAACAAAAAAAAAATTGGTTGTACATCTGTTGTAATCAATAACGAAAAATACTTATCAATATCCCATCATTACATGTTAAGTTTTTTTTTTTAATTTGAAAGTTGAAAAAAACAGACATATCAATTTTAAAGACAACAGTAAATTATAACATAAAAAAAAATGTCTATCCGATTGTTAAAGCATAATTTGTTAAGAATGACAATAGTCTTTTTTTATATCTAGAATTCCATTATAGGCATGATAAATGACATTTGCATGCATTGGAATTATTTTATTATATATGTGTGAATAGTAAAGTTATACAGTATAAAATTATCCTCTTGATATAAGATTAAATAGATAAACTCTTTCCTTTTAAATTTTATATTGCAGAATATTGATAGAAAATTCTTAAAATTGAAAATCAAGCGTTTAATTATAGCGTTTAATAAGAAAAATTTAGCTAGCTTTATTTTAAACAATTTTGTCATTCTGATATTATTTACTTTTGGTAATACTTTAAAATAAATCATAATTACTTATCTTACATATCATCCAGGCATTTTAAAGGTAGTGAATATGGACCATTGTTTGACAGAAATTTGGAGCTGGTTTCCCTCTGGGGGGAGTTATCTCCTCATTTTTATATTATTCCAGTAGTATAATAGAAAATTCTCCACAGGTATATCATTAGAATCCTTGCGATGTTTTTTTTTATTTGTTCTAATACTCTTAGAGAGTTATTGATTCTTTTAAGTTTTTTTTACATCTTCTTCCTTGGAATTTTTTTACTTTCCTTCAAGTTTTTAAACTCTCTGTCTCTCTTCACTCATGCCCTCTGTTTTTTTATTACAATCAAATTTGGAAATGTGCCAGAATTTTACTTATAAAATTTTAGCAATACAATATTTGAATGGAATAAACATAATAATAAAAAAATATCAAATATTAATTTATAAATGTTATTCACTAATATACAAATAATCTTTATCATTTTTAAACATAAGATTATGAACAATACATAATTAGTAAATAATAAATAAAATATAGGAAAGAAAATTCTAATTAATAATATATCTATGTATCTGCTTATTATGACATGTAAATTTTTCTACTACATACAAACATCCCTGATGTTGTTCATCCTCCTTTTCTACTACCAAACATATATAATCCAAAATTCTACCAATCAGTACACCCAATTAAAGTTTTAATTCTTTTAAATCCTAATTTTAACTAGCAAATTACATCACAATTCATTTTTCTCAGATAATTATCTTTAGCCATTGTTAGCACAAATGTGAACTTCCCACATTTCTTCCTGGTGCCAACCTGGAAGGTCACTATATATATATATATATATATATATACAGTGATATATTGTATATTATACTATATATATATATATATATATATATATATATATATATATATAGTGAAATTGCAATATACACTGTATCAATAAACACTTTTCAATTATATGCTATCCAAAAACAATGTTAACAAACAAAAAAAAAACATTATATTCATAAATTTAATAAATTTTACAATATGGTTGTAGACTTTTTTCCATCTCAGGGTGCTGTACACTATCATGTTTTTAACAACATATCTATATAAATTGTGTTGAAAGCACAAACATTTTATTCTTCAATCTATTATCTTTTCCAACTTTTATTTACAAATTTTCAGGTAATCAAGTATTTTCTAAGTGTAATATTAAATGTTTTACAAAATGTAAAAATATTTATAAACTTGATACTGTACCGGTCGAAACCCACCACCACCGCACGTCAAATCGGATTCAAACTCAGCTGAACCAATACTGAATTCAAACCCAACTCAACAGCTCAGATAGCAGAAATCGACGGCACAGTGCTATGCGCCAAGAACTAGCTCAACAGTTGGTGAGGACTAGAGACTCCTGAGTAACACTAATATCTAAGAATTTATATACTTTGAATAATTTTATAAATTGAATCATATGTATGTTCGGGTTGCCAACACAGACAGCGGGTATTAACATTTAAATAATTATAAAAAGAATAATGAACTAAGAAAACCAAGTATGTTAGAAAATATTTAATAAAATAATTTGTTTTGTTTCATAAAATAAAGAATGCATTAATTACCTCTAGTCTTTAAGATATCTTACAATTATAATAAGAGTGGCGGTCCTTATCATATGCCAACAAGTATTACGTAAATTGAAAGTCTCTGCCTATGCCCCCAACAAGAAATATAAAGGCGGATAAAGGTATTCATTAAGAATGGAAATGATTGCTCTAATTTTATTACGGTGGAATGTGAGATTTATATTTCACATTCGGGAATCTATTCATGAAGAGCAAAACGTAATTTTAGGGCATAACTTTAAAATTGATTTGAAACTTATTTAATTAATAATATATTTGAGAATTTTTTCGACTTTAATTTAAATCACTTCATCATGAATTACGAGCATGGAGAGGGTTTTACCGGAACAAAGATGCAACAGTACTGACGGCTTACGAGACAGAGAGGAAACTTGAAATACGATCGCTAGTCGATGATCGAAGTCCTATGGCGGCTTGCATCTAACAAGTCTTATGCCCTTTGTCTAATGAATATGAAAGGAAGTACTTTCTTCCTTGAGAAATTTAAATAAGAGAATATGATCACCGACCAGCCTAACGGAGCGGAAGATTGCCCTGCATCAGCAACGTTCGATGATGATGACTTGATAATCATCGTTGAAAAATAAAACCCATGTAGAATGCTCTATGTGATGACTTGACCAATTAATTAAAGTCAAACGAGCTTTTATCGAACTATTTTAAAACATTTATAAACTATATTAATTATGCCCTAATTATCGTGCACTTCCTGAATATTAATACAAACTAACAAAAGTTGAATTAAAATATATTTAACCCTTTATCGACCCTTTTGCAAAAACATTTTAAATATATATATATGGATAAATAAATCAACATTAGTGAAGCAAGAAAATACCATTTTAACATTATATGAATATATATAAACACTTGTAACTTAGGAGCTGGGGACATAGGTGAAAAACGGAGCTAATAGTTTATTATTAGCCAATTATAAAAATCATAAACATGTAATATTTTCTTTCGACTCGATGATCGATAGAACTTATAAATTTAGTTCTAATGGGTAAGAATTACTATTTGAAATTAATATTATAATATTTGCGTGAGGCAAATAGAACGGGGGAGCTCATCGAGTTGAAAGATTATTGGCATATAATTTTAAATAAACGACATTAATAAAGCATACAAATATATATATTAAATGAACCGCCAGGTAAGAAAAGAAAAAGTTTAAAGACTAGAGATTGAAAGAATTACGCTATAGATTTACAGTAGCATTTTATAAATATTTTTACATTGAAGAATAAAGAGCTCTTAAATAGGAGGAGAGTAAAATAAAGTTCGAACTGGCCAGAAAGTTTAACGTTCATTATAGAAATATATTACCCCTTCCACTGGTCCTTAAGTTGCACCTCCAAGTTGTTGAAAATGTAGGCATCATTGGTTGACTACTGGAACAGTATTTTAGTAGCTTTCATAATTTTAGCAGAATGATCGGTCCGGAAAAAGGTTCAGCAGCTCCATTGAAGATTTCTCGGGACTTTAGGAACCGTAGCCAGATTCCTGATGTTCTAGCTCTCTATCATGATGAAATACAAATTAATATGCACAGAGTTCACTGCACTACTCTACAACAAAGCTAGCCTTTTTTTTCCTGACTTTTCAGGGCTATATATACTGTTCACTGATGCCTCCGGCTAGCACTCATTTTATTATCAATGTGTTTTTTTTTATAATTAGTTGTTTTCAAATACATTCCCTCGATAAGGCTTTTAAACTAATTAGCTTGAATTCCTTCTCTAATTGAAAATGAATTCTTAAAATCTGAAAATGATTTAATTAGAAAAATGAATCCTTATCTTTTTCCAATTCATAAAGCTTTACTATTGTTTTTAAGAATTTTAAAGCTTATCGAAGGAATGTAGCTTTTAATCACCGAGACTTTACAAATTATTTAAAAGTGAAAAAAAAAAAGTATTCCCGACGCAATGAAACTTTTGAACAATTATATATATTTAATATTTACAAATATATATACGCACAATCCACGCAATTTAATATATATAAATTCATGAATATTTTGTCATGAATTTATTTAGAGAATTGATCAATTTTAAACTAAACTAATTAATTTTGCTACGCATTTGAAATAAGTTATTCATTATGGAAATTAGCGTGGATTGAACGTATAAAGCCCCATTGCATCGGAAATTTAAGGTTAGTATTAGGGTAAATAACATGAAGCTAGGATCGAACTCAGATCTGACTGCTTCATTTCTTTTCACTTCAAAAAAAAACAATGAAAAAAAAATGACTTTACTTACGCAGGATATAGTTTCATAAGTGTATAGACTCTGGGAGAACAGCCTGAGTGTGAATAATATAACCTGCCCAAACTACAAAAATTATACATGTCTCACAGCGATCAATTTTTTGAATATTCAACTTATATTAAGTTTAATAAAACGGTCCGTTTATCAAGCCTCATTTTTCCTATGGTCATGTCAGTTGGTCTTCTGTCTATATATATCTGTCTCTACAGTTTATCTTACTGTTTCCCTGGATCAGGTGGTACATATTGTATTAACTGTCTGGCATTGTAATGGTCATAGTCCTGGTCTTCCCTGGTTGTCGTCAAGTTCCCATAATCTATTGTTGTCATTTATTCTATGGCCTTTTCTGCGACCGAATGCACAAAAAACAATTCTCTAACATTATCTTTATGAACGATGGGGTTCGCTCCTGGGTCTTCTTTGAAAGTTTGAGTCTGTATTGAGGCTCCAGGGAATGGCATCTGTAAAGTCCTCATGCTAAGTTGAGGATTCATTATCCGTCCCATTTCCACTTTTAGTTTCATTTGACCAGTGGTCTGAACATCTTTTCCTGTATCTATATCCGCTTCTTCCACTGTTTCGTATCTGGACTCATCCTCACCACTGTCGTTTTCCTTGCTGTCCACAACTTCCTTTGGTGTGGCCTGATCATCTTCATTTTTTATTTTTGGGGCTTCAGAGGGATTTATTTCTTGCTGAAGCTTTACATTCTCTAGGTTTGAGTTGGCTTGGATGCCTTGTGCTTCCTCGAGCCTTACCAGCCTTTCCATCATCATCATCAGTACCTTTCGATCTTCTCTCATTTCTCTGAGGATCGTTTGTAAAGTGTCTTTTCCCATTTTTGAAAATAAGAAAATAATGTAATAAACAATCAATATAATGAACAACGTGAATTCACTTAGAGTACTCTCTGTATGCTTAAAATATTTTTTTCTCTTTGGTAAATTTTAATGAGGTCTCTGACTACAGGTCCATTGTCCCAATCTTCATTAGCTGCTGCATATTATTTCCCCAATCTATGTAATCTGCTTTTTTTTTTTTTTTTAGTTTACCTACGTTTTGTTGATTAGCTCTTTATATTAACTCTTTGAGTGAGACATGTATTCAAAAATATCAAAGATAAGAAAAAACATTATTCACTTTTCCTTTGTTCAACTGTTCTGTTCTCCCATGTCTGAAAAAAAAACTATACAGTGATATACAAATATTATGTATTAGCAGGTAGAACAAATAATTCTGTATTGAACACACTTGGTTTTTATTATGGCGATTGACCCACTACTGTGCTGACAATCAAATTTGCTGACAAATTTATTTATATGGGCGCCAGTGAGCAAAATGAAATCAATAGGGCAGTTGATATAACCCATTGACCCCCAAACCACATATGATTGACTTAATTTTTGATAAAACAATTGAATTGATGATGAATATTAATTAATGAATAAAGATAACGCGTTCCTGACCTGAGTTTAAATATAGGAGTTTAAATATTACTAAGCATGAGGCTTCACACACACAAAGAAATGTCAAAATTAATATTACAAGAACTTTTATTGGTGATATTATTCTAAATCTTGCTAGCATGAAAGCGTGCAAACCATTTAAGCATTTTGCCAACTGCATCTGGCTGCTTGGTGTACACAAAGGGTCTTCACCTGCTTTGAGGTTACTCTAGAAATTATTGTCATTAAAGCATAATGTCACACTGCATCGGACCGCTTGACAGATAATTCCCAGTTTGAAGGTCTTCGCCTACTTTGAGGCTACTAAAAATACAGAGCGAACATTAAATATATGTGCTAGCAAGCAATACTGTAAAATTAAGACTTTTAACATGGTATCACAATGGATATCTTATATTATAAAACTAAGATACTAATTAATTTTGACATAGAAAACATTTCATTTATGACATAGACAAAATTATTTCACTTATTTTACTCCTATGCTTTGATCTGCTCTTACTACTTTGCTAACGATATTTTCTTACTGTCATGAACGCGTATAAACAAACGTATAATATATATATATATATATGGATATATAGTACACGTATAACTAATTACACATATACTTAAATAATTATTCTAACAGTCTTTTACATTTAAAAAAAAAATCTTGAATACATTTAACTATAAAGAAGAGAATTAGAAAGTGATATTTTAATTTATTAAATCATTTCAGTTATGCATTATAAATCGCATAACTTTTTCAAATATATAAAACATTCTACAAAAATATCACTTTAAACATTTAATTTATTGAGATCTGAGTAACTAAAACAAAATTACTATCTCCAGGGCATGTGTGGGATTTATTAAGTCGAGCCACAACAATTGGGCAGCCAAAAACATAACCATGTACCGGTCGAAACCCACCACCACCGCACGTCAAATCGGATTCAAACTCAGCTGAACCAAAACTGAATTCAAATCCAACTCAACAGCTCAGATAGCAGAAATCGACAGCACAGTGCTATGCGCCAAGAACTAGCTCAACGGTTGGTGAGGACTAGAGATTCCTGAGTAACACTAATATCTAAGAATTTATATACTTTGAATAATTTTATAAATTGAATCATATGTATGTTCGGGTTGCCAACACAGACAGCGGGTATTAACATTTAAATAATTATAAAAAGAATAATGAACTAAGAAAACCAAGTATGTTAGAAAATATTTAATAAAATAATTTATTTTGTTTCATAAAATAAAGAATGCATTAATTACCTCTAGTCTTTAAGATATCTTACAATTATAATAAGAGTGGCGGTCCTTATCATATGCCAACAAGTATTACGTAAATTGAAAGTCTCTGCCTATGCCCCCAATGAGAAATATAAAGGCGGATAAAGGTATTCATTAAGAACGGAAATGATTGCTCTAATTTTATTACGGTGGAATGTGAGATTTATATTTCACATTCGGGAATCTATTCATGAAGAGCAAAACGTAATTTTAGGGCATAACTTTAAAATTGATTTGAAACTTATTTAATTAATAATATATTTGAGAATTTGTTCGACTTTAATTTAAATCACTTCATCATGAATTACGAGCATGGAGAGGGTTTTACCGGAACAAAGATGCAACGGTACTGACGGCTTACGAGACAGAGAGGAAACTTGAAATACGATCGCTAGTCGATGATCGAAGTCCTATGGCGGCTTGCATCTAACAAGTCTTACGCCCTTTGACTAATGAATACCAAAGGAAGTACTTTCTTCCTTGAGAAATTTAAATAAGAGAATATGATCATGGACCAGCCTAACGGAGCGGAAGATTGCCCTGCGTCAGCAACGTTCGATGATGATGACTTGATAGTCATCGTTGAAAAATAAAACCCATGTAGAATGCTCTACATGATGACTTGACCAATTAATTAAAGTCAAACGAGCTTTTATCGAACTATTTTAAAACATTTATAAACTATATTAATTATGCCCTAATTATCGTGCACTTCCTGAATATTAATACAAACTAACAAAAGTTGAATTAAAATATATTTAACCCTTTATCGACCTTTTTGCAAAACATTTTAAATATATATATATATGGATAAATAAATCAACATTAGTGAAGCAAGAAAATACCATTTTAACATTATATGAATATATATAAACACTTGTAACTTAGGAGCTGGGGACATAGGTGAAAAACAGAGCTAATAGTTTATTATTAGCCAATTATAAAAATCATAAACATGTAATATTTTCTTTCGACTCGATGATTGATAGAACTTATAAATTTAGTTCTAATGGGTGAGAATTACTATTTGAAATTAATATTATAATATTTGCGTGAGGCAAATAGAATGGGGGAGCTCATCGAGTTGAAAAATTATTGGCATATAATTTTAAATAAATGACATTAATAAAGCATACAATATATATATATTAAATGAACCGCCAGGTAAGAAAAGAAAAAGTTTAAAGACTAGAGATTGAAAGAATTACGCTATAGATTTACAGTAGCATTTTATAAATATTTTTACATTGAAGAATAAAGAGCTCTTAAATAGGAGGAGAGTAAAATAAAGTTTGAAGGCAGAAAGTTTAATGTTCATTATAGAAATATATTACCCCTTCCGCTGGTCCTTAAGTTGGACCTCCAAGTTGTTGAAAACGTAGGCATCATTGGTTGACTACTGGAACAGTATTTTAGTAGCTTTCATAGTTTTAGCAGAATGATCGGTCCGGAAAAAGGTTCAGCAGCTCCATTGAAGATTTCTCGGGACTTTAGGAACCGTAGCCAGATTCCTGATGTTCTAGCCCTCTATCATGATGAAATACAAATTAATATGCACAGAGTTCACTTCACTACTCTACAACAAAGCTAGCCTTTTTTTTCCTGACTTTTCAGGGCTATATATACTGTTCACTGATGCCTCCGGCTAGCGCTCATTTTATTATCAATGTGTTTTTTTTATAATTAGTTGTTTTCAAATACATTCCCTCGATAAGGCTTTCGAACTAATTAGCTTGAATTCCTTCTCTAATTGAAAATGAATTCTTAAAATCTGAAAATGATTTAATTAGAAAAATGAATCCTTATCTTTTTCCAATTCATAAAGCTTTACTATTGTTTTTAAGAATTTTAAAGCTTATCGAAGGAATGTAGCTTTTAATCACCGAGACTTTACAAATTATTTAAAGGTGAAAAAAAAACAAGTATTCCCGACGCAATGAAACTTTCGAACAATTATATATATTTAATATTTACAAATATATATATGCACAATCCACGCAATTTAATATATATAAATTTATGAATATTTTGTCATGAATTTATTTAGAGAATTGATCAATTTTAAACTAAACTAATTAATTTTGCTACGCATTTGAAATAAGTTATTCATTATGGAAATTAGCATGGATTGAACGTATAAAGCCCCATTGCATCGGAAATTTAAGGTTAGTATTAGGGTAAATAACATGAAGCTAGGATCGAACTCAGATCCGACTGCTTCAATACAGACTCAAAAATATCAAAATAATTAAAGAAAGCATAGTCCATTGAATAAAACATTATTGAAAAAGGATGCCATCCAAAGTATATTCAATTATGATGAAAATTAATTTTTTTTTATATTTATTTAAAAAATAAAGATATATTACAATAAGATTTGTTTTTAATCAATGTGAATGAGTAAGCATACATACACAAATATATCTGCAAATGATTCTTCTATTTATTATTGATAATTAAAATATTTTTTAATTTTGTTCATATTATAATCTTAATTTAAATATGTGTATAAAAGGCATCTGTGTTAAGTGTGTGTGTTCTGAAAAATACTTTGCACATGTAATTAAATATATAATCTATTGTAATTAAATCTTACCAACAAAATATAAACTATTATGCATCATACATAAAACAGATTGTGGTTCCACTGTCTTCTTTTTAGTCAAAAGATAAATATTACAGATAATTGCTATATTTTCAAATGTCAATAAGTTGAATTTTTGAAATATGATAATTTTTAGACTATTTTTTTATAAATTAAATTAACAAATTTAATACATGCAATACTTTGCTCAATCATATAATCTGGAAAGCACTATTGAATTAGATTATTTAGTGGGAAAAAATAATTTACTTAGAAAAAAAAGTGTTGAATTTCATCTATTTTATAAACTTTCTAAAAAAAAAAAAAAAGACAATTTATCACTTTTACAAGTTTCAGTTAGTATAAGTAATATCTACCATCTGTTTAAATAATATCATAATTAAGCAATATTATATTTTTATAACATGCAATTTTTTTAGCAAAAGATACAAATTGTATTTAATTTGATTTTTAGTTTTATTATTAAAAATTTGATATTTACATTACAAATAACTGGAGTTATAAAAATATATCCCATTCTGACTTAATATTCATTTGATAATCATTTGTTTTAAATTAAGATAAAAGAGTATACAGCTAACCATTATCTTCCATTAAAAATAATAAATGTTATTACTCTGTTTTCTATAAGTAATTAACTTTTAATGATTTTTGTAAATACTGTTAAAAATATTTAAATTTATTTTAAAAACTTAAAGCCCTTCATAGTACATCATTGTGGTAGTTTTTGGAACTCATGATTTATGATTCATAGCTTTTATTCTATCACATTTGGTGCTTAAACTTTCTATTTACTTATTTTTCATATGGAGTTTATGTATATTTTAACTATTACCAAAACCTTGTAAAGAAATTTGTAAATATTTCCACCAAAAGATAGATTCACTAGTGGCTTTACTTAGTTTTTCAATTCTATCACCATAACCAAATAATTGTATGATTCAGAGTTTGTTTTTGTCCATATTTACATATATCAGATGCTGTTAAATTTATTTATAAAGCATAAGAGCTCAATATTCATGGATTATTCCCAATATGTTGATGAGACTCTAATTATATCTAGAAGATTAAATTTAGCTGGCTTTATTGTCAGATTGAGCAAAAGAAATTTATCTGAAACCTAATGTGAATTTCTATGCATATTGAAAAATAAATAATTCAATTGTATTTTAAATAAAAATACAGAAATCATTATATGTAATACTGGATGTTTAAAGAAAATGATAGGGCAAAAATAAGTCATGCTGGAATACCATATATTGATATAATGCATGCAGGAAAAACAATTGATGTTAGTCAATTTTCAATAGATTGAAAGCTTTAAAAAAGAATACACATTTCTTATAATCTTCCAAGCAATGAACCATTTGATTAATTACTTATTTTAACATTATATTCATCATCTGATCAAATTTTGACATTGAAATCATATGTAGAGAGTTTCATATAATTTGTTCTATTTATTAAACTCTCTCCTCCCCTCCTACAAGTATAGTTTATTGATGACTGCTTATATGTTCGTGTTGATAATATATTTCAAAGTTTAATAGTGAACATTTGATGTATTTTTTTATTGAATGATATTTCTATAAATTTTGTTAAAGTTTTACATTTAAATAATCTGAAGATATGACTAATTCATATGAATAGTGAATATGATATACATCAAAATGAAGAAGGTAGTGTTCTCAAACTGATGCAAAAAAGTTATCCAAGCGTAATTTTAAAATTTACATACATCAATATCTGAAGCATTATATTTATACAATGTATGGCACAAGTACAAATGTACAGCTCGTTTAAATGAACCTACTATGCAAAGGTCACTGATTTTCATTGTTCTTTTTTAAAATTATCATCTCCTTTTAACAACTATAAAAGTTTAATAGAAATTAAATTGTCATAGTTTTCCGTTACACATACATCTTCTCCTCTTTACATAAGAAAAGAATTGGGTGCTATTTTTCTTTTTTACAAAAATATTCTATATCAAAAGTTACAAATATCACCCATTTTAATATAATCATAGATTATTAGGCTTAGGCTTAGAAATAAATTCTGCTTATAAAAATAACAAATGAAAACAAGTTAAACATTTATTTTTAGCGCTGTTTCTAATTGTAATAAATTTAATCAGCCATTTAAGCTATTGTGCGCTTTTTCACGAGTGTTAAATAATAATAAATGAGTACTTCCGCTTACAACACAAGATATAGTATTTAGGAAAGAATAAAATGAATCCACTTATTCAATCCAACCCAAATGCTTATATATGGGCAAACCTTAAGTACTGTAAGTGAAAGTGTGAGATTAGACTACTCACTTTAAACCACTGTTTATGATATCTGAATGAATGACGCCGACGAAATTATCTAGAATTTACTGGACGTTTAAAGTGAGTAGTCTATCCTCACACTTTAACTTACAGTACTTAAGATTTGCCCATATATAAGCATTTGGGTTGGATTGAATAAGTGGATTCATTTTATTCTTTCCTAAATACTATATCTTGTGTTGTAAGCAGAAGTACTCATTTATTATTATTTAACACTCGTGAAAAAGCGTACAATAGCTTAAGTGGCTGAAAACAAGTTAAGAAAATAATTGTCTGTTCTTAATATAACAATTACAAATAAATTAGCTTATTGTGTTTTTAAAACAAAATTTTAAAAAAAAATCTGATATGCACAACTCTATGTGTATCAATTTTTAAGATACATAATTTTATTATTGTATGTAAACAGATTAAATTTACCAATTAATACCAAATTATATCAAATAGTTCCTATTCCTCTCTTCGAAAAAAAGGGTGTCATTTATTTATTATGATGTTTTTGTAATCCTTATATTCTATTTTTTATTATTATAGAATGATAAAATTGTAAAAAATCTGTATGAAATTATCTTTAAGAAAAGTCGACTTTTCTTAAAGATACAACTGGTTTATATTCCTTAATTCAATTTATAAAAATATTGTATTCCTAAACAGAAAAGAAACAAAAAAAAAAATTCAATTTTTTTATTTCTTATATGGAGTTGGTAATTTTTTTTTATTTCCGAGATAATTCATACTCTTCTCTGAAAATGATCAGAAATAAAACCTCTGTTAGCTTTGTGATCATAGCATCAATTCTTCCGAGCACATTATAAAAAATATTCAAAATAATAAACTTTATTTGTCACTTCCCAATGAGAATGTTCAATTTATTTAGTCAATCATCAATCTTTCATTTATCACAAAATCAATAACAAACATCGACGTCTCGTCCATGATTTTATTCATAAAACCTTGTATCTGTTACCTTCATATAATTTATCATTTTTTGACAATAAAATCGGAAATGATTTTTCAATCTCATAAATTGCCCAATCAGCTTTTCTAAACTAGATTTGAATTAAATGATTGTACCTATAAATAGATGAGTATTTAAACCTGAAACATTTCATTTTAATTTACTTTTCTATTTCACTTTCTTTATATCAATATTTTATTTCTTCAGCAATTATAGTATAAATAATACTTGTATTAATATATTGGACTATTTCCATTATCTATCTTTAAATGTCAAAATGTTTAGAAAATTTTAAACTTTATTTAAACATTTGCAACTACAAATAACTTTCAACATATTATCACATTTTAAATATCATTATCACAATCTTTCAGGCAAATACTAATATAAAAGTTATTTATCTTTTATTTGAACTTTGTATAAAAAGATCATCAAGTAAAATGTCCATTATTTAAACATATATCAAATTAACAATTTCACTACAACCAATATTAAGTAAATAAGCATTTATTTTTATATGACACTATGTGTACAATTGTATTACATTCAAAGATCAGCCTTTCAAGCTAATTGTGCATGCATCTTTTGAGAGTGTTAAATAATAAATATAGAGGGAAGTATTCATTTATTATTTAACACTCTCGAAAGACGCATGTACAATTAGTTTGAATGGCTGATCTTTGAATGTAATACAACCAATATTATTAAACTTGCCAAAATTATCTCCTCTTACCCAGTACTTGAAAAATAAAAAACATTGTCCTGCTCTGAAGTTTTTCTAATTAAATGCATGGTGAAAATCAAATAATCATTTTATAAAAAATGTTAAATATTGCCAAGTTTCAGTGTGATTATATTACCCATTCTTCCGTGTTTTCTTTTTTAAAAAATTATAAGAATGTATTCATTATATAAATTCTTTGTTCTTCAGTTCTTTTCCATTCTCCAATTTTAAATGATGATTTTTCTTCAATAACTTTTATAAATGGCATTTATTGTATTGAATTTTACATTTTTAATTTATATTATTGTAATAGTTTCAAATTTGTTATAGTCTCTGATGATAAATCCTGGTGATATTGATCAGTTTTATCCTGAATTTGTATGTTATTAAAATTGATATCATGTTTTAGCTAATTTAATATAAGTAAATTATTAATGAAGTAGAATCCTCCCTGTTATTTCTATAATTGGTCATCTCATGTATAATATTTTTTAAAAAAAATAATTTCCACACTGTTTATTCAACTTTTAAAAAATTACTAAATATTTTTATGCTCCAAAAACAAAATTCCTTTAGAATTTCATAGTATTCTTGAAATTTTATGATAGTTCTGCTTTCTTTGATATAATAATCAGGGAAATCATCGAATCAATATCTGTAAGATTTTTGTGAGAAAATAGTACATCAATCCTTTGTTTACTTATTAAATTAAATTAATAATATTTAATATCAATTTTAATAGAACATACTTTCCAGCAAATGTTGACCTTTACAACATGAGATTATTTAAATATATTACAGAAATTTAAAAAGGTCTGATAATATGAATAAAAATCTGAGTTAAATAAATTCAAAATCAATTATTAAAAGTTACTGGGCTAAAAGCCATTGTAAAGTTCACCAACCAATGACTTTTGAAAATAAGGAGAAAGCAAAAATAAAAACTTAAGCAATAAATCTATTTTATAAACTATAAAAAAGAAATCAATGGGAGGGGTAGGGTTAGTCATTATCTTATGCAGTCAAATTTTAGTTATGTTTTCTATAAAACTATTTTATTTGATTGCTTTCATGTACTTTGGGAAAATTTCTTTTGCTCAAATTCAAACAATCTAATAAAAAATCGAGAAGACTAATATTTCTTTCAAAAATTTGCTAAGACTAATTCAAGATAGCTTTAAACTATGAACATTGGTATTTTCATTAATAATCATGATCAAATTTGTTTATATATATTGTACCGAGATATATCAGGAAGGAGTGTGCTTTCTTCGGAGGTACACATAATTTTAAAAATAATATAAATTGATAAACGATTTGTGTAAATATTAATAAAAATAAAAGATCTCGTAGGGTAAAATAAGAATAAAAAGATTTTTTTTTTCATAGACAGGTTATCGTTAAAAGCATAAAATAAATAGTTTTATAATATATAATTTTGAATCGTATTTAAATAAAACCTAAAGAATTAAAAATTGATTTAACTAAATTTGATTTAATTAAAATTTGATTTAACTAAATTGAAATTCGATTTAAGATTGCTTTAAGAAAAAAAAAAAAAAGAAAAAGCAAGGTGGAATTCGTTTTGTCTTATAATCATAATAAAAAAAGAAAAAATATATGTAATTAAAGGAATGTAGTGAACAATGGGAGCTAATGACAAACATAAGAAATTTCCATTAAATGGCTAATTAGTGAAAATAACTTTAACAAAGGAATTGAAATAACTATAACAAAGAAAGTGAAATAAAGAAATTGAAATAACTCTAGCAGAGAGTACAAAGAAATTAAATAACCAATGCGAACACCAGAAAGTCAGCACGGACCATAACTGAAACACCAGAGGATTAGTTACATATTGTAGATTGAATCCACAAGATAAGGACCGTAAAATATAAAAAGGGCGAATTTTCTATTCATTCACATCTTAATCTTATTATTATTCATTCATTAATTATTATTTTCATAGATAGAGAGTATACGTCTAAAGTAAAATGCTGCATTGTTAAACCCATCGTGTGAACAACCGGCCGAATCCTTCCATGCAATACCAACAGCAGACAGTTCAAATTTCGATCATGGTCGTGTAAAACAAGAAGGAGATGGAGTGTCCACGTAGAGCCCACAGGATCCCAATGACATCAGGAAACGGATTGCAAAGAGTTAGCGCTAACTGACCGAATGAAATACTATCGGAAGCAACGCTCGGAACCGTGCATAAGGGAGAAAGTTAGGTAATGTTTATTTCAATTTCTAATTCACTAATAAAAAGCCGTAATAATAAACTCTGAACTTTATCTTACGAACAATAATTACTAATTGTCTTTAGCTCCATTACCCAGAGATTTTAGTGTGATTTCAAATATAAGTGTATGCGTATAATTATTTTCAAAATGTATTTATAATATGAGATTTCAGTGTGATTTCAAATATAAGTGTATGCGTATAATTATTTTCAAAATGTATTTATAATGTGAGATTTCAGTGTGATTCCAAATATAAGTGTATGCGTATAATTATTTTCAAAATGTATTTATAATATGAGATTTTATTGTATTAAATATTATCTAAACTTGAACGAAAGTGTAGTTAATTATATTATAAGACCAAACGAAGTGTAATAGTGTAAATGGAGATTTCATGGTTTAGTGATTACTCAAATTAGATTTAAATTAAATAATTAAATAAAAGAAAAGGAGAAAGCGAGAAAATTAGCGCAGAGAAAGATTCTAAAATTGATTTTTAAGTAGGCGGAGTATATTTTGTTGATTATTGTAGCTGAGCTAGCGGGAGCGGGTACTAGATCGTATTGGTCAAGCAGACTTGTCGACAAGGTCAGCTGGCGCCCATAGGATTTTTTCCTTTAAATAAATAAAAAGTTTGATTGGCTAATATGTAGTCTAGTAATCGAGTATAAATGTTATTGGCAAATGTTTTCCAATGATATTGATTACTCTACCCGAGGTACTGACAGCCCTGTGATAGGATTTTGTGTAAGAGGGAGGTACAAAATTCTGATCGAGTCGTTATTATACAAATTAAAACATTGTTATTGAATTATATAAATGAGGTTTTTATAAAATTTATGAACAACGGTAAAAGAGGGTTTAGGTAGAATATATATATATATATATTAAGTGGACAATATCAATTTTAAAATATCCATGTAGCATTATAATGTAAGGAATGTAATGTAACTTCAAATTATTTTAAAATAACAGTTGACAAAAAATAAAGTTTTTAATAATATATTTTCATTATCTATTTCTTCCATTTAAAATAAAATTTAACATGTAAAAATAAAATATGTTTTTTTTTATTTCACTAATTAATTAATTTATAGGATATCACTACTTTTATCATTTTTTAAATTATACTCAAGAAATAAATCCAATATTTCGATAGACTAGCAACCACCATTATCAAGGTTAACTTTAGAAAGAATAATCATTAGATCTCAAATGATAATGTGACAGTGCAAGATGAGAACTGAGATTCAACTTGAAGTAGTTCAGCATTCACAATATGAGGCTTATCAAAATGTTCATTTCCCTGTTTTTTCACCTATTAATTTCAAGTTAATATTATATAAAATGAGAGATTTCCACATAGCAGGAATATGTTGTGCTTTGATAGCCCTATTTAAACCAGTAGGTCTCTTTAATATTTTAATTGACTCTCTCATGGTTCTTAAATCATATCTTTCCAAATTAGCAAGTATTTTTGTATTGTCAAAATCAGGTTTGTGACCAATTTCTAAAAAATGGGAAGTAAAAACTAATGTGATAATTTTTTGATTAAAAGCATTTCTATGTTTCTTAATTCTGACATTTATTCATCTATTAGACTGACCCACATAGCTTCTTGAGCATTGCAAACATGGAATTTCATAAACTCCTTGGTGTTCCAAAAATATTCTGTCTTTAGGTTTATAAGTGTACCTTTTGAAGGTTTTTGTGATGCTATATTTCAGAGCTATTACTATATGGTGAAACTGAGCTGAATTCAGACCCATATAGCTATCTGGTTTGTAAAGCTGGATTTGAAGACATTTACATGTCCAAAAAATTCAGGCTTTCAAATTGATAGAAACATGTTTTATAAATGCTGACTTTTGAGTTAGTATTTTAGATCTAGTTTCTAGAGTCCCAGTGCCCCACTGAGGTGAGCCATAACCTTGAAACCAATTGGTCTGGAGATATGGACTTTTTGATAGAGATTTTGAATTCTTTCTCTTTTGGCACTTGTAAAATAAAGTTTGATTAGAGCTATTGGTAAGCTCCATCTAGTGATCATTTAAATGCAAGCTTAAAAGCAAGTTACAAAATTTATGACTTGTTTTATATATATATGCAACAGAACAAGAAGAAACTGAAGCTTCTAGTGAATTATATAGACAGATTATATTCCTGTCTTTCAGCATTTTTTCCTACATATGCTTAGTTCATCTATATAATTTTAAATTATGTAGATAAACTAAACATATACAAGGACAAATACTAAAATATAAGAAAGGGTATTATATGTTTTTTGCAGAGTTTATTTATGTTATATAACTCATTGGAATCTTCAGTTACCTAATTTCCAGTCGCATATAATCTGAATTATTTATCATTTCCACACACACATATCTATATATTTAACCATTAGAAACATATATATATATTACAGAAGAAATATCACTTTATGGGAAATTTTATTTAAGTATAATTTTTAAAAAGCAAACGTATTTTATAGAATTTGTTTATTCAATCTATCTAACATTACTTTAATACATTATCTTACATTTTCTAAATATTGAACATATAATCTATATTGATAAATTTATCTGTATTACTTTATTTGAATTTTAAAAATACAATTTTTCTTTTCCGTTTTGATCTTTTTGTATTTTCTTATATTCCTTTATTCCAGAGCTCAATTGTTTTCCCAAAATATCTCATAAATCAAACAGCTTATATATATATATAAATAAATAAAAAAAGCAATTATAATTATAACCTATAGAAATAAATTTAATTTATCTTAAATTCAAAATATATATTAAAAAACAATTAAAATCTAATTTAATAAAAAAGAATTTAAAATTAAAAAAGTATTAATTAATAAATGAACATTTTATTGAAACATATTATTAATATAAAAAGAAGAACTAACATATGCATAAATATAATGTATAGCAAAAATATTTCAGTTTCTTTAATTTTTTTTTTTTTAATAATAGTTCGCAATTGCCATTTTGAGATCCATGTTAAATAAGATTGATATTCCACTGAATCACAATTCATTAAATTAAAGTGAAGTGTACAATTTTTAAATTTGTAATATTTTAAATACAAATATTTTGTATATACCTGAACTCTAGATGTACTATAGGGGATTTGAACAAAGACTTTATTTTTGACATACTTTATGTTGTTGTTGTTGTTTTTTTGTAATTATTTAATATATAAAAGTTGTTTGTTTGTTTGTTTTTGCAGCAGTCTTAAATATTGATTTTTTTAAATTAATGATCTATTTTGTCGTACCTAATTGCAGTTGTAATTAATGGGCATTTAGTTGCTGCAGATTAAAGCTCTCAAAAGTATTGTTTTTTATTTTATTTTAAAATGAAACAAAAATATATAAGTATTTATCAAAACCATAAGTTTAAAAACAAATCTAAAATTTAAAACCACAACTTTGCAAATAAAAATTAATAAATAGAAGTCAATTGACCAAAGTCCAGCCTTCTATTAGTTACAAATAACAAAGTATTTAAAAGGAGTCGGTTTCAATTTAGCATCAGTAAATATTTAATTGAATAATTTTTGTATAAAATCTATTACAATGAAATAAATACTACATTGGAAACATTAAAAGAATAAAGAAAATAAGCAAAAAAAATAAGACTGTAAATTTATTTCCATTTTAATAAAAGAGTAAGATGGAAATAAACAATAAGAGACTATGTCTTTTGTCAAACGTTAATGCCCGAGTGGTTAGCATAATTGCCTTCCAAGCAGCTGGTTTGGGTTCGTTTACCGATCAACGCATTTGACATATGAGAAAAAAAAGAGACCATGTCTTTTGTTTACTTTTCATTTTTTCACTAAGAATAATGACAACCATGAAATGTAATTGAAACTAAAATCTGAATTTTTATTACTCTGCAAAATAACTTTAAACATGTACTTATATGTTAAGCTACTTCCATCATCTAACAGGAATATTTTTAAACTTTATTCAAATTTTCTAATTACATTCAATTATTACTTATAGTTAAATATAATTGGAAACTTTAAATGAAGTTCAAAAATTTGTAAAGACATTAAATATTTAATGTTATATATAGAGCTTGCCAAACAAGCTCTTAACAAGCTTTGTAGAATACACTCAATCTCAGACCAGTTTCTGCTATTGGACTCCTCATCATTAGATTAAAAATACTAGGACAAGCCCAACATTTTATCTAATGTATAACTAGTAGAAACTCTGAGATTTTCAAACATCCATATGTCTTTCCATTCAGCTATCCAACTTAAATAGCCATATGGAACTGAACTAAGTTCAGATATGCCATATATTCATAGCTTTAGCAATATAAAATTGCCAAAGCCATCATAGCAAAAAATAAAATGATGTTATTTATTAAGCTTGTGTTTACAAATATTAGATATAGAGCTTGCAAAACAAATTCTTAACAAACTTTGTAGAATACCTCAACCTCAGACCAATTTTTGCTACTGGCATTCTCAGTGAAGTGCTAGGATATTTAATCATTAGATTAAAAATACCAGGACAAGCACTCTGAAATTTTCAGACATCCATATGTCTTCCAATCCAGCTATCTAACTTACATAGCCACATGGGACTGAACACCTGATTTGATTTTTTTTGTAATTTTATTTTTTGCTATGATGGCTTTGGCAATTTTATATTCATAAAGCTATTAATATATGGTGTATCTGAACTTAGTTCAGTTCCATTTGCTATTTAAGTTAGATACCTGGATTGAAAGACATATGGATGTCTGAAAATTTCAGAGTTTCTACTTAATAGTTATACCTTAGATAAAATGCTGGACTTGTCCTGATATTTTTAATCTAATGATTGAATATCCTAGCACCTCACTGAGGATGCCAGTGGCAGAAACCAGTCTGAGGTTGGGGTATTCTATGAAGCTTGTTAAGAAAGCTCTATATATAAAATTTGTAAACACAAGCTTATTAAATTAAGTCATGTTTTTTTTTAATATTTAATGTTAGATGATGGAAATAGTTCAACATATTCATACTAACGTTTAGGCAGAAACTTATAGCATCTTTTTAATTTCTTTTTTGGCATAAATAAATGCAATTGGGGGGGGGGGCAATGCTCTTTAGTGTAAATACAATGCCATAATTAATTCTAAAAAAAAAGATTAATAGCATAAATGATTCGATTTTTTTATAATGCAGCTATTTTTAAAATAATAACTTTGTTTGGGGAAAATTTAAATGTTTATAATTATGAAAATTATTAATTTAAAAAATTGCTTTTAAAGTAATATACACATTTTATAATTTATTTTTAATGCACTTTCTTATTATATACAACCAAAGTTTGTTTTTAGTTGTGTATTGACTGAAATTTGTAATTTTTTTGATTTTTTTTAAACAATATTTTATTATATTGAAAGCCTTCATTGTGCTGATAAATGATGAGAATACTAACTAAAACTTAAACAAATAAGTGATATTTTCAAATTATATTTAACAATCTTTGATCGTACAAAATTAATTAATAATGCATAATATAATATTTTGCTCTTTTTTTAACCAAAATAGCATTGATTTATAAGGTTTGAATTTTTGCTTTGAGCTAATATATATTTTTTAAATTTTATTATTAATGCATTTTATTATTGTACTGAATGAAATTTATATTAAAAAGTCATTTAAGATTAATATTTTTTATGTACATTGGATGTATTATGACTTACAAAAATATTGGACAAAGAAGAAATGGTACAAAAAAATTTAAAGAAACTGCTCACATAACAAAGAATAATAATTCCATAAGTCAATCTAGTGTGACCACACATAATGTATGGAAACCACAAATCAACTTTGCTGTTAGGAAAAAGTGAAAAAATCAGGAAGAACCTCATAGAAAATTATATGAAATTTCTACTGACTGTTGTCTTTGTTATGATGGCTCAGTTGGTTGGAGCATTGCCTTGAAATTCAATACTCAAGAATATAAGGGTCCAAGTTTGATTTGCATGCTAGCACTGCCACTGGTCAGGTCAGGAACATCTGAAAAAGCAAGAAGAATATTTCTTGAAATGTTGTGCAAATATGAACCTGGGTGATATTACTAACAGTTGAATGTATTTGAAATATTTAAATGAAGTTAATTTTTTCTACAAACATTGAATACTTATAGTATATGGTGAAGTAGTCCAATATATAAATAAAATTAAAATGCCATCATCATAAATCTTTAGGAAAACATCATCATATAGACTTCTTGCAAAAATATTAAAATAAAAATTAGGTAAGTACAAAATTTATATTTCCCAATATTTTAATTGCAAAAAGGACAGAACTGTATAATCAACACATAATTATTATATAGAATAAATCCTATGGTGTAGGTTTTTATTTTTTTTGGTATGTAGGTGTCATTTTATCTTCTGATGATTAATATTTTTATGAAGTCATTATCCTACGATGTCATTAGTTTTGCAAATTAGCCACTATTTAAAAAATTGTTTTTTTTTTAAAAAAATCATTGTAATAAGTAGTTGATTATTTATTAAAATGATAAGTATAAATTGATAGCAATGGTGAGTTCTTGTGTAATATCTATCATGTATGGGGAAAGAGTTATATTTAATTTTTCTAAACCTCTATATAACTAAAATCAATGTCTTTTCTCACAGTGTGAATATTATTAATTTTTACTGCTGGTGATTCAACATAGTGGTAGAGTTTCAGACTCAAAAGCTAAAAGCTTCTGGAAGAAGACACAATTGTTATTTTTGATACAAATGTCACATGATTTCCTAATAATTAAGCATTCACTTATCTACATTATTTTTACAGATTATTATAATATTATTTTTAATTAATAAATTAAAAATTTCATTGAGAGTTCTGAGATAGCTATTAAATTGAGATGCAGGATAAATGCTTAGTAATTTTAACCTATAATCAAGGAAAATTCATATCAAATGACATGCCATTAAATCGTTTTTGTAGTAAGTCAAAATAATTATTCATATACAATCAATTTCAATTTCTAACACTATTTAAGTGACCTTTTAAAAATTTCTCAAAAATATTTTTGTATTATTTGCTGAAAATTGTTATATGTACTGAGTAAATTAGAGTTTTAATTGTAGCTAGATATGATAATAAAAGGAAGTATGTTAAAGTTATATTTATTTCTAATAAAACTGCTCTGTGTGTAGTTTGTCTCAACTAAATAACATAAATTTTTTAAAAAAACTCTGCTTGAATTAACTGAATAAAACTTTAAATGTTCAATCTTCCACTAGAGTGAGTGCTCAAATATCACATAACTTTGTAAAAAATGTACTACCCTGTTACATTTTTCATATTGCATCTTACTTTGATATATATTTACATTATAACTAATTCAATTAAGGTAAGTGAATATAAAGCTCTATCTTTCTAAATATATTGCATGTTGGTTAAGCATGTATATATTATTATTATAATGTAATCATTGGAAAAGTTTTGTTTAATGATACTTATATAATTATGAAAATATCAGTCAACATATTCTTCAATTTTCTGGATGTGGTGATATTAAATTTACTATTATAAAGATTTATCTTCATTGGATTGGACATGTAAAATGATGATTGATCAAAAATATACTAAATAATATGAATTAAATCTGAGCTTTTGTATGAAAAGTAGATGACATTCTAAAGAAGTTAAAAATACTGATTACTTTCATTTATATGAAATAGCTAAGAATAAAATATAATTAAAACTGTAATCAACATGGTATTGAAGATTTTTTGAGAGCAAAGTTTCTAGCAAGATGAACTAAAAGATGGCATTTCCATGATATCAAATAAAAAAATCAATATGTGATATACATTGGCATATCTATGCTTGTTATATTGCTTTATTATTAGCATAATAACAAAAAACTTTTTTTTTGTTTGCTTTTCTGCATGGAATTAGAACTGACATATTTCTGTGTGACTTTTAGTGATAAATAATATATATATGTGTGTATATAGTAAGAGTGACCTAGTGTTAATATGGTCTCCATTCATCTATTTCAGATCATTCTTTTCATTTTTAATCATCAACTTTTCTAAACATTTTTATTATTGATGATCTCATAATATGATCAAAATAAAATAAACTTAACTTGGCCATTTGTACTCCAGTTGACTTTTAGTTCTAACCTGTTTCATTTTCTATCTATTTATAATATTCTCAAAAATTTATGGCAACTTCACAGTTACAAAATTCTATATTCTTCTTAATCTTTTTTGCAATGCAAAAACTTTCTCATCAACAGACATCACAAACATTATAGTTGGAAACTTTTGATCTTTGCTCTAAAATATGTTTCTATATTCAAAAATGTTCATTAAGAATGTCATTTAAACTTGGTGAATGTCTGATTACGATAAATATTTTTATAGTAGGATTTTTGTTATAGATGAATGATCCACAGAAGTCTTTCTTTATTTATTTTAAAATTGATTTCTGCCTATATTAAAATTATATTTATCTTCTTTATGTTTAAATGTGAATCCATTTTCTCACTGTATTTTTTAAATATTCATGTTAGGTTTGTGAATATAAAATAATAAAATGGCATCAAATAGCATATTGTAGAACAAACATCTTTGCAATAATCCTTCTGAAAAAAATCAGCAAATGAAAAAATATTTATCATAAGTATAGTTAACTATTTGCTGGTGATGAGTTTTTATATGTCTACTTTTTAGCTAAGAGTAACTAAAAATTTTCAATCAATCTATCATTGGATAGCTATCTAAATTAATTATGCTATGGCTAATTGTAAAAGATATTTAGGTTACATGTACATTTCAAGATTCAAATTCTAGATTATGGTTTTTATAGTTTGGTGTATAATAGCCACTAAATCTATGAGAATCTTATAAATTTATATATATATTCAGATTTTGTTTTATGGCATAGCTCTGAAATCACTAAAATTATGATGTTCTAAATATTATATGCTAAAATAAAATATGTAAAAATATATAATGAACAATAAAATACTACCATCATAATGCAGCAATTTTAAATAATTGATTATACTTTATTGGCTTGTTTTTAATTCTCCTATTGACAGAAAACTTTGTGTGCATATTTATTAGAAGATTTTATTAATAGGACGGAGCATTAATCTATTCAAAATGTTTTTGTTTTTTTACAGTTTTGAGCATTTTAAAATATAAAGCAAAAGAAAATAAAGACCACTTATATCTGAAATATATAGATTATATATTTCTTTTTCCAAATAATGCTTCACAGATGCACAAAATGCTAAATGAACTATCAAATGAAAGTTTTAAAAAGCAAAATATTAAATTCTAAAATAATAATGTTCAGTGACTTTTCAAAAAAGATGAAAATATAGTCTAATAATCATTTTAATTTTTCACTTGTTATGTAATACTTTTTCATGTATATGTGGGTATGTTTGATGAATTGCGATTTCCCCTCCCCCTTTTTTTCTGCTTTATTATCTGGCTTTAATTATTTGTCTAAGTGCACTTTTGATGCTGAGCGCTATAATCATAACATTCTTATTTTATTGTGCTGCTACTTCTTATATAATCTTTTTTTCTTATAATAATTATGAAAATGAATTCATTTATATATTCCACATGTGAGAAAATATTCTCTCTCTTGTTTATGACATTCTTGTGATTAACTATGAACCATGCCTCATTTACATTTCTCTTTCAATCATCACTTTCTAGGCATATTAGTTTAACACTTTATGCATTGAAGATGTGACTGTGGTTTTGTGTGTGTGTGCTCTGAGAAAATGGACCTTTTCAGAGTTTTCTTTTGAGCATTTATATAAATATTTGTTGTACAATTCTGGTGATGTTGGTTTTAGATTCACTGTAATATACTGCTGTGCATCCTGTGGCATTACAGTGCACCTATAGACTATTTGTAGGATATTATCATTTGGCAATTTATCGTTGATGTTGTTCTATTGAGGCTAGCTGTTACTTGAAATCTCACTTTATATTTTTTCTTGCAAATATTTTTTAATTTATCAGTTGTTTTGGTATATAAGACATGTTGATCCACAGTTTATTATAGTTCTGTGGTTTTACATTCTGCTTCATTTTATATTAAATCTTTTGATTTCTTTCATTAATGTTTCATGGGTGTATCCCAGGCTGCATAGCTCATTCATATATTCATCAACATTTTATCTTCTATTTGCCTCATATTTCCAGAGTAACTGGTTTCTATTGAAGAATGCTTTAAATCCTATGACCTTGTATGAACTTGAGATGTTTAATTTCAGGTGAATTGCATCTCCAATTCCCAGTGCTTTTATAAGCATTTCATAATCCATGTGGCTTTTGCTCCATTAAATAATAAAGTCTAGATATTTGATGTCTTTTGTGGCATTTTTCCTTTTGATTATTTATTGCAGGGATGAGTTGGTGGTCAATACATTTTACATTTCTATAATAGTCTGATCAGATATGTATATGAGTACTTCATCATACTTCTTTTGTATATTATATACTGATCTTTCTTTAAAAAAACAGACAATTTTTTCTTCCATTTTTCCAATATTATGCTGCATATTATTCTGCTGATTGGCATCCCATTGGTCACACATTTTTCATTATATAATATTCATTATTAAATTTAGCTGTGGTAACATTGTTGATCCTTTCTAGTAGATTGATAATGAATGCTGGCTCATTTGTTGGTTATATCTTCTTTTTTCCAGTAGTTTTTTGGTGATGTGTATTGATGATTTGTGAGACCCTGACCCATATAATTGTTATGTCAAGCAATATGAGACTGTGTTCATTCTTGATGTGTATGCTTTTGTTTGATTATATCAGCTTAAGATATAATTTGGCTGTGTATTTCCTAATCATAGATATTTTTTATCCATTTCTGCTATAATTCTAGTAGCTTTGTAATAAACTGCATCACTGAAATTCACCATTAATTACAAGGAGTATTTGATGTTAGGTAACATTTGGAGGTATTGCTGCTGAAAAGTACATCTTTAAAGATTCTAGTCTACTGCAAACTTTACTGATGTGTTTTCTTAAGGTGGAGTTTATGAATTTGTTTTTCTGAGCTTTTACATTATATAGTGTTTTATATGCTTTTTAATTTGTATATTAAATTATCGAGGGAGAAGTTTAAAATCCTTAATAATGTTATTTTGTTAATGCTTAATGTCTCCATATTATTTTTTGTATGTACTCTATTTTGTTCATAAGCACAAATCTGTTGCCTTTGTCTTCTTTTAGGCAGATTATTTTGTTCTCACTTGCAAATGCTTTAAAAAATTTTAATGTTTCCTTTCCAGCTGCTATTTATATATTTTTAGAGGACTGATCTTAATTTTTGCACCTTTTCTTTTAAATATAGCATCTTTGTCTGAGGCATTTTTATATGTTGCTTCAACCTATTTCATGGCTTTATTGGTAACAGTTTCCCCATGATCCACCTATATATTTTGGGCCATATTCCAAAAGTGTTCTTATTTTGTCAGACATTCTGGTTGTAGCTAAATTGATAATGCTTTTGTCTGTGCTAACATTTATAAAGTCTCTGTTTTTTTTTAAATGTTTTCTAGATTTTTTAGTATACTTATTGCTAAGGTTTTTTCTAAAGTTTTATACCATTTTATAATATGATGGCAGATTTCACAGTAACATGTTAATCTTTTGTTTGTGCTTGTTATTCTGTATCTTTGTATTATATATTTTAGCAGTTAAGTTTTCATATAAATTATTGCTTTCTCACTTTGATAGATCTGTTCAGATTTATTTGGCAGCAATTTGGAAATACTTGGTGTTTATTGAAAAATAAAATAGATCATAAAAGTGATAAATACCTTGAATAAATTTTAATATATATAATACTAATAATTAAAGCAGCCATTTAATAAAAATAATTTAATATATGAAGACAACTTGCTTACAAAACATGGGGGGAAAGCAGCCTTTAATGAATGTTGTTTCTTTTTTAATTAAAGACTTGTGATTCAAATTTTTACTAAATGTTTGCAAGCTATACAGAAAAAAAAGAAAATAAACAAAATTGATCATCAGCCAGATATATGGGTGAACAAACAAACAAATGATCATAATTTTAATGAAAAATAAAGAGGCTGATATGAAGATAGACTGGACAAACTGATAGAAGAGATATCAATTGATAGAAGTATATTACTTACCTAGAAGAAGACCTATAAAGAGAAGACTATCAGTTTTTTAGGTTATTGATACAATTTAAATGATGATGAAGTTTTTTTTTCTTCATGTGTCAAAGCATTGACCGGGAAGCGAAAACAGACCAGCTGTTTGAAAGGCAGTTATGCTAACTACAGGGCCACCAACGCTTGACAATGATGATGAAGTTTAGTGATAGTATAGAATTTTTTGTCATTAGTGAATTGTTCATTGAAGGATTCGATTTTGAACCTAAAACAACTGATGAAGGGATAGGGTGAGTCCTTATGTTTAATTTTATCTGACTAGTAGTTTTAAAAACTAATTTGTATTTATGTATATGTATAAACTGGTAAAGTTAAACCTTATTTAAACTATAACGTTAAATCTCATTATAAAAGTGTTGCAACTAACTTGTAATTTTTTGTATTATTAAACAATGATATTTTAATTAAATTATAAATTCCTGAATCATAATTAATCGATTAAATCATTGATATTATTTTTCATTAATTCTTTTTTAAAGAGTATTCCTAAGACAGCACATTGATTTCTGACTAAAAACATAAATTATAAAACTCATTAACCACCAGGTTCCTTTTATGCGAATGTCTTTAATTAATAACTAATTTTCATATCTTTTTATTAACAAAATTATTGATAATTAGTAAGATTTTTTTTTCAATAAATTTCACAACTGGTTAATTTCTTTTTTATTACGCAATTATTAAATAATTTGTCCCCACATTATAATTTATTATAAGATTATTCTTCAATATTATCACAAATAATTAACTAAATCAATACTAGGAAAAAAAACAACAACGTTATATACCACCAGATGGCGAATTTTTATTAAATTTATGAAAATCAACGGGTAAAAAATAGACAGAAAACAAATTGTGAACTAAAATATTGCTTCTTGAATTTCTTGGTTTAATTTATGACTTTTTTTTTTCACAATGGAAAATATTTTTGAAACATTTAAACATCTAAAACAACCTGAAAACTTACAGTTTTATGTTTTGAAAATAATGTTAATATATCAGAGATAAGACATTCCAGTATGCAAACACTTGAACTTTAAATATAAATTATGATTCCATAGTTTGCAGTTTATATAGATATTTTTGTGGTATAAGGAATCAGTAAATTTCAAAAGGAGATGAGAACCAGAGAAAATTCATGTAAGTAGGCTAAAATAGGATGCAGACGGTTATATTTCAGTTAAAATACTTAGTAATATAAATATATCAGGTGCTGAGTTCAGGCTACTGATAGGATCCACATGATATTACATAGTGGAATGACCCTCAGATATATTGGTAAAAAAATAAATAAATAATGCCTGACCAAGAATACTTCCTTCTGCCTTGTAAGATAGGATGTTAGTTCACCAAAGCTGTTTCTGATACATATAGTCTTTTCTGTCTTCCTTCTTTCTGTTATAGTTATTGTATGGTCCAGTCATTATGAGTCTCACATACTAATGATCATCTCTCTATAAAATTTGTGACAATGGGATTGTATATTTGGGAAACAACATTTTCCATTTTGTAACTATAGGAACAGCATTTCAGACTCCTATTTCTTTTTTCATTTTTTTTTAAACTCAAACCCTTGAGAATCAAGAAAATAATGTGAAGATTGGATTAACATACTGCACTTGATTATAATATTAGTAAAAATCAGTCATGTAATATATAAAGAGCCTGCTAATAGCTCTAAACAAGCTTATGTATTTTATTTTTTATGATAAATGCTACAAGAGAATATACCTGAAGCCTTTATCTATGATGGTGCCCATCCCCAGACCGATTTCGAGCTATGGCTCTCATCAGTGAGGAGCTAGAACATTAGATTCAAAATATTAATTCAAGCCTAGCATTTATCTAATTCTTAAATATTAAGAAAAAGATCCAAATCTTCATAATGGTAATACAAGCTATATAGGTTGTGTGAAATATGATTGATTTTTACTAATATTATAATTTTGCTGTTAGGGTTTTGGCTATATTAAATTTCTAAGCCTACTAATATATGGGATCACTGAATTAAGTTCAGGCTCATATAGTTTCTTTGGTTAAAGAGCTGAGTTTGAAGACATGTAGGTGTCTGAAGATTTGGATCTTTTTCTTAATATTTAAGAATTAGATAAATGCTTAACTTGAGTTAATATTTTGAATCTAATGTCCTAGCTCCTCACTGATGAGAGCCATAGCTCGAAACTGGTCTGGGGATGGGGACCATCATAGATAAAGGCTTCAGATATTTTCTCTTGTAGAATTTATCATAAAAAATAAAATAAATAAGCTTGTTTAGAGCTATAAGCAGGCTCTTTATATATTGCACTTGATTAGTTGGAAATTTGCTCTAGGCACTAAAATAATTAACAAGTCAGTTTAAAACTGGATTTAAGATAGTAGTTTTAGCTGACAAATATTGTGTGTTTAGGCAGCTCAATTTAAACATATCACTATTTATCATGGATGGTGAAAGGATATAAAAAATGTAGTTTAAAAATGACCTGTCTCACACAATGTGACTGATGATAATAATAATAATAATAATAATAATAATAATAATAATAATAATAATAATAATAATAATAATAATAATAATAATAATAATAATAATAATAATAATAATAATAATAATAATAATAATAATAATAATAATAATAATAATAATAAAAATGAAAACTGACCAACATTCAGGTATTCAATACCCAAAAGCCATTAAATTAATATGAGCAATTACCAACCAGTTCCAAAACTTCCAATGCCTGCTAAAATTAACTGTTATAAATAAACCTCATCCTTGAATCCATATCTCACAGGTCTTACTGACTTATTCCTAGGTGCCTCTACCAGATCAGCCTCTCCCACAAAACCTAAGTACATTTACTACTAGCAGACATAAAACCTGCTTTATCCAAACCCTAGCAATGATTATCTTCTCCCATGTTTGGAATAAATGACTATTGCCTTCTTCATAAATTTAAAAAATGAGCGGTAAAACCAAAGTTTTTTGACTTCCTAATTAGACTCAACTTGCATGCTCTTTCAACATCATTTTTTCTGCAGTATTGTTGTCTCTACAGAAATATTAACTCATTCTGGAGGCTATGCCATGAAGTCAAAGAGACTCAACAACAGCTAAGCACTAAACTCCACACAGCAAATTATGTTAAATGCATATAGGAAGCCTGCTAATTTCATCCAGCACATAACTCAATCCTTCCAAAAATTAAACATTCCTGCAGCATGTGCAGCCACATTTATCCTGTTCATTCTACAGTGAGCCCATTTCACCTTCTTGTTAGACAAAAACACCAGGAGGCATCCATCCACATTTATCAATAAATTACATCAGCTAAAATCATGGGATAACAACATAGCCCCCCCAGACATTTTCGCAATGACCTGGTCACTCATTAGCTGCCACAATCACAGTAGGCAGTACTAACAACCTTTTTGAACATTTCAGCTGCTTCATAATATAACTAACTACATGAAAAAAAAGTTCCAGACACTCATTACAATAGTTCAATACCACAGAAAGCTATCTACCAGGACCAGTCAAGCACCAAGTAAATGAACTTTAATTCAAAAAATGCAGTTCATGCTGAAATATTTTTTTTACTTCCCAAAATGCAGTTTATGCTGACTAGTGTTTTCCCACTTTCCACAAGATGCAATTTATGCTGATTACTATTTTTCCGATTTCCCAAGATACATTCCATGCTGAACTAGTATTCTCCATTTTTTTCAAGATGCAATTCATGCTGACTAGTATTTATATGTTTTTCCAAAATGCAATTCATGCATACTAATGTATTTCATTCTCCCAGGATACAATTCATTCTGAACCAGTGTTTTTCCATTTCCCCAAGCATGCTAATTAGTATTTTTCCTTTTTTCACATGAAATATATGTAACAGATGAACAATAAGACTTAGCTATGATGATGATGATGGTAGTAGTAGTAGTAGTAGTAGTAGTAGTAGTGGTGTAGTTGTAGTAGTAGTAGTAGTAGTAGTAGTATAGCAGTAGTAGTTGTAGTAGTAGTAGTATAGCAGTAGTAGTTGTAGTAGTAGTAGTAGTAGTAGTATAGCAGTAGTAGTTGTAGTAGTAGTAGTAGTAGTAGTAGTAATAGTAATAATAAAGCAGGACATAGTGGTAGCAATAAAGGTTGAGTAAACTTCTTCAAGACCAAAACAGAGCATTGGCTGCACTGATAGTAAGAAGTTGCCAAGATTTAGAATATATATAGCTGGTCTTAGTGAAACTCACTGGCCAGATGGTAGTTTAATATAACAAGTGGATACCTACAAACTTTTTTAAAGCAGAGCAATTAGTAAAAGGAGCATATATAGTTTTGGAATTGCTTTAACATTTCATTTAGTATATTTTTTAGAATTCCTCATTCTATCAATGAAAGGATAATAGTGTTAAAGCTTACTTTTGCACAATGGTACTACAATCATTTTATTAGTGAATATGTATTCAGAGAATTTAGAAAAAATGATTTTATTTCTTGTTGAATAACATTGCTACAGCAATATCATTAAAATATCTTTTTTTCTTGGAATCATTAATGAATGTGTTGGTACAAACAGTAGACTTAGGCCAAAAGATTTTTGAAATAATGGTATTGATGCTGTAAATGCAAATGGTCTGTTGTGATAGAATTTTTGCACAACACAAGGATTAATTATCATAAGCACATTGTTAAGGCAACAAAACAGCTTTAAAAAAACATGGATGCATTCACACTTGAAAAAAATGGTATTTAATAGATTATACTCTAATTAAAAGTAAAAATCCAAGAGAATTTTATGTTATGATATCACTTACAAGAGTAGATTGTTAGACAGATCATAGATTTTTATGCCCAAATATTAAAATTATAGTTGCATTAAAATAGATTTTATTCCAATTATGTTCTCAAAAAATATATTCATTCTTCAGAAATACCCACTATTCATACAAAATTTTAACAATTGTTTAACATTAAAATTGATAACTTAGAACTATTATATTACTGAAATATGGTGTTTTCTTAAGGAATGTGTTTAAGATACAATTAATTCTATTTTTAGATTCCCTAAAAAGAAAAATCAGACTGTTTTTCAGACAATGACTTTTTTTATTAGTGATTTGTATAAAAAAGACATGACATTTCTGCTTGGCAGAATAATAAATTTAATGTGGTATTTCATAATCAATGTACAGAGGTCAGTGATTAGCCAGAAAGATTTAAAATGAATGGTGGATTAAACTACAAAGAAGATATAGACATTTGCCTATTTGGTCATTCTATATCTTTTTTGAAACATTTGAAAACAACATACAACTTGGGTAATGGTACTACAATTCTATTAAATCCATCAATGGCATTCTCTTATATGATAGCAATGATATTTTGAACACATGGATGGAAAGAGTATTTTGATTATTTTTTAAATAATGATTTTGAGATGATGATTTTTAATGATATATTCATTTTATCTACTCATTTAGATTTAGACTAAATTATCCAGATTAGTGAAATCAAATCAGCTCTTTATAATCTTAAATTGGAAAGTCTGCAGGCTCAGATTAAAAGCCTGGAGAAGTTTTAAAATATGATGTTGATATGTTAGCTTCAAAAATATAGGATTTTTTTAGAAATATTTAAACCCATGAAGTTGTGCCATCTACTTGTGTTGTTCCCAGTTATTTTTAAAAAAACAGATAAGATCATGGGATTACCATCATTATCCATTTCAGTAAAAGAACTTTCAATAATTTTGCTAATAAATTGCTTTCATTTATACAAAAATAATTACCAGAGACTCTATGTGATTATAGAGATCAAAAAGCAATATTGTAATAATTTTGCTTGCCAAGAAAATCCAAGAAAAGTGTCAGGAGTAAAGAAACAATTTATATATATATTGCTTTTATTGATTTAAGCAAGGCATATTGTTTAGTTAATACAACAGGTCAATTTATTGGTTTTAAACATGTTCTACATGATGGAATGACTTCAAGGGAAAGATCTGAGATATTTGAGATAAAATTTGGGGACAAATGGGGATATATACTTGCTGTAACATTGTTTCAATTTTTATGATGATAATCTTTGGAACTATTTACTATTTATGGATGATGTAATGAAGCAAGGGTCATTAATAATTATTTTTGAAAGGAAACGTTTAATTTGGATTCACTAAAAGTGAAAACATTAACTTTATCTTCCTGGATTTTGGATTTAAACTATGATGATGATTGTGTTATATTTGCTATATCAAAAGAGGATTATTAAATTTACTTATGATTTGATTGTGTTATATGAAAACTTTTATTTAATAATTAATGTTCAGAAATAGTTCTTAATTAACCATTGATGAAAAAAAAAAAAACTTTTAGTTGGATTGTTATCAACCTTAAAAATGTATATCAATTTAAATATCTTGGTAGTTTTATAAAAAGAAATGTATTCTTTGATATGGAGATGCAACATAGACTCCAATATGTTGCTGCTATTTTTAACAAGTTAAAAGCCACAATATTTCATCATAGAAAATAATTACTGCCACTAAATTATCTTTATAAAGAGTTATTTATCTAATTTATTGGATCAAAGTATGAGTTTGGCAAAATATAAATGCACTAGAAAAATTTTATTTGAGTGCTCCATAAAATTTTAAAATTTATAATGACAAGATTATAAAATCAATCATTCTGTTTATCATTTTGGTGGATATGATAATATGGTCTGCTATTGTAAAATCATACCTTTATTACATTGTGAATGAACAATGCAAGACTTCCTAAAAGAATGTTTTTCTGAAGCTTTGTGATAACAGTAATATTTAGTTGTATTTATTTGTTGGACTATTTTCATCATCTAATATTGGGTAATGAATGTCTTTAGAAAACTTTATTTAAATTTCCAAATTACATTCAACTGTTTACAATAGCACATAGGTTAGCATATACATCCAATGTTTTGACAGGTGTTATTTTCCTTCCTTTTTCAGGTATTGCTAGTCTAACCAATAACAGGACTAGCATAAGAATCAAACCTGGACCCTTTGATATTTGAAAATTGAATTTTAAGGTAATGCTCTAACCAACTGAGCCATTTTGAAATTTCATATACTTATCTATGAGGTGTCTCCTGATTTCTCCACTTTTCCCTAAGAGAATAGTTGATTAGTAGTTACCATACATTATGTATAATCACACTAAGTTCACTTATAGAGTTATTTGCCATATTCATATGAGCAGATTTTTTGAATTTTCTTCTTTGTACTTTTTCCTCTCTATGCAATATTTTTATATTTTTTCAATTGAAAAAAATATTTATTGGTACTTACATGGTCACTACTTTAGACAGATCTGTTTTCTCTCTTTTAATTATCAGTTTGATCTCTTGCAGTCACTTTTCAATGAGGCAACTAGTCTTCCTTTCACCTTCTCAGGGTACTTCATAAATGCAGTTATATTTCTTTTTAGCATTTCAAGTTTAGTATTTGTTGAAGTTAGAATTTCTCATAGTGAGGTATGGCTATGGAAAGCTGTTCTGATATTATATTAATTGCAGATTTTATGGATGCACTTCCATACCAATAATTGTTCTTTCTTTTGATGATCCTTTTTGTTGTCTATTTAACATTTACTTAATGACAACTGATGACTAACTATTTTTCATATGAGTTTCTTCTATATAGATCGTTTCTTCTTCCAAATCATTGGTTTCTGAACAAACTTCTTTTTCTCTTTTCCATAGTGATAGTATAACTCCATGTTTTATATTTCTGGTGTGATTGAATATATATGCTAAGTATTTTTCTGTATGTGTGAGTTTTCTGTAAACTGTTTTGATTTTGCCATGAGAGAGTCTTGTCACAAGAACATCTAATAATGTCAATTTTTGTTCTTTTTCCAACTCAGTTGTAAATTTAATTGAAGGGAATGTAATTAGTGCTATGTTTCCAGAAAATATGTAGTAGTTCTTCACCATGTGGTCATACAACTAATGTATCATCAACATAGCAAAGCCAAACTTTAGGTGAATGTGGAGTAGTCTTTATAGCTATGATTTCAAGTTCTTCCATGTAAATATTGCTAATCAGATGTGACATTGGTGAACCCAAAGCCATCCCTTGATTTTGTTGGAAGAATTATATGTTGTATTGAATGTATGTTGTTATTATGTTAATAGTTCCAATATACTATCAGTAAAAAAAGCTGTTCTGGTTTGTAAATTATTATAACCATTTAAAAATATTTTCTTTACAATAGACAATGCTTCATTACATGGTCTATTTTTAAATAAACTTTCTACATCAAAGATTACTAATATGTCAGTTCTTTCAATTGTTATGTTCTTGATTAATTTTATAAAGTGTCTAGAATCCCTGACAAATGATTGAGTCTTGTATGACCAAGGGCTAAAAATATTGAGAAGAAATCATGACAAATTTTGCTAAGGTGAACTTCTGGAACTAACAACAAGTCTTAATAAAGATGATTCTTATGGATTTTAGGTAGTCTATAAAGATGAGGAATTTTATTGAAGTATGATGTTAATTTACATTTTTCTGAATCACTGAAGTACCTCTGATGCTTTCTGAGTAATGCTTGTTTCTGTACTCAATATTGAATTTTTTGCCAATTCTCTGTTTTGACCTACTGTGAGAAGTTCTTGTATTTGTTGGCATGATCAGTTGTATCTATAATGACTGTTTCATTGTCTTTGTCATCAGGGAGAATGATTATAGATTTATCCACTTTGAGAAATGTAATTGCTTTCTTCTCATCATAGAATATGTATGCCTTCAACATCATTGCCTTTCAAGTGCTTCAGCATAATTCTGCTGCTTCTTCTAAAGGCAATTTTTGAATGACTTCCTCAGTGGTTGTCATTATATCTAATAAATGGATATTATATAGTGTAATGGCAAAGTTTAATCATTTTTGATAACAAAAATTTCAGCATCTGTTAGATGTTTAGAACTAAGATTTATAACAGATGAAACTGGTACACTGTTTGGTACATTATAACTTTTGATATGCCTATGTAGATTTGCAAGTTTTTTTTTCAGCATTCATTTATTTTTCCATAAGATTTAGAATATGATTTTCTTACTACTTGAGAAATTCTTGTGAAGTTTTTATCAATAAATTTATTTTTTAGAAAACGGTCTGCATTAATAGAATGTAAGATTTTGTGTTTTGAAAACCTTTGAGCATTTATTATTTCTCTTAACAAAGCTTCATTTGCTCTTAGAGTAATTTCCTCAGCTCTCTAGGAGTAAATTAGTGATTTTAGTTGCAAACCCTTAGGAATTATTCTTTCATATTTATGATTAACTTGAGCAAGTTTTCAAGGGAGAGCTAGATTCTATCTATGATATAAGGATTGTCTCAAAAACATTCTAAAAAAGAACAATATCAATTTGGGGGAGCTACAGTCAAATGTGTTTTTAAAGTATTTCAAAAAAGAAAAGATTTCTTTTAAACAAATTAAAAAACAGCATCAAAAATATCAAACAAAAATATGAATCAACAAATTCTATTTGTTGTTCACATATTGGTTTGCATAATCATTTTTACAGCATTTTTTTACCTCTTTTTTTTCTTGGTGTTAGAAGTGCCACATTCATTCACAAAAGGTTAATGTATGTATGTCCATATCGCATATAAATATAAATTCTTCTCATTTAATGTAGTGTGAAAAGTATTGTGGTGTTAAAGAATATTTTTTTCCCATATGTCATATCATCGGCAAGGAGGCGAACCCGCAACAACGGTCCACAACCAACTGCTTGCTTGCAAGGCAGCTGCGCATTATCTGAAATATTTATAATTTATACAATACAAGAAATGGGAACATAATAACTGTACAATTAACTTTACATGAACAAACTTTATAACTTATATAAGTAAAAAGCTTCTAATGAAGTGAACGTTTATTTCAGTACAATAAATTAAATCCTGACAAAATATTTATTGATATAAACATTATATTAACTTTCTCAATGGTAGTTAATTTTTATTGTTGTTTGTTTATTTGGCGATTTAAATAAAAAAATATAATTAAGAATGGGCACACTTTACAATTTATTTATAAACTGCAATAGTTTATTCATATTTTTATATAAAAAGTATTAAGAAATTTATAACAACCAAAAAAATACATAGGAAAGTAATTTAGAGTTCAAGATGTGAAAGTCTCTGCCTTCTATTTAATAAACAAGGAAAAAAAGAACAATTGTTTAATGGAAGACAAAGTGGTAAAATTCAGAAGTGTCCATTATCAATTTCAGCGACATAAAAAATGTTAAAAAAAGAATAATGTGAAATTGAAATATTGTAATTGGATAAAGAAAAAATAATAAAGTAGTAGTATTTTGTATTAGGAATAAAAAATAATGATAAGTAAAAATTTGTTAATTTGTAAAAACAATCTACGAAAAAATAAATTAAACAAATAAGAAATGATCTAATAATAAATTGAAATAGAATATTGGAGGGGGGTGAGCAGTTTGAAATAGTAGTAGATTGATTAATAGATTTATTCAAATAAAAAATAAAAATCTTTCACAAAATATTTTAAATACCATGGAAAAAAAAATAGTCAAGCATTGGTGGCCTAGCGGTTAGCATAGCTGCCTTCCAAGTAACTGGCCCGGGTTCTCTTACCGGCCCACGCATTTGACATATGGAAAAAAAAGAATAGTGGATTGCGGGGAAACAAAGAAGAAAAATTGGGTTAGCAATAAAATAATGAATAAAATAAAAGTAAATATAAAATTTTAAATTAGAAAAGAATTTGAATTCTATTATCGGTAGAAGTTTTATGCACAAAAATGGTGAATTTAAATATGAACAAATTATAAGGAATTGTTTTTAAAGAAATGTGGAAGATGAATTTTATAAAAAAGAAAAAAAAGAAGCATGATTCAATAGTTAAAATAATTAAACAGTTTGGGTACAAAAGATAAAATTATAGAAAGGACTAATAAACATACTAAATTATCAATAAGGAAAATAGCTGCACTGAAAGATTAACTTAATGTATAATTGATTTCTATAAAATAATTATATATTATGAGGGAAAAAAAGAAGTCAAAATTCGTAAAAGAGATTCAGCAATAACGAAGACAAAAGTATTTTAAGTTTTAATTGAAACTAAATATGGCAAAGTACAGAGGTTGATGAGATTTTAGTTAATTTCATTAAAATTTTGACTGAAAAAGATTTGAAAAAAGTACTTGACATTTATAATATAATATTTAAATCAGAGAAGTGGCCATTAGTTTGTTCAACAATAATAAAATGGATGGAGAACAATATGATATAACAAACTGGGAAAATTTTTAAAATATTTTGTTCTCATATATAGTCAAGATTATTAATAATCTTGAATATAATAATTTTCAGAAGATTAAACATATTTATATCTGAAAAGCCAATTGGATTTAAAAATAGCAAAGGTATTTATTATATTTGAAGAATGAAAACTTTTGATGGAAGATATATATAGAGAGAGAAGTTAGAAATTAAAGTTTTAAAACTAATTTAATAAAATGGATTACTTTGCTGAATTTTTTTTTTTTAATATAGTTTGGAATCTTTAATTTTTTTTTTTAGAAATAAGAAGATATTTGTAAGATTTTATGGCAGGAAAGATAGATTTAAAGATATAAGAAAGAAACATTGCACACTTATTATTTATTTCATATAAATCTAAATGAGTTGTTAAATAAAAGTTGTTTTGACAATGATGAAATTAATTTACCATTGGTAATAATATTATACTTCTTGCAAACCATAAAAATGAACCCAACAAAATAACTTATGGAAATTATAAACTTGCAGAAAGTTGGGATAAAAATAAAAATAAGTAAGCCTAAGTTATTAAATAAGAATAAGTGAATTAGAGAAGGTAATTGCTTTTTAAATATGTTGGAAGCGTGACAACTAATGTTTAAAGTAATGTAAAGCCTTAATATAATAACTGCAATATTTACAAAGGTGTTTAGTAAATGTAGAACATTATACTAATTAAAAATAATTTTGGTTTTAAGTGATTTTAGGTGTAATCCAAATGTATGTATTTGCTAATTATTTTTTTCCATACCAAAGTTACGTTTTTTATTTAGCAAATATAAAATAAACAAATTGTATATTACTATTAAGCAAAAAATTCTTGAAAGTAGTATAATTTATTATTTGGAGAAAAGTACCAGAGAATACTTGCAGAATAAATTTGGTGAGAATAGTAGCATTCTCAGACTAAAATATATTCAGACTTATGCATATATGGTCCTAATTTTCATTTGCAGAATAATTTCAATTTAATCTAGTTATATTTCCAAAGTGTTAATAGCATTGCTTTTTTATTAAAAACTGTTTCTGTTAATTCATAATATAGAATTGTCTTAATCACTCGTTTGTTGTTTTCTATGTACATTAAACCAGAAACAGAAATTTACATCATTAATAATATATAAAACAAAAATTTATATAACACTACAGTATTAGCCAAAAAAAATTTTTTACTAAAATTCTTCCATAACCATCATTGCATTTATTAACAAATAGACCTTTGTGAATAAAATTCAATTAAACATACAACATATATCTACAAAACAAATAGGGCTTCTCATCATTCACTTCAAAACCCAACTTTCTTTAACATCAAAGAATGTCTTCAGGATAATGATGTCTCAGATTCAAAAATTTTATCATCAAAGTTTTTTTACTCTTCTTTTCAATTCACTTTTTTTATATATAAAAGATAACCTCTATATTGTCAAATAATATTTTATGACCTGTATTCAGTTCAAGAATATACAAAGCTGAGTTATGATATATATATATTTATTTATTTTTTTTGACTAAAGATAAATGTTAAAAAGACTAAAGTAATGTTTAATCGATTTGCTCAAAATATGAAAATAAAGATTGATTATGAAGAATTAGAAGAAGTTAACAGTTACAAATACCTTGGTCAGATTATTAATACAGATGGAAACATAATGGAGGAAATTAATCATAGAATTAAACTTGGTTAGAGCGCTTTTGGTAGAAATAACTTGATACTAAAAGGAAATATGCCTATGTGTTTGAAAAGGATGGTTTTTAACAAATGTGTTTTACCAGTTCTTACTTATGGATCTGAGACTTGGACACTTAATAGAAGAGCAATACAGAGACTTCAGACCACTCAAAGGAGTATGGAGAGATGTATGTTGGGAGTAACAAGAAGAGATCGAAAACGCAATGTATGGGTAAGACAACAAACAGGTGTTACTGACCTTATTGAAAAAATTAAAAGATTGAAATGGAGTTGGGCTGGACATATTTCTAGAAGAGATGATAATAGGTGGACAATTGAAATTTTAAACTGGATTCCAAGAGATTGTAAAAGACCCAGAAAGAGACCACATGTGAGATGGATGGATGAAATAAGAAAATGTGCAGGGGTGTTGTGGAGAAGAGAAGCTAAAGATCAGAGAAGATGGATTAAACTTGGAGAGACCTTCATCCTGCAGTGGATTGATAATGGTTGATGATGATTGATATATATATATATATATTAACTCTATTCTTATGAACTAGATGAAATCATGGTTGTGAAAGAATTTTAATGAAATAATTTTTTTGGCTAGTATTGTAGTGTTATATGAATTTCTGTTTTATTTATAATTACTAGTATATTGCACACTTTTTCATGTATAAATTATGTAAACAAGAATAAAGTTTAATCCCTTACATTTACTGCTTTTATCAGAACAAGTCAATTTATAAGATGAATAAGTAATTAATTCCACTATATTTGAAAAAATCCCCTGATATGCATTCCACTTAGTGATAAAAGCAATGTTTGTAAAATCAAAAAGCATAATGTAATATCCTAATCAGTTATATGTAATAAACAATAGTTCTATATTTTTAGTACCAAAATTTTTAAAATGTGATGAAAAATAAAATGAAGTTATGAACATATAAAATAAATATATATTAAAAAATTTCTTACCCAACATTCTAGATTATGATTCTTTAAATTCTTCATATATATTGCCATATAGAGACTTGAATAATTTTGTTCATTTATTTAAATTTATATATTAATTTTTATAAATCTCTACATATACACTCTAATGCAATTTTTTTTATATAATTCCTTTAATTTTCTAACAGTTTCAACTGTCCTGCAGTCTTCATCAGACTACAATATTTAAATATATAATCATATAACCATTATTCTATACACATATAAAAATACATATTTTATATTATTATTCATAATCATATTTTATTTTTAACCCTATATCTTTACTTCCCTTTTTTCTTAATTATTATTTTACCATTATGTCTTTAATATTTCTATTTTCTTTTCATTTTTATTTTTTATCTTTTCTTCCTACCTATCATTCTGCATTATTCTCTAATATATTTTTATCACCTTTTAGTTTTAATAAGTCTAATTCCTTTCCTTCCTTTTTATTATTTATCTATACTTATTCTTCTATTTCTAATTTTTATTCCTATTTTTATCTTTATTCTCTTTTATAATTTACTTATTCATTTTACTCACCTTTTGCATAACATTCCTCTTTTTTTTTAAACTTATAATTGATCCTTTTTTTAAAATCCTTAACCTCTTTTTCATATACTCCTTTAATACAACTCACTCTATTATCAATTTTTTTAACTTTTTATCCTATTTTAAACTTTTTATTTTACAAAACTTTATATATATATATACATTTTCTATATTATTATTATTAATATTCCTATAAAAATAATGTCTTTACCGCCCCCCCATTTATATTTAAATTTGGTTTTATCTTCTTATTTAATATAGCTTCTTTTATTTTTCTATCTCTTTTTTTATTAGTATATCTAATCATTCTTATGCTATCTCTCTCAAATATATGTCGTTTCCATAGCATGCATATAAATTGATTTTTTATCATACCTATACAGAATCAATCTTATATAGATTGAATTTTTTATTTCTCCTATATATGTAGTTTTTATATTATTATTTTTACATGATCTACATTCTATCTCATATATTCCATTCATATATTTTTCTACTCCTTTAATATATTTATTATCTAATATATCCATTACATTTCTCCTTTTTTATTTGCTATCTTATATTTAATTACATTATTATATTTTTTATTAATTTTTTAAATAATTTTATTAATGCTCTTAACTGTATTATTACTATATATTTTAACCCCTATATATTTGTCTTTTTTATGCTATCATTCTTACACTTTTCCTTCTCTTCTTCTTTATTTTCTCCTTTATATCTTTTTTCTGATATTTTTATACTTTTCTCTATTATTTTATCAGGATATTCATTCTCTTTAAACTCTTTAATTATTAATTCTACCTCTTTCTTACGCTCTTCTTCTTTTTAACAATAATTAATAGTTCTGTATACTCTTGAACTAATACTACTTATTTTACATTTATTATTCACATTACAATTACAATTCATTAAATTATTATTCACATTCATTTTTTATATATTGATGCTTCTATTTTATATTTTCCCTTCTCATGTGATTTCTTTAATAATACATCCAAATATGACAACTTATTATCTTTTTCCCTCTCTACTGTAAATTTTATATTCTCTTCCAATTTATTATTTTTTTCTAAATACCTATCTATTTGCCTTTAACTTTTATTAAAATAATAATAATAATAATTAAAAAAACAGTGAAGTGAAGGTATAAAGTTAAAAATAAAATGTAATTATGAATAATAATGAAAAATATGTATTTTATATGTATATAAAATAATGGTTATATGATTATATGTTTAAATGTTGCAGTTCTGATGAAGACTACAGAACAGTTAAAACTATTAGAAAATTAAAGGAATTATATTTTTAAAAAATTTGTATTTGAGTGTATATGTGGATATTTATAAAAAGTAATATGTATGAATATATGAAGGAATGCAAAAAAATGGTCAACTGCTACCAGGAGAACAAAAGAAAGTCTTTTTACCAATTGAAGCATTAAAAGTTGTAAAAATTGAAGGAAAGTTGAATACATTGAAATAGCTTCATGGGAAAGTTTCAAAGATGTTTTCTCAAAATTTCTAGAAAAAACCAAGGCTGAACTTTGTCTTAAAATTGTGACTGATAATATATTGTTACGTAAGGTTTATTTTGATCTTTCATTGGATGCAGTAAATAATAAACAAGTTGAATATCTAATCATTTTTAACATGAAGTTTCTGATTTCTTGATAAAAATTGCAGGACTTTTAATAGAGATATTCTATCCCTGATCAAGTCATAACAAAATATTAGACAAAAATTTTTATTTTTATTTAATAAGTATATAAAATATATGCTATTTAATCTGCATATATTCTGAAAGCTAATTTGAAAATAAACTTTTATAAAGATTTTGAATGTTTAAAAAGATATTCTTTTATTCTTGGAACAGATTTTTTTTTGTTTTTATAAATATTTTGTATCTAGTAAAACTGAACTTAAAAATGAGGTTTGGTAAATGTAGAGTAGAAATACAAATAATTAAAACAAAGAGCAAAAAAATAGTAAATATCTTAAATATTTGATGAAAAATGGGGGGGGGGGGTGAAAAAATAGCAATATCAAATTGTTGAAACAGTAAGAAAAAATATTTATTGAGAAAATTATGAATAGAAAGTAAAATTTGATTAGGTATGTACCTTGAGACAAGAGAATTGTGGAAAATATATTGAAGATATTAAGATAGTAAAAAAAAAAAACAAGTTGATAGATGATTTTAAAAAGAAGTATATGTGAGTTTTTTAAATTAAAAGAATAATCTATTTTATTTATATGACAATGATAATAATTATATTATCTTATTTTACAAATTGTGAACCTGAGAGTAATCAATATCTTATGCATTACATTTATTAGTGCATATCTTTTGATTTTTTTCAAAACAAATAAGTAGTATTCCTAATTTTTTTAGAACTTTCTAAATCTCTATGAGACCCATTCTTAGTGAACAGTAGAATTCATACTTTGGTGTAAGAAACATTAGACTAAAATATTAAAAATGCTGTGTAGAGTAAAAAAAAATATTAGTATTATACAAATATAAACATATGTTTTACAGAATTTTTTAAATTCATTTGAATAGTTTTTATAACTAATAAAATACTTCCATACATAAATTTTTATTATATAGAATACTAATCATGAGATATAGAATAAATATAATTAATATTTAAGTTTTATTCATGTAAATTTTAATACTAATTTAATAGTAACTGAAGATGCTATCAATAATGAAATGTGTCACATAAAGAGCAGATTAAAATAGTGTATATGGTTATTATGCATTAAACCTTGTTGTAGATAATGTATTTTATACAGTAGTTTATACAACACTATGCAAAAAACTGATGTGAACACTATTATATTTTTTATAACATTGTCTTAAGTAATGCTTTGCCTGCCAAGTTAAACACCAAGATAATTGATCTTTTCTGGTGCAAGAGGCTGATATTATATTATTTTTCATTATATGGACAATCTTTCTTCTTATTTTCTATTCAAAACAAATGTATTGAAAATTACAATATTCTAATATTTTTAGCTTTTTGACAATTAACCTTCAGAGTTATATAGATCTTATACTAGATCAACCACTATATATTTTAGTGACCTTACTTTTAAGCCTGTTGGTGTTTCTATTTGGAAAAAAGATAATAAATTCAATAAATATACACTAACATTCTGCTCAGCTTTTATTAATTAATTCTAGTGATATTATTCTTTTAAAACTAGAGTCCACAATTGTGCAATAGTTCAATCTAGATTTGCATAATTGGTAGAATTGATAACAATGCTTTACCTATAAAAATGCCAATTAGTTGGAAATTGTAAGAGTAATTAGGCATATGCTACTACTCACTATCTATACATTTTTATTTATCATTATATAGTCACTTCTGATGTTGGAAGATTGTTAATTCATATAACTTGAACAAAAAATCAATGGGTGGTTATCGTTTTCAATCATTATTTTTGCCAGACTGAAGTACAACAGTGCTTACATGACTTGTAAAATTTGTGTTTTTTTTTTAATTACATACAGAAATTTCTTTGCATTTAGATAATAAATTTATTTTTTAAAAAAATCAGGACGAGCATGGATTATTAGCTTTTTTTGGAATGGTTTATACTTTTTGTTAAAAAATAATAAATAATTTCAACTTTCACTAATAAATATGTAAACGCTATGTTTATAACACCTACAGATTTTTTTTAAAGTAACATCTTGAGCATATCATGGACTTGTGACCCATATTGTACATGTGAAAGCATAGAACATGGGTTTTTAATTGTTTAATTTGTAGGTGTTGTACGCATATCATTTTTTTTTAATGGATTCCTTTTACTTACTTTGCTTTTTACATTATATAATAAGCAATGCCAGGAATGATTATTAACTGATTTTAATAGTGATTTAATATATATCACATGACTACCACCTCTTATGCTTGTGTATAACTGTTGTTTATGCACAAGCCTTGTGGCATCCATTGATTACTATAGCTTGTTGTGTGTGGCAATATATATAGTGAGTTTTTCCTGATTTAATATACCTAAAAAATAATACAAAACTAAAATGGATATATATGCACTGATATATAAAATGTTTGTGAGTGTTCATTATCTATTTTTTTTTTTTTGCAGCTGCTCATTCCCTAAATTTCTTGGCTTCCTTTCAAAGAGAGAACATACAACTAGAACTAGCACTGTTCAATATATTCAAACTAAGTTTTCAATAACTACAGATTTATTGTTTTGATTAAACTTATAAGTTTCTTACTATTTCTATTAAATTTTAATTTCCAGACAGTAATATTCATTTGAACCTTTTTGATCTTTAATCTTAAAAATTAGATATTAGTCTAGACGTAATGCAGAAAAAGTTAAAAGCTTCAAAAACCTTTAAACTTTTTAGAAAGAAAGAGTAACTGGAAATACGATGGGAAAAGATTTTGTTTCTTATTAAAGGTATTTTGTTTCAGTGCTATTGTTTTAAAGTTGTTGATAAATGAAAAATTTTCTAAATGAAAGATGAGAGGAGAAGCTGTAAACAAAGACAACAAAAAAAGAAAATGCTTCTTTGTAATTCGAGATGTATTTCCAAATACACTATACATACTTTTAATAGTTTTTAAATATATATATTAAAAATTACATTTGTTTTCATTTTAAAAAAAAGATTCAAAAATTGACAAATTATAAGAATTTTTTGTTATTAATTTCGTTTTATAAAATTTTCTGAATAAATGAAGTCAGCCTTAAATATTTAGTATATAATAGGTCAAAGATCTCTACAAAATCGTTCTATAGAAACCAACTATTAAAAAGACGTTTCTCATTCTTTAGAGAAAATTTTATGTTTTTCCTTCCTTGTTTTTATTCTCCAACCAAGAACTACAAGATACCGATTTAACTTAGTTGGTTATAGATTGGATATTACAAAGAAATCGAAATTGGAAAGCAAAATAAAAAGTAAATGATAAAACAAGAGCTGTTGTCTACTCTAGCGCAATCTATAATAAGTTTAAGGATACTTGTGAATTTTCAAGAAAACCAAGATGGCGGCACGTATTTTTGATAAATCTACAGTTTCGGGATTCCCAAAAAATGCCTGCTAGGAAACGCTTTTCTGGATTAACTTATTAAAAGAAAAATGAAAAAAATGTATGTAATATAATATTTATACTTTATTCATGTCATCAGCATGCAAATATATCATAACCATTAATGCACACTTTATGGGAAGGCAGAATCCTGTACCTTTGGAAATAGTCTACTGTGTCACATTCTGTGATTCTGTGTTCTAAAGATGCCAAATTTTATTATTATGTCAATTTGCCAAAAAACTGCTGACAAAAAGAAACATGCTGAATTGAACCAAAGTACAACAATGTTAAAAGTGTTTTGTCACGTTGCACATTATAATATAAATAAAAAAGAAAAACTGAAATAAAGCTTCTTAATAAAATTTATCTGAATTTATTCGTTTTATTAAATGTAACAATAGATTTATTATTTTTATTTTAATTTAACAACTAACACAACCTCACTAGGCTTTCAAAACTGTACATTTATCAAAAATACAGACTGCTAACTTGGATTACTTGAAAACTCACAAATACTAGATTAAGTAATCAATGACTACAAAATATAAATTAAAGTATTGAATAATAACTAAGTATTATAATGAGTTTGATACAGCTGATACTTTAAAAAAATATTTTATTTCTTTCTACATTACAGTAGAATGTTGATGTTAGTGATTTTGTTGATTCATTCATTAATTATTTCAATGTATTAACAATAATGTTTCTGCTCTTATCTATATATATAAACTTCACTTATTAATTAGTCCTTCAATTTATTCTGAAATCTATACTGAAGGTTAGCATTGTTTCATTGCTTTTTCTTTCTGCTTTGTCATGATTTTTCAAAATTTTTATTTATTTTTTGTGAAGGTTTTAATACCGACTTTTATTACATTTTAAAGTTTTTGCAAAAGCATTCTAAACTGTGGTAAAAAGAAATTATAAACTATTTATTTATACTGCATTGGTAACTTTACGATTAGACAGAATGCCATTTATATACTAACAAGAAATTAATACATATATATCTAGTTGGTAAAAAAATATACTCATTAATATGATTTCAAATGTTATTTTGCTTTTTTTTAATGTCTGATATTTAATCACAATTGCTAGTTGAGTTTCACTGATTTAGCTCAGATCTATATTAGTTGACCAGTATTGGAATTTTTCTTTTTTCTTTAGAGAATTGATCTTTTTTTTCTCTGGCAAGTTACCCCATTTTCTTTCATTCTTCATTTTTAAAATATTCTTTAATTAATATCTTCATCCTGTTTTTTTTTTAAATCCATGAGATATAATGAAATATATTTACTCTTTGTATATTTAAAGCATCTTTTATTTTAATTTTCTAACTATTTCAGTTGATTTTCAGCCTTTATTAGAGATCTGTTAAGTCAGTATTAACCATAACATATTTTTTTGACTTTAAAAGTTCAAATGAGTTATTAAATGTAATGTAATAAATGAAAAATATTTATAAATCTCTGATGAAAACTGCAAAATAGCTGAAACAAAAATTAAAATAAAATAAAAATTATTTCAAAAAATGCAAAAGAAAATGGTACATTTTATTATATTCTTTAATCCTTCATTTTATATTAAAACTGTTATTTATAAAAATTTATTAATGACAATTTTTTTTTAATCTTTGAAGCTAGACATTTATGAATAGTATTTAACAAATCAGTTTTTTGCCAATAGGAGGCGTTAGTTTGCTTTGTTCTCTGTGAAATTATCACTTTTCACTTTTATATTCTTTATAAATCCATGGATTAAAATTTGAAATCTCAATGAATTAAATTTAAATTAAGTATCTTGTATCACTATATAGAATTGACTCTACATTAGTTATTATATATTTCGGTTCCTGCAGCTTTAGGATAACTTCGGGAACTATGGAATTTTTTGCAAAAATATATTTTCAAAATAATGTAAACAGTTCATTGCTTCAATTTAGTTGATAATAAAAAAGTATAGTCTTTTTTAAAAAAATAATTAAGATTAGTATAATGAAATTTCTCTCCAGAAAACATCATGCTTAAAATATAACATTCTCCACTTTAGAATACAACTTCATAATATCTATTAAATGTTGTAATATTATTATTATAACATGAGTATTTTTAGATTTAAGTGCAAGTATCATATCAAATTAAATATAGTATATATATATTAAAATAATAGATACTCAAAAAATTTCAACTTATCTTAGAATAACCACACCTCTGCACTTTAATTTCTGATAATCATCGTTCTTATGAACACATGAGCAATAAAACATTTGATTATTTATTTAATATATATATGTGTGTGTGTGTGTTATTTTTTATATCACTTTTTACTCTTATGTCAAATACAAAAATGTTTTACTCTTATCAATAAACTAATAAAGTATTATAAAATATAAATATCAAATGATATTCTTTAATATATTTAAAATTTTAAATTATAGATAGAATTCAATTTATGGTTATGAAAACATAAATTGAATTCTAAATTTCAAAATATATTCTTTTCTCTTTTTTTGCAATACTTTTTTTGTCAAAGAATTTTATAATGAAAAATTAAATTCTTTTATTTATTTTGTTAATTCCATTATTTTTTTATCATATTACTCATTCTATCATTAAGGTCTAAACATAAAAAAATTTTAAATCTTATTTTTTAATTTCTCTCACTTTTAAGTTTCTTGCACTTCTTGTAAAATTAATCCATATGTAAGTTCAAAATAATTTTAACTGCAAAAATAATATAATATATATTTTAATTAATTGTAAAATAATATGGTACTTTAATATCACATGATTTTTCATGAGCTGTGTATGTCAGTATTAGCTGCTTGTCTATTTATTATATTTAAATTTATTTATCAATATTGCTTTCCTAATTTTTCTCTTTATATGATATATTTCTTCCATTAATATTTTTGTACCATTTACATTAAAAGTAAATTTATAATTATAAGATTTTTCATGGTTGAAGAATGCTGAGACCATATTCAATTGACTATTTGCAGGTTTTATTTACCTAATTATATAGTAATTGATGTTCCTTTATCTTTTTTCCAGAGCATGGTATATGATTTTTATAACCACATACAATCTGATAAATTATATTATTTCTTTGCATTTTAGGTATGACACTCTTCAAATTATTAATTATGTTTCTCTAAATATAAATAGACTAATTAATAATTCTAAGAGTTTTATACCTAAAATGCAAAGAAGTAATATAATTTATCAGATTGTATGTGGTTGTAAAAAATCATATATTGGGGAATCAAGATATACTCTGGAAAAGAATAAAAGAACATCAATTATTATATAATCAGGTAAAAAACTGTAAATAGTCAATTATTTAGCCATGAAAAACCTTGTAATTATAAATTTGCTTTTAATGTAAATGATACAAAAATATTAATGGAAGACAGAAATCATAAAAAAAGTGAAATTAGGAAAGTAATATTAATAAATAAATTTAAAGATAATATAATAAATAGACAAGCAGCAAATGCTGACACTGATATACACAGGTCATGGAAAATCACATATTAAACTTCTGTATTACTTTACAATTTATAAGAATTACAATGTAATTACATGTGCTACTGATTAATTAAAATATATATTTTATTATTTTTACCATTAAAATTATTTGGAACATATATAAAGCGTATTTATAATGGATATTTATAGTTTTTTCCATATATATATTCATATAAATGATGTCTATGAACTAAATTTTTATCTAAGTTTTGTTTGTCAATTTTGCTATCCAAAATTATTATTTATTCTACTAAATATGAATAAGTTCCCTAGAGTATTATCCTGTCCTATTTTGAATATTACATATTTTTTATTTATATATAAAATTCTAAAATATTTATATTTATATTTTATAACCCTCTTTTTTTTCTAAACAACCAACCTATTTCATTTTTTCTATCACTTTTAATTCATCACTATTTCCAGCCATATTAATCTAATTTTTCTAATTCATAATTTTTTGTCCATATCATTTCATCAAATTACTTTATTTCTTCTACTTATATCACATGTAATCTTTTTCTAAAACTTTTTACATTTTTTTGATATCTAACTTAAAAATTCAGCTGTCTGTCTATTATTATCCTTTCTATTAGCATTTATAAATTTGTATTAGTCTTTTAATTCTTTCAATGTTATCATTGATTACTATTTATTTTCTCACCATTTACTTCATTTGTGGTTTCTTATTATTATTTGTAGCACAAATCCTTTCATACTTCACTGTGTGGTCTACAATTTTTATGCTGCATTTATATTAAGTGTCCAAATTTTAGCTCCATATGTAAGCAGTAAAAATATATTTATTAAAAAAATGTTTATCAAATAGTTAGTATACATTCTTTTACTAATGAGTTATTTATATAAAAATTCTATCACAAGTTTAATTCCCTGTTTAATTTCATTCATTATGTTTTCATCTGTATTAATAATATTAAGACATTTGTAGATATTATTTTTTTCTAATTCATTAATATTTTAATCTTTATTAGTATTACTTTTTTTGTAGAAAATCAGTGAATATTATTTTAATCTTTGTCTTTAATATTATTATTTTTTTACTTGCCTTTTTAGTAGAAAGGTACTCAGTCAAAATAGATTGTCCTTATATTGATGCTTAGGAAGCATAATTGAAGAAATAGAAGCAGTGTCACAAGAATTGCCTTTCACTTTCAAATTAAAGCATCAAGTTCCTTAATTAAAGATGTAGGTGATTTGTATTTACTAACATGATGTCTAATGACAAATTAGATAACATTGATAAAAGAAAACCAAGCTACAAGAGGTTTTGGACAAAGAATCTCTATCTTCAAATAAATATAAATTTCAAAAATTACTGTCTCCAAAAATGTAGCTTTAAGCAATGTTCTTAATGTATCCTTGTAGTTAATAACAGGTTATGTGTGATCAATGCCAGCTTGCACAGAGAAAAGATGTATTAACTATAAAGTGCTGTTCAGGTGAATAAAATAAAATGTCAAAAGAATTGAGTGTGTTAAAATGTAGAAGGAGAAAGCAGTATTGGCGGAAAAGTCTTCACCACTCATCAGTTTACAAATAATAAGATGAAAATATATAGCTATAAAAGTCATCAAAAAGGAGAATAGGAAAAGAGTTGGATGAAAGATTAAGATTAATATTGCATATAGGTTGATGTGTAAAAGTTAACATGTTACTTTCTATTTTTTACCACTTTAAAGATAAGTTGCAAACTTTCTGCTATCCTGAACTCAAATACCAGCTTTAGATGAAAGTCATCAAGTCATAATATTACAATGTCTGACATTATACTTAAACTGGAATATTTACCTTATAGCATTCACGCTTGTCCTCATACAATTGCTAAATATTCTTCGATATTAGTTTTTATGGTACCAATTATTATGAACTTGCTTGACATCCTTTCTAGGCAATTTTATCATATCAATAGGCTTTATCTAGTTTTTTTAATTTCATTTCCCAAGCAAAACACTTTTCCCATTCCTCTTAATAATCTTAGTCCTGGTTCTATGTCACCTTCACTTGTCAAAGTCATTGAATCCATCATTGAGGATAAGATAAAGCCTATTATTCTGTCTTTCATCAGTGATTCCATTTTTGATACTATTACCTTGTTTAAAAGTATTATTGACAAAGTTAAATCCACTAAAACAGCAGGTCCTATAGCAGTACAACTATATCTTTCATCAGCTTAAGATTCTGTTCCTAGGGACATTCTCATTGAGCTATTATAATTGCATAACATATCTATTTCCATTTTCTACATTTTAGCTAACCTTCTAATGAATAAAGAAATTTTTATCATTCCTAATGGTAAAGTAATGCCAGGATTCAAACTTCATAACTCTATTTCATAGAATTCTCCTTTGAGTGCTTTGCTTTTTAGAACTTATATAAATCTGTTGCTTCTGAAAATAGAGAGGAAATTGCCTGGTCTATATATTCCATTGATTGATAAAGCAGTCATGCATAAATTGTTCATGGGTGAGCTTATCATTTTTCTCCCCTCTAGAAAGTACCTTCCTTCAATTACTGCTATTATGGAAAATTATACAGCACACTGTAAACTTCAGAATAATTTCTTCTTGGCTTAAACTCACTCTTGCTCTTTAGGTAAACAATCCAGAACTGTAGGCATAATTTTTGTCTTTAATATTGCTACTATAGTATTTTTTTCTGCAAGAATTTTTGAATAATTTATGTATAAATAATATTGTGGATAGTTTTTCCAACCATAATTTTGTTTGTAGTTATATTTTTTTAAAAAAATCTGGAAGTATATTATCAGCTTCTGGGACATTTCCTAATAAAAATAATCAGAGCAAGTTTAAGTTCAATAAGAAGCTACTATTTTTCTCAGATTGATGCTAGAGAAACATCATAAAAGATAAAAGAGCTTATGCTTTTTCTCCAATAATGTTTCCTTTTTATTTTACTAATCTTGAGGTTTAAACATCTAATACACAAGATTAGCAATCTTATTTGTAGTTCTTTTAAAGGTGCTTTTACAATTACCAACTTTCATAATGTAAAGTTTTCATTTTTCATGGTTTTTCTTCGTAGTCTTTTACCTATTTGATAGAACTATCAACTTAATATATTAGTGAACACCCTTACCATTTAACCTCTTGAGTAATCACTAAAGAATTTTCAAGATCATCAGAAAGATTTAGGAGAAAGATTTCTCAAGAATGTTTATATTACTATAAACAAATAAGTTTATTTTTCCTTTAAAATTAAAAATAAAGTATAAATATATTAATATTTATTTATGTTAATTCAGCATTAGTTGTACTGGGAATATACCCCCCCCCTTCATAATTTAATTTCCACCGCTCTCAAATTAAAAAATTAAATTCAAACATGACAGCGTCAGGATGTGCAACGTGATTTCAAATTTGATGAAAATACCAGACATTCTTCTTTTGCTTTTAATTACTTTATAATTAATCAAGCGTTGATAGCCGAGAGTTCAGCGCAGCAGCCTTGCATGCAAGCAGTTGGTTGCAGACGGTTGTTGCAGGTTCGCCTCCCGGTGGATGCTATGACATATGAAACAAAAAACTTTATAATTATCCTTTATGTGTATTTTTTACTACATTGATTGTTAATTATATATTTTAATTATTGACTCTGCATACAAATAAATAAATAGTTGATATTTTTAATTCTAACAAATCAAAAAATAAACAATCAATTGACCTTTTACAATTATTCTGAATGGAAGCAAAGATAATAAAAGTTTTAATTCAATTTACATCAACATATTTAGTGAAATTGCTTTTTAAAATTAGTTTGCTATTGAAACAAAATATTGATTATGATTAGGTGCAGAAATTGATTTATGGCTCTTCATCTCTAATGTAATCTCAAACATAGAAGCTATTATGAGTTCAATGTTTCCTATTAAATATTTAATTAAGTTTGTTTTTATTAAAATTATTAAAAAATTTATTTATTTATTTTTGTCCCCACTGTATATGTAAAATTATGTGTAAAGGTGTAAACATTATTATTTTCAAAATTATGTTTATCATGTAATTAGATAAAAAGTTTTAGGGGACAAAATTTCTGCTTAAGAAATAGAGTTATGAAATAAAATATATCAAACACAATTCAAACAATAAATTTATCAGCAATGTACACATCTTTGGTATCCAAATATTTGCAGAAAAATAAACTGCTGGTTTTGTTTTTACCTGAAATAAATTGTTTCTTATATCTTTGAGAATAAAGCCATTGAATTTATTAGACCTATCATAACAAATGAAAATTGGAGAGACTCTATTAATATTTCAAAAAGATATTTAGTACATTAATTCCCATCAGTTGCCCTTAAATAGATTGTTTTATGATGATTATGAGAGAAATTATTCAATATCAACTGATAATCCAATGAGGACAAATCACTTTTTAATGAACTAATAGATACATTATTTACTGCCTCTGTTACTCATATACCTAAATAAAATGTTCATCCTTGTTTAGTAATATAATGTTAATGTATGTTGTTCTGTTTTAGTAGTTGCCAATTTGCTTGATCCACATTTGCATATCCCCAAAATCTACTATAAAAATTGAAATATATTATGTATTCAGAAAATGTAATAGACTTGGAGAAGGAAGATAGAGCCAGTTTATACTGGAGAATTTGTAAATATTGTATATATAAACATCATTGATCTGAATGTTGATTGCAAAATCATTTTAACTATCATCACTTAAAGTTGTTTGCTATATAAGATGGTTTCACACAAAAATAACTCTACCATATTTAAAATGCATTCTATAAACAATCCTTGTAAATTTAGAAGTTTTAAGAAGATTCAGATTATTAGAAGAGTGATGAGTATCCTGAAGTATAAAACCACTAATGCTATGTTAATACTATTTAGTAAATGATTTTCATTTTTCTCTTCAATTTTAAATTAAAATATTTTATTAAAATTTTAAGACAAAAAGATCAGTTTATAGAGGGCACTGCTAGGACTTAATGTGTTGTATTTGAGTGAAATGGAAAGAGCAATAGAAAGATTAGGAAGAGGGATAGAGATACCGTTAATAGGTAGTAAGGGAGTATATATTTTGTCAGGTCTTTTTTTTGCAGATGATATATTTTTGTGTGCAGAAAAAAGAGAAGATATGGAAGTTATGTTGAGGACATGTGCAAGGGTGGGTAAAAAGATGGGGATTAAATTTAGTGAAGAAAAATCAAATATAATGATGGTTAATACTGAGGAAAGAGAAGATGTAGAATTTTTATTGGGAGATATTAAGTTAAGTGTGGTTAATAGATATAGTTATTTGGGAATTATTTTAAGTAATCAGAAAAATTATTTGGGTGAATGGGAGAAAAAATTGATAAATGAAGCAAAGAAAAGAAAGGGATTGATAAAGAAATTAACAGTATTTTCATATAATAAATATGATGTAGCTAGAATTATATGGAAAGGAGTTGCAGTAGCAGAGTTAACATATGGTAATGATGCATTATATGTTAGTAAAAAGATATTAGATTATTTAGAAAAAGCTCAAAGGGAAGTAGGAAGACATGCATTGGATGCAGAAGTATAGACAGCAAGGGAGGCAATTCAAGGAGAAATGGGATGGTCAAGTTTTCATATGAGAGATGCAAAAAGTAAAATGAAAATGTTTGGTAGATTGCAGTTTATGGATAATAAAAGAATAGCTAAAATAGTATTTAATTGGGTTATGAGTAAAGGGCAGGTAACAAGATGGGTGAGAAAGGTAATGCGCTATGCAAAAGATTTGGATAAAGAATTTATATCAGTATATTTGTACAAAAGATGGGATGATTGTGTTAAGAGGATTATTGAGTGTTATAGTAGTAAGGAATGGGATAAAAGAATAAATTTATTAATAAAGACTAGGGAGTTAGAGAGATGGAGAAATAGTATGGAGAGTAAAAAGAGTTTAAATATATATAGAAATAAACAGAATATTAGGTGTGAGTTAATATATGATAATAGTAAGGAAAGTAGTTTATTGTTTAAGGCTCGAACGGGATCTTTAGCTACAAAAGAATATACATGTAAATGGAAAAATATGGGTGATTTATTTTGTAAATTATGTAAGGAAGGAATTGAAAATATTAGGCATTTGTTAATTGAATGTAAATGTTTGAAAACAGAAAGGGTACATATAATGAAGTTGTGGAAAAATAAATATGAAAAGAGTGATTATACAGAAAGTGAATTATTGGTTTTTATGCTGGGTTTGGGAAAAGATAAGGGGGATTTAGATATAAAGGTTATAGAGTTGACAAAGATTATGTTGTGGAAATGGGATAGAGCAGATTATGGGTAAATTTAAAGTGGGGAATGTAAAATAAAGTGGCTAACAGGTTTATCTGAGCATAATTGCTGAGATATTCTTGACTTCGTTTAAGGAGAAGCCATAATACATCACATCATCACATCACATCACATATAGTGACAGAATTAAAAGGTTTAAACCAGAATAGCAAATCTATTTCCTGAATGGAATCTCTACAATTCCTTTATAGTATTTTATTAATAGTTAGTCCATACATAAAATATATAAATAAATTATAATTTTAACAAAATAAATAAATAACAGTAGCATGGTTTGGAAATATAATTTACAAGTGGAATAATCATAATAATATAATATATATAAATTAATTTTGGTCATCTTGTTCTAATTTTTTTTTTTTTGGATACAGTTTTTTAGCAATAACTTTAATGGATACCATCGAACTAATCTTTTGCATACATTTAAGCATGATATGTATGTCAGGTACAAAAACAAGTTAATTTACATTTAAAAGTATACATGGGTACAAGTAAAAAAAAAAAAAGAATGTAAAAAACAATAATAACAATAATATAATAATTATTTTTAAAAATTAAGTAATATACCACATGTGCATGTTCTAACTTGTTGCTTATACAACCTTCATGTGTGATATACCTCTTGACTGATGTATGATTCTATTTGTATCGAAAATTATAATCATATTGTAAAAAACAGAATCAAAACTGATAATGTGTAAATTATTTGCTACTATATAAAATAAATGAATATTTTTAACATGTGATGAGACTATCACAGCATTAAAGAATACATATAGTTAACAAACTAATTTCAAATACATTAAATCAGAGATTCATTGCTACAATTGCTAAATAAAATATTTGAACTATAACAAAACTAGAAAACATGAAGTGTTTACCTGAAGGTTTGTGATGATATCATTTTAATTAAATTTATATGATGGACTATTACATCATATAACATTAAATATTTAATGTCTCTAGAAAAAATTTTAAACTTTATTTACATTTTCCAATTACATTTGACTGTTAGTAATAACCCATGAGTTAGTACATACAAAACATTTTGAGTGATATTATTCTACTTTTTTCTTCAGATGTTGCTGACCTGACTAGTGAAAATATTCACATAGGAATCAAACCTGGACTTTAGATTTATGAATATTGAATGTTTTAAGGTAATGCTCTAACAAATTGCTTTTGATAGAATATCTCAGTTAGAATGTTACCTTAAAAAATTCAATATTCAAAAATCTAAAGATCCAAGTTCAGTTTTCATGCTAGTATTGTCACAGGTCAGGCAGGAATACATGAAAAAGAGAGGAAAGTAATACCACTTAAAACTTTGTTGTGCTATTATTAACAATTGGATGTAATTGGAAAATTTAAATAAAATTTAAAAAATGTTCTAATTAGATGATGGAAATAGTTCACCATATAAGTACAAATAGAAAACATGAAATTATTTAAAATGAAGAGAAAAAGGTTAACTATAGTAAGTCTTTGTAAATAAGATTGGTTGTGTTATGAAATAAAAATAAGATTTTTTTTTGTTCTAGAGATAAAATATGCTTATAGTATAAAAGCAAAAGATAATCTATATGATAATACAAATGTCAAGATTATTCTCATTCAGAATAAGAAAAGTAGTACTGATTTAAATGATCATAATAAAAGCCAAGAGAAAGATATGTTAACTACAGAACTAGATTCCCATGAGTGAAAGCTATTTATATGAGGGAGAACTAAAAATAAATGGAATTGTTCTCCAGTTTGTACACATGTTGCAGCATATGATTCTAATATTACACACCTTTTGCATGATTCCTTTTTCATCACTCTTCCAAATGACATCATGGGTATGAAATTTTGGTGACACATACTATATTTTGTTGTAAAATGTGTTTTGTGTATTTGTGGATTTTTATAATAACTGAAAAGTTCGAACAATGTGATTTTTTTTCATTTACAGTAAATGAAAAGGAAACAATTAGTGCTTAAAACAAATTACAAGCAAGCTGATCTCATAAAAATACAAGTTTGTGAGTGGTTTAATTGAAATGTTAAATTCACCACATACCTAAAAATCTTTGCAAGTAAAGTCTAAAGTCAAAACAATGCTGATTTTTTTAATGCAAGCAGTACTTTTCTCACAGATTTAGTTCATAACAGTCAGGAATTTATTGGCAAGATCTTAAACATTTACATGATGATAAAATATAAATGTCTCATTCATGGCAAAGAAAGTGTGAGCTTCACCCCAACAAAGTGTCATCTCTCAAAGTCTTGAGTGGAAACACTTTTTAATTAAATTCAGCATGACCTAGCTTATCTATTGGCCATATCTGCTTGATCTTGCTTCATGCAATTTTTTTAATCTCTTTAATAAAAAAATGTTTTAATTTTTTTGTGTGTGGATGTAGAACTGGTGGGGGAAAATGATGGAGGAGTTAAAAGGCATCACTTTGTAAGTGTTTCTGAACTACTTTGAAAAATAAAAAAAACATGTTTATAGCAGTGTATTGCATCAAATGGATAGTAATTTGAAAGAGATTAAATTTATAATACTTAAAAATAATTAAACATTTTTTATTATAAAATTTTGGTTACTTTTGGGTACCTCTCACTTACACAATTTATATTAACTTTACAATAAATATCTATAATATTAATCAAAAAAATCTTTATGGGTACCATGATTGCTACTTGAGTTTGAGACAAGAACAAAAGTCAATATTGAAAACAAAGACCTTTTCTTATCTACTTCATACACTATTTAATTTTAGCAGAAAATTATTCTAATTTATTTATAAAGTAATTTTTTTATAGATGTTGTTAACAATAATGACATGATTAATGAGTAATAGCAAGATAAAGAGGTGTCTTTAATTATCTCAATGTTTTAAATGAAGTATAATTATTTCAAAAAAAGTACTTTTCTTTCTTTTTATCCTCAAAAGTCATTGATTGTATCATCATAATTTCAAGTTTCACATATTTTATGTTGTTAAATTAGACAATGGTTCCTTAATTGTGAAAATTGTGAGGTAACTTTTTATTAAGTTTAATTTAGAAAAATCACTCTCTGTAGAAACAGTAGTAATTGGAAGTGTTAAGAAGATTTTTATAACAATATAAAAATTGGATATGAATCTTTAAATTTTTATATCACATTTAAAAATTGCAATAAAGATGAGTGTGTAATTAATAATTTAAAAAAACAATATTTTGATAGTCTTTTATCAAGAAAACAATACCATCAATTTAGAAAAATTATAAAGATATAAAATGTAGATCTACATGATATACATACATTGTATATATTCAAATGAATATGAACATGCATCTAATTTCATTACAGACCCTTGATAATATTTATTATTACATGGTCTTATAAATATAAAAATGATTGAACTTAGTCAAAACATTACAATAAACTTTTTGTATTTTCTTGCTAACATTAATCTTATTGATGATTGCATTAGTAATGATTGTTTCATAAGATCACCATGTAAAAATTAACTGTGAATCTTTTTATTGTGATTTGTCTGTTTGTCTTATTGGCAGAATTGTTTGTTTTCTTCATTACTAAATTGTTTTTCTGCATGATCATTTTTTTAATTCTATATAATTTTTTGTGAATATCTAATTATTCAATTTTCCTCTCTTTTCATTTTATTTTGCTTATCATTAAATTATTTTTAAAAAGCAGCTTACCTTCACAAATCTGTTTGTTTATATCCTGAAAAAATAATTTGTTTTAATTACATAAATTTAATTAAGATAATAGACTTTTTAGCATAATATATAATTAATACAAAAATTGAATATAGTAATATATATTTTAATGTAAAACATGTAAATGTGTAAAAAAAATATTTTTTTTAAATTTTATTTCAATTGCAAATTATTCTTAAAACATTAGACATAAAAACATTTACCTTTATTTTTTTAGAAATTTAACTAGTAATTAACTAATACAAACGTGTATCTCTTTTTATTAAAAACAATTAATAATATTTAGTAAAATATCTTTCTTTTAGTGACATTATAAATATATAAAACTTTTTAAGATCACATCCAATGCAAAACCTGTCAAATACTTGCAACATATTAAATTCTAAAAATAAAGAATAAAAGTCATTGGGAATATCTTTTTACATTTGTTTTTCCATTTTATAAATGTTAACACAGTTTTTGAATTATTATTTCTAAATAAAAATACATTGACAGATAACACAACTGTTTTTTTTATTCATTTGATTGAATATCATTTTTAATTAAAGAAAACCTAGCAACTCTACTTGATTTGTCTTCCCTTAAAAATTGTAGAGAGCTCATTTGGGAGCCATTGTCTCACACTGACCTACATTAGAAATGTGCTTCACTTTTCTCAACAAATAAATAAATAGCACATATGAGCATATTAACACAAAAAATTTAAAAATAAATTACCAAGTTGAAACATATAGCTTTACTATGTCTGATATAATGTTTTGCCATTTGCATGATTACATCATGTTGCTATAGAAATACATTAAAGCATGGTTAACTTATGAAATTCACAGTGCACTGTACTTAATGTAACATTAGATTTTACAAAATAAACAGCAAATAAAAAGTAATTTCTTTTATATATGTAAATACATAGTTTCACATTTTTCATTAATTATAAAATGTGATATTTAGTATAGTATGAAACTGCTTTAAAACATAATTTGTATCTAATATATTTTTGATTTTAAAAATATGTACAAAAATATGAAAACTTCAAGTGATTTATTTAATTTTTACAAATATTAGTCTCTTAATGAGAGATCTGAATTAAGCCCAAGGCTAAGTATCCCACCCACACATGTTCTCAGAGAATATTCACTTCTTTTTGATTACTTTCAGAAATGCATCATATTATTGACTCTGATTATTCTATTCATACATACCACCAGAGCTAAAGTCAAGTAGAATAAAAGATTCATATAGCAATAATATGTAGCATTCATTTACATTTAATCCAATATTGTCTTAATCATAAATTACATTCCAAACTAGCTCTTTCAAACTCTAATAAATCAACTAGAATATTATTTTTTGTCTTTTGCTCTTACAATTTCTACTTATTCACAATTCAATAATCAATAATGATTCATAAAAACTAATTTAAAAATGCATACCATGATATAGATATTAATAATAATTTATAATAATTCTGCTTTATAAAATATATTTATTTAATAGTTTATATTTTTGATTAAATTATTATTTTTTTCTGACTTATGTAAACAAGATTAAGTTATGTGAGATTTTTAGTTTGCAATACTTTTAATTTTTTTTTTTTATGCAACTGTAAAAATAAAATAATTATTATTTAAATGATTCTATTTTGAGTATATAAAATTTGTTATCACTTCCATATACATACTTTTGAAGCTTTTAAAAAATAACTTGCTATTCTAAAATCTTATTGCTGATTTTGTTTGTGTACATTTATAAGTTGATGGCATGCATGTAAACTCTATACAAAGTTATATAACAAAGAAATATTAAAATTTTTATATAATTTAAAATGCTAAATATTTTTCTATTTAAATAGTGTAATAACAGATTTAAATTAAATTACATTATGGCTATAAATATTAGATTTTAAGTAGAGGAATTTGAACTCAGGATTCTTCAATCTATTTAGTCTCCATTCTATCTCAAGTAACTGATGCACATGACCACACACATGCAAAAAAAATATGATTATCCATATTTTGTGCAGAATCAGTACTCATCAATTGGACCAGATTCATATAAAAAAATGGAAAAGTAATTTCTATGAACTCCATGTAAATATATATTTGTTTCTGTTGGTGTGAATTTTAATATTCCATTTTGATTTGATTTAATTATTTGCTGGCATAGATTTAAAAAGTTCCAGTGAAAATAATTTATAGTCATGGTTTTGTCTAATATAGCTATTTATCCAATGCAGAAAGGCTATTTTTATGAAAGAATGATAATCCAAATAATTAATCTACAGACATTAAGTAATAGGTTTATCTTTCAGTTTTCTATAGCCTTGCATGGTCTTAGTCTATTGATACATTCAAGATGTAAGAAATTTAAGTTGCCCTACTTTAATATTTTAATTCCTTCTTAACTTTAAATTTTATTATAAATATCACTGTAACTTAATTATAATTAAAAATGATTTCATTTATGTCTTTTGTAAATTTTCTTGAAAAATACATTCAATCCATTAAACAATAGTTTGTTTGTTTGAAAGTTTTGTTGTTTTTTAAAAAAAATTTATTTTTTTTATATTTTAATTAAAAAGAAGAAACTTTATTTTTAAAAATTTATTTTACAAAATACTTAATATCACTTGATTTTTTTTTTTGGAATTATAATTATAAAGAAATAATTTATTTAAGCAGGCAAAACTCTCTATACAGTAGTGCCACTCAATGCCAACTAGAGTAATCAATGGATGCCAGAAGGTTTGTGCATAAAATCCCCATCTAGTGCTTACTCATATAATTTATGATATAAAGAAAATATTTAATATTAAGAAAATATTTAATATTAAGATTAATATCATTAAAAATTCTTTTTCATTATTTTTTTAATCTACTAGCACACACGGGATACAAATGTCATAAATAGTATATGGATCTTTAGTCATTAATTTGTCACAAAAACACTTTAAATAATGTATAATTTAATCTTAATATTGAAATAACTTAGTATACTTACTATGCCTTAGTGTCCTACCTAGGGTTAATACAATATAACACTTCAATGTTAAATAATAATGTATGCACTTTATGCGATAAATAATATTCTTTTAATTTTTCTCTTCATATCATTTTGTTTCTTATAAACTATTTCAATATTATTAGGATCCATCCAATGTTCACATTCTCTTTTATAATTATAAAATACTGTCATGTTTGTAGAATCACTTTTAGCATGTTATACAATAAGAATAAAACAGATGAATTAGATAAGATGGGCCAAACTAATGTCATATATGCTATAAGATTCGGGCAGTCAAATTGTCTTTATATATATTACGGAAAAACAAAAGTGATTTTAAAGAAAATAATGGTGGAATATTCACTTATGTTTAGAAAATCAAAAAGTAATACTACAAATGTGTCAGCATTTTATAATCATAAAAGATAACATGGCATGGGTTTGATTCCAGTATTATTAAAATAATTTGTGAAAAACAAAATGTTAGGAAAAAAGTTAAAGAATGTTGTTTATTATACAATGTGAGTACATAAATCAAAATACCAATGGTATTCAGATGAATAAACAGGAGAATTTTTAAATACATTTATTTAAAGTTCAAGTATTATTCTTTGTCAATCATCATAAGAATACTAACACATTGAAAATAAGTTCTTTTGATGTAAATATTAAATTATATACTCTCTATTCCAAAAAAATGATTAATTGTTTGTGATCAATCAGAAATCTATTTCAAGGAATTTAGTGAAAATGCACATATTCAAGTCATTCAAAAATTAAAATGCAAAAATTGAAAGCATATATAAATAAATAGAAAAATGAATACAAAAGTATTTAAACAGTAGTTGAGGATAAAATATTGTAATCAAATAAGAAAGAAAATTAAAATAAAAGAGATTATGATTAAAGATTAAGGAATGAGAAAAATAAATTATGTTAAGTTTTAGAAAAAAACACAATGTAATGCTGATTGAAACAAAAAATTTCAAAGTATTTAGTAGTAGAGAAATAAATATTTCAAAAGGGCTTAATAGCCATAGTATATTCTCTATGTTAGTAGAAAAAGTCTTGAGATGAATAATTTATGAAATAGGTTGTGTAATAATGGTAGATGAGATTGTAAAAATTATAGCTAAAATTAAATCAAACATTGATAAAATTTTAAAAGAATTAGTGGGAGGAAAGGAAAGATTTGAGAGGTTTATTAATTTTGGATTATCTAATTTATAATTAAAGAGAATTTCTAGCATACTTTATTCCAATAACTAATTATACTTTCTTAGAGAAAAGATCTAATACAATAAAATATGTTGATTTTATTTCATTCCAATATCAGCCTTTCAACCTAATTGAGCACGAGCCTTTTGAGTGTTGATTTTAGGAAATTATTTATTTATTTGATATACAGAATTTTTAAAATAGTTTAGCAAATAACATTATAAAGACACCAGAAGAAACCCCAACCAAGAAATAAAATCACTTGTGTCTTTATTAAATCCTTCAATTCTTCTAGTACAATCATAGATACAAACATCTGTTATATGGTTCATGGCTTGTATTTTGACACATTTACACATATCAGTGATAGATACATTCCATTTATAAAACAAAAGATCTCACTGATCATTGATTGGTGCTGAATATGTTGATGAAAGTCCAGTTGCTTTAGAAAGATCAAACCCATTTGGTTTTATATTTAAATTTGGAAAAATAATTTTTTTAAAATCCAATAAGAATTCCAATTTTATGCTATAATTCTTATTTATTGTTTAATTCTTGGTCGAACATCCATATCTTCATTTGAGTTGAATCTATTTGGCAAGTCCAATTTGCTTTAAAACTTTTTTACATATTTTCTATCTACCAATATCTTTTCTGATATTTTTCAAAAGAATATGTGAGAAAACAGGAAGCCACCACAAAGGAGATGATTGGAGTGTATTTGTAATCTCTCTCTCTTGGTAATATTTAATTGAGAACACAGAAATTTTACTTGATTAACCAAAAATATACTACTGCTAAGAAAGCTGTCCACAATTCCAAGTAGTACTGGGCATATTTTCAAAGAAAATAATCCCAGAAAATAGTTTGAATCTAATCTTAGATAAATAAAGAAATTAGTTAGTTTATTACTTCTAAATAGGATTAGGTGAAATTGTGATTTAGTTTATTACTGCAAAAGATTATAATCTAATTATGAGACATTTTTCTATTGTTTAAATGAAAAATTGAATATACTGATTTCATTGGATGAGAAGTAGAATTCTAGTATTTTAAAACGATTTTTAATCTTTTCAAATTTTTATCAAGAGTTTTTTTTTATTTTGGAAAATAATCTCTTTTGAGAAATCAAAGCAATATCGTCAACACAAATATATTGCATTCTATATCTAGAAAGTCACTGCCGAATATGTTTTAAAAATGATGTGAAAAGTGAATCCTGTGATAAACTATTCTGTAAAATTTTGTTTATATCCCACTATTATTATTTAGTGTCACTAAATTTTTCTACTTAATAATATTTTTGTCAAGTAAATTAACAATTTTTCTATGCTTAAGATTTAGAAACTTTTAGAAGAAGGCTATGGTTTTTTTTTTCCAAATAGTAGCACAAGCTGAGATTAAATCAATTAAAATAGCATCTGTTTTTTGATTTATTTTTAAAATTCTTTTTCAATACGAATTATTAAAGATAAAACCTGTTGATAGCAGTTATGGCCTAAAACCATCCTGCTTTGTAGGTAGATGGTTCTCAACTATTGGCAAAAGTCTTGTTAATGTGATTTTTCAAAATTACTTATAAGAAGCATAATAATAGTAATAATATATTAATTGATTAAGCACCAGCAGATGATATAATAATAGCGTGAAAGGCTGAAACCTTTGACGGATGTGCCTAAAAAATGCTTATTGAGAGTTCTCTGTGCAGTCATTATTACATCTGATTGGCTGTCATATAAGCATTTTTAAGGCGCATCTGTCAAAGGTTTCAGTCTTTCATGTTATTTATAGTAATAATAATGTTCCACGGAATACTTTAAACCTAGGACTGGCAATGTAAAAACCTTACTCTGATATTTTTTTTTTTTCAAATTCCAAGGAGTTGATAACTAATTAATAATTTTGTGTTACATTTTTCATTCAAAATTTCAATTAAAATCAAGTTACCCAACGATAATTTAGAAAACAATTTGGTGACAAAGTCACCACATGATCAGAAAAGCCTGCTGCCAAGCTTATCAGTTCAAAATTTCAAAGTCCAAAATTTAGTCAAACATAATCTTATTTTTAATTTTATTGTAGTAATATCTGATTTTTGTTTGGAAGAAAAGGAAAATTCACTTTCAAGTTCCCCAGGAAGCAGTTCATTTGCTCATAAACAAGTTAACAAGCTATCTTAGGCTAATGAAAGAAAAAAAACTGCCTTAATATACTTTTTTCAATTTTCAATCAGTTGATAATTTCTAATGTTGTATTACATTTTTAATTTCAAATTTTCAATTAAAATCTAGTTACTTAATGATAGTTAAAAAAATTCCATCACATGACCAGTGTCTGTCAATTGTAATACCAGCACAAAGTATTAAAGTCCAAAGGTCAATCAAGCATATGCTTCTTGTTTTTAACATTATTGTAGTAAACTTTGATATTTGTTTAGTAATAAATATTTGATCTTAAGTTCTCCAGCGATCATTTCACTTGCTCACAACCAAGTTAACAAGCTCTGATTTTTTTATGCTAAGTGCTCAAAAGCTTAGGATAACAAGTTAAAATAAAATTAACATTATGTCATACCTTTTCAATTTCTAACCAGCTGATAATTTATTTCCTATTTTGTTTATATTTTTCATTCAAATTTTCAATTTAAAACAAGTTACTAATGATAATTTCAAAAACATAAAACATTTCCAATGCCAAACCTAACCACCTACCCAGCCTCATCATGTTTCCCTATGTCTGAACCAATCTCACACTTAAACTGCATCATCCTCACCTCTGACACAGCAAGCCCCAGACCAAGAGTCTGGTCATTCTACCACAAACTCCAATTCATCAATTGCAAACAATTCTAGCACACCACTACCACCACACTCCTCTGGAAACTGGACCCTCTACTCACCTCATCAAAAGCCTTACACAGTTTCCATTTCTAATACAGCTAGATCCAGTCTATCCAATTTAATAATTGCAACCAATTTTAACAATTGTATCACCACCATCCCTCTGAAATACTCATCTATTCAAATGCACCAGAAAACAGGCATATCATAGTTAACAAAATCTCTTCACCAATTATGAAAACAAATCCCATCATGCCTTTTACCCATACCAACACATTCCCAATGAAACCAAGAAAAAAATCTGATCACCCAAAAAAAATATAATACCCTAAAGAGTCAAAAATAACTGACATTGATTTAATATTAGTGTCTGCAGACCTCACAAACAATTACCACACTCCATGAAAATCACTAGTCCACATATATTACCCAGGCAATCCAATCACATATAAAACTAAACTCAGTTTGCATGAGTAAACACAGCAATACAGAGCATGCTTTTACATATGAAAACCTACAACTATAGATTGTCAATGTAACCACAGCAATCCAAGCTATGTAAAACTTTTGTAACTAATTCACTGGTTGTAAAAATTTATACAATCCTGGGTAAATCAATAAATCAACTTTTACACATGTAAATCTACAACTACAGATTGCTCATGTAACTAAAGCAATCCAAACTATGTAAAACCTTGTAACTAGACCACAAGATGTTAAAATTCTTGTAATCTTGTGTAAATCTATATATCATCTTTGAAATACTTAAATCTACATCTATGGATTGCCTATGTAACCACAACAATCCAATCTATGTAAAACCCTTAATACTAATCCACAGCATGTAAACATTTCTGTAATCTCGTGTAAATCAACTTTTACATACATGCACCTACAACTACAGATTTCCCATGTATACTACAGCAATCCAAGCTATGTAAAACCTTGTAACTAATCCACAACATGGAGAAATTTATATGTAAATGAATAAAACAACTTTTATATATGTAAGCCTACAACTGCAGTTTGCCCATGTGCCCATGTAAACATTGCCCTTGTAACTTTCCAAGATAAATAAAGCTTATCATTGAAATATAATAATAATAATAATAATAATAATAATAATAATAATAATGATGATGATAATGATGATGATGATGATGATGATAATAATAATAACAATAATAATATTTTTTTTGGATTATCATTGGGCTTATTTGATTTAATTTGGAATAGTTTCTGTATATTAAGCATGCTTTGGCTTAATCATAAATTTTTTAGAAACTCTGAAAGTATGTTATCTATTTGGTTTGTTTTTTTCCTGATTTAACATAATAAAGGGCAAGTTGAAGTACAGCTTTAATCAGTTTTTTATAGGAATATTGTAAAAAAGAAGTTTGCAATTCTATTCTAATTATACTTTTTTCCATTCTATCAATCTTGGATTTAGAAGTCTGATATAAAAAATTGGTAACTTGATTAAAAAAACAATTATGTTCTTTTAGAGGTACTATTGTATGCATCAAGTGTTTGTAAAAGTGATCAGGTCTTACAACTAGATCTTTTAACCGGTTTTATTCTTAAGTTCTCTCTCAACTTTACTTTTCTGGCACCATTCAGTAATTTTATAAATTTGTTAGCAATTTTTTTAGCCTTTGATAGATAAAAATTTATTGTAAAAATCATTTTTAAGTTTTTTTCAATCTGGAATAAATCTCAATATACATGAGGAATGGACTCTGCAGCCTCTATTATTATGATTTTGTTAAACTGATCATAGAAATAAGAGATTGGAAACAATCTATTAATATTATGCTTGAGATATCCATCATATCTACTCCAATTTTATTTCTTTAAATTTCATCTTGAAATATAATGACTTTCAACTATAATATGTGGATTTCAAAAGTGATTAAACTTGCTTTAAACTAGGGAAGGAGGATCTAATAAGAGTAGTTTAACAGGTATTAGTAATCCATTTCTTAACAAAACATAAGTCAGAAGTTGTTTTAAATTCATTCATTTTAAAAATTGGCAACGTGTTTCATGTACATATCTTCAAATAGTTCTAGAAGAATTGAAATCTTCTATAAATACAGGAATTAGAGGAAGCTCTGTAAGAGCAGAATAATGCCAAATTATACTGGGGAAAGGGAGAGGGTTGAAAATATTTTTACATAAAAATTATTTAACCAAATGATCTTATCATTCATCTATCTTTGACAAAATTGTTTTCTGAATAAAATTATTAGAAACAAAAATATCCATATCATCTTTTAAATGCTTTAGATCAATAATCAATGCAAATCTGGGAATATTAAGAAAATATTTATTATTATAAAAATAAATCTTTTGAAATATAATTACATTAATGAAAATGGGTTTCATCTTTGCAGGTAAGATATTAATGACAATATTAAATAAATATACTTACAGTAAGTTCAATTTGTTAAAGAATAATTGAGATTTATAAAAATGGAGGGGTAAGAAAAGTAAAAGTAGTAATGAAGAGTATTTATATAGAAAAGACTAATATTGTCCTTATTGATCTTGAAAAGTTTTTCTACAGAATAAATTGGGTTGTTTAACTAGATTTTTTTAAAGAATAAAAGTATAAAATTATAAGATTAAATATCTTTTTGCAGAAAAAATAGTTTTAAAAACCCAAAGTCAGGTAGGATTTTAATAAATATGGAGTTAGCATTATTGATGGAAAGGTTCATTATCAAATCAATTTAGCTGATGACTTAGTAATGTTGCATATAAAAATATGTAAAATTGATATTGTAGCATGTTTAGCATAATAATAAATGTATTTAAAGCAACAATTATGCTTAGAGATGATAAAATATTAAAAATGCCAAAAAAATTGAGAGAGAATTTTTAATCTTAGAGAGTGAATAAAAATTATTTATTGAGAAAATTATAAAGCAAAAATTAACTGTATTGTATTATATGTAAGATGAAATGTGATAAAAGAATAGACAATTTGATAGTTTAAAGAAGAGAAGTTGTGTATGTCTGAAAATATAGATAAATAGAAAGAAAATTTGGAAATATTTGTAAAGTTTGTATAAAATCTAGTTTTACACATTATAACTAATGATGATAGTCTGACATCATCAACCCAATTTTTCAGCTAACTAATCAGAGATAATAAAAAAATTATATGGCAATTTAAAAACAAAAAACTTTATGTTACTTAAATGCTAATGTTATATTTTATGCATTATTTCAATCAAGTAATATGATCATGATACACACATTTTTTGCCAAGAAAAAAAAGATGCCTATAAGTATAAATGACCTGACTTTACTAAAATATATAATTAACACCCTGGAACCATGTCTATAAATTAAGATGGAAACCTTCAGAATTTTAAACTTCAAACTTTTAATTTGACAATAAATAGAGAATAAAAACTTTTTATATAATCAATTATTGCATTCATTCCAGCTTTGAATTCCAAATCCTTATTAATAAAAGCAAAATACAGAAATCAGTTGGCAATTGGAATTTAAAAGCACTATTGTCTAATAATCACTGTTTATTCAAGTTTATATGATGTAATAGAGAACTACTCATGTTTATATATATTGTTTAAAGTTATTCTTGTGAAAAACTGTTAGGAAAATAAATATTATTTCTCAAATAAATAAATCCATTCACTATATAATTATGATAAAACATAAATATGCATTACTATATTTTTAGCTCATAAAACAAAGTATTTACTTTCTAGCTCATATACGTTAAAATTATGCTGATCTCTGATTAAAAAGATATTTGATTTAATTAGTTTTCAGAATTATCCAGTAGTTAATAGTTTCTGCTTAAGTTTTTTTAATGTATTTATTCAAATAGAATTAGAAGCTTTGTATTTCTGAATTATGGATCTTGATGCTGTAAGAGATTTCTTTTAATGATATTTCAAATGCTATTTAATTAAATGAATGATATTCTTCTAAATCTGAGATATCTAAATATACTGTATTAGGACAGAAGCAATCTGATTACTACCAATAATCAACAAATTTATTATTTATTGATTATTCTGTAATTAGAGAAGAGATGAGTGTACTGAAAATGTCTTTATGAAGGATAAAAATATTTATAACACAATACATTTAATTAAAATATGCCCACTAATTTATTTTGAGTCCTAATCATTTAATTAAAATAAATTCTTGTGTAAAATTTTATATTCGCATTTGTAGTACTAAATTATACATATATTTGTATAACTTTCTCCAATATAACAACGTAGAAATTGTTTTTCACTAAATGACAATTAGATCATATTTTCATCACAAACCTAAACAAAAATTTTAATTCAAAATATTATGACTTTAGCTTAATATAGCATATTAACACTGTTGTCAACAAAAAAAAATTGCTACCATTTTTTTCTGTAAAGTAACATGTTTTTCTTTTTTGAGCTTTAAAAAAACCTGTTGCTTTGATTTCAATAAGTATTTTGAGGATGGCTTTATTAAGTTAGCTATGCTTGCATTTTTTATGCTTCCAAAAGTATTTAAATAAAATAGAAAATACTAGTAAATACTCACTTCAATTATAAAAAATGTTACAATAAGTACAGTAGCATGAAACTGTTGCATTTTTAATAAGAAAAAAAACTTTTTTTTTTTATCAGTTTCAAATCTCAATTAGGAAAAAGTATTTCTTATGGAGAAAAAGAAAACAAGTTTTAAGAAAGACGGGCCATCAAAATCAGAATTAAATAATATTTCATAAAATACTAAATTATTAAACTCACACAAAAAAAAGACCAATTTTATATTGAAATTCTAAAAATATTAAAGCAAATTCTACTTCAAACCCTCATTCATTAATTTAATTCTAAAATTATGTAAAAATAATCTAAATCAGAGTTTTGTAGGTATCTCATTAATTTAATACTGAAAATAGAAATAACAAAGAAAAGAAAATATCCCTAACAAAAATGTTTAATTATAAATTTCTATATATCTCTATTAAAATAATCACTATAAATTTCTTAGTTTGATGGAATCTTTGGTATTAAAAACCTCAATATTAAAAACAATATTTCATCAAAATTGCACGCTTACAATATATTTAAAATTTGTTAAGCTTAACTATAAGAGGGAATTGTTTATTTCAAGTATGACCCTGCATTTTCATTCTAAGCCGCATAGAAGTTACAAACCAAGGTGATATATAATATTTGATATCCAATCCTATCATTGTTAATTATCTGACTGAATTAGATAAATGAACCATAAAAACTAAATATAAAATATTTTGGTTTGACTAAACTCATTATATACAAAGTAATTTTTAAGAACATTTATATCATTAATAAAAATAAGATTTGAAAATATACTTCCAGTCATTTAGTCAGTCAATTAATAATAGTTGTTCTTAAATCAAAAAGATCATATACATCTTTCTAGATACTTTTCATTTGATTTTAGAATTGGATTAACTTACATTTCTTAATGAATATCTCATGTAATGACATGAAATACTATAAGAATAATTCAGTTTTTTCATGGATCTGAATTTTTGAAACTTTAAAATATTTTCAAAATATTAAGCATAATTTCATTAACATTTTTTTTCCAATAAGCTTCACAATTTCATTCATATTAAGAATTTTTTTAAAACAATATGACAAAATTTTACTGTTTAGTCTAACAGTTAAATTATCATATTTATATTTAAGAAATACAAGATTAATAACCAATGTTAAAACTTCTTATAAACAAGGCAAAATCTCTCCATATAGTAGTGCCACTTTGTGCCAACCAGAGTAATCAATGGATGCCAGAAGGCTTGTGCATAAAATCCCTATCTAATGCCTACTCATCCAATATCCCCAGACTAGTTTCTGGCTTGTGGCCTTCGTCAGTGAGGAGCTTTGGATCTGAGAGCACTGCACCTAGATCTCTCTCTGATGAAGGCCACAATCCAGAAACTAGTCTGGGGATATTGGATGAGTAGGCACTAGATAGGTATTTTATGTACAAGCCTTCTGGCATCCATTGATTACTCTGGTTGGCACAGGGTGGCACTACTGTTTGAAGAGTTTTGCCTTGTTTATAAGCAATTATGTGCTAATATAAGAAATGGTGATTATGTGGTGCTTAATGGTTAAAACTTCTTGTAAGATCTCATTGTGTAGTTATGAATGTATCTATCTGCTATGCTCAATAGCTGAGGTTCAAATCTAAGTTTGATGAAACTAAGACTTTTTTCAGATTACAATGAATATTGTATTTTTTTTTCAAATAATCAATTCTTACTCATCTCTGTAATCTATTTATTGATTTGTAGGTAGATAAAAAGTAAAGGCTCACTTACTTCAGCTGAGTCTTAATACTCTGTTTTAAAAAAAACAACAGAAGTAAATATTTTATTATAATAATAAAAAAAGCTTCTCTAACAAGTGTAAAAGTACATAATTTTTGGTATTATATAATGTAGTTTATGCAACAGGACAGAACCTATGCCTTATTTTTTTTCTTTAGAACTAAACTTAAACTAAATAAATGTTATCTATTATTTATGCCAACAAGATGAATACACTCTATATCTTTTTTTAATGGTACAGGACATTCAAAATTTGACTTGAAATATTCTTTCACTAGAGCTATTCAGGTTTATACAATTGTTTCTAGACAGTGTGATAGTAAAATTGTGATACTACCCTGTGACACGTGAATTCTATTGGATATCTTATATTTGATGATAAAAAATTTAATAATTGTTCATAAAGTAAATTAGTTTTAAAACCTAAGTATTTATCAAAAGTTATCTTCCAGAAAATTTCCACAACTTATCCCAATTAGTCTTGCAAATTATTCTCTCTCTCCTTATTAAATGCATTTACTGTACTTACTTTTGATTTTAAAAAAAAAAAAAAAACATTTTTAATTTTGATTAATCTTGTACATATTGTTCTAAATATGTATTCTTTATTTTTTTCAATAAACTAATTTTTTTTAGTAGTAAATTTCTTTTTTAATAAGAATTTTATTTACAAATTTATTTATTCTCAACCATTTTACAAAAGAAGTAATTTATTTTCTTATTGTTTTTCTTTTTTTTATGTTGTTGCTGTCGAGATTGTTTATATTTGAAGTGAATCGCTGTATGATAAAATTCTGATTTTGTATTCAACAGGGTACCAGTCTATTTGTTCCTAATGCCCCCCCCCCCGATATGTTTTGTTAATATAAAATCATTTTATCGTTTATATGAGCCAAGGGTCAAATGTGCTAATATTAAAATAGCATTTTTTTAAAAAGTAAAGCAAAACCGTAAAAAAAATTAACATCCTCCTATGATACGTACTCCATCTATTTTTGGTTAAACAATCTGAATGAACAAGACAATTTTAAAAATGCATACTTGTATTCAGAAATAATATTAAATCTGAATGAGCACAACCTTAATATTCATAGGAAATCCCTCCCTTTCCAATGATGAAGATTACTCCATTTTACAATCATAGTTTTTATTTTATAGTTAATGCTTTATAATGATCTAATCAATCCAGATTTAATCTGAGACTTTATCCTCTCACCATGAATAGCTAGATATTTATTTATTAATTAGTATAGGCTACTTTTTAGGTTGGTTTCATCTGTAATTTTAATATTATTTTTTTATATGTCAAAGCTTTGACCGGGAAGTGAATCCGAGCCAGCTGCTTGGAAGGCAGCTATGCTAACCGCTAGACCACCAACGCTTTTATCTTCAAAATATAACAACTTTAATTTTTGATTATTTATTTATTTGTATTGTTTTGTTTTGTTTATTTGTTTTGTATGAATAATAAAGAATTCAACAAATTATTATTACATTTTGTTTACTTTTGAAAAGGATTGTTGATATTGTTATTAATAAATTATAAGGCAGATTCTATTTACAATTTTGCACATTTTTGCTTTTTGATTCATTTTTAAATTATTATTAATTATAATATATGTTTCCAATGTACATTAATCATTGATCTAGATGTTCATACAATGAGAGTGAAAAAAAAAAGCAATTTTCAGTTTTCTATTGAAAATAATAATATAAGTGAATATAAACGGAGGACAGAAATACTACTAGTTTTGATCAGTGATGCGGAACATATGTTAAGTACATTTTACTTACAATTAATTTAAAATCTTTTTTGTGTAAAACAAGTTACGTAAATCAAATGATTACCGATGGTACGATTTAAAAGCTTATTTTATTGGAAGATTTTCGCATGAAAAAATTATCGATTATTGATATTTTTTTTTAAGTTATTCCTAATTTGTAAGACCATTTATGCAATTGACTAATGTGTTATTCTTAATCAATATTTGTTTTAAATTGAAAAAAAGAAAGATAGATCTTCAAATAAAGAAAAGTTGAATGTATAATTTTTAGTTTTAGTTTAATTATTGATTTTACAACATATGGGCTCATTGTTTATATAGAGGAAAATATGTTCCATTTATTAAAAATGAATATTAAATATTTGATTATCGTTTCGAATATAAAAATAAAAGAAAACAAATTAATCAAAATAAATATCATTTACTAGTATTTTTTCAGCAAAAAATGTAAATAAATATAAACATGTTATATGTCTAAATTGTATGCCCCCAAAAACAAATCAGATCATTATTTGCTTGGGAAGTTATTTGACATTCAAACAAGTGTTGGGGTTAAAGTATAACCATACCATTCAATTGACTAAAGTAAGATTTTTAACCAAGAATCAATTCGCAAATCTTTAGCTTTAGAATAGATGTTTCTATTTTGCCCTAATCCGCGCAGGGCACAGTTTTATGTGATATTCTATATATTTAAAATAAAAAAAATTTTTAAGGATGTGTTTAATGTTTCATTTTGTGTTATAAATAATTTTAAGGAGTTAGTAAATTATACCTATCAAGCAAAAAAGTAATATTGTTTATCAATTTTTGATATATGTTATCATATATAGGTAAGTGAAGATGCAGTATAAAGAAAAAAATAAAGTTGCATCAATTGTTATACATATGTGTAAAAAATAAAAATAATAATGATTTAATGACTGCTTCAGTTTTCTTGGATCATGAAAAGACACGTAAATATAAATTTAAATTTTATCTTGAACATGTTAAAATTTTTCATGAAGAGAAAAACCATAATAAAAAAAAAGTTAAAGAGGCAATTTTCATAAATAGAAATAAAATAAATATAATTAATAGACAAGCTGCTAATATAAAAATTTAGGAATCCTGAAATTTTAGTTGGTGACCTTTGCTTTCATTGTGTTGTTTTTTAATTTAATGGTAGTTGCAGAGGGTTAAGAAAGTAACCAGAAGTACTTCTGCAGATTAAATAACTGTGTATAATAGTTAATCACACCATTGCATTTGTTTTATGGACATATACATATATGTGTGTATGTGTAGTATAATATTGCGTAATCTATACTAATAAGAATAATAAAAGAAAATAGTAATGAATGTTAAACAAAGTCCTCAATAAATTGATGGCTTTAAATCCAACACAATCAATTAATCAATCACAAGGCTTCTTTGATTCTTTATTTAACTTTTTTTTAAAAATTTCATTATCTTTATAAACAATAATCTTTACATCTATGAACATTATTTTATAGTCAGTATTATATTCATAAATGTCTTAAGATGAACTTTACACTTACATGAATTTTAAATTTTTCATAAATCCCTCCCCCCTTTCCTATATAGATCTTAAAACTAGTGGATAGAATTTTATAAACTATACCTAGTTTACTTTTATCTTTTCCTTATTATTTTATTAATGAATTTAAAATAATTTACTTTTATCTTTTCCTTATTATTTTATCAATGAATTTAAAGTAAGTCCTTTCCTCCAAACAATTCTCTTAACTTCTAGCAAATAACTATTTTTACTAAGTAATCTACAAATTAATGATATAAAAGTCAAAGAAATAAACTCTTTCTAATCATTATTATCAACAATAATCTTCAAATTAGAATTATTTTTTGTAAACAAAACAGTTTTTAATAAACTTGTCAAAATAACCTATATGTCACATCACATGATCACCATTTTATGTGCATAAACAGACTGTTAATACCAGTAGCAAACTTTCCAAACAGTAATGCTACCACGTGCAAGCCTTTATAATTAATGAATGCTGAAAGGTTTGTGCATAAAATCCCTATTACTGCTTATTCATCCAATATTCTTAGAATAGTTTCTAGCTTGAGACTTTCATCAGTGAGCAGCCTTGGATTTTAGGATCCAATAAAACCCTCCAACATCCACATTTTACCTATTGGGTTAACTAAAAAGCTAGGAGCTCAAGATAAAAACACAATAATGTTTTCAACCCAAGCTCATTTACTTGTATAGTCATATAGACCTGAACTCAGTTCAGCATCTATACATTTTGGTGTCTTTGGTTTTTCAAAAACCAGTTATTTTTTATTCTATAGGCAAGATAGGTATAAAACTATCAAAACATCATGTCACCATTTCATATGATTACACAGACTATTAATAATAATGGCAAACTCTTCATACAGTAGTAGCAATTAGGTCCAAGCCTTCATAATCAATAGATGCAGAAATGTTTGTGCATAAAATTCCTATCTAGGGACAGCTCATCCAATACCCCCAGACTAATTTCTAGCTTGTGGCTTTCATCAGTGAAGAGCCTTGGATTTGAAAGCACTACACTTAGATTTTTGGATTAAAAGAAATCCTCTTGCAGCCATCTTTTACCAATTTGGTTAACTATAAAACTAGAAGCTGAAGATGAAAACACAATAATGTTTCTGAACCAAGCTTATTTGCTTGTAGTCATATACATCTGAACTAAGTTGAACATCTGCATATTTTGGTGTCTTGGGTTTTTCAAAAACTGCAGTCACCATTATCCTATGGGCAGGATTGATATAAAACCATCAAAACATCACATTGTCACAAATTTTATATGCTTGAACATGCTGTTAATAACAGTAGAAAACTCTTCATAAAGTAGTGCAATCAAGTTCAAACCTTCATAATCAATAATGCAGGAAGGTTTGTGCATAAAAATTATATCTAGTGCCTACTCATCCAATATCTTCAGACAATATTTTAGTTTGTGGCTTTCATCAGTGAGGAGACTTGGATTTGAGAGCACTGCACTTAGACTTTAGATTCCGATGTAATCCTCCAGCAGCCATCTTTTACCTATTTGATAACTATAGCCAAAGATGAAAACTCAAATAATGATTTCAACACAAGCCAAGCTCATTCACTTACATAATCATATAGATATCTAAACTTTATAGTTAATCAAATAGGTAAAAGTTGGCTTCTGGAGGGTTGCTTTGAAACCTAAGACCTAGATACAGTACTTCAAATCCAAGACTTCTCACTGATGAAAGCTAAGAGCTAGAAAATAGTCTTGAAATATTGAATATGTAGGCAGTAGATAGGATTTTATGCATAAATCTTCATGCAGCCATTGACTATGAAGCCCTGTGCTTGGTGACACTACTTTATAGAGTTTACTACTGTTATTAACAGCCTGTGTATGCATATGAAATGATAATTGTGTGATATTTTAATGTTTTTATACCTATCCTGCTCATAGTATAATGATGATTGTAGTATTTGAAAAACCAAAAAAAAAAACACTAAATGTATAGATGCTGGCCTGAGTTCAGATCTGTATGATTATATAAACAAAGGAGAGTTTATATATTTCAGTAGATTGCAATTTATGGATAGTAAGAGAATAGCTAACATAGTATTTAATTGGATTACAAATAAAGGACAGGCAACAAGATAGGTGAAAAAGGTTGTATGATTTGCAGAAGATTTGGATAAAGACTTTTACACCAGTATACCTGTACAAACGGTGGGTTGGTTGTGTTAGGATGATTGTTGAGTGTTATAGTGGCAAAAAATGGGAGAGAAGAATAGATGCATTAATAAAATGGAATTGGAGAGATGGAGAACTAGCCTGCAGAGTAAAAATAGTTTAAATATATATAGAAGTAAACATAACATTGGATATCAGTTAATTTATGATAATAGCAAGGGAAGTAGTTTACTGTTTAAGTCTCAATCAGGATCATCAACAACAAGAAAATAAAAACATACATGGAGAAATGTGGTTGATTTATTATGCAAGTCATGTAAGGAAGGCATGGAAAATGTTAGGCATCTGTTAACTGAATGTAAATGCTTACAAGAAGAAATGGTACAAATAATGAAATTGTGAGAGAATAAATATAAAAAAAGTGATTATATAGAAAATGGGTTCTTGTTTTTATGCTTAGTTTGGAAAAGGATAAGGGATATCTAGACATAAAAGATATAGAGGGGACAAAGGTGATTTTGTGGGGATCAGAATAGGGAAGAGTATAAGAAGACTTAGGGTGGAGAATGGAAAGAGAAAGTAAGGTGGTTAACGGGTTTCTCTGGACATAGTGGCTGAGATATTCCTAATTTCAATAAAAGAGAATTTATAGCTCATTGCATAATCATTAGAATTTTATTTGAATAAATGCATAACTGCTTGCTAGTTGACAAGAACACATTGGAGAATATTTTGATTCAATTGAATAGTTTTGATTCCACCATTTTATTTATTGTTGAGAAAAATATTTTGCATTTATACTTTCATTTTAATAGATAAACATTTTAGACCTATTGCTTATAAAAGATATGGATAGAGTTTTTTCTATATATTATGGTTGTTTTGTTTTTTAAAAAAGCAGAAATATTATTCATTCTGATAGTGTTCAGCGATTTGTTCCTAATAAGGTAGCATTAATGAGTTTTTTGTTATGGAAATAAAAATTAACACAATTTAAAGCTACTGCATGTCACCCCCTCAAAAAAAAAACAATTTTTAATGACTATTTTACTACAAATTTTTCTCTGAAGTTTGTTAAATAAGTTTATTTATAAAAAGAATTCCAATTTTGATTTGATAACAGTAAATAACTGTGATGAGGAATTTTTTTTTTTAATTATAAAATGTCATGCAATTGTTTTGACAGCTGTGGAAACAGTAAATTATATTGCTTATAGAAGAATCAAAAAGAAAGTAAAATTAAGAATAAAGTGTTTAGTTTAGTATTATATATTTATGAACATGAGATGAGACATAAAATATTGTTCAGTAATGCAAAGGATGCCTTTTATGAAGTTAATAAAAAAAAATTTTAAATCACATTTTTTATGTGAATCAGAGAAAGACAAGATATTGGATGTAGTTCAACAGTTGACCATCAAAGCATTTTCATGTGACTGCCTAAATTAAAAAGACTACATTATGCTAGATTAGATAGCTATGCTTAAAATAATTTTTATAGGCATTTGGTAATTACATATGAGAATCAGTTCTACACAATCAAGATGGCTAATTATAGTCAAACATTTGATGATGAATGAGTTAGATGATTTGTGTGCCTTTGTTTAAAATGCATGATGATGCATATATTGATTACAAATTTGCCAGCTTGAATATGTTCACTAAATAATATAAAGACACAAGTCACAAAGGTGATAACTATGTTTTTTATTGTAACAAGTGCACATTTTTCATCAGTTTATTCTGAAAAATTAGTATTTTATAATATTTTTAAAAAATATAATGTCTAAAATAATTGCAAAGTAAAGAAAGACATAATTTTAAAACAGAAAAGGAAAAACAATTTTTCTTCACAATGATAAATGAAAAATGTGTGTGTTATATTTTGTTTAAAAAATGTCATTTTCAAAAAAAGAAAATCTTGAAAGACATTAAAATCCTACATGTAATATTATAAGTGGTAGACCATGACACTCAGACAAATATGCAAATAGATCTTGCCTTGTAAAAGTGTTCCCATCCCCAATCTAAGCAATCAATTTAATAAGAACATTCTTTAGGATTAAAAATAAATGAGAATTATTTTTAATTTGTGAGTAGTTTTATTTTGTGCAGGTTAGTGTTGTGTGTTTAAGATTTTCATTTCAAAAGGTGTATTTACTCTTACAGATAAACCATGATTGGGGCTTTTTTTTAAATTTAATTTTGATTGTATTTTTATTGCTATTTAATTTTGTTTATACAAATATACTGTAACAGAATTAAAACAGATAAATATTAATAATTTATATTAATAATATAAATACAAATATTCATAAATAATCCTGGCAACAATATATATATATATATATATATATATTGTACCGCTAGTGAAGAGCACTCACGTGAAATTGTTGGTCACAATTATTAAAAGTAAAATTTTCATAAATAATCCAAAAGTTTTAAAAATGATTAATATAACAATAAAATTATTGCAGAATAATTTGTCCATAATTAATTGGATTAAAAAGACAAAAAAAAAACATATTTTTTTTAAAAATAAATAAATTTATAGAAGTCTGAAGAGTTTTTTTTATTAGTTTAAAACAAAATACGGTTTGCTAAAAGTGAATTAATTCATAGTTTTACATATTAAAGAGTTATTCATATAAACATTATTTATCAGTAAAAGTTACAATTAATTAGAAGAGGGTAGAAAATGTAACTTAGAAAAGGTAAAAGTAGTTGAATTTCAAGTAATTAAAAGTTAAAGCTATAGCACTTTAAAAATAAATCTTGTACATTAAATTAAAAATATATTTTTTCTTTTAATTTAAAGAAATGTAAATATATATGTGCATTAAAAGTGAGATGTAAACATAAAGGAATATTAAAATGTGTGTGTGTTAATAAAATGGAATATGAAAGTTGAATATTAAAAAATGAATGAAAGCATATAATTGGAATTTCTCTCAATGATTGCATACACTCATAAGTTATATAAAAACAGAATTAGCAATGGCTACTAATTCAAGAATCCATAAATGATTAATTAATTAAAATCTTACAAAAATTTTAATCAAAAGCAGTGGACAAATTTTCACAAAGAATATAGCTGGCAGGTACAGAAACTAATTAAAAAATGATAACAGATCATGACATAAATAGTCAGTTTTTATCATTCAATCAGTTTTACAATCAATCTTCAGTCAGTCTTGTCATGTATCCAGAGTCAGTATTTTCTAAAGACAATGCAGTGTTTAGTTGTCGGAAACATGCAACCAGATTTCAGCCTCAGTCCAATGGAACATCAGCAACCTGCCTGATAAAAGTAATGCCTTCCTACTAATTTAAAACTTCCAGAAATATCTAACCACTTTGAATAAGAATATCATGAAATAGCAATTATAGGACCCTTCACAGAAGCCTATAATTCAACCAGTTGGTTAAAAATTTACATGAAGCAGCCAACTGCAAGAATTCAATGTCCAAAATCCTATAGGTAATAAATAACATTTTCTTATTCTATTTCTGATATTAATGTAGCCATTGCAATGAGTCAGTAAAACAAATTAACTCTATAGCATGCATAAAATAAACTATTGGTATGCATGTTTTAAATGTGTGTTTATTTAATGTTCTTTGTTATACTATATTCTATTGCATAATTTATTAAGAGTGCATGTAATTATATAAAAAAATCATTGTTTAAATTAATTAAGAGTTTATAATAGTAGTTTCCAAATTATAATAATGAACATTTCATTAAAATAAATTATCTTCAAAACATAATATTTTGTCAGTCAATTCTTTTACCATTAATTAAAGCAGTAAAGAATTATATTATTTTTTTTGATTGAGCTGATTGGAATTTCTTAGGCACTGGATTAGTTTGACATCATTCAGGGCACGTTAGTTGCTTTTGTAATTAACTGGCACCTGAAGTTTACTCTGAAACAAAAAAGTGCTTTGAATAATAGGTGTTGAATTTTGCAGCCAAGAAGATCTATGACCTTGAAAAGTAGTCGTAGTTATAGCTCCAGCTTGGTTACAAGTACCCTCCAGGTATTATTCTTCTCTGTCTAAGGGAGCAATACTTAAATTGCATTGGAGTAGATCAAATGTATAATTTTATAATAATATCATATGTCTACAAAGAAGTCCTACAATTGTATTACAGTTTCTATTTCCATTAAAGAGTAAAAAAAATTTATGCTACATGTTTTTTTCTATTCGATCTACTACACTAACTGGTTCAATATATATATATATTGGATAATAAATAGTTTATGAATAATTTCAGTGTAATTATTTAGTATATATTTACTATTTGATAGATAAATTGAGTGTTAGTTTAACTTTATTTTTATACTTAATAAATTTATTAAGCGTAAAAAGGTGATAAAGATATTTTCAATGCCTAAAGATTATTAACACCAATGGCACCACCTGAATAGATACCAATATTCTAGATTAATTGAATAATGAAGAAACACTATTTGTTATGATAATAGGGTCTATTTGTTTGGAAAAAAAAAGATGTTAGGAGCTTAATAAATAGTAAACATTTAAAGAGAATGATCAAATCTAATTTAACAATAAATATGTTAAAACTTGATGTTTCAATAGTATGGTATAGAATTTGAATAATTTTGATCATTCAACTTTAATATTGTAAGTTTATAAAAATGTGTTTATATTTATTGTTTACAGAAAATAATTTGATAATATAATGTTATTTCTAAGCATATGTATTTTTTGGGGGGAATATAGTATTAGTCCATAATGATATATAATGACTACCCCCCTCCCTCTGCACACACACAAATTAGTTTGTTGAAATCTCCAATATATTATTATCTATAATTAATAACAATCTGCGACACTTAATAATAAACTTTTTCAAAGATTTAACTCTAAATTTCAACTTTTATTTTATTTTGACTATAAATTAAACATTTCACTCTTTAATATCTTTGTATAATTAAATTATGTGATAAATATAATATATAATAACTTTTGTTAATTATATGTGATAAATTTTGTATATATGTGTTAAAATACTTTGTGAAATATGTACTTTTTTTTGCAATGTTCCTGGTTTTCCATTCAGCTTAATGCATTTTTAATTCTATGCAGTATAATCATGGCTGTCTTTCTCTATTTTGTGCATTGTTTTATAACCACTGTTACTAGCAGCTAAATGATCTCATTTACATATTCCAGTGATTCAACTGTTGGATGATGTTTGATGTTTTATTTATTATGTTATTATTTGTCATGTTCCAAGCCTCATTTTTCTTTATCTTTCTATCTGTTCTGAACATACTAATTTGACATTCTGTGATTTAAAATGGTGTCCATGTTTTTTTTTCATGATCTAAGGACACCAATATACACACTGTATTTTCTTTAACCCTTTTATAAAGGTATTTATGCTGAGTGTTTTGAGATTCTCCACAATATATTATTGTGCATTCCAGGCTGTTGCTGTTGAAATGTACTTTATATGCTATTTGCACTAATTCTTGCTTTTCCTATTTTGTCTTTAAACTTGATGATAAGTTTATTTAGGCAAGTTGGTGTTTTAAAACTAACATTGTAATTTTTCTTGCATGCATTCTTTATTTTTGTTGTTGTGCCTCATATATATATATATAAAAAGAGAGAGAGAAAAGCAAAATAAATAAATAATTAGATGGGTGGATAGTTAGGCATACAGATATGCTGATCAACAAACAGTCAGACAATAGACAACAGACAGACATATAGATAGATAAACATATATACTGACAGATAGATAGAAAAATTGTCAGGTGATATTTAGATAAGTAAGTAGGTAAATAAGTAGTTAAAAAAAGAAAATAGATAGTAGATAAATAGGCATACAGGTAGATATTATATAGGTAGATTATTTAGGTAGTTAAGTAGATTGATTGATTACTGGATAAGTAGATGGATAGGCAGTTAAATACATAGACAGGCAGATTAAAATAGGTAGACAGCTATGTAAGTAGATAGATAGATAGATGGGTGCATAGGTGGATAGGTGAATAGGTGGATTGATGGATAGATAGATAGATAGATAGATAGATAGATAGATAGATAGATAGATAGATAGATAGATAGATAGATAGATAGATAGATAGATAGATAGATAGGTAGGTAGGTAGGTAGGTAGGTAGGTAGGTAGGTAGGTAGGTAGGTAGGTAGGTAGGTAGGTAGGTAGGTAGGTAGATAGGTAGATAGATAGATAGATAGATAGATAGATAGATAGATAGATAGATAGATAGATAGATAGATAGATAGATAGATAGATAGATAGATAGATAGATAGATAGATAGATAGATAACTTTTAAATAGCCCTCTTTTGAGTGAAGGCCTCTTCAATAGTGTTTTAACAAATAGCAGTAATAGCTAACAATTAAAGGAGAAAACAATATTCATCAGATTATCTAAATGATGAGTACTGAGAATTTGAACGGTTATTTTACCACACTTTATTCTCCAATTAAAAGTAGCAAGATGTTTGTTTTCAAATCATTCATGGATATCTAAAAGAATAAAATACTATTGAAAAAATAAAAAAAATTAGAATCGATATTGTAGATATTGTGTACGCAAGTTTTACTACTGTATCGTAAGAACATTTCTATATATATAATTATGTTTTTTTTATTTGTAATTAATCGTAAAATATCAAGACAAACTACTGGGTTTTTGTCTTGCATTGGTGGTCGAGAGGTCAGCGCGACTGCTTGCAGTTGCCCGGGTTGCGGGTTCGCATCCCTGCCGATGCTATGACACTTAAAAAAAAAAAAAACTACTGGGTTTTTTTTAGAATATGTTGTTTTGTGATTAAATTTATAATTTCTTGTTATATATATATGTGTGTGTGTGTCTGTAAATAAACTAACAGCATTATATATATATAATATCAAAAGAGAAAGCTTTCAATCATTTCTCTACAGAATAATAGTAAAAGAGAAGATGTAATGAAATTCCAGTTGGTGAGGATTTTTATGATTTTTCTTTCTTGTTTTATCATCCGATAAAAATATTTATTAATCAATAATTGGATAGAAAGAATGCTGAATGTTTATTTGAAAAATAAATATTTTGAGACTATTTTAATATAGAATAATAAAAATACCATTCATTTTCAATTTTAATTATTGATAGAACTGTGGCTACAAGTTTCTCAATTTGCTCTTAGTTATAATATTTCTATAAGTATAAAAAATAATTTAAAAAGAAAATAAATGATAATTTTATTATCTTATTACACTGTCTGTTTTCATGACGTTAGAAAATATTTTTCTTTGTCATATCTTTCAAAAATAAATAATAATGGTATCAAAAGCAGAGATTATACAAAGTTCATATATTTTTGTATTAATTACAAAGCTATTAGTAGAAATGTAATGATTCAAATAATGTTCTTAATAAAACTCATTTCAAATTCAGCATTATCCCACACAATAATCCAATTATTCATTTTTACAAAAAGTATTAATTGCTTAATCCAGAAGTGCTTCAATTAAGCATCACCATATTTTAGAGTCCACAACTATTCTGTATTTGACCTTAAGTTCTTCAATCTTTAACGTTAAAGTGATAAACTGATTGCAATAAGTATTTTAGCTCCGAAAAAAAAACATTTTAGTTACAATACAAATAAAAAAGTTTACTATAGACAACTTTAATAATAGGGTATATGAGCACAGATTTTCAACCGACTCACCACTCTCCACTCTATCTAATAACACCGATACACTCAAGCACATATATGCTGAAAAGATAAATAATCACCAATATATAACTTATTGCCAAAAATTACTTTTTAAAACTTGGGATTTTAAAAGGTTTTTTTTTTTTTTCTATATGACTTTTTATTCTGTGTTCATCTTTAAGGCAGGTTATTTCAGGTCATTTTTTTTTGGGGGGAGGTGATTATTTTAATAATAAATAATTTGTCTCCAACTTCTTTGTTTTAGTAACTTATTTACTGTTGTTTAATTGGCAATCACTGTTTTTATTTAGAGATACTAATATAGGTTTTTAGTGGATATATATATATCAAATAAAGTTTTTGAAAAGAAAAGTGGTTTTAATTATAGAATTATATGGTAATATAGTTTTATACAAGTAACTTATTTATTAAGTCTTTCTGTTCTAAAACCTATCACATTGTTCATTTTACTTGATAAATATTCATAAACTGATCAAATTCCTATGTTGGTAATTTTTTTTTTTTTATGTTGCTCTATTTCTTTTATAAAAAATATTTACAAACATATGGATATATATATTTTTGGACAAAGAACTGCCCAAGCAGAGCTCAACTTTATTTACCATTTTGATAATAGCAGTCTCCAAAACAATTTATAAATGTCTTTATGAAGTATACAACAAAATATGATATACATTTGATAGGAAATTATTATAATAAAATAAAACATTTTGATTCTAAATTTTCACAATGTTATTTTTGCTAATTAAGAAATCTATAAAAAAATGTTAATTCTGTTAATATGACCTCTAAAGATTTTGGGTCAGTAATTAATATTTTAAAAAAATCAAAAGTTTCATCTAGTTATGAAAAAAATTATTCAGAAAACTTTAATATCTTGATGATGGACTGAATCTGAATATTTGATCAGACAGGTATCATTTTTCTAAGTTTAATGTATTAAAGTGTGATGACAAGATCATAATACTAATCACATGTTATATAGTCTATAATCATAAAAGTGTGTTCTCATTGGATTAAAATTTTGAATTTTGAATAATAACAGACTTCCTAAAAAAGTATTTTGTAATAAAATTAAGCATAGTTTTTATGGAAAACAATAACACTATTTATATTATAAAGATTCTTTTACAAAATCTTTAAAACAGTAAAATATTGATTGCTTTTATTAAGAGAATAGGTTAAGAATAGAATAAAATGGAAAATGTGGTGTATAGTAATAATTAGGTTTTATTAATTATAGTCATAGCAATACATTATCTTTAACATTTTATTCTTATCCATAATTGTGTTTTAGAAGTTAGAATAGCCATACTTTTTATTATGGACTGCTGGTGTTTATATATATAATAATACAATATTTTTAATGGATGTTTAGATGGAAATTTTGAATGTGTAGTCATTTAAATTAACTTAATTAGAAATCACTTAAACTAGAACAACTCCCCTGGGCCAAGAGTCAAAATAAATTGACACTGATGCATATAAATAACTAACTCCACACATTCAAGATTTATATATATATATATATGTGTGTGTGTGTGTGTGTGTGTGTGTGTGTGTAAAGCTCATTAAATGATATGTAATATAAACTGGAGAGATAACTTTTTATATTTTAAGGGTTGGTAGATTGCTTTTATACTGAAGGGTGATGCATTAGTGTACCCAGCACTTAGAATGTAAAAGGAATTTATTTTTCTAATTAACATCATATATAGTAAAATCTTTGAGGTATAATGACATGCATCTGTTTTCATAATCATTATTTAATATTTAAATCTGAGTTTTACTAAGAAATGTGTTCAGTAATTAAAATGTTCAAATTAGATTAATCAAGATAACCCATTATTGTTAAGTAAATGGATATCTAATATTAACATTTAGAAAATAGAATAAACAACAAACTATATGTATCTCTTCCTTTTTTTTTTCTAAGTAGAAGAATACTTTCCCATAAAGTAAGCTGCTTAATAAGTTTTTATTTTTATTTATATATAAATAAACAAATTAATTCATAACATTATGAACTTCATAGTATTGCAAGGTGAAGAAATATCAGATTTATCTTTCTCATTATATTTGCATTTCTTATATAACCTCCAATTATCAGATAGGTTATAGACTTAGAATATTTGAATGTTTGCACCAGAGACAGTAGGTGATTTTCTATTTAAATGTTATTGTTGCAAAATGTTTGGTTATAATCCTTTATATGTTTATTTTGGATAGAAACCAGAATGAAACAGCATATCAAATTTTGTCTACTATAATCTGATCTTAGTCTGCTGTGACTTTATATATAAGGATTTGCACCATTTAACAGTTTATTACAATGGTAATTAATTTATATATTAACCTTTTGTTTTGTTTGTATATAGGTATAATCAAAAAAAATAAAAATAACTCTAAATGCAGCTCTTCTTTGCACAATATGTTTGTAAAAATGATATCAAGTTTTTGATCCAAAATTAAAGCAAAAATTAATTTTGGATCAAAAACATTTCTTTTAAAAATATTAATCACTCACATAGGTAGATATAAGAAAATTTGTTTTATCTTAAATCTCAGAAGTAAATATTTTGGGGTATTTTCCTCAATATAATTTAAATGTTTTTAATCTTTTTTAAAAAAAAAAAATCATTATTTATTACATTTTAAAACATTTTATATAATAATTATTTAAAAAAATAATTTAACTTTTTATAAACTCTAATCACTGAAATCTGCATATATAAATAATTAAATATACATTTTAAGTTTTGATTTAGTTATATTTAATCTTTAGTGATAAAGTTAAAACTTAAATATATTTACCATCAAATACCTTCATAATATAATGAACTACTCATGTAGTAGTTGTAATCAACTTATATCCACATGATAATACCAAATGGAAAGTTATGTAAAATAAGATGGAGCAGTCTGATATTTTTTTTGCTAATCAATATTATATTATGGAAATAAAAACAAGAATAGTGTGAATTAATTTGATTAGTTACACATTTCTTTTCAATGTAACCTAATTCTGCCTGTACACAATAAATTGGTTCTCAAAAATTACATGTATAAAAAAAATACATTGTGTATATGGAAAATTAAAAAATCAACAAAAATCATAAAATAAATCATATGGAAAATTTGATAGAATTTTTTTTTTTATTTGCAGTTAAATTTTATTTCATAAACAATGCACATAAATAAAAATGAATTATAAAAATATAATTTTATTTGAAAAAGAAACAAGAAAATGTACTTTGTGACAATAAACACATTTATGCATGATTGCAGTATCACTGCTATCACTAGAAGTTGTGAAATCACTGCAATTTATAATTTACCATCTATTAAATTTTAAAAAAGTTAATAAATTGAATTTTACTTTATTAATTTTTTTTAACATTAGTATTAACAAGGTACTTTTGTTTTGTTTTTTAAACCTACTGTCAAAAATGTCAAAATGCAAACAAAGTATCAATACCAACAAGGTACTTCTCTTTCAAAACAAACCATCAACACATTAAAATGTAATTAAGAAAATGTCCCAATTTGAAGAAAGATTGCCAAGAAATGAGATTTTTTGAAAAATAATAAAAAATAAAAAGATGAAAACATTTTAATATCAAATGAAATGATAATTACACGCATAAATTGCTTTTCTTAGTTTTTGATTGATCATGTTATTTCAAAATTATTTTTAAAAAAAATTGTGTAAAAACAAAATTTGATGTAGTGATTAATTACTACACATATACTCTTTAAAATGTGATGTATGCTAATTCATAAGTGACTTTAATTAAGGCAGAAATTGTCTCCACAAATTATGATATGTTTCTAATGTTACAGTAAAATATTTAATATGGTATATATGTGTATTTGATTGAAATAGTATTTTAAGCTGTAGAATGACTATAACTCTAACCCTCTAGTGCTGTGACAAATTTAATTGTTCACCCTAGTAAAATTTCTGTAAGCTTTCAGCATTTGATTTAAGTATTATACTATCATTCTATATCAGAATATAATAAATTGAACTTGATTTGGTAGAAATTTACATTTACAAATGAAATAAATTTTTAAAAAATATATGAAAAAAAAGATTGTGATAAAAACAAAAACAGTTTCATTATTCACCAGCTGGGAAGAGGAGATTGATTTTATAAAATCATTGAGTTTTTAATATTTAAAATGTGAATAAATAAATATCATATTTGATAAATCTAACAAATTATGCTTTAAAATATTAAAAAAGTTTCATAATTATTACAATTTTGCTAGTGATGATGTGATAATGATTATTTTGAAAAAGTGTGTTTATCAGAATTCTGTAATTTGCTTTGTTAATGTTATGCTAGTAAAACATATTAGTATATAATCAATGTGTAATTATGTATACTTTTGATAATTAATAAATATTATACAATTATTGTGAAAAAATAATTGTAAACCTTACTAAATTTTCCCCCCAAAAAAATCAGTTTAAACTCACAAAGCATATAAAATTCAAAAACCATATGTCAAATCATGTCTAAAAATCTTTGATTATCAAATAATTTTCTATTATCCTAATATCTTAAATTGAGGGAGGGAGTTTAAAATATCAGAATAAAATATACATGAACTTGATGATTTAAAAAAATAGTGAAATAGCTCGTTAACTGGCTATACAAGCAAGTTGATTTCTGTATTTAGTCCCTCATTTGATTAAACATCTGGTTATCTTCCTAGCTCACTTAATAAGTGGAGATTGTCTAACAAGTGTATATATAATGAAAAATATTAGTTTTATATTTTTTTCACTTGTAGTATTACAGATTTCAAATCAGGAGTACAGAACATAATTTGATTGGTTACAAATTTCTCTTCAGCATAATAGATAAAATATATATATAATATATATATGAACTTTATTTAAAAGATTTTTCCCCTCATTATTTGGAAATTTATTGGTTTTCTATTTTTTATTTGCAAATACTTTTTTCCGAATATAATAGACTTTTGTTTTCTCAGAAAATTTTATTCAGCTAAATGCATTTGAGTAAAACAAAAAAAAAATGATTATTTTTTTATTCTTTTTATATATATATATATATTAGACATTTATAAATTTCTAGTAATGGATAAAACTCTTAAATGGAAAACAAAATCATCTTACTAAAAGGCCACTAAAATTTTTGTGCATTAAAAATGTTTTATTCAGACGAAAACTGAATACTGTCTAAAGAAATTTTAGTGTGCTTTTTACTTATTTTTTTGTAATGATACCCATTACCTCAACCACAATAATAATTTAGATGTATGATTAATAAAAATAAAAAATATTGTATAAAATACGTGAATTATTCAGTAATTTAAGAATTAGATTCAATTGAAATATTGATAAGATTTTGTAAGCAATTCCACGTATATATATATATTCTTATTTTAATTATGACAGACTTTTAGATACTAATGAAGCATGGAATTTTTTTAAGGTAATTGAATAAGTTTAAGACTATGTATGTTCGTAACTTTTGTAAACGGTATTTAATTATTCTTATTTCAAAGTTAAAAAAAAAAAATACATTCAAGATCCTAGATATGCTAATAGAATAGTCTGATTATTACAGTATTTTTCCTAAGGTTATTGAAATGAACTTTGATCTGGAAGTTTATGTAATGCTATTTACTTCTTTATAGTGTCAATGTATCTGAATTCAATATTGAAAATTTAAAAAAAAACTCCCAGTAGAAATATAGATTATATTTATTTATGCTTGCCTAATAAAAAATTAAAAAGATTTTTATCAACGCAGTATAAGTATAACATAATTTTATAGAAACTAAACAATAAAGTCATATATTACTTATTTAATATTAGTAAAAGTTTGTACTTTAAATAAAATTAGTTGAGAATATAACTGATTACAATAAAAAAAGAGCTGAATGAACAATAAAGTATTATTTATCAAACTAATAATAAGTTTATGAGTAAGACGTGTTATAGGTTTTTTTCCTATTATCTATTCTCTAGTTAAAAGTATTTACATATTAATATGCTGAGAAAAAACTGGATAACTTTCTAGATTAACTATGAGATAGTGATCAGAAAAAGAATGCTTAGGAATCCCTATTCATTTATGTTCATTTATATTTGAACCCTATTATAGGCATAGAAAGCATATGTATTGCTCACTAAATCATAAGACACATTATATCTTATGTATCTTGTATATAAACAAAATTAAGAAATAATATAAATAATCACTCTATATAAACTTGTATGGTCATTATAACTAAAAAAAGAAAAAACTGAGAGTAGAGAAAAAATTGTTCTAGAAATGAATTTTCAATGACTCGTTATCATCATTTTCGACTATTATTATTCCACTGTAAGGTCTCTTCATTTTCAATTCAACTTATCTGTTCTCTAGTCTCCCTTCTCCGCATCACCCCAATACATTTCCATATTTTATTCATCCAGCTTACATGTGGTCCCTTTCGATGTCTTTTACAAAATCTTGTAATCCAGTTTAAGATTTCAATTATCCATTTAGAATTATTTCTCTTGGAAGTATAATCAGCCCAATTTTACTTCAGTCTCTTAATTTTTATAATGATTTTAATAAGATCTGTTTTTACTGATGTATTTCATTTTCAATCTCTTGTTGCTTTCAACATGCATTTTTTGTTCTTCCTTGAATGGTCTGAAGTTTTCAAATTCTTCTATTAAGTGTCTAAGTCTCAGATCTGTAAGTAAAAACTGATAACATTTATTTATTTTTTTCTTTTTAACTATATAAGCATATTTCCTTTTAATATTAAGTTATTTGTATTAAAAGCACCCTAACCAAATTTAATTCCATGGATAATTTTATCCATTATATTTCTATTTTTAATAATAATCTGAAGATATTTGTAGATGGTGATTTCTATCTCATCATTTTAATCTTTATTTTCTTTTTAGATAAAATCCATTTAATATTAGTTTAGTCTTTTTAACATTTACCTTTAATCCTACTTTCTTACATTTATCAGATAACTCTTGCAATATTTCCTGAAACTCTAAAGTATTATTTGCAAAACCAATTACATCGTTTATTTTTGCTTCCTTAACTTTCCATTTTAATCAACAAAATACTTCTTACAAAACTGCTGTATAAATTCTAATAATATGAAGTCACTTTGTCATACAATCTTCTCACTGTTAATCTTTTTAGTATCATTATGGAATATAATTATTGCTGTTTCATTATTATAAATATTCTTCAAAATATGACAATATCCTAGGTCTATACCTTGATAATCCAATGCTTTAACCACTGAAGAAATACTTATAGAATCAAATGCCTTTTCATAATCTCAAACTCAAAGCATAATGACAACTAGTATTTAATGGTCCTTTTTATAATATCTTTCAATACATGAATATGATCTATTCTATTAACATCACTTTTAAATTTGTTGTTTTGGTTAGTTACAATCCAAAGTTTGCTGCAGACAACTTGTAATTATTTTGATAAAAATTTTATTTAGAACTAATAAAAGACTGATAGGTCTGTAATTTCTGATATTTTACATATCAGTTTTTTGAAATATTAAATGAGATGCATTAAAAATTGATATTTAAAAGAGAAAATATAAGTGAAATGCAAATATAATAATTAGATATTACAAAGAGCTATATCAAATTAGTAGATTGCCAATAATAGTAATAAGTAAAACAAAAATAAAAATAAAAGATCAAGATATAAAATATATAATAAAATGTAAAAGCCATTAGAAAATTGTTATAGAAAGATGAAGTCTTTTAAAATGGAATAGTTTTTTTTAAGTGTCATAGCATCGGCCGGGATGTGAACCCGCAACCTGGGCAACTGCCTGCAAGTGCAAGGCAGTCGCGCTGACCTCTCGACCACCAATGCAAGACAAAAAATGGAATAGTTTGCAGTAAAAATGTTATAATATACTCAATACAATAATGAGAGATAAAAAATATCATTTACTATTTAGTAAATCAAATGTCATTATCATCTTTTTCAACTATTATCAATCCACTGCAGGATAAAAGTCTCCATCTCTGATCTCTAACCTCTCTCCACTATATCACCCCAGCACATTTTCTTATTTCATCTATCCATCTCACATGTGGTCTCTTTCTAAGACTTACAATTTCTTCGAATCCAGGTTAAATTTTCAACTATCTATCTATTATCATCTCTTCTAACAATATATTCAAGACCAACTCCATTTCAGTCTCTTAATATTTTAATGATGTCAGTAACACCTGTTTCCTCGCTCATCCACATATTTCATATTTGATATCTTTTATTGTTACTCCTAAAATACATCTCTCTATACTTCCTTGAGTGATCTGAAATCCCTGTATAAGTCTTCTGTTAAGTGTCCAAATCTCAGATCAATAAGTAAGAACTGGTAAAACACATTTATTAAAAATCTATTTTTATCAAAAGCACTCCAACTAAGCTTAATTTTATGAATAATTTCATCCACTATGCTTCCATCTGTGGTAATAATCTTTTCAATATATTTGTAGTTATTAACTTCTTTTAACTCATCATTATCAATCTTTATTTTTTTTATTAAGAAAATCCATTCAACACTAATTTAGTCTTTCTAAAATTTATTTTTTAATTCTACTTTCTTATGTTTATCTGACAACTTTCATAACATTTTCTACATTATCTGAAAAATATAGATGATTTAAATAATCTCCATTTACTTTTATTCCTCATTGCTTCCCATTTGAATCCACAAAATACTCTTGTAATGCTTTAAAAAGTTTTGGAGATATGTAGTCACCCTATCATATATTTTTCTCAATGTTAATCTTTTTAGTGTCATTATTAAATCTAATTGTTGTTGTTGCAGTTTTATAAATATTTTTAACCTGGTATATACCTTGATGATTCAATGCTTTAATCACTGAAAAAATGCTTATTAAATCACATACCTTTTCATAATCTACTAATCTAAAGCATAATGCAACTCATATTTATTGGTCCTTTCATTAACTTCTTTTAATACTTGAATATGATCCACTGTACAAAAATCATGTTTAAATCCAGCTTGTTCACATTCTTGGTTAAAATCTAAAGTTTTCTGTACATTAGTTGTAACTATTTTAGTAAAAACTTTATATAGAACTGATAAAAGACTGATAGGTCTGTAATTTCTAATTCTTCACCACATTTTTTTAAATATTAATATTAAAGCTGCATTCTTCCAATCATCTGATACATCTTTATCATTTAGACATTTGCCTTACAACTTTTCCAAAAAATTATATATATTTCATTTTATACTTCCTTTAGGGCATCAATTCCAATTCCACCATTACCTGGAGCTTTTCCTTTCTTCATAAATTTAATTGCATGTCTCATTTTTTCATTTAAAATCCAGGGCAATTCAGAAGATATAAAAATTATAGGAGATCTCCTTTTCCTTCCTACTTATTGCTATATAATTCTTGATGGAACTCTTCTACATATTTCATAATGACATCTCTCTTTTTAGTAATAGTATCATCTTTTTTTTCTTATTGCAGAAATAAATTTCCTATCAATACCAAAATGTTTTACACTCTTGAGACTTTCATCCTCTTTTACAACTTTCCTTGCTAGTTCACAATTATATTTTCTTATATCATTATCAATGCTAATTTCACACCATTTTATAAAATTGAGATATTCAATTCTTCTTAATGCATCATTTTTTATATATTTTCATATTCCTTCTTTTCTTCATAAATAGTCTTATCTCAGTAGAAATTTACTAGTCTATTGCTGCTTTTCTGTATCAGCTGTCTTTGTTGTAGTTTTTAAATGTATTATTTATCTTTCTATTGACTTTACTCAAATTTGAATAATGTTCAAAATCTGTTAATATTTGAAAATGATTTGCAAGTTCTAGTTAAAAAATTTTGGAATATTTTTGAAGATTAGGAATATTACCTGTGAATATTAATAATTTTTGTTTCCCTAGCTTTGCATTAGCATATATCTTACATCTCACTAATTGATGATCACTTCTTGTGTTAAAATTGTTTTCAACATTACAATCTTGAAATATATATTTGCTTTTAGTCAAAATATAATCTAATTTTACTGCATCCTTAATATATATTTAATATTCAAATCAATATATATATTGTACCGGTCAGAATTGTATGTTCATTTAACAAGGTTTAGAATCTAAGCAAAAGTACCATAAATCCACTCATGCCCGAGATACACAGGTCAGGAGCAATCATGAATTCTGCCCTATTTGCTCTTCTCTAAAACTATAACATTATAAACAACACTTCTGATGATAACATGAAATTTTATTCAGTCTGGTCCCAGAGACACAGCAGAGAAACATGAAATCTATAGGGTAATTAATGCAAATAAATACCAAATATTGGCTCAATCAAATATCTTATGTGAAGGGACAATTTATAAATTTTAAATGGATTGCACACAGCTAGCATTGCAAAAGAAACATGAATTATAAAATAGTATCCATCCAGAATGAGCAAAGATAGAACAACCCAGAGATAAATGTTCATTTAAAATAATCAATTATAACTTCTAAATATTACTAACACTATTATAAATATTTAATGGAATTCAATGAGTGAGAGTCAGTAAAACACAACGCATGAGTAATTATTAAAACATAATAATTTAATAAATATAAACAATTTAATTTGCATTAGAAAACATAGCATAGATTTAATGTGGTTATTACTTTGTATATAAGCAACTGATTTAGTATGCTAATGGGTTATAGTATAATAATAAATTAATGTTATCAATGTGGTGATCATTACTTTAAGTAATGATAAGGACGTTTACAAATTCATCTCTAAAAAGAGTTTTACTCTTGATATGATAGTTAAGAATTTATTGTTTATGAGCATATCTGGGCCTGTACAAATGAGGAATGGGTTAGCTTAAATTAGCTTTACCGTGACACTCCTAAAATATTCGACTAATTATAAAATGAGTGGTTTATAAACATCACTGTGCCACGTCTTATAAATAATATGAGAACTACCCATAAACGAATTCGCAGTGCTAACTATAATGACAGCGTTTAAAATGGACAAGATGTCCGTCTTTGGACTGGAAGGCTTTATCACATATATGATTCTGCTTGTATTTATCACAAGGCGATATTCGAAAATATGAGTGGTAAGGATTCCATGGCACGCCCTCCAACGTGTCACATGCAGAGCCTTAATACTCTAATGTTTATCCTGAGATCGGTTATACCAAACCTCATTCCTATACGAGTTACGTAAAGAAAATCCAGATTTCGGATGAGTAAATATGATAAAGCAAAATATAATTCTTTAAAATGCTATCATAAGTAAGCAACGCAAATATGGCTTAAGTCTTAAATGACTAATGAAATAATTTAAGCTTAAATAAAGCAATAATAGCATGCATAATGCTATGATAAAATAATAACCCACTCAGCATCGTACGTATAACTTTAATAAATTTAGGATGTCGAATATAGAAGAGGGAAAAATATTATTTTTCCTATTTAACAAGCCCAAGTATTCCTAAACGACAATATATTATAATTAATTTAACTCTTAATGGTGTATAAGTAATAAATAGTTATTAAAATATATTAATAATCAAATTTATTAAAAGAACATAAATTGCATTTAAATATCGATAGTGATATGATTTTTAAACAATCCGCCATTAACCATAATTTCAAATTATTTAACCGAGCGAACAGCGTTCAGTAAAAAATTTTACGTTTAAACTATTTAAATATTCCAAAATATCGGAATGATGATTGAAATAATATAAGTTCGCTAGATTAAAACATTAGCACACTAAAACTAATTTAATAAGATATATATTTAAAATAAGTTTTGCCGCATGAAATAAAATAATTAGAGTGTGAAACTTTAAAAAAATTATGATAGATTTAAAGTACATAATTCTGTGCTTAGCATTTCAAAGAATGAGCTTTAAAACTTAAGAGAGAAAATTACAAATTTAACGATATTTAAGTTTATAATCAGTTATAAAATAAATAAAGATTACATTCTGATTACAATTAAGATTTAGGAAAGAAATGAAGTGAGGAGAATTAAGAGTTCATTCTTCGGCAAAACGGATTACCTTTAGAAGTTATGGTGGCCACTTATAATAACATATACGAAGTTTAGCAAAGCACAATATTAATAAAATAATGGTAGGCATCTTCCAATATTCTTTACAATTAAACATAACAGTTCTCAAGTAGCGATGGCATGGCAGAAGGCAGGACAGAGACGATTTAAGATCAGGGAGGCAAATTCCTTTTACTCACAGTCCATTTTGTTACCACTCTCTACACAAATACCAGAGAGAAGAGTGATTTGAACTCCTTTTGCACGTTCCTAGAACTTCTGCTCCTCCTATACTTGAAATTTAGCAATATTGGAAGATGTAAACAATACGTTCCAGAAAGCATTATTTAAACGTATTTTTAAAATTGCAAATAACTTTAAAATATGATTTTTGGTTTGACTTGAAATGAGAATGACATTTTTAAATTGTAATAATACTTTTTAGAATTTCTGGCATTGCTTTAGCTCTACATTAATTGTATTTATTTTTATATCTGTAATACATATACGCACATACACAATTATCTAAGTGAAGGGAATTTACAAGCTTGAAAATAAAATATACTTTAGCTAAAATAATAATTCAACTGGTTACACATAACCTTTTCTTAAATAAACAGGGTGGAAGTGATATATGTATATGTGTGTGCTTAACATTCCTGGATGACCAAATAAACATATAAACAGGTTCAAACCCTACTTTAAAGGTATGTAATGTCATCAGGCAGTGAAGTTAAATATGTACTACAGATTTACCACTTCAATATATATATATATATATAATACAGTAAAATTCACATAAATGAATCAGCAATCATCAAATATTACAAGAGCAGAATTGTGGGAGAACTAAATATAAATTGAACTTATTGTGAAAGGATGTCCCACTTCGATTTTTCAATGTTATATAGTTGATAAAGACTACAAGATGTATAGTCGAAAGTACTTCTAAAAATAAGGTATAATTTATGTGAATTTTACTGTATTTTGATATATATATATAGTGATTTGAATATTATATATATTTCGGAAAGAATATAGACATCAAACTTAATTTATTACATTTTTTTTTTTTCAAATCAGTGATTGTAGCACCTCTACAACTATCTTTCTACCAAAATCCCCCAGTAGATGACCTGTGTGATCAAGTTGAAATGTTGGTATATTATTTAAATTTTTTAACATGGATGAACCTGCAAAATATGTCTTTTATATATGCAACCCATGAAAATCTTCATATCAACATATATTTACACAAATATATACATATTATTTAAATATAAATAATGACACTTTAGTGTAACACTTACTGCATTGATCTGTCATGTTTATGACTTAAGATTTTATTGTAGTGATTTCCAAACAATCTTTTTTTCTTCAGATAGATAAAATATCGGCAATCCAGGTGATGATTTATTAGTAACTGATTATTTAGTATATATTTATTCTTATGTACATTTCAGACAACTTAATGAAGTATGGAGATATGTATATTAGAAGAAACAAGAAGAGATTGAAAATGAAATACATGTGTGAGAGAACAAACAGGTGTTACTGACATCATTGAAAGAATTAAGAGACTGAAATGGTGTTGGGCTGGACATTTTGCTAGAAAATATGATAATAGATTTACAGTTGAAATTTTAAACCAGATCCATAAGATTCTAAAAAATGTTAAAAAAGATTACACATGAGATGGATGAATGTAATAATGAAGTGCATTGGAGTGATGTGGAGAGATCAGAGAAGATAAATTAACCTTAGAGAGACCTTCATCTTGCAATAGATTGATAAAGATTGAAGATGATGATGAAGATGAAGTAGAGATATTTTATTATTTATACATATTGTACTAAATGAATCTTAAACTCAATTTGAGACACCATTTATGTGTCAAATGTCCAAATACTGTATCGTCAACATTAATGATGATGATTGGCTGATGGAAATAATAGTGTTTATTATATATCATCACATATAGATTTACCATTGTGTATTAAATGAAAGCTTATTACAACTTTTATTAACATCTTTCTCTTTAAGCACAATAACCAAAATTAATTTCATCCAAAACATTATTGGTCAATAACTAGCTCATTGCCAGAATCAATCATCATTATCAATTTATATAGTTTATTTGTCTTCCTAATAATTATCACTTTTACTTATTTTTCTAGATTGGCCATGATATTCTATTGGTTATTACAAGTCAACTTTATTTATTTTGAAATAAGAATGTTTTTAAACCTTCTAGTACCTAGTTTTACAAATGATTGATTTGCCTATTTTTATTATTTCTTAAATATGTATGTGTTTTATCCTTGTAATTTAATTACAATCTAGCACAATTTGGAAGAACTTTGAATATTTTTCTGTATGTTAAATGTCATATAATCACATTTGCAAGTAATTTGTATACTAGCTTCCAAATGACAGTTGAATAAATAATGGACCTAACTAATGTTATTTATTTTTAAAATAATAATCATTTAATAAAATAATTAGTCCACTAGAGGGAGCCAGGGACTCCAGTTTACTCTGTTACTGGCTCCCCATTTTAGTTACCTAAATTATATTTTAGATTTTTTTTTTTTCTCTAAAAGGTTTCCAATTGACCAGAGTAACCTTTTAGGTTCCTTTGTACACAAGAATTATGGCACCATCAGACAACAAGTAAGCTTGATAAAAATATTTCTTTGGAGCGCTGCTAAAAATAACTGACAGCCATGTAAATTTTCTAGAGATTTCTATTGAAAGACTGAATTTTCAGGGAATCTTTTGATTCAAGGCAGCTTTTCTGACTGGTTGAGAGTGTCTGATTGTTGTGAGGACCCCTGAGGGCCTGAATCCTAGTTTTTATATGGGGTGAAGCTGGGAAAAAGGTGCTCTGGAGATTGTTACCAGAATTGGATAGCTCATTTATTTGTTAGCAATAGTAGCATTATTCATTTAGATTTTAATGCTTGCTTTTTAAACCTGAGATTTTACTTCAAAAGAATTTTTCCACAATAGTAAATTGTTTCTCATTATACCTGATCATTTATTTCAAGTGTTGCTTTATCTTTTATCCATGCATTTAAAGCTGGATCACTGACTACGTCTTTTAAAACGTTTTTACCAGATTTGGATGGCTCGTTCATGTGTTAAAAATGACATTATTCATTGCAGTTTTGTGCTTGCATTTTAGACCTGAGATTTCACTTGTGAAAAAGATTTTTTCCACTATAGTGAATTGTTTTAGACTGTATCTGAACATTTGATTACAAGATTTGCTTGATTATTCAACCTTACATTCTATATTAAACGTTTTTTTCTATCTTGAATGCTGAACTGTATAAATCGATAACATTTGACTATATGAATTAGTGCTTCTGGTTTCCATAGATTATCAGAGTGCTGAAACATGATGAACACTATTCAATATGTGATTTTAATGGATATATTACTGCTGTATAGATCTAGAATTGGTTACTACATATACATTAAAGTTCTTGATTTTGGAAAGCAATGATGATTTTTTATAGAAAGCATTGGAAATCCTGGAGATTTGCACTGTGATTTTAAACTTAGCAATTATTATGACATTGGATTGTTAACAGTTGCACCTTATCATATGGATTCTGCTTCTAGTTTTTATCATTTGATTTTTGCCAATAGTTAAGGACCTCATGGATTAAGGCTTCTAGTTTTTTATATGTTGTCTGGAAGCTGAAACATGATGGTCACAACTCAAGTTCCCAAAGATTTCAACTGTGATTTGAACATTGGATTGGGGCTACTGTGTCACTCATCTTTACGGTCTTGAGGACTGAGGCTGTTGCTTGGAGAGGTCCTAGGGCTTGCTTCCTGGTCTTGGTGGGGAGCTGGGATGTGGGTGTATTGGGTTCTAGTATGGGCTTCAGATCAGAGTCTGGAACTTGGGAAGATTTCTAAGGCCTGAACTCTGGTTCTTACAGGGGGACTGGGATGTGAGTGCTATTGGGGATTAGTACGGGTTTCATCTTTCTTATCTTTGGGACAGTGGAGATGATGTGATGTATTGTGGTTTTAATCTCTTTGTTCTCTATGTGATTCATAGGTTGGTTATTAGACTATGTGATAATCTGTAGATGGCATATGATGTAAGCATGTGAGATTTACATTTTTGATTAGCGCTATGGCTTAAACTTCAAATCAGGGCTGCTGTGTCATTCATCTCTGCATCTGGATGGCAGGATCTGGTGCTTGGAAAGTCTCACTAAGTCTGGGGTTTGGAGAGGATCTGGGTGCTGTGGGGATTAGTAAGGGCATTGGATGAGAGAGTCTGAGCTTTGGAAATACCCCAAGGTGTGGTTCCTAGTCCTTAGCAGGGGGGGGCTGGGACATAAGTGCTGTGGGGATTAATATGGGTTTTCACTTTCTTGTCTTTTGGATGGTGGAGATGATGTGATTCTTGGTAGCTGTGTTCTATCTAGCTGCCATTAAGGTCAGGGGTTACTTGGTAAACTATAAGAGAAGGTATGACTGGCAAGATATATGCATATACAATTCAGGGTTTTTTGGTTCACTTGGTAAATCATGCTTTGCATTGTAAATCATAGTTTGAATCTTATATATCACTACATATGACATGTAAATTCAAAGATTAATATTAAGTTAATAAATCATATTTTGAAAAAATAAAAAATAAAATAAAATAATTAATTATGAAAATGACAAAAAATATTTAAAATATATTCAATATTATTTGTATTTCTATGCAAATATATTGAATCACTCTTATATGGTGGTATTGCTCCAGCTATATAAATTATTTAGCATAATGTGCCTATTTGATGTATATCTCTGATTAGGTTTATGTTGTTTAATTACATCTTAACATCTTAAAGATATATGCACAACTGATTTTATGCAAACACCTATTGAGATATCTTTTTAAATAAAAATTTAAGCTATTTAGTAATTTATAAAAATATTATATAGAAAAATATGATACAAATAAAAAAAAACATTATAAAATCTTGCAAAAGAAAAAATATAAAAAATTAACACATTAATTTATCTATTATCAACTAAATATTAATAATTAATTGAAGCATTTTAACATAGTAACTAGATTGCATTATTTCAGCAAAATTAGTATGCTTTTATCTCTTTTATTTTTTTCATTTATAGTGCATGATTTAACTTCAACAAATGTGCTTTTGTGTTCAAAAGATCAAATGCTCTAAAGTTTGTTTTCTTTTTTATTGCTTGTCCAAATGTTATATTTTCCCACAGCAATACACACACACACACACACATAATTAGTTGATTTTTACTCATTAATAATTCAATTTTCATCATGATATCATTTATGTATTAATTTCTGTCATATTTTTTATTTTTTTACAGATATTTAATTGGTAAACAGATTATCAACTCACAGATACATTTTATTTTATTAAACAACCAATAACTTAATTAAAGGCATTATCAAACTCTATGCCCACTATCCATAAGAGATAATATTTCTAGACAACAATGACAACTCAACACTTCAATTTTTGCTATAGCAGACCTGCACAAAATACAGTTGTTGCAAGGACTCATTTCTGTTGTCTATTTTTTTATATATTTACTATCCTTTCATGAGACAATTTGTGATTATCTGAATTCATACCACAACATTTGATGATTGAAAAATAATATCATGACGTTTTTACAGGGTGACATATAAATTGAATGATATTAATTTCTTTTAAACAACAATTTAATTGTCAAGGGTTGGTGGCATAGTGGTTAGCATAGCTGCCTTCCAAGCAGCTGGCTCGGGTTCGCTTCCCAGTCAACGTATTTGACATATGAAAAAAAAAAAACAATTTAGTTTATAAAAACTGAAGTTAATAAAATTGTCTCATAAATCTTAAAATTACTATACAGAAATTAACTATTAAAGTAAAAATAAATAAATGTTATTTATTTTATAGTTAAACAAAAAGTCATTTTATATTTTCCAATTTTTAACTTATACATTAATTTTAAGAATACTTAATTAAATAAAACATTATTTGAAATATTTTCGAATTTTTATATAATAGTTTTATTTGACACCGAATTTTTTGCTTGCTATTAAAAAATTCAACGTGGCTTCTCATTTTAACTTTACTTTAATAAATACTAATTTTAATCAATATTGCTTTATATTTTATTATCTTTATTTCGCCTTAATTAGTAAGAAAAAAACTAGATTAAATTTTTTAACTTGTTTAAATGATTCAGAATTTTTGAAAAAGATATTCAAGTGTTGAAACATTACTTTATACATTAGTACATACGAATGTTTTTCTACATATTCACATTTTTTTTAAAAAAAATACTATTTACTTGTTAATACGACAGTTTCATTTTTATAATAACACCTCTTATAACTTGGATTATTACATAATATTATCATTAGCTTTTATGTAAGTGTACTTACAACCTTTTATTTTTTTTTATTTTTTTATTTATTTAATACATTATTTTTACTACTTTCTATCTTTGCCTTATATTTTGGATCAATGGTATAACTTTACTGTTCTATCTTTACTCTAATTACTAATTTATACAAAGCTACCTGAAAACCTGGCAATATAATGTGATTTTTCCATGTTATAATTTAGATAAAATTTAAATTATGATTGATATATATATAATTTATTTTTGAAATGCCCTACATCTATATTATTTCAGTCAGACTTCCACTTTAAATAAAAAAAAGTTTGAATTTTGCTGTCGATTCAAAAGGAAGGGGCTGCAAAATTCAAGCTTTTCTTTATTTCAAGGAAGAGAGTGTGATCGAAATAATATACTTCTGGGGTGTTTCAAATATTTTAGAGAGATTTCAGCATTTTATGCATTTATAATTTTAATTAGTCATTCATTAGACTAAAAATCATCAAATAATGAATAATATTTCTGCAGTATAAGATTTACTTCACCACTCTTACACAAAATAGGCACTAGTTTATATCCACATTTGGAGTTTTGTAATCATAAATATATGTCTTTGATCATATATATACATGACTTCATCTCTCCACAACATGTTAAAAGTAAATAAAAATCAGTTTCTACCTTGTGTGAGAATGGTGTAGTAAAAATTGTACTTCAGAAATATTGTTCATTATAACTTTATGCATTGTTTCTCTCTTTATATATATATATATATATATATATATATATATATATATATATATATATATATATATGTGTGTGTGTGTGTGTTTCATGAGTTACAGATATAAAAGACATATTTTGTGGGTTCATCCATATAAAATTTTAATTAGACATTCCAATGTTTTGACTTGATCACACAATCCCTCAACTGGGAATATATTTATCTATATAATATTAATATATAGGGTATATGAGCACAGACTTTCATGCCACCCACCACTCTCCTCACTATCTCATAACACTGATACACTTGAACACACATAATAATATAATATTGTTTATTTCGATTCTTAGGATCATCATGGTTATTTGCAATAATATAATTTAGGATTATTGTATGCTTAAGAAACCAACCAATATCAGAGGCTTTATTTCTTTATAATTTCATATTTTAATGAAGCATAAATTGTGAAGTTCTAGAGAATTTTCACATCATAACTATGATTTCTGATATGTGAATATTCACAATATAATAAAAATAATAAAAATTACATAGATTAAATGGAATTAAAATATAAAGATACATTGAACACCAACATATGAAATATTTTTATTGTAAAATTAGATTTAAAATAACCCCAGCAGTATAAAATAATAAATCTTGGATAGTTATATTTATTTCTAAAAAAAATTTCACAAGTTTAAAAACATTTGTTTTAATGATTTTAAATTTTCAATCTCAAAACTTAATTATGATAATTAACAATACAGATTAGAGGAATAGTATATGGAACATCAATATTTAAATATTGTATATAGCAATAAGATCAGATACTATGCTCAACTATCACTGAACATCACATACAAAGGTTAATTAAAAATAAAGAATAAACAGTAATAAGCAAAATAAATAAAAATAAACTCTTTCACCTTAGAAAGTGGTCAAAATACTTTTAAAAAATAATTATAACATACACCAAATTTTTTAAAAACTTGTTTTTTATTTATTTTATTTTTTTTCCACCAAAATGAAATATATATTAAAATAGATTTCCAACGTTTTGACTATTTCTTTATTTTTTTCTATAGTCTTTTTCAAGGAACTAAAATATATAAAAAGGAAAAAAAAAATCCATAAAAATTTTTAAAACAAACAAAAATAAAAATCCTGTCACATATACATACTATTTTGGAAAATATATTCTTTACTTACTATGATTTCTTTTCCCAACAGCTTCCAACTTTACATTTTGCCTAAATAAAAAATTTTATTGTACAAAATATAGTTTTTTATTTTCTTATCTTCAATTAACACATTTTTACATTCCTTTCTTGTTAAAAACAAAAACATTCTATTAAATTTCACAAAATATATTTTTCTTCCCCTTCTCTTTTCCTTTACATTATAATATTCTATTCAGAACAGGATTTAACATCTTTATGTATAAACTTTCCTTTTCAACTCTTTCTTTTTGTTTAATTATATATTCTAAAGGGGTAATCTTAAAATTGACATGACTAAATTTTTCTTTATGTAAATATATTGATGAATTTCTATCTGACAAATGTTGTTTTAATCTAGTTTTTAAAAATTCTTTGTATTACCCACATAAGATATATCTTTACCATTTTATTTTAAACAATCCATACATTTTATACAATAAACAGCTTGCATTATATTTGAAAAATCAACAAAATCTCCTTTATTAATTAAATTAACTAAATTACTTTTTTTCTTGTATACAGGATAAATACTAAAACCATATCTTTTATTAAATCCATGAAACAAATTTTTTATCTTTTTAAAAATAAAATTTTGAACCTTAAAACCTATAAAAAATGTATCATCACCAAAATTTTTCTTTAATTTTTCTCCATTTTTTATTTTATTTAAATTGTTATTTGAAAAAAGTTTTAATACAACATCCCAAGGGTAATCATTTAATAAACATTCTTTTTTTATAATATTTAATTCTTCATTTAACAAATTTTTATTAGAACAAATTCTTATTCCTCTTTTTATTCTATTATTAATAATGTTTATTTTATAATGTTTATCTAAGTCAGAATTCCAATTACTTAATAAACCATGAAAAGTTTTCTTTCTAAAAACTGATGTTTCTATATTTAAATTATAATCAACAAAATTTTTTTTTATTTTTATATCCATATATTCAATACACCCCCCTATCTCTTTTTCCATAGTAAATTTAGTATTAATATCTTTACTATTTATATATTTTAAAAACCTTTTAACATTTTTATAATCTCCTTTAAAAACAGTAAAATAATCATCAATATATCTACAATAAAAAACAAGACCAAACCCATTACTAAAATATTTTTTATCAAAATTATACATATATATATATCCACCAGAAGACCACTTAAACAATTTCCCATACATAAACCTTTTTTTTGCTTATAAAAACATTCATTATATCTAAAAACCAAATCTTTACAACATAAAACCAAAATTTCATACAATAAATTACAATCAATTTTTATTTTATCACCTTTATCTTTTATTGCTATAAATTATATTATGGATTTATACATAAAAGATAAAGGTGATAAAATAAAAATTGATTGTAATTTATTGTATGAAATTTTGGTTTTATGTTATAAAGATTTGGTTTTTAGATATAATGAATGTTTTTATAAGCAAAAAAAAGGTTTATGTATGGGAAATTGTTTAAGTGGTCTTCTGGTGGATATATATATATGTATAATTTTGATAAAAAATATTTTAGTAATGGGCTTGGTCTTGTTTTTTATTGTAGATATATTGATGATTATTTTACTGTTTTTAAAGGAGATTATAAAAATGTTAAAAGGTTTTTAAAATATATAAATAGTAAAGATATTAATACTAAATTTACTATGGAAAAAGAGATAGAGGGGTGTATTGAATATATGGATATAAAAATAAAAAAAAAATTTGTTGATTATAATTTAAATATAGAAACATCAGTTTTTAGAAAGAAAACTTTTCATGGTTTATTAAGTAATTGGAATTCTGACTTAGATAAACATTATAAAATAAACATTATTAATAATAGAATAAAAAGAGGAATAAGAATTTGTTCTAATAAAAATTTGTTAAATGAAGAATTAAATATTATAAAAAAAGAATGTTTATTAAATGATTACCCTTGGGATGTTGTATTAAAACTTTTTTCAAATAACAATTTGAATAAAATAAAAAATGGAGAAAAATTAAAGAAAAATTTTGGTGATGATACATTTTTTATAGGTTTTAAGGTTCAAAATTTTATTTTTAAAAAGATAAAAAATTTGTTTCATGGATTTAATAAAAGATATGGTTTTAGTATTTATCCTGTATACAAGAAAAAAAGTAATTTATATAATTTAATTAATAAAGGAGATTTTGTTGATTTTTCAAATATAATGCAAGCTGTTTATTGTATAAAATGTATGGATTGTTTAAAATATAATGGTAAAGATATATCTTATGTGGGTAATACAAAGAATTTTTTAAAAACTAGATTAAAACAACATTTGTCAGATAAAAATTCAGCAATATATTTACATAAAGAAAAATTTGGTCATGTCAATTTTAAGATTACCCCTTTAGAATGTATAATTAAACAAAAAGAAAGATTTGAAAAGGAAAGTTTATACATAAAGATGTTAAATCCTGTTCTGAATAGAATATTATAATGTAAAGGAAAAGAGAAGGAAAAAAATATATTTTTTGTGAAATTTAATAGAATGTTTTTGTTTTTAACAAGAAAGGAATGTAAAAATGTGTTAATTGAAGATAAGATAATAAAAAACTATATTTTGTAACAATAAAATGTTTATTTAGGCAAAATGTAAAGTTGGAAGCTGTTGGGAAAAGAAATCATAGTAAGTAAAGAATATATTTTCCAAAATAGTATGTATATGTGACAGGATTTTTATTTTTGTTTGTTTTAAAATTTTTTATGGATTTTTTTTCTCCTTTTTATATATTTTTAGTTCCTTGAAAAAGACTATAGAAAAAATAAAGAAATAGTCGAAACGTTGGAAATCTATTTTAATATATATTTCATTTTGGTGGCAAAAAAAAAAATAAAAAATAAAAAACAAGTTTTTAAAAGATTTGGTGTATGTTATAATTATTTTTTAAAAGTAATAAGCAAGTTTTTGCTGTCTTGTTGAATAGAATTTTCGTTCATCAAAGGCCAAATATTATGTCTGAAACAAATTGTTTTATTTCTTTCCCTTTCCTTCCTTCATTTTTTCACTGTCTTTAATTACAGTCTCATCATTATAAGTCTCATATGATCTATCATCCTTCTATGTTAAATGTGATATTGAGATTGTGTATTTGAGCAACAATATTTCTGTCTTTTAACTAAGTCTCAGTAATTTTAATTCAGATTTCTTTTTTTAGCCCAAATGTTCAAGAATTAAGAAAACAATGAATAAACAGGTTTATAAAGCTGGAAATCCTTAGTTGTATTTTTGTTCAAGACAGTACACTCATTAATGTTGCATTTTATTTTGAATTAGAATTTTCAGGTGGACCAGAATGCTGTATTACTGAAGCATAAAAGTCTTTAGAGATTGTGCATATAAGTAAATCTATTTTAGGATTCACTAAATAATAATAATAATAATAATGTGATTTTCTGATAATTATATTATTATTATTAATTTGATTAAATGAAAATATGTAATATTTTCTGTTTGAAATAATAATAAATTAAATGTGGATCTTCAAAATAAATACAGAATTTAGAGGGATATATTGAAGGATTCATAAGAAAGCTTAAAACTGCAAAGAAGATGTATAAATTTCTGGACTTTAATCACTGTTCAACTGTATAGAAAGCAATATATAGCCCTGAGAAATTGCATTACAATCCTAATAAATCCAGCAATGATACTTTCTTATATGTTCATAATAATATTTTGGACAATTAAAAATACTTTATCTTTTGAATAATAATACAAGAATTGACATGACAGCCTTTAATGATATGGCCATTTCATTTCTCATTTAGATTTTGGAAAAATGGAAAGGTTGCAGGTACTGGTGAGATATCTGGAGAAGTTCTAAAATATGATATATGTTTAGTTCAAAGGTATTGGATTTTCTTTAGAAATTATGGACCCATCATTTTGTATAATGATATATTATGTATACTTCTTTTTGTTCCAATTTTTCAAAATAAAGGGAATAGACAAGAATATAGAAATTATCATAGAATATCATTCTTATTCATTGTAGTAAAAATATTTTCAAGACTTGCTTTTAGTCATAGATAAGTGAGTATTGTAGTCTCAATATCATTTAAGAGAATTATGAGATGTTGTAGATATAGTGTTATAGTCAGAAAAATGCAATAAAAATATCAGGAACAAATTAATAATTTACATATTGTTTTTATTAATTTGATTGTGGCATTTGATTCAATTTATTGGACAGGACTTTGATACTGTTTGAAGTTAACTGATTATCCATTAAAGTTTATTCATGTTATACAGCTTCTAAAAATGATGGAATGAGAGGAAGTGTTATTATTACAGGTGGAAAATCTAAAGTATTTGAAATAAAAAATTGATCTTAAATAAGGATGTATACATGCTCAAACATTATTTTCATTTTTTAACAGAGGAATCATTCAAATGATTTATATGTGGCTTAATAAAGCAGGAATCAAGATGTGGTACAGATTTTATGTTAAGTAAAAACAAGAATTTCATCTTCTTGGCTTCTGTATTTATGGCATATTGATAATCAGGATTTTATATCTATAATGAATTGATTGAGATATTTCAAAATATTATTTAGAAAATGTATTTAATGTTTTGAGTGTAATGTATAAAGACTTTTGATTAGTAACTAATGTTCAAAAAACTCAAGTTTGCTATCAGATTTGATAATTATCAACTTGAGAATGTAAGTCAATTTAAATATTTTGGTAGATTTTTTAAGTAGAAATTTAGACTTAGATGTTGAAATAAAGACAGACTTTATACATTTTATTTTATATTTAATTTATTATATGGAAATAAGCTTGGATATTCTATACTCATAATGTAAAGATATTAGAAAAGTTTAATTTAAGAAGTATCTGTAAATTTTAAAAATATACACAACCATAAGATTATAAAATCTATTTAATATGTTTTTCAGCTTGTAGGATGTGATACTATAGAATTCATATTGTAAAATCACATATTTATTAGACTGAATATATAAAATAAATGATCAATGTATGATTTTTTAAAGGGATACATTATGCTGAACTTAAATTTAGTTTTCATGGGAGAAATAAATCCTGTTTATATCTTAAAAACTATCTCAAAGACATTCTAAAAAAGTATTTTCAGTACATTGGGCTTCTATATTAGACATAATATTGAAGTATTTCAGAAAGAAGTGCATTTTATACAAAAAGTTAAAAGTTATTGCAGAATATTAAATAGACAAAAAAATGAACTAGTAGTTTTTATGTGTTGATATATTTGACATTCAAGAATTGGTTTTCTTAGAGTTGAAATATCTATACTCATTTGTAAGTGGCTTGCTGCTACTGATACTATTACAATAGATTTAAAAATGAATCATTACTGATGTCATTTTTTAATCATTAAACTGCATATGGAAATACATTTTGTTCACAAATAACGTTGATTGTTTATAAAGAACATAATGATGAAAGATAAAGAAGGCAAGGCTTATTTTAATTTAAAATCTTGCTAGAGCATTTTAATATACATTTAGCATTTTCTTACAATAGAGAATATAATTATATTGAGCCTTTATTTTGGTAGCAACATTTAGCTTTTTAAAATATCAAAATGAATTATTTGACTCTTTATATATATATATATATATATATATATATATATATATATATATATATATATATATATATATATATATATATATATATATATATATATATATATATAAGTATGATTGTTGTTACATATTAGTCAAACAATGCTGTTGATTTATATATATTGAAGCGGAATCTGAGATTCAGATTGCGCTTCACAGCCCACTTCCAATCTTCTGCTACCAACCTAAATTCAAACTCTATTCTTGCATACATATTCCACTCACTAACACATTTGTTTGTATCCTTTTGTTTGAGTATTATTAACTAACATATTTATGAACGAAGATATTGGCATAAATATCTGAATTTAAACATGCAAAATAAAATTAATAAATGTAGCATCTGAAAATTCGTATACGCAATAGGGGATGGGGGATTAATTATCACAGACTTATAATATCAAAATATATTATAATTTCTGTATTTATTTATTTTATAAAAGTTATAGTAATTGTTTGTTAATTGCAGCTCAGATATCTATAGATATTGTAGAGACAAAAGTACTGAGCCAATATTTAGTGGGAAAGTTCGTGATATGTAATTTTATAAAATTGTGTTTTTAAATTATTTTTGCCATTAAACTCCACTTTTCTTTTAAATCCAATATGGAAGATGCGATTGTAATTAGTCAAAATTAATTAAAGGTGAGAAGCGTAATCTTGTATAATATTCTAACATAACTTTAATTAAAAGTTTCTCTAAAATCAAAAGTAGAAACTAAACTTAATTGATTTACTTTTGTTACAAACATTTTCTTTTATCAAAATTAATTAAAGTTTGAATACTTATCTAACAATGGCATCTTCCATCACAATAGGTAAAAGCTTGTATACGAATTCTTTTGGAAATTAGATTGCAATGACCAATCAGAAAGGGATTCCAAAAATACCGAGGCATGGAATTAATTACAAATTAATTTAGAGAGTAACTAGGACAGTCAAGGAGAGCAGTCACCAAGAAAATTTGCGTTCGTTAATTTCAATGTGTACTGAGTAAATCTAAATCGCCTTTCTCGCCATTCGAGATGGCCTTCCCTGCAATCTGTGCCCATGGATCCCGATACTCATAGACTATATTGATATGCCTGTTCATTAAATCATAAAATTACTACCTGCCTGAATAACTATGTTTGATAAACTAGATCTAGTCTCCGCGGGAATTGAAATCATCAAAAGAACCGCCATGTTTTACAGAGGTAATCATTTCAAATGCTGCTAGACTCTTAAAGTTACCATGAATAATTTTAACTTTCACCTATCTATTTCTTTAAACATTTTGTAAATCTTTCATTTGTAAAATTTAATATTAGTTATGAATTAATTTGTAAAGTTCTTACCTTTTTGTTAATTGTACCTGGTTCTCTCTATATATAACTTAGCTGTAATCTCTCCTACATTAAACCTCTCCTGAATAATTATTAGTTCTTAATGTCACGTCTATGTGGCAATATTTTATTCTCATTATTATGTTTTATACCTTCAGATGCTAAATTATATGTCGATAATTTTCCCCAGAATCGCAAATGCTTACGCTATCTCTTTTAATAAAAGAAAACCCTTCTTACTTTTCAGAGGGTAATTAACCTAGTAGTTTTAAAAATAAATTTGTTATTTTTAGTATAGCGGGTGCCTGCCAGTCTGGGGAAATAAAATCAGAATTTGATAATTATTATACAGTGTTATTTTCTAAAACTAAGTAAAAATCTATTTTCTTAGAAATGTGTTTATTTAGTTAATTAAATAATAGCGCTAACTTCTAAAATCTGCAAATAGATTGATATGAGTAAAATTAATCCTACTTTATTGAAATCAATAGCCACCACCGACTATATATATATTTAATAATATGAAAAGTATTTATTTATTCAAGCATTCAAAACCAAAGATTTATATTTATACGTTGTGGAAAGTTTACGTGTAGTTTAAAATAATACATAAGGGGGGGATCGTTTAGTTCTATGAGCTATATTATATTAGCATTAACTGTAATTCTTCCACATCCACGTAGTAATCAAATCATACCGGTACGAGGGGTATTTATTAATAAAGATAGGCGATAATTATTTATTCCTTAGCTAAATATCTACATATTTATATTAATGCAAGTGTTACGTGTATACCGGCCTTTCGTGATATATATATCTTTGTGCTTCATTCATTTTTACTTCCAATCCCAAGGACAAGGTTTGGCAAACCTCTTTGGATTTCTTCAGCACGAGATATTATTGCATAGGGTTCACTCTGGCAAAAGTCCAGCCTATGGCAATTCAATAAAGCGCCTTCTTAGTTGTTTATGACCCAACCCTGCCGACGTTTGCAGAGAGTCGCATTTCATTAACGGTGAATTGAAGCATCTTCTTAGATCTTAGAATAGATTGTTCCATTGCCCTCATACACGTACCGCTCTCCCATATTTCGTTTTTGTTAAAAGCCTATTAATTCTCCTAAACCGTACTGTTATGATTATACTAAATGGATTACCACTTTTTTATATATATTTCATTCGCACTTTCAGATACGACACTTCTGCCATTATTATTATTTCCCAAATTAGCTTCCCACACACGTTCTTATATAGCAAGATGCAAATATTAATTAAATAAAATTACCCTTATCGTCCAACTGAATAAACTTACGTATTGGTCTGAATGCTGCTGCTCTTATTACTGGTGGATTCAAATAACTTCGGGTACCGTAGTCTAGCGCTATTATTAAAAATCTTATGTATCCCAGTCAATCGATAAATTATTGACATATAAATAGCCGCACTAGAATAAAGCCATGAATTATTTGTTATTGATGATTAAATATGTTCATTGTATAGTATTGTAAGGGAGGTTAATGTTGTCCAAGGGAGATAAACACCCATTTTATTGACATTGTAACACCCATAACGTTTGCAATCATATATACTCCAAGTTGATTTAATAAATTTTATATCTTTCTAAATATCTAAGTCATTGTTTCATTCATTGAATAGAAATAATTTTGATGTAATATAAAAAGGTTTCACTTACTAGATGATTGAAAATCGCTAATTATAATATCCTAGACATGAACCAAGTTTGAATAAGAGTCTTTTTGTGTCACGACTTTGTGATGCCGGCGGGGTAGGAATAAATTAGATCAGTATCATTGGAATTGTTGCTCATAAGTGGGTAGATCTGGAAAATAGGCAAATAGGGCAGAGTTCATGAATGTTCCTGACTTATGTATCTTGCACAGGATTGGATTCGAGGTACTTTTGCCTAGATGCTAGATCTTGTTATATGAACAGACGAAACCGACCGGTACAATATGTCTGTGAAATAAAAAGTTTTCTTTGTAATAAGACATTCAAAATAAAAAGAGGGAAGCTTTTTCCTTTGCATCTCTGCAGTGCTTAAAGTTCAAAATAGCTTTCATATCAAAGGCTGTTTTGTAGAGTTTCCTTGCATTTGAAAGTCTATTTCTCCTCACTATAAATATATACGTTCCAATAAATAGGCAAACTTCACTTATCTCTTTCAGAAAACGCATTAGTATCAATACCATATATTTAATAATGAAAAAGTTATTAAAAACATATGCTTGTATAATGTATTTGAATTGCTATAGAGATCAATATAAAAAAAAAAATTTTTTTTTAATTACTTTATATACATATAAATGTGTGATATTTTTAAATTCCAATCTTAAAAACTATCTAGTATATTTTAATGACTATTAACACTGATAATACTTTGCATATATATAATTACCATTAATGTTTTAATTATAGTATGTTAGATATTTTGTTAAATGTTAGTAATAATGGCAATTTCTAAAACATGGAAACATATCACTGATTTTCTGTTTTTTTTTGTTTGTTTTTTTTTAAGTGTCATAGCATCGGCCAGGACGCGAACCCGCAACCCAGGCAACTGCCTGCAAATGCAAGGCAGTCACGCTGACCTCTTGACCACCAATGCAAGACTGATTTTCTGTTTTAGCTATATTAATTAACCAATAATGAATTACGTCCTTTCTACACACAATTTTTGTAATGTTTAAATTTTATTAAGCAATATTGACTTTTTAATTGTTTAACAATATTTTTCAAAGACCTAAAGAGAAAAAAATTATGTATTGTATTAAAGTCAAAATATTATTTAGTTATATTTTATATAAGTCTAATTCTATTGTATCTACAAATTTATATACATTTTATTATATACCTCAATATATATAATAATCATGTTTTTTTTTTAAATATAAATATTTTAATTTATTATATAATATAAATCTTCCTAAAATTATTTTAAAGTTAATAATTGTATTATATATTGGCTATAAATATGATGGGTACCAATGATTCAAACGCATGCTTAACATACTGTGCTGTTAACGTATTAAATCAAGTTTTTCTTTATATACATTTTGTATGTATTTATTTTGAAATATCTAACAAGACATCTTTGAAATATAAAAAAAACTACTTTTTTTTGAAGAGCTGAACAACCAATGGATGAAAACTGTATGTTAGATTAGCTATGGTAATGGTTTTAAAATTTAATTTGCATATTATTACCCAAATTCATTTTATTAATACACATATGTCAACATTAGCTTAAGAGATTCCAGAAAAGAAAATTATTATTCCTTGCTGGATAATATTATTATATTATTTTCATTCAAATTTTTTTAAAAGATTTTAGTACATTTATTGAAACAAATACTAGACTGAAGTAAAAGATATAGAAAATAATATACTGTTGTTGCTGTAAATGCAAATATTTCTAAATAATGTATGGACTGTCTATCACAAATACTTTGTTTAGGCAGAAGAATTGATATGAAGAAATGTAATTGCATAGAGGCTTTAAATAATGACATTTAATGGATTACATATAATTAAATGTCAAAAAATGAAGAATTCATATTACATGAGCACTTACAAAGTACAGATTATTAAATAGATCACAGAAATAAAAATATTACATTAAAAATTATATTCACAAGAAACTAGATTCTTACTCTTTAGAAGCAACTATTTATTCATGCTAAATTTCCACATCCATTAAACATTAAAATTTTTAATTTGGATTTAATGAAATTCCATACCTCTTTAAGAATGGCATTGAATTCTCTTCTTATGAATTTATTTTTGGATCCACTAAAAATGAGAATCATGACTGTTTCTATGGAAATATTATTATTATTAAAAAAAACATATGTTTTGCTTGGTAAAGTAATAAATTGAATGTGAAAATTTAAAATTAATAGTGACATTTAAAGAGAGAATTTCTACAACTGACAAAAAGTTTAAAAAATCATTGGCAAATTAAAATTACAAAGAATATCTAGACATTTAATAATCATTATCATATTATATCTTTCTTTGATGCATTAAAAGTAACATGAAGACAATGATATTTTGAACAGGCAAAAGGAATATTTTGATCAGTTTTTGAATAATAATAATACAATAATTGTAATGATGGTTTTTAATGATATATCTATTTTATCTACTTATTTAGATTTAGACAAAAATATCAGCCAATGAAATTAAAAGAGTTCTTTGTAATCTTATAAATGATAAAGCTGAAGGTTGAAATGAAAGATCCAGGGAAGTTTTAAAATATGATAGAATACTATATAAATTATATGGATTCATGAATTATACTAATTAATAATCTTAAGAATATTTTTATTAGTTTGGAATTTTTAAGAATAATGAGAAATAATTACCATGAAATATCATTGTTACTCATTACAACAATAATATTTTCAATTTTTATTGATAAATTATCAGAAACTCGGTGTGGTTTTAGAGAATCGGGAAGCAGTAAAGTCATTAAAATGATTTGTAAATTAGTTTTATTGAATTTATTTTGAGATTTAATTCAATTCATTAAATAAGTGTATGAAATTGTTTGAAATTAGTTGTTTATCTATGAAGTTTATTTGTATTATATAGCTTCCGCATTAGGAAATAAAAAAAAGTATTATTTTTGTAAATAGAAAGGCTCCTAACATTTGTAATAAAAAAAAAAAAAACTTACTCTAACTTTGTTTACATTTTTTATATAAATAGATGTTTAGAACAGTTTATAGATGTTTGCACAAATCAGTGATTAGAATTCAATATGTAGTAAATTAATTATTTTTTCCATTTGAGTGGATTAATCATGTTTTGGATGAGTGTGTTATTTTTGTCAATTCAAAAGATAATTTATGAAATGGAATGTATGATATAAAGGCTTTGGTTTAATAATTATTGTTTACAAATAGCCAAATCCTTTATCAGCTAGTTATGGTAAAAGAAATACTTCAGGAAACTTTAGCTTGGATGTTTATCAACTTAAAGAAATTTTAATTATCTGAGTAGTTTTTTACGTATATAAATGAATTTAGATTCTACGATACAGCATAGACTTTATTATGCTGTTGCTATTTTTAACAAGTTAAAAAATTGGTAAAGTAAAATATCCAGTCCATCTAAATTAACTGAATATTAAATTTCCATTTTACTTAATTTACTATATGAAAATGAAATTCAAATCTGCTATCAACAAAACATAAAAGTATAAAGAAAACTTTATTTAAAGATGTTCATTAACATTCTAAAAGTATGATACCAAAAGTATAAGACCAAATAATAGTTTTCAACTTGGTGAATATAATAAGACAGAATGCACTATTATAAAATCACACCAATCATAGAATTAAAAAGCAAAATGAATTATTGAAACAAAATTTCAACATAGTAGCAACTTTCTTCATACAATATTTTCAACTAGGGTCAATAGATGTTAGAAAGTTAATACATCAAAATCCTTATCTAGTGCTTACTCATCTAATATCCTCAAACTAGTTTTTATCTTCTGAATTTCCTCAATAAGAAGTTTGAATCTAAGGGCACTGCACAAAGATTTTTGAATCTAATGCATCCCTCCAATGTTATAAATATAGACAACTTAAGCATAATTTTCAGGAAAGAAGCAGACATTTCTTACATTATAAAAATTATGTCTAAAAATTTTATTAATGTTCATTAAGAAGATATGGTGTGGATAAAATATGCTGAAGAAACACAATTAAACATGATGTTCAAAGTCTTGCAGAAGAAAGGTTTGCTACAGATGAAGTTAAAAAACAATTTACAATGACTCAATATTAAGATCTTTTTAATGGAAATTGGAAATATAGACACTAATGTAATGTTTTGATTATTTATTAAGTGCATAATAAAAAAAACTGTTGGCTTTTTTCTTTTTTAAACTGGAATCTTAAATATAATTACTTGTTTTTAAAATATTTTGTGTTGTAATGTTGGATTTATGATTCTATTCCATATTTCTTTATCAAAATATTTGTTTTCTGTGTATGTGTATCCCTATTTAATCAATTCAATAGCATTTTTTTCCTAATAATAATAATGATGAAAATACAAATGTACATATTTTTATGTAAGTGATGACTAGAATATCTGCTTAGAAAGACATTTTTAAAATTTTTAATTAAATTATTTTCACTATTAATCTGAGAGACTTTTTGAATTTGATTTGATTATATTATTTGCTATTTAACCAAAAGTGCTAATTAATATATTTGCTTAACTGTAAACAGTTTTTGAGTTATATTAGATAATTACAATCCTTATTTCAGGATGTGATAAGATGTTGAATTGTAATTTTTTTCTTTCTTGTTTGAATTTTGGATAATGAGTATATTTAATTATGAAATATTAATTGTGTTGCTATGACAACAATAATATTAATATAAAATTGTTTAATATTAATTGTTTTACAAGATTATAAATTGACTTTATTCATTTTTAAAAGAAGAAATAAATAAGTGAAAAATGAAGTATAGGACTTGTATGAAATTATTTTTTTTGTTATATGTTTCTTTTTTGTTACTGCATTCAAGATTGTAAATAATAAGTAGTACAAATAAATGTTTAATATTTCAAATGTATTTCTCCTTTTTATTTGTTTAATATTATACTAGGAGATATGTATAAAAATATATCTCCCAAGATAATATATTGAAAATATGATGCAGATAGTTTAAGTTTTGTTGAAATGAAAAATATTAATATTGTAAAAATATAATTTTTTATTATATGTAATATTTCTAAAATATTTATTTTTATTAGTTGGATAATACAATTTTTATTAGAAGAAAATTACCAGAAATAGCTTAATGAGTAAATATAGATGATTACTATAGTTACTCTGATATAAATAGGACTGAAAAGATTGAACTTAAGCACTCTCTCTCTCTCTCTCTCTTGTTTTTGCTTTTAGAAGCAGGTATAAATTTCTTGCCATGATTTTTTTATTTATTTTAAACATATATATATATATATATAATTGATTTTAAAAAATAGAGAATTAAGCTGTAATATTGTCTGCCTATAGACTGGAGCAGTTTATTGATGAAATTTTATGAGAAAATAACAACTTTATTTTAATAAAAAAAAATATCAAATTGCTTCATTACATTTGTAACTCATCAGAATAGTTTAGTCAGTAAAAATGGATGTTATGTATCTTTTAAAATTGGAATACAACAGCAGAAGGTGTGCAATAGTCATATTTACTTGCTTATTTGATTTTATAAAATGTATAGATCAAATTTTTCTGAAATATGAATCAGTTTAATTTTTATGTATTCCTCTAGGTAAAAAACTATCATGTATTTATTTATATTATTTTTAAATAACACTTGCTTATGAAAGAATTCCTCTTCATATCATCATAAATATAAAATAGTGCTTATGTATGTAATATCATATGAAACTAATAATTATTGACAAAATGTACTTTGAATTTAAAAATTTTCATAAAAACATTTTATCTTTCCTGGAATAAGGACATAATATGGATTTTGTAATTGGAAATATAGACATTGGAACTGTGATACTATCCTGTAAATACAGTGTTTAAAGACTCTCATTCATGTTGTTTATTTATATCATTATCATTGATATATATATTGTTTATTTTTATTTAAAATGTACATTTATTTATTGATAAATAATATATATATATATATATAGTTTAAGTTAATTAGTGATTTATTCACATACCAAAATATGAGAGAGTTATGTTTTCCTAAGTTAACCTTATATCTTGTGTTACAGTAATTATTATTTTAATTTAAAAGATTCATTTTTTTGTTTTAGTGATTAAAAATTTAACTTCAAATATATCATATATATTGGAAATCTAAAAAAGATTTTATTTGAATAAGTATTAACTTTATTTTTGTTCTCTTAAATTTTTACCAACTGTGAATAAGATTCATCTATATTAATATATAAAATATTTAAGAAGATATATTTTAAACTTGCTTATATTTTGGAAAATAGGAATGGCTTGCAACATATTTGTAATACATAAACATATATATTTATTATTTTGTTATTAAACAATTGGAAATTAATGGGGAATTACATATGTAAATATAAAATTAATGTCAATCAATGATTTATTATACATTCAATTAAATCATATATATATATATATATATATATATATATATATTTAATTGAATGTATATATATATATATTTATTGATATATATATATATATATATATATATATATATCAATTGTTTATGATCTATTTTATTTTATATACATATTTTTAAGCATAAAAAATATATATTTATTAATAAATTTGAATTTAATTAAAATCAATCAAACTTGTTTGATTATTGTCTAGTTGTTTAAATGAATTTATTACTTAATTAATAAGATTTAAGTGAGAACAGATAAACTGTATATATCATAAAATTTATTTGAAATTACTATATTTTATAATCTAGAAATCAAATTTCAAAATTAGTAGGTGAGTATGGTTATCTTATTATATTTTTGTATGGAAAATATAAACTTTATATGGTAATTATAATCAAATATTTGCATGTTTTATCTAAATTATTATTGTTTAGATAAGTACTGCATTGAGTTCATGATTAGTCATTAAGATCTTAATCTTATTAAATTATAAAGCTTATAGTTATATATTTGGTTCTGTTATAATTCAACATGATTTGCTTTAATTATATTTAAATATAATCGATGTGGATTGTAAATACAATTTAAATATGTAATTTTTAATATTCACACTTGATTATAATAAATGCTAATAATTCTTTCTATATGTTTTGATTGCTAAATATACAGTTTTAATAATTTAGTTACGGAAAAATTTAAATAAATTGATATGATTAGTTAATTATACTTAAGTAAATATCCAATAGAAATTTCCTGTTCCTTTTATATCCTGGTATGATTGGATATTATAAATTTAAGATTATCTAATAGGTTCATTAATATTACATCATTATTAAGTATTTAATTTTATTAAAACTAGCTTAATTATCAAGAGTAAAGTCAATATAAGAATATAGCATGGTTGAGTTAGTATAATTTATTATTTATTATTTTATTGTCTTTTATCTTATTATAAATAGTGTGAATAGTAATAGTAAATTAATTTTAAAAAATATAGCATGGATAAGTTAGTATTATTTATTGTTTTATTAAACTAAAATTTAAAATTGATTATTGGATAATATATCTATTTAGATATTATGAATATTGTACATTTATAAGTCATACTAAAGCTGTTATCTTAATCATCCATGAATTATTTTATTTAGATATGAAAATCTTTAAACTTTAGTATAAATTTGTACTTTTATAAGCAATGCTTAATTAGTTGGTTATATTAGAATTTAGTTGTTTAATAATTTATTATTAGTTTGATTCGATTATAAGTGAAATCTATCATAAGTACATATCATTGTTTTGGGACAATGATATTTGATTTCATTGCAATAGTTTAATTCATATTAAATAAGGATTGTATTCAGAGTATCTGAAGTGTTGATCTTGTTTGTTTTCTATTTATTGCAAATACTATTTGAATTCATGCTGTTATAATAAAAATTATCATCACTGTTTTGTTTAGTGTAATTGACAGTTGGATATGTGATTAGGTAAAGGATTATATTAAATGCTGAATAATTAATTATTGATTGGTATTCATTTAATTTAGTATATTATATTCAGTATATTATAAATGATACTATAATTGACAGGTTGTTATAAAATTAGTATTATTTTATTTGAATTATATTTTATTCAGTAATAACTTCAGAAATCATTTTTATTCTATTGATAGAGTGACTAACGACAGAGCTGTATTTTATTCAGGTTATAATAGAGTTATTATTTCATGGTACATTTTCCATCTGTTATAAATGCTACTTAAATGATTAAGAAGTAACAGAGGTTTGTATATATACATATTTATTCTATAATAAATTATTGTTATAATTGGCAGGGCATAATTAAACCGGATCAATCCATTATTTTATCATATCTGATTTGTTACAAATGGATCTCAAATCTCTGGTATTATAAAAGAAGAGTATACTCTCATTTTTATCCTATTATACAAATGGCGTTCTAACTTTAAAAATAATAATAAGAGTTATTTCATCTTTTTTTTATGTCAGTAACAAAATGTCTAAAATTTATTCCATTACAATATATATATATGTCAACAAATGGCGTTCTACCAAAAACACCGTCAAGCGTATTTTGTTTACTTAAACGTCAGAGAATGCATTCACTATCTCTAACTTTAATTCCACTTTCAGATCATGATTTCAAGCTATTTGCTATCGTCAGTGAAAGACAGGAATAAGAACTATATCTAAACACAAATTCTGAGCGTTTATGAAACAGTTTCTATTCAGCTTGCAAGTGTAAATTTTTTAGACACATTAATGTCTTCGAACTCAGCACAGCAAGCCAGATAGCTACATGGATCTGATATCAGTTCAGCATCACCACATAGTAGAAGCCTCTGCAATATATATCATTGCAAGAAATACCTCAAAGGTACATTTATGAAAAACAAAATCAAGTTAAAAACTTGTTAACGCTTGTATTTATGTCAACAGATGGCGTTCTATCAAAAACACCGTCAAGCGTATTTTGTTTACATAAATGTCAGAAAATGCATTCACTATCTCTAACTTTAATTCCACTTTCAGATCATGATTTCAAGCTATTTGCTATCGTCAGTGAAAGACAGAAATAAGAACTAGATCTAAACACAAACTCTGAGTGTTTATGAAACAGTTTCTATTCAGCTTGCAAGCGTGAATTTTTTAGACACGTTAATGTCTTCGAACTCAGCACAGCAAGCCAGATAGATACATGGGTCTGATATCAGTTCAGCATCACCACATAGTAGAAGCTTCTGCAATATATATCATTGCAAGAAAGACCTCAAAGGTACATTTATGAAAAACAAAATCAAGTTAAAAACTTATTAACGCTTGTATTTATGTCAACAGATGGCATTCTACCAAAAACACCATCAAGCGTATTTTGTTTACATAAACGTCAGAGAATGCATTCACTATCTCTAACTTTAATTCCACTTTCAGATCATGATTTCAAGCTATTTGCTATCATCAGTGAAAGACAGGAATAAGAACTAGATCTAAACACAAACTCTGAGTGTTTATGAAACTGTTTCTATTCAGCTTGCAAGCGTGAATTTTTTAGACACGTTAATGTCTTCGAACTCAGCACAGCAAGCCAGATAGCTACATGGGTCTGATATCAGTTCAGCATCACCACATAGTAGAAGCCTCTGCAATATATATCATTGCAAGAAAGACCTCAAAAGTACATTTATGAAAAACAAAATCAAGTTAAAAACTCGTTAATGCTTGTATTTATGTCAACAGATGACATTCTACCAAAAACACCATCAAGCGTATTTTGTTTACATAAACGTCAGAGAATGCATTCACTATCTCTAACTTTAATTCTACTTTCAGATCATGATTTCAAGCTATTTGCTATCGTCAGTGAAAGACAGGAATAAGAACTAGATCTAAACACAATGATATATATTGCAGAGGCTTCTACTATGTGGTGATGCTGAACTGATATCAGACCCATGTAGCTACCTGGCTTGCTGTGCTGAGTTCGAAGACATTAACGTGTCTAAAAAATTCATGCTTGCAAGCTGAATAGAAACTGTTTCATAAATGCTCAGAGTTTGTGTTTAGATCTAGTTCTTATTCCTGTCTTTCACTGACGATAGCAAATAGCTTGAAATCATGATCTGAAAGTGGAATTAAAGTTAGAGATAGTGAATGCATTTTCTGACATTTATGTAAACAAAATACGCTTGACGGTGTTTTTGGTAGAACGCCATCTGTTGACATAAATACAAGCGTTAACAAGTTTTTAACTCGATTTTGTTTTTCATATATATATATTAAATGAAAGATTTTTATGGGCTACATATATAAATCAAAACGTATCTGGGTACATATGATTTATTGAAAATATGTATATAAACCAATGTTTTCACTAGGTCACACTGGTCATCAGTTGGGTAAAAAATATTATAAAATAATTGTAGAGGGGCTATAAACACTGATGTATAAGAATAATAAATGTTCTATTAATAGAAAACAGAAATAAAATTATGAGAAATCATTTGGACACAAATTATTATTAACTAACATTATCTTTCACATACTTTTTTATATATAATTGACATTATTATAGGCAGACTTTTGATACTCCAATGGGCTCACCAATCTCAGGAATTTAGATGATTTATTTATGAAATATATAAAAATTTGTGCTTTAGAGTCAGTACTTTTAAACCACTTATTAAGCTCAGATATATAAATGATACATTTATCATCTGGCAACATAGTAACGACAACTTATATATTTTTTTTACACATATAAACAATATAATCCTGATATTAAGTTTATAATGGAAACAGAAACTGATAGGAAACTTCTTTTTTTTTATGTACTTTTTACCAAGAAAAAGAATAAACCTTTCTTTTTTTCTATTTTCAGAAAATCTACAGACACTGATAGATATTTAAAATTTTCATCACATCATCATTCAGCTCAATTTTTATCTGTTGCAAAAACTCTTTTCACTGGAGTTATTAACCTTCTTTCAGATGAAATAAATCATATAAGCAATGTTTTATCAGTTAATGTCTATAATAAAGAAACAATGCATGGAGCCTTAATTTAAACCCAAACAATCAAAATAAATAATAAAAAAAAACATTAGAGTTTGTATTTCTGATATAAAAGAAACTACAGACAGTATTGGAATATTTTAAGACATTATAATATTAAGACAACTTATGCCACTTATTAAAAAATTAATAGCATTACTACGAAGCCTAAAGATTCAATCCCTCGTGAAGCACACGGAATATATGAAATTCTGCGTAACATATATAAAGCTTCCCATATAGGTATGTATAATTGGCACATCAATTCTAGAAGATAATAATATATTAATGAACTTAAAAAATACTAATCATCATTATTACTATCTCTCCATGATATATATAATGGTCATAGTATTGATTTTTCTAATATAAGAATATTATCCAAATGTGATACTCTCCAACAATGTCAAATCAGAGAAGCCATTGAGATCTTTAAAAGGACAGATGATAACACATGCAAATATCCTTCTATTTGGAATTTTTTTTTTTAAAAATTGTTTAATCTAAATAATTTCTCATAATTATTATTTCTATTATCTATTAATGGAATTGTCAGTTATTGTTATACATCATTGTTTACAGCACCTCTACAGTTATTTTTTAATATTTGTTATCCAGTTGATGACCAGTATCATCTGGTAAAAACATTGATATATATATTCAATGAATTTTACATGGATGTATCTGGATAATTTTTCACTTATAGATATATATATAATCTCTATCTTACATATTTATGTATTTCATTATATTTTTATATATTATTTCACAATTTTCAATAACATTTTAATTGATGAATGTTTTAATTTTAATATTATATCTATTTTATATATATGCTTATATAAAAGTATTTTAATTCTAATGTACTAAATTAATTTTAATTATTATTTATTATTTTTGGAATTTCAGACATTCATATGGTAATGGAATGTACTTGCTGCATTCCATTTAAATTGAAGAAAGAAGGCCCCAAACATTGGGAAAGCCAAATATAATGGAATATATCTTTATATGATCTCAAATGAAAATAAACATATAAACTTTTGCAACAATAATCATTAGTTAACCAAGCCCCTAACTTTGATATACCAAATGTAATGAATAATTAAACGAACATATTATGCTAACCACGTTATGGCGTCCAAATGTAATGGAACGTACTTTTACTCCATTATACCAATCATCAGTTAACTGGGACCAACAGTTTGTGGTGCCAAATGTAATGGACAATATATCATATAAACATATTATACCTCAAATGTAATGGAACATCAATATATGAGAAGAAAATAATGCTTCAAACATTGGATGATAAACGTAATGGAATATATATAATCTAAATGAATCCAATTGTTGAGAAAGCCTAATATAATAAATTGTATGATTTAAATGAAGAAAGACAAAATTATCCCAGTTATATTTAAATAAATTGTTTATATGCCCTTCCAACTAGCTATACATGAAATAAATCTAAAATCATAGAGCAATGAGATCTATCACTATAATTTATTTTCAAGGTTGATATAACTAACTAATCAAATATATATCAGAAACAAAGGGAATTCTATTAAATCCAATATACACATCTATTATGTAAATTTATGTATATCTAAACATATCAATGAATAATAATGTGTAAGTAACTTAAAGACTAAATAATAAGTGAAATACGAAGTTATCCTCCATTAAATTGTGAATTCAATTAATTTCATAATGACTCTGGCATTAAAAGAAAAATAAGAATAAAATATTAATATTCTTTCAAATAAATTACAAAGGCATTACTTATAAAACAAATAGTACATCCTTTATTTTTATATTAGGGTTTAATTTTAGGTACTATCAATGTTTTAAATACAAACCCAAATAATAAATATACATATATACTTGCAATAAGTATATATATTAAATAGATAAAGACATATCTGTGCTTAACAAGTAGGTATTAATATAAATACAAATCTATATTTATATTTTTCAGATATTCAAAAAAAAAATTATATACAGCAAATATATATATATATATAAATTATTGTTTTGGTCTGCGTAAGAGTTATTATATAAAGTTAAAAAAAAAATGGAAATATATAAATTAATAATAAAACAATTTTTATAATAAAAATTTGCGAATATAAATTTACTTATTAAAATATACATAACAACTCATATGCAACCCAAACTTATAAGCCATACTTTAAGATTTTAAATTACTTAAGTGTTAATTTTGACACCTGTTAAATGTTTATTGCTGTTAGAAAACAAGACGCTTGAATTGAATATTTATAAAACGTTATATTTTTATAATGAAAAATAAAAGTAAACAAAAATATCGATCTCAAAAATATATTTATATATCATTTATACGTATAAAATTATTTACTACCTTTCAAAATTCAATTGTTTAGTTTTCCTTCAAAAGTTAACTTATTCCATTGTTTTATTTCTTTATCCATTTAATATTAGAATGCATTCTAGTTAAAGTGAAGAAACTATCACGTTAGAGAAAATTGTCAATTCTTGGATGTATGTATATTTTTATCCTTCTAAAATTTCTTTCCTTGAAAAATAAATAAATAAATTGAAATGTTGAATCCAATATATTAATTTTAGTTACCTCCAGATTATTATTAGATTGACTATTATAAATTCCAGATAGCTATATCAAATTTCGGCTTCAAACGCGATGAAATTCATGTGTTAAAATTTGCTTAGTTTTTCTTTTTAAACTGCCTTGGAATAAATGAAAGAAAATGGTGCAGCCTCTTGGCTGCAATATATCTCTATTAGCCTGTCATGATTTATGTATTTACCATAGAAATCTATCTTATTCCAATATTCTGAAGAATGGTAATTTCAAAGAAACAAAGTACGACAAAATTTTATCCTTTTGTTTTTTTAATCACTATCCTAATAATAATGGCTTCTTTTTTGTTGTTGCTGTTGTTCCATGTGCTAGCAAATGCTGTTTTGAAAACCATTGTTACACATGTTTTATTTTTAAAAATTAACATTTAAAAAAAAATTAAAATATCAAGCATATATATAAAAAATATTAAATTGAAAATTTATTTGACAGCTTTTAAAATATATATATACATAAATAATAATATTGCATTTTTTTAATAATCACTGCAAATAAAATATTTTTTTATATAATCAACAATTTATATGTCTTCATTTATTTATAATAATTAAATATTCATAACGATGTACCATCAACATATAAATAAAATAATAACTTCAAACAATAACTATACCTAATAACCATAAACAATAATAATACTTCATATATAAACATCAACTCAAAGAGATTTTTTTTTATAACAAATGATAATTTTTAAAATATAGATAGACTTATCGATATTTACAATACCCCCTAATCCACCGAAAAAAAAATGTCTTTGCAAATAACTAATGAATTATGAGATATTGAAAAAAAAATACTTTTCAAATTTGTAATTTTTCTAAGGATTAACATGGTTTAAAGAATATTACTTTTCTTATTAATAACCATATTCATTTATTTATATCTATCTTTCAGATCATCTAGATATTTGTCCAAGTTTTCTTTAAAAAAAAAATAATAATCAAAAGTGCCTTTTAAATTCTTCTTGAAAAGAATTTCCAGTATGTTGAATTCTGTGAAGAAATTTGCTTTAATTTACAAGATTTTTATATAACGTTTTACTATAATTCAATCGCTTTAGAATAATTTTGGGATCAGCATCTAAAGATTTTGCTATGATCTCCTTAGATTCTGCCTCTATATTCTTTACATAAATAGTAACTTGATCATAAGCTCTAACATAATTCTTAATTTTATCATCTATTACCTTTCCTTTGACTATCTTGATAAACATCATCGACTTGAGTAAGTCTTTATTTTACTTTACTTGTTCTACATTCAATTAAAAACAATTTTCTGGGCAATTTTGAATGGTATTCATTCAAATTTTCCAAATAATCCTTTAAAAATTGCAAATCAGATTGATGTGATACAACTTTTACAATTAAAGAACTTTTGAAAATCATTTTGTTTTACAACAATAACATTACTATATTAATTCTTTTCAGTTTAACTTTAGGTTTACTTAAATCTCTTTCCTTAGCTATATTTTCTCGAAGAAAATCTTTACTAATCACATCATCACTTCTCATTTTAAGTTTAATTTTGGCTTTGCCAATTTCTTTTTCTTTATCAATAATCTTTCTGCTAAGAATTAAATTAAATATCTTTTCATTTATTCTTTTAAATTTTACCTTTGCTTTCCCTACATCTCTTTCCTTGTCAATATTCTCTCTAAGAAAATCAATATTATTTATCTTTCCATCTATAACTTTAAGTTTAACTTTGGCTTTTCCAATATCTCTTTCTCTATTTACATTTTCTTTAAAAAAATCCATATTAATCAGATCATCTTCTATCATTTTAAGTTTGATCTTAGCTTTTTCAATTTCTTTTTCTACATCAATAATCTTTCTACCAATATTTAAATTGAATACCTTTTTATTTCTCTCAAATTTCAATAAGATATATCTTACGAACTTTGTCCTGCTGGGATATTTATAAAATAAGTCATCTCTATTGCAACAATGGTACAAATTCTCATTCAAATACTTATTCTCTAATATATCTAAAAATATACTTTCTTGGTACCACACAAAATTACCGTGATACTGTTCTTTATAAGATAACATCTTATGATTAAGATAATGTGTCATATCCAGACAAAATTTATTGAATTCAACACTCATGCTACCATATACTAAACACTTTGCATGCACTCTACCATCATTGGCTATAGATTGAGAAGAATTACATTTATATATTAAGTTTTGCCTTTCAAGCAGTTTATTACAATAGTAATAATCCCTTCCATCCAAGCTATATGCATACACATGATCCATACACCTCCTATGAAGAATCGTACTAAACAACTGCTGATCAAAACTCTGATTGTTACTTTTAAAATTTGTACAAAAAGAACTTATCAGAATATTTTTGATCTATCATGACACTTTCTTTATATTGACTTTAAGAAACACATTCTGTTCTTTCTAGTAATTTTTGAGAGCTAATTTTAATCTTTTCTGGTGAACTTAATTCAACTTCTAAAGTTTGAACACCTTCATTCATTTTATTATAATGCATTTTTATTTCTCTTGACTCTAGAGTACTATTGTCTATCCATTGAAAACCTAACTGTCCAATTTCTAAATTCTCAACAGTGTCCTTTAATCTTTCACAACTTAATTCTACTTCTTCTGATTGCTTTTGTGAATTTAATTTTATTTCTAAGGATTTATCAACTATTTTAACACACTCTTCATTTTCATTAATATTTTCACTAGTCACATCTATGGGTTTTTTATAGTCTTCCATTTTTTTATCAACTTTTGTGTCTAATCTCATAACACCATCATCTACCAAATTAACAAATGATTTATTATCATACACATCTTTATTAACTAACTTGTCAGTATCTTTATTTTCTTCTGCCAAACTATTATACAAGTTAATATTTTCATTAATATCTTGTGGACTTTCTTTACTTATTATTTCAACAATTTGCTTATTTTCTATCACATCTTTATTAATTAAATTAATGGGTTCCTTATTCATTGTCAAATCTGTACTAATCACTTCAACAGATTTATTAATTACTTCAAGACATATTTTCTGTATCCCTTCTTCCATCAATCTATTGAACTTATCGATATATTTATCAATTATTTGGATTCTCTCTTCAAATATACAATGTATAGATTCCCACCCACTATCTGTGTATTTATCAACTATCATTTCATTCTCCTTTTGATGATTATCAGCAACTATCTCAGAAGTTATTGGTTTCTCCATTAAATTCCTTACATCAAAATTACCACTAACTGGCATTTCACTACTGTTGTCCATTATTATTAGAACTACAATATTATATACTCATAAAAAAAAATCTAAGATATATATATATATATTTCCATATAGTAATTACCTCAGATCAAGGGCTCACCATCTCCAATCATTATCCCAACAAGCAATTACTCAACTAAGCAAAATACAAGCCTTTTAATTTTATTATTCATAGTAGCTATCCGACAATCTAAATTTCAGTTGTTTGAACTCATGAACTTCTTGGCTTAAAAAAAAAATCTCATCTATCACCATAACATCAACAAATTTCTCTAAAATATATATATATGTAGAGAGTAACAACTGATATCACTAAATAACATTTATTTATATTTAATGATAATAAATATTCTATACTTATACCATATTGAAATGTGGAAACTTCATATCAAATTCAATATAACCTTGAAATATTTAAAATACAACTAAATGTTTGCATGCCTTAAAAATAACTAATTTGATAATGTAGTGAGACAACTTTCTCATTCAAAATAATGGTAGTTAAATATAAAATGCTTAAATTGATGCCTATAAATTTTCTGGACCTTAAAACTTAATACCATTTTATATACATAAAAAAAAAATCAACTTCACTAATTATTAACTTTTGTGCCCAAAACACTATTTTACTAAAAATTGTGCTAGTGCAATTTATTATCAACAAACATTCACTTATTGAACTTCATGTTTAAAAGTCACTTATAATGGAAAATAAAACATTGATATGTTTGTTTTTCAAACCCTAATTGATAATCAATGTAATAGATTATTTGTTACCAACAATAATCAATTAACCAAGCCCTTAAGTTTGGTGTTATATATTTAGGTTATATACTTATCTATTCCTCCAAAGATCCGACAGATACTCACAGCCAAAAGATTGATTAGCACTTCACAACTTTGATATAGATAAAAGAATTCAATCACTACTCTTAAAGCATACAATGTTTCATGAACACTTAGATGATTGTCACATTTCATTTTATCCAAGCTACTACAACCCATAATAATTTTCTGAAAACACTATTACACTGCTCTGCTTACATCCAAGTCTTAGGGGCTATTATTTATAAAATATTTCCTTGCTCATCTTTGGGAGACTTAGAGGCAAATATTATACATATATCAAAATAATTATACCTTACTCTCTCTGGAGTCTTAAAGGTAAAATCATGGCAGGACTACTGTTAACTGCTTCATGATAAATAATAATAAACATCAAAATTTGGGTTGGAGCAGTAAATGAGATCAATCAATCACAAGTGACATGAATGCATCACATCCTCAAGATAATGACAAAAATTCCCCATCCAACATCAATACTTGCAACAGAACCAACCAAACTCCAACAATCAAATATCCAATCCAAGCTTCAAAATTATAGATTTTCTACAACATAAACTTTCCAAATATGGACAAAATTATTACGCTATAATTTAACACCATCAATATAATTTTTAAATTGAAATTAAACTGCTTCATGACTATATTTATCTTTCATCATTAAAAAAAAATACAATAACAGTAACCATCACCATCTAAACATAAGGTCAAAATATTTCTATATATATAAAAAAAAAAATTACACAAAAATGCTTCTCTTTCTTTAAACTATACATCTCTCAGGTATGTGGGGTATTTCAAGCCCTAATTAGCTTATTTGAAGAAAGAAGGCCTCAAACATTGGGAAAGCCAAATATAATGGAATGTATCTTTATATGATCTCAAATGAAAATAAACATATGAACTTTTGCAACAATAATCATTAGTTAACCAAGCCCCTAACTTTGATACACCAAATGTAATGAATAATTAAACGAACATATTATGCTGACCACGTTGTGGCGTCCAAATGTAATGGAACATACTTTTACTCCATTATACCAATCATCAGTTAACTGGGACCAACAGTTTGTGGTTCCAAATGTAATGGACAATATATCATATAAAAATATTATACCTCAAATGTAATGGAACATCAATATATGAGAAGAAAATAATGCTTCAAACATTGGATGATAAACGTAATGGAATATATATAATCTTAATGAATCCAATTGTTGAGAAAGCCTAATATAATAAATTGTATGATTTAAATGAAGAAAGACAAAATTATCCCAGTTATATTTAAATAAATTGTTTATATGCCCTTCCAACTAGCTATACATGAAATAAATCTAAAATCATACAGAGCAATAAGATCTATCATTATAATTTATTTTCAAGGTTGATATGACTAACTAATCAAATATATATCAGAAACAAAGGGAATTCTATTAAATCCAATATACACATTTATTATGTAAATTTATGTATATCTAAACATATCAATGAATAATAATATGTGTAAGTGGCCTAAAAACTAAACAATAAGTGAAATATGAAGTTATCCTCCATTAAATTGTGAATTCAATTAATTTCATAATGACTCTGGCATTAAAAGAAAAATAAGAATAAAATATTAATATCTTTCAAATAAATTACAAAGGCATTACTTATAAAACAAATAGTACATCCTTTATTTTTATATTAGGATTTAATTTTAGGTAATATCAATGTTTTGAATACAAACCCAAATAATAAATATATATATATATATATATATATACTTGCAATAAGTATATATATTAAATAGATAAATACATATCTGTGCTTAACAAGTAGGTATTAATATAAATACAAATCCATATTTATACTTTTCAGATATTTAAAATAATAAAAAAAAAAATATTATATACAGCAAATATATATAAATTATTGTTTTGGTATGCATAAGAATCATTATATAAAGTTAAAAAAAAAATGGAAATAAATTAATAATAAAACAATTTTTATAATAAAAATTTGCGAATATAAATTTACTTATTAAAATATACATAACAACTCATATGCAACCCAAACTTAAAAGCCATACTTTAAGATTTTAAATTACTTAAGTGTTAATTTTGACACCTGTTAAACGTTTATTGCTGTTAGAAAACAAGACGCTTGAATTGAATATTTATAAAACGTTATATTTTTATAATGAAAAATAAAAGTAAACAAAAATATCGATCTCAAAAATATATTTATATATCATTTATACGTATAAAATTATTTACTACCTTTCAAAATTCACTTGTTTAGTTTTCCTTCAAAAGTTAACTTATTCCATTGTTTTATTTCTTTATCCATTTAATATTAGAATGCATTCTAGTTAAAGTGAAGAAACTATCACGTTAGAGAAAATTGTCAATTCTTGGATGTATGTATATTTTTATCCTTCTAAAATTTCTTTCCTTGAAAAATAAATAAATAAATTGAAATGTTGTATCCAATATATTAATTTTAGTTACCTCCAGATTATTATTAGATTGACCATTATAAATTCCAGATAGTTATATCAAATTTCGGCTTCAAACGCGATGAAATTCATGTGTTAAAATTTGTTTAGTTTTTCTTTTTAAACTGCCTTGGAATAAATGAAAGAAAATGGTGCAGCCTCTTGGCTGCAATATATCTCTATTAGCCTGTCATGATTTATGTATTTACCATAGAAATCTATCTTATTCCAATATTCTGAAGAATGGTAATTTCAAAGAAACAAAGTACGACAAAATTTTATCTTTTTGTTTTTTTAATCACTATCCTAATAATAATGGCTTCTTTTTTGTTGTTGCTGTTGTTCCACGTACTAGCAAATGCTGTTTTGAAAACCATTGTTACACATGTTTTATTTTAAACAATTAACATTTTAAAAAAAATAAAATATCAAGCATATATATATAAAAAATATTAAATTGAAAATTTATTTGACAACTTTTAAAATATATATATACATAAATAATAATATTGCATTTTTTTAATAATCACTGCAAATAAAATATTTTTTTTATATAATCAACAATTTATATGTCTTCATTTATTTATAATAATTAAATATTCATAACGATGTACCATCAACATATAAATAAAATAATAACTTCAAACAATAACTATACCTAATAACCATAAACAATAATAATACTTCATATATAAACATCAACTCAAAGAGATTTTTTTTTATAACAAATGATAATTTTTAAAATATAGATAGTCTTATCAATATTTACAATATTTATTATTATTATAATCAAATATATTCAACCAACTATTATATATTCTTGGCCTGATCAGTGAAAATACTAGCATAGGAGTTGAACTTACTTCTTTAGATTCTTGAATACCAAATTTCAAAGGAATGCTTTAACCAACTGAGTTGACCAAATAGCTCAGTTAGATAGAGGGTTGCCTTGAAATTTGAATATTCAAGAATCTAAAGTTGTAAGTTTGACTCTCATGCTAATATTAACTATTAAATATATTTTAAAAATACAGTCCTTATTCTCCCTTTCCTTATTAAAAAAGAACCTTATTTAATAAAAATTGAACATTACAAATATTAAGAATAAAAAGAAGCTACAGATAGATTATCAATATTTCAAAATCCTACTTGCAAAATTGGTTCAGATTTATAAAAATTTTAAAAATGCATAAAATTAGTAGTAATCTGTAACAATATCAATAAAATAAAAATAAACATAATATAATACGATAATTTAAATGTAACTTATTAAAAATATTCCTTAAAAAATTAATAAAAGTTAAATTTATTATTTCCATTTACTAATTATGAAACCTTCATTAATATAAATATAATAAACTTCAAGCATACATATATAAATGTGTATGCAGCAAAAATGCATTAAAACAGGAATATTCTTATTTAATACCTTATAAATCATATCTATATATATATGCTCAAAATTCATTATTTTTATTGTATCTGCAACAAAGTTTGTATTGATAAAAAGCAGAAATGTGTACATTGTATTGTAGTATAAACTGCATCATTTTTGGATAATATATACATGATGAAAAAAATGAAATATTGTTTTTGTAAAATTAGTTAAATAATAAAAAAATATATTTAAATCCATTATTTATTTACAATTTTGCATTATTAAGTGACAAAAAAATTCATAATATAATTGAATTTTTGTACATTTTTTCAAAAACTGATCTAAAGTACAAATGCTGCTTTAAGAAAATTATTTTACTATTGACATTTTGAAAATAAATATATAGTTAAGAATTATGATTTTTTTTAGATTAATATTTTGTACAGAGTTGAGAATAAATGCCAAAAAAATATATATTTTTAACAATTCAACTTTTTCATAAAGGCAATCTGCATTCTAGGTTATCAAATTAGAGATATACTCTTGCAAGTTTATTAAAACTGCCACCCTTCCCCAATATTTATTTATGACAGTAAATTTTTGAGAATTTATAAATGTTTTGATTTTGCATGCAATACAAAAGAGTGAATAATTATATATTCATAAATAATTACAAATAAATTAAACATCTATAACATCTATTGCTTACATAATATTGGTTTACAATATTATTGCATATAACATTTGTAATACAAGCTTATTAAATTAGGTCATGTGACATATGATTTGATTTCTTTGTAATGTTATGTTTTATCAATTAACTGATATAAGAGGACTTTGATAGTAATACTGTCACCAATTTCTCTCATTTATGTTCTTTTTTCGATAATGAAATTGCAAATGATTTACTTTTGCTGTCATGAGAAATTGTGAAAAAAAAAATATTCATACATTTTATGGATAAATTAAATTTCTTCATAAAAAAAATATGCTAAGGAAAACTATACAAAATTTAATTTTCTTTTGTTTTATAATAGTATCAGGAAATTATATTATAGCAACATTGCCATATATTTTCTGATATATTTTGTTTTAAAATAAACTTTTAGAATAGAATTGCAATTTTTTGTTTTTTTGTATATATTGTACATAATTAAGAATTATTATGTATGACAAATACTTTCATTGCATGCAGATAAATACATTTTGAGGTGATGTTTTTTACTACTCATTTTGATCACTGATGTGTGTCCTGTTATAGTCTTTATGCATAATTTTGTAATTCCTTATTTTCTGATTTAAAACTGCTCAAAAAATAGAAGCTTTGAATTTCTATGGTTCTGAGTAAAGATATCTATCTTTAATTTACATATTAATGAAAAAAATGCATTGCAATCAAAAAGCATTGAATGTTTAAATATTCAAACAACACTAATATCTCTCTCTCAATTTCAGAAGCCACAAGATAAGCAGTTGTTAAAACTATTAGTACTAAATAACAGTGCAGACAAACCCTGATGCTCAAAATTGTGGATTAAGTATTAATTCAAACATACTAGACTTACTGTACTATATAAGTTTGAGACTAAATTGATAAATCTCTATTTTATTAATATTAATTAAAAGCTAATTTGCATGTATCTTTGGTTTTTTTGGGTAAAAGATGACAATACCAAAAATTATCACTCTCTTTTTTATTTCATTTATCAAACAGTATTTACCTCCAGGGTTGATCTGAGTTGTAAGTGCACTATGCAGTCACCTAGTGCAAAAATTTAAGGACAATACAACCAGTATCAATATTTATTAGCAATTTTGAAATATATATATAAATTTAAAGCTATTGTATATAAGTATGTAGGTTATGCAATGTTCAAGACATTGAATAGTATAAGGAGACATATTTATTAATTAATGAAATTGCACCATGATGAAAATCTGCCTAAGTATCAAAAACTCTTTATTTACATCTCTTTTAGTTGCAAAAGTCACACTATAAGCAATGACTAAAAATCATAAACAATAAAGGTCACTGTGGCCTCATTTTTATATCAGTTTTCTACTTTATTGGTTTTGTTGCCTTACTTTTCCAATCACTGATTCAAAAATTCAGACACTCTAAACTTTTTAATCTGTTTTACTTTGTTCAGGATATTTGAATGGCAAATGGAATTCTTCATTAAAAATCAACATATCAAGTTATACCAGACTTTGGTGATCTAAATTCTTCCTCAATGTAAACATGAACATTTTTGTAGTACAAACTAAATTATTCCTAAATGCTTCCTGCAATGAAACCAAATAGCTTTGCCATCAAGGAAAAAAATATTTTAACTTTTAATAACAGATTATTGTATCTGATTATTCCGGAAATTGTCCAAATTTGTAAATTAATTTTATTTTTTCATGACAGAAAATAATTAAAATTTTATCTATCTTCCTATCAGTCTATATATATATAACTATTCTATTTGTCTATCTATTTATCTGTCTATCACTTTGTCTGCCCATGTATCTTTCTATCTAATTAGCCAACTATATTTAACATGTCTATGTTTATGTTTTTCTTTCATATAGGTTTTTTTTCTTTTTGTCTTTATATATTTCTATTTATTTATTTGAGTATTTACTTATAATATATATCTTTCATTTATTTATTATTTACATCTATTTATATATTTTTGGCTGTTTGTCTGCCTACCTTTCTATATACCCACATTCTTCTTATTATCTATTGTTCTGTCTGTTTACTCATCTACCCTTCCATCTATTTAGTTTTTGTATATACTGTATACAACTAATTTTTCTGCAATATATTTTTTTTAATTTTGAATTTTAATTGATGAAAAAATTTTAAAGTTTGGGAAAACAAATAATAACTGGTGCCTTTGACTTATTTCCTTTATATGCAAAAACGACAATTTCCTGCTTGTAAATCTTTCTTACATATCAAACTGATGTTTATGAAGTACATAATAGGTTTTTTTCTTTTAAATAAAGAAAAAATCTATTTTTTTTAAATGTATATATTTTTTTTTTAAAAAAAAAAAACTTTTAAAAATTAAAACAAGTTATTTATTTAAAAATAATACGTTCTGTTGATGTAAATGTTTTTATTGAAAAAAAAAACTAAAAAATTTATTTTAAAAATAAAACTTTAAGGTCATTTTCATTATATATCGTGGCTATCGCAGCAGACATCGCTATTCAGACTGGTAATACGTGCGAAACTCTTGTTCTTCATTCTTATATAAAGAAATTGGATTTATACTTTTTTTCTCTCTCTTGAAAATACTTGCAAAAGTCAATAATTATTTTTTTCTATTTTTTTTATTTCTTTCGTTTGTTTAACGTAAAATATTCAAATTATTTAGCATATTTTAAAATTATTTTTACTGAAATATTTACCTTTTATTGATTTTTTTTATTCTATTACTTTAATTTTATTGGCTATTTAAATAATTATGTGATCATTTTATGACTTGCAAATACATGAGGAAAAAAATTTAACTTTAAACTTAAATCTATTGATTGTTTTAGCAATATATATCGATAATGGTTGGCAAAAATTTGTAAGTTATTAAAAATTGCATTTATTTTAAAGATTTCTTTTTCAAAATTATAAATAAAAAAAGTAATAAAGAAACTCATTTGTATGTTTTAATCTTTTAGAATGCAATAGATAGATTTGGTAATTTTAAAATGTCTATTAGTGCTTATTTTGAATAGTTAATATATTGAATAACGCTTAAAAACTTATTTGGTTCAGAATCGAATTTTTAAAAATAAAATAAATATTCCAACTAATAGAACAAAATGTTATGTGATTCTTATCTGTTTATTAACTTGTTTTCTTTGTGTCCTTCTTATATAATTAATAATCTAAAAATTAAACATATTGTCGATTTGGATTCAAAGTGATAATCTTGAATCATTCAGGACACTTGCTTGGAATAAGTAGTTTTCTCGTTTTTTCCTAATTCAAGATGGACAATTATCCAAAACCAATTATAAGACTTTTTACTGAGTACTCACTTAATATATAATTTGAATATGCATGTTAGAAGCCTTATTAACGATTTACCTCCAGATCATATATATATATGTATTGTAGTGTACACTATTTTTGGCCTCAAATGTTGATATAAATACATATATACTATAGATATATACATTCAAGCTCTCTTTAATTATCCAATCCATCTTATACAACCGGTAAATGATTTCAAATAGACATATTTTGTGCTGTGCCAGCATATATATTGGAGATCATTTATCTTTTTCACACTTATATGATCATGTGTATTTGTTTCCTAAGATGGAATGGATAGCTGTAGGGATCTTGAAAGTCTGAGTTCAAATCCCTTCTCATTACATTACATTTAGTATAAATAATATATTTCTATTTAAATATAGTTAGAAGAAGTTAACAGCTACAAATATCTTGGTCCGATTATTAATACAGATGTAAATGTAATGAATGAAATTAATCATAGAATTAAACTTGGTTGGAGTGTGTTTGGTAAAAATAACTTGATACTAAAAGGAAATATGCCTATGTGTTTAAAAGAAAAGGTTTTTAATAAATGTGTTTTACCAGTTCTTACTTATGCATCTTAGACTTGGACACTTAATAGAAGAGCAATACAGAGACTTCAGACCACTCAAAAAAGCATGGAGAGGTGCATTGTGGGAGTAAAAAGAAGATATCAAAAATGCAATATATGAGTAAGAGAACAAACAGATGTTACTGCCCTCAGTAAAAAAATTAAAAGACTGACGTGATACTGGACATATTTCTAGAAGAGATGATAATAGATTGACAAATAAAATCTTAAACTGGATTCCAAGAGATTGTAAAAGACCCAGAAAGAAACCACATGTGAGATAGATGAATGAAATAAGAAGCAGGGGTGATGTGGAGAAGAAAAGCTAAAGATCAGAGAAGATGGATTGAACTTGGAGAGACCTTTATCCTGCAGTGGATTGATAATGGTCAATGATATATATATATATATTGAAACGGGAACCTCCTAATCCCTTGCCGTTTCATCATCAATCTAGTAGCCCACTCGTCTGTGTTAGATTCAAATCTCATTTAAACTATATGTAAAAACTGAAACACAGGATTATTATATACCTGTGTCTATATATGTAATATAGGATATATGAGCACAGACTTTCAGATGACCCATCACTCTCCACTCTATCTAATAACACTGATACACTCAAGCACATATATGCTGAAAAGTTAAATAATCACCAATATACCTTGCATATGTATTAAATGGATTGTGCCCTGTACATGTTGGGTTCAGATTGACCTTGGGTCAACATGGGTGTGACAAGAATCTCAGCCTCAGGGTAGCCTTCGAGCATTCCATCATCAGATTTTCAATTGGATGGACGGTTGAAGAGTTGGAGTGTGTAGTAGATTGGAGTCTGTCCATTAAAGTATGAAGATTGTCTATCTTAATATATATCTGAGCACTTATAGTATATATGTGTGGGAGATGAAAATCTGGACCAACTGATGATTGCTGGTTTAGCATGAAATACATATATTGGTGATTATTTATCTTTTCAGCATATATGTGCTTGAGTGTATCAGTGTTATTAGATAGAGTGGAGAGTGATGGGTCATCTGAAAGTCTGTGCTCGTATACCCTATATTATAATATGTAAAATAAAACTACAATTTGCTGTCATGGCTGTCTGAACAGCATTATATATTTACATATGAAAGAACGCTATAATTAGATAGGTTTGATAGAATTATAGTGTATTATTATTAATATCGCGTTTATTTTAAAAAAATACTTTTATTATGTTAAATAATGATAAGGTTCAATTTATTAATAAATTTATTATTTTAATTCGTATGTGGATATATAATCCAACCTATATTTGTAATGTATATAGGGGTGGCGTGATTTAAAACATTAAAATGTGTTATATATAATAAAATGGTAAAAGATGAAAATATTTTAAAATGTTTATTTAAAAATGTTTAAAAGGTTTTCTTTCAAATGTGCCGAGAAGTCTTCTTTAAAAATTAAGATTCTTTTTTTCTTAGAATTAAAAGTTAGTTAGAAACAGATTTCGTTGTAAACAAGTATCTAATTAATGACCACACCTACCTTTGGTCAAATTAAAAAGTCATTTTAAAATCTGGCTAATCGAAATTGCGTCAGATATAAACATTTAAGTTATTTTTGGATTAAAATTGTTTATGGCAAAATAGTTTTATAAAATAACCATAAAAGTTATAACTGAAATACTTTAATAGTTTATCAAATATTTAAGATCAAAGTTACATGTTTTTAAAATTTAATTAAAACGGAATTAAGTCAAAGTTATAACACCTCAGAAACTTATCAGCATATTTGAAAGCAGATTGTATGTTAACAAAATTAATTAAAAAAATGTAATCATGAAGCAAAGAAAAATTCCTAAAGGTGTTAAGCTGATAAGAAAAAGATATAAATGGGCCATATTTTGAGCGGGAAGATAGACTGGGTGAGATCGATAATACAGTAGACTAGCTGAGATCTATAATACTGAGGAACTGGCTGAGATATAATACGGAGAACTGACTGAGATCTATATACTGAGAGGAGACTCCATTTTGAAGCACATTTTATATAAAAAAAAATCAAATCTAGTTTTGAACTGAGATGTCCGACTAGTTTGGCCGTCTTGGCTGTCACTCCGTAAGGAGGCGACGGGTTCGTTTCCATCCGAAACTGTTTATAAGCAAGAATGCCACTATAACATCTACAACCTAACCGAAAAGAAGAAGAATGCCACTATAATATCTACCATCTAACTTAAAAAAAAAGAATGCTGCTATAATATTTACAGACCACCCGTAAAAGAAGAGCATGCCGCAAGCCGCCCAGGAAACTCACCAAGCTCCAGCTCAAGCACCTAATAATACAGGTAAATCACTTTAAACTGCAGAACTCTATCTATGTTCTGTACATTTTATGTATAATTTCAAACTATCTTTTTAAATTCTAGTTAGCTAACTAACCACTCAATATATTTTTAATGTTAAAGCTTTTCTTTTATTGTTTTAAAAGTGATTCACTTGCTTTTAAAATTTCCTTCCTTAAGAAATTAATTAATGTTTCTACTTTAAACTATCACTGCAGTCATGTCTCTAGTTATTTTTTTATCACATAGTTTTTAATATTTGTTATATTTATTTTATGATATGCTGATGCTTCGAAACAGCGAATACCAAATTTTAATATTTTAAGAAGAGATTAATTAAAACCTCTTCACGTAATTATTTATAATCTTATTTCTGTGCACTGTTTCGAAACCCTCTTAAGAAAATAGTAACGACTTGCTCATTATTATTTAATATTTTTTTTGATAATTGTTTAATTGTAAATTTTTGCAATGTGGCTTGTTTTAGTGCGGTTTAATTTTTAAATACTAAGAAATAGACTAACCTTGATAAATATTTATAAGTATATTTGCTATTTAAGTTATTTAGTAAACCCCATCAAATATACTTTTCCCTCCTTTTAAATACTTGTCATTTGATCAATAACAAATTAGAATTAGCTGGAACAGCAAAGATTATCTGTAATTATTCCTGTCTATAGCATATATTTTATCATGCTACCTAAGAGTTGGTTTCTATTTGATTAAGCTAATAAGCTATTGTTCTTGCCTATAGAATATAAATTTTACAAATGCTTTGCTTGTCGGATGTGATTTATTCACTTTAATATTTTCTCGTTTTGCTGCCACGTATATTTACGTAAATAAGATGTAGCCTCGGTGAAGCCAGCACATCTTCCTCTCATAGCGTAGAGCAGTCGCGAAGCCTGAGTTTAAGGCCAGGTTAGCACGTAAGTCCCCCACCTTTCTGAACTATCTGTTCCTTTTCATGCAGCTTAACGATCGGTTTTCAGGGTACCGGCGTTGGTCACAGAAACCCTTGACCTACCAATCCATCCGCAGAGCGACTTTATTATTATATTTCTGGTGCTATAGTGCATTAGTACATCCAGATCAGCCAACTCTACCTCCCTATTTTAGTTTTTTCAGCAATTGTCTGAGATATTCTTAAAAGACCGGTCAATCTACGTTATTGCAGCCCTATTTAGGCTAAATAAATAAATATAAACAGACGAGAAATGTCTGCCGTAAGTGTTGACCAAGGTTTAGTTTATTTATTAGTATTCAGCCACACATTAAGAGGAGTCTGCATATGTTACACGATAGACATGGCATAGTGATAAGCTATTTATTTAAATGGCTGCGTGCATTTATTGTATGTAAATTCGTAAAATAATTGTATACAGATTGTAAGATTAATAACTGCTGCATTCATCTTATTTAAAATGTAAATTTATTGATTAATCTTAGCAAAGAATCTGTCCAAACTCTTCAGCCATTAAATGCCTGCGTGCATTTTACATGTGTAAAATTTGTAATAGATATATTTTAGAAAAAACTTATTATTGAAGAAATTAAACTTTAGTAAATTAACCTAGTCCACTCTCAGTTTCATTATTCAATCCAATTCTCATTATTATTATGTTATAGAATATGCATTATTAAAGGTATCCATTAAGTGAGCTATTCATTAGATACGATCAATTTGTAATTTAATTATGAGTCTCATTGTTTCTCCCTGACCTATGTCGGCCGCGAATAAAGGAGTATGCTACGTGTAATTTCAAGGTGGTCATTCGTAGGGTCTTGAGTCTTGGAGTACTGGCTTACGAGTTGAAGTGTGGTCAGACTTGGGATGTCACAGTCCTAGTCTGGTCAGCTTCGGTCTCTTTTGCTTGGATTCTGAATTCTGTTACGCGAATGTACAAACTTGACTGTTACAATATATATATATAAAGAAAAAAAAAAGAGAAACTTGTATAATATTGACATCTCCTATTTTTGCTGAAAAAAATATTTTGAGTAAATTAAATATTATTTTTTTTGTAAACTAAATAATTTTTTTTTAAGATAAATAAAAAATTGATACAGAAAACCACCAATTTAATTATTTAAATAGATAATATATATATTGTAACCTAATTAAAGTAGCTCAACAGAAATATTATTAAAGAGAAATTCAATTGTATATTTAAATATCATTGGACTTGTCAAAATCCAAATATTATTAAAATCTCAAACATTCAAGTATTATATTCATTGTAACTTAATAAAGATGATCAAATGATCCAAATGTATTTAATAATTATGAAACAATTCAAATATAAATCTTTAGCTTAATAAACGAAAAGCATTGTAGCTTAAATTAAATTATGAGAAGAATACCTGAGTAGTGGCTGTTAAACAAAAAGGTCAGACTGAGTTATCAATCATATTAAGGTCATTGGATTAAATGAAACATACTTCTATAATTAGATTCCTCAAGATATCACAATATCAATAATTATAAACAAATTATTAATAACAACTATTATAACTCAGGTATATGGAAATCACGTGAGGTGAGTACACTAGTAAATCAATAAAATATCTTCTCAGGTATACAGACAGTAGATTTTATCCACTTTCATTTCTAGGTTTGAGGTTAAGTGCATATCCAAACAAATACCAAGTGAATATGGTCCAGCAGGGTGCCACTAGATTATTTGAATTTAGACACAGTTATATCTAATAACCTTTCACATGTACCGGGTTTGAATCCCTTTTGGTACCTTATTTCTTACAAAATGTATGATTTTGATTTTTAGAGCCATACCACTGTATGCACTAATATCTAAGTAAACATAAAACATCTTTAAACTAAAGTGGAATTCATTAGACACAAATCATTTATCAGATCTTAGCATAACGAATGTGTTTCAATATTTTTTTATAAGTTTTACTAGCTCAGATTACTATTAATTTAGGATGGCAATTCACTCATCCTTGCATGAAATAGATGATGGGATGGTGGTTATAATAATACTAAGAAATCACTAAATACTATGAAATCAATATTTATTTATGGCCTTTAAACATTTAAACAGCTCATTAATTAAAATGTTGATGATGATGATGATGATGATGATGACTATAATGATAACGATAATGACAATGGTTTTAACCACAGCTTTAGGACTAAGCCTAAACATAAAACCTAATTTTTATAAAGAAATTCATAATTATTGTTAATCTTAGCATATTCAATCATATCTTAAACAACTAATATTCAACCATTGATGATGAATGATCACACTTACTAAAGACTACTCTTAATGAAATATATACGCCTCGTTTAATAACATAAACTAATATTTATTACTGCATTTCTAACATATACATAAAAATTTCTATATTTACATGGAAATTTATATTAACAATAACAACAATAATCATAATCGACTGTTTTAAAATCATAACATTAAATTTTAAATTCCTCCCCCTTTCCCGTAAATGTATTTCAAAAGTATATTGTATCCACAAGAAAAGTATTTCATATAAAAAAAATATTCACTCATTGGCACACATACCTTATAATCTAACAGGTAAGCAGAATGTCAAAAAAAAATGTTAGTAGAATTGAAAGAGCAAGTTTTACCGAACAAGTTTTAAATCATTTTCTCCCCCTCCCTTCTACCTCTGAAATGCTATACTTTCTTAAAACAAAATAATCTAATATTTTAATACTACTTATTACTTCACATTCGCACACAATTATACACATATAAAAATATTATTATGTATGTGCGCGTTTTATCCCATAATAACAACATATTTAAAACCAAAATAATAATACAAAAAAAATTATTTTACACATTAATATTTCATAACTGTAAATTAATAAACAAATCATTTTGATACATTCAAGATCATTTATGAAGCTCAAAGTTATTATTAGTAAGACATTCTTGGTTTTAATCGATCTGAATAGTCTTTAAAAGTTCTTTAAATAAAATATACCACTTTATTGCTAAAATTTTATTAAGACTCTGCTATCATAAAGAAAATATATCAAAAAAAAAAATTTTATACTACCAGTTCTTTGTAGCGACTTCTAATGAGGCAAATTTCTCTTGTTTAATGTCTATCTTTGGCAGCAACAATTTCCGTGTTTCTTTGGAACAATCTCTTTCTTAAAGTGTATAATTATTTGATGATGATGATCCTATTGAGGTTATTTGCTTTAGTGGACAATTTGGAAATCTTTATATTAATTTTTCTTCTCTTCCTGTCAAGCATGATTCTTTTAGTGGATGAAATACAGCAGTTGTTTTCGCGTTTATAAATTTCCCGGGTTTTAAACTCAGTTGCTAAAACAATTAATTGGACTTGATGATTAATATTTATCAGTAGATTAATTCATCTTTCTGATCTTTGAATGCAGGTGAATGTTTGCTTCTTTCTATTTAAAAACATCTTATTTCTCTGGTCAGTTGAAAGGTGTAGAATATTATTTTTCAGACAAGACATCTTTTCTTTCCTATATGATCTGCAGCTCCATGATGGTCAAGTCTTGATGGGACACATATATAATTTTTCTACCCTGTCATTTCTTATATTTTCAGCATTCAAAACTTCATAAAAAAATGATTTTAAAAAAACTATCTAGCAGAACTAAAATGTTTGTCTGCTTTAGTTTCAATAATTTTTAAAATGTCTCTCTCACAACATATTATAATAACAATAATCTAATAGCTCAACTGATTTTCCAGACTGCTTTTATATCCGATTTTTTTGAGTCAACTCACCCAATTAGAGTGATAGTGTGAATTGCTATTTTTGACCAACTCAAAAAATCACACACCTGGTTTTCAGACACTTTTGTCTAAAAAAAAAAATAGACTTAATCCTTTTTTCGTACATATATCTGTAATATCTAAAATTGGAGTTTCTTTTCTCTAATCTTAAGATAAGACAATTTCAAAATTAGAGTTCCCACCAAGGTTAAGCTCCCAAAATGACAAACAATCATTTACAAAAACAAAATTGCTACAAAAATAGATATCTGATTCAACAGATTTCCTCTCAACAAAATTGTAAAAAAAAAATAATTTGACAGATTTAACCCTTCTTTTTCTTTCAATATTTAATAAATGTAAATTTCTGTATGTAATGTACACACTTACTTTATCATTTCAAATCATTCATAAACCAACATTAAATAATATAATTGCTAGCTTAGTAATTATAACCCTAATATTTAAAATTAAATCTGTAACTTTTAAATCCCAATTACAATTATAGAAAAGCAAAATAGAAGTATAGAATAAGATATTAGAATTGATCAAGCAAAGGTTAGCTTTAAAGAAAGTTAAATATCTGAAATATAAAACAATTCAATAGCTTACACATCCACTGCCTATACGTATGCGTTATAACTTTGCTTTTTAACAGAAAAATTAAATATTGAATAGTTTGAATGTGTGTATTACCTTTCTATCAACACACAAACAAATAAATAATATAATTGTTGACCCACTCTCTTTCTGTCTAAAGCTTTTAAAATGATCTTGTAGGGTTTAAACTTGGATGCCCTACAGCTTCATTTATTGTTATATAAAAATGTGATGATGATTTTGGTTTTACATTTTCTTACATGCACATTACTATAAATTTAGCTAGTGACTAAATTGTAATGGCACAACTTTCCCCCTCTTCGGATAAAATCATCAGCACCTTTGTCTTAACTATATCCAAAAAAAAAATCCTAACTAATAAAATACACTAATACTAATAAACACACTAATAATAATATAAAAAAAAATTTCTAACTACTGGTAAATATCATACTTTTTATTAGAAAACAAAGTAATTTATTTGGAGATCTTTGCCAGGCTACTCTGCTGAAGTATAAGGGATCAAACTCCTGGCATTATAGGTTCCCCTATTCCCATCAAGAGTAGCAAGCATAAAGGCATTCTCTCCTATTTTCTTGGTAATTTGGAATGGCCCTTTTCTTTTCAAATAATATTGTGGTCTGCATAAAAATGCACACGTACATCCAGTCCCTTTTTAATATGGCCATTTTTCATCTTGACTAGATATTTATAAAACATATCTGGAGGATTTGTTTTATATAACCTCCTATTACAAACTCCATTTAGAAATATGGACTCTTGGTACCATATGTAATATGCCTTGAAGTTTTTCAGAGAGATTGACTCTCTATACCATACATAGTTTATTTTTAAACTTTCCAGAAAGATGGACTCTCTGTACCATATATAATTCATTACATCTTCCAGAGAGGTTGATTCTCTGGGCCATGTATAATTTATTTTTAAATTTTCTAAAAAGGTCGACTCTCTGTACCAAATATAATTTACTTTTAACTTTTTCAAAGCATCTAAATTTTTCAGAGAGATCGATTCTCTGTCTGATACACATTGGACATTTACATTTTTCAGAGAGATTGCCTCTCTGTACCAGATATAACTTATTTTTGACTTTTCCAGAAGAGTTGAATTTTTCAGAGAGATAGATTCTCTTAATTTTATCACCTCATCTGGTACATGGAGTTTTTCCTCCCACTCTCTTTTCCTTCTTTTCACTTTATGATCTACCCCAATTGGCTCTCTGGCCATCTCTTCATGTACTCTCTTTACTAGGAGACTTGGTTTTGCTGCTACTATTGGCCTATCTACTTCATGAGACTTATCTTCTATCAGTGTATCTAACTTTACATTATTTTCTTTATTATCAGTGGTCAGACTATCCAAATTATCTTTTACCACTGGTAATCTCTGACTATCTTCCTGTTTGGCGACTTCCATAGATCTGCACACTCCTTCTATCCTCTCCTCTAAGGATGCAAATCTATTTTTACACTCTATGTTGGATTTTTCAATCCTAGTTTCCAAAGCCATGATCATTCGGCTGTTATTTTCAATAGAGTTCTTTATCTTGGCTTTGAGATCTTCTCTCAAACTCTCTATACTTTGCTTACTATCTTCTCTTAGACTCTATACTTTTCTCCATCTTTTGTTCTAGATTTACCATCCCTTGCTTACTATCTTCTCTTAGACTTTCTATATTTTGCTTACTATCTTCTCTTAGACTTTGTATATTTTTTTCCATCTTCTGTTCTAGACTTTTATGACTTTTATTACTTTCCTCCATCTTCTGTTTTAAATTTACCATCCCTTGCTTACTATCTTCCTTTAAATCTTTTACACTTTGTTCCATCTTTTGTTCTAAACTTTTTATACTTTGAAACATCTGCATCATCATTTCCATCTCTGTTGGTGCTTTCTTTGCTATCTGAGTCGCCCACTTCATTTACTTCCACACTTGAGGCCATATTACTGCTAAATTTAGAGGCATCTTCCTCTCTTCCTTTTTGTTTTTTAAGGGACACCTCCTTATCATTTTCATCAGTATAAAAACTATCACTGATCCCTGGGATTGGGACACCTTCCTCTTCCATAACCTCTTCCATGCTATTATTTAGTTCACTCATGTTTTTCAAAACTATATATATCCCATCTGTGCTTTCCCTGACCATCAAAAACCTACACATCCTTTCCTTGTCTGACACCTATCTTTGACTAACTGACTGATTTGCTTTTCACCTTATCCTGCATTACAAATACAAAAACAAATTAGTCCTTATTTGATGAACTACACAACCATAATCTATATAGTGCATGTCTGTCTGCAATAGCCCAAATTATACATTCATCCATTTCTCCCAGAAATTCGACAGATATTGACAGTCCATAGAATGATTAGCAGTTCACAATCTTGAGATAAATGAAAGAATTCAGTCACAGCACTATAATCACACAATGTATCATGAGCACTCAGATCATCCCAATTCGATCACTATTAACTACCACAACCCTTGATTGAATGATGCAAACTCTGTTGCAATAAAAGAAGTATTAAGTCTTAGGGGCTAAAATAATAAACTATGCCTTGTTCTCTCTCTTGGAGTCTTATGTGGCAAGTATCAAGGAATGCCCTGCTTATTAAGGACTACAGAAATCTAAGCCTTGCTCTCTGTCTTGGAGACTTATAGGCTGATATCATGGCAGGATTGCTGTTAACTGCTTCATGATAAAATAAAGATAACTTATACATTGGGTTGAAGCAGTGACTGGGTTTGATTATTTGTGAGTTACATGAATACATAGCATTCTCAAGGCAATGACAAAACTCTCCACTCATCATCAAAACTGCAATCTAACCAACCAAACTCCAACGATCAACCATCCAATCCAACCTCCAAAATCATAGACTTTTTACAAAATGAACTCCCCAAACACACATGAGACTACCATTCCATAATTCAACACTATGATTTTGCCTATCCTATCTGGCAATAAATCATTTTAATGTTCCAAAAAAAATTTTATTATTTATTTCACCTTTGTCTTAAGTTGTGATATTCATCTACTTTCAAAATTGATAAAAAAAAAAAAAAAAACCAAGCTGTTTTATGGCTGTACCCATTTTATCATCATCAATGAAAAATTAAATCATATTAAACATCATCAGATATAAATGTAAAATAAGACTGTATGGCCAAGAAAATTTTGTAAGACAAAAAAAAAAATTTTACTGAAAAAATTTTACTGAAAAAAAATTCCTTCTTTTTAACCACACATCTCCCATCATTCTACAGACTCCCTTTTTCAGGTATATGGTAAAATATCAAGCCCCAGTTGGGCATCCATTGTAACCTAATTAAAGTAGCTCAACAGAAATGATTATTAAAGAGAAATTCAATTGTATATTTAAATATCATTGGACTTGTCAAAATCCAAATATTATTAAAATCTCAAATATTCAAGTATTATATTCATTGTAACTTAATAAAGATGATCAAACAATCCAAGTGTATTTAATAATTATGAAATGATTCAAATATAAATCTTTAGCTTAATAAACGAAAAGCATTGTAGCTTAAATTAAATTATGAGAAGAATACCTGAGTAGTGGCTGTTAAACAAAAAGGTCAGACTGAGTTATCAATCATATTAAGGTTATTGGATTAAATGAAACATACTTCTATAATTAGATTCCTCAAGATATTACAATATCAATAATTATAAACAAATTATTAATAACAACTATTATAACTCAGGTATATGGAAATCACGTGAGGTGAGTACACTAGTAACTCAATAAAATATCTTCTCAGGTATACAGACAGTAGATTTTATCCACTTTCATTCCTTGATTTGATGTTAAGTGCATATCCAAACAAATACCAAGTGAATATGGTCTAGCAGGGTGCCACTAGATTATTTGAATCTAGACACAGTTATATCTAATAACCTTTCATGTGTACTGGGTTTGAATTCCTTTTGGTACCTTATTTCTTATAAAATGTATGATTTTGATTTTTAGAGCCATACCACTGTATGCACTAATATCTAAGTAAACATAAAACATCTTTAAACTAAAGTGGAATTCATTAGACACAAATCATTTATCAGATCTTAGCATAACGAAGGTGTTTCAATATTTTTTTATAAGTTTTACTAGCTCAGATTACTATTAATTTAGGATGGCAATTCACTCATCCTTGCAAGAAATAGATGATGGGATGGTGGTTATAATAATACTAAGAAATCACTAAATACTATGAAATCAATATTTATTTATGGCCTTTAAACATTTAAACAGCTCATTAATTAAAACGTTGATGATGATGATGATGACTATAATGATAACGATAGTGACAATGGTTTCAACCACAGCTTTAGGACTAAGCCTAAACATAAAACCTAATTTTTATAAAGAAATTCATAATTATTGTTAATCTTAGCATATTCAATCATATCTTAAACAACTAATATTCAACCATTGATGATGAATGATCACACTTACTAAAGACTACTCTTAATGAAATATATACGCCTCGTTTAATAACATAAACTAATATTTATTACTGCATTTCTAACATATACATAAAAATTTCTATATTTACATGAAAATTTATATTAACAATAACAACAATAATCATAATCGACTGTTTTAAAATCATAACATTAAATTTTAAGTCCCTCCCCCTTTCCCATAAATGTATTTCAAAAGTATATTGTATCCACAAGAAAAGTATTTCATATAAAAAAAATATTCACTCATTGGCACACATACTTTATAATCTAACAGGTAAGCAGAATGTCAAAAAAAAATGTTAGTAGAATTGAAAGAGCAAGTTTTACCGAACAAGTTTTAAATCATTTTCTCCCCCTCCCTTCTATCTCTGAAATGCTATACTTTCTTAAAACAAAACAATCTAATATTTTAATACTACTTATTACTTCACATTCGCACACAATTATATACATATAAAAATATTATTATGTATGTGCATGTTTTATCCCATAATAACAACATATTATTTAAAACCAAAATAATAATACAAAAAAAATGATTTTACACATTAATATTTCATAATTATAAATTAATAAACAAATCATTTTGATACATTCAAGATCATTTATGAAGCTCAAAGTTATTATTAGTAAGACATTCTTGGTTTTAATCGATCTGAATAGTCTTTAAAAGTTCTTTAAATAAAATATACCACTTTATTGCTAAAATTTTATTAAGACTCGGTTATCATAAAGAAAATATATATATAAAAAAAATTTATACTCCAGTTCTTTGTCGCAACTTCTAATGAGTCAAATTTCTCTTGTTTAATGTCTATCTTTGGCAGCAACAATTTCCGTGTTTCTTTGGAACAATCTCTTTCTTAAAGTGTATAATTATTTGATGATGATGATCCTATTGAGGTTATTTGCTTTAGTGGACAATTTGGAAATCTTTATATTAATTTTTCTTCTCTTCCTGTCAAGCATGATTCTTTTAGTGGATGAAATACAGCAGTTGTTTTCGCATTTATAAATTTCCTGGGTTTTAAACTCAGTTGCTGGAACAATTAATTGGACTTGATGATTAATATTTATCAGTAGATTAATTCATCTTTCTGATCTTCGAATGCAGGTGAATGTTTGCTTCTTTCTATTTAAAAACATCTTATTTCTCTGGTCAGTTGAAAGGTGTAGAATATTATTTTTCAGACAAGACATCTTTTCTTTCCTATATGATCTGCAGCTCCATGATGGTCAAGACTTGATGGGACACATATATAATTTTTCTACCCTGTCATTTCTTATATTTTCAGAATTCAAAACTTCATAAAAAATATGATTTTAAAAAAAAACTATCTAGCAGAACTAAAATATTTGTCTGCTTTAGTTTCAATAATTTTTAAAAAGTCTCTCTCACAACATATTATAATAACAATAATCTAATAGCTCAACTGATTTTCCAGACTGCTTTTATATCCGATTTTTTTGAGTCAACTCACCCAATTAGAGTGATAGTGTGAATTGCTATTTTTGACCAACTCAAAAAATCACACACCTGTTTTTCAGACACTTTTGTCTAAAAAAAAAAATAGACTTAATCGTTTTTTCTTACGTATATCTGCAATATCTAAAATTGGAGTTTCTTTTCTCTAATCTTAAGATAAGACAATTTCAAAATTAGAGTTCCCACCAAGCTTAAGCTTCCAAAATGACAAACAATCATTTACAAAAACAAACTTGCTACAAAAATAGATATCTGATTCAACAGATTTCCTCTCTTAACATAAAATTGTAAAAAAAAATAATTTGACAGATTTAACCCTTCTTTTTTTTTCAATATTTAATAAATGTAAATTTCTGTATGAAATGTACACACTTACTTTATCATTTCAAATCATTCATAAACCAACATTAAATAATATAATTGCTAGCTTAGTAATTATAACCCTAATATTTAAAATTAAATCTGTAACTTTTAAATCCCAATTACAATTATAGAAAAGCAAAATAGAAGTATAGAATAAGATATTAGAATTGATCAAGCATAGGTTAGTTTTAAAGAAAGTTAAATATCTGAAATACAAAACAATTCAATAGCTTACACATCCACTGCCTATACGTATGCGTTATAACTTTGCTTTTTAACAGAAAAATTAAATATTGAATAGTTTAAATGTGTGTATTACCTTTCTATCAACACACAAGCAAATAAAGGATATAATTGTTGACCCACTCTCTTTCTGTCTAAAGCTTTTAAAACTGGATCTTGTAGGGTTTAAACTTGGATGCCCTACAGCTTCATTTATTATTATATAAAAATGTGATGATGATTTTGGTTTTACATTTTCTTACATGCACATTACTATAAATTTAGCTAGTGACTAAATTGTAATGGCACAATATATATGTTAAAACAAAGATTTGCATGGGTTAAATATATAAAATACATATTTTGTGGGTTCATCTGTGTTAAAAACTTTTAATATTAATATACTGACATTTCGACTTGGTCACACAAGCCATCCAAGCTTGTGTGACCAAGTCGAAATGTCAGTATATTAATATTAAAAGTTTTTAACACGGATGAACCCGCAAAATATGTATTATATATATATATGTGTGTGTGTGTGTATATATATATAAGTTAAAGTATTTAATTAGTCTTGAATATTTACTATTTTGATAAGAGTTGATTAAATAAAAAGTCATGTAGGGAATTAATAAATACCACAGTAATTAACAATGTAATTAAGGTAGTAAACTAATTAAATAATTTTTATATAGTATAAAATATTCAAATCACCCTTCCAAACATTATAATATTTCAGCAATGGCTTCTGGAATAAATATAGTCTGAACTTCAGACAGCAACTCAAAAGAATATTAAGCTAAGAATTTATGTGCAAGATGGATGTGGATTTAAAAAAATAGATTTCAAAAATCAGTGATAAAAAAAATGTATAAAAATAATCTAGAATCTTTTGTCTCTTGTCTTGTTTTATTTGTTGTTGTTTTTTTTTTGTTATTGCCTTGCTTGTTGGTGATCGCTTAAACAAGAATCAAACCATCATACTGAGGTGAAGTGCAAGATGCTGAGACATAAAGATGAAGCAGTAATATATTAGCTGGAAAAACACTATAATATTTTGCCAAACTAAAAAATATATATTATATAGATATATTTGCTGTTGTGTAAACCAGAGTCAAAAGTAAGTTTGTCACCATTTGAAAGATATTTGCTGTTATCTGAGATATCTATCTACCAAAAACTCATTTACTAAAATTCAGTGACAATGAAAATATATTTTTGTAAACAAAAAACCACAGCATAATATTAAATTTCTAACTAGCAGAAATGTAAATTGTTCAAAAGTCAATCCAACTCTAAACATGGAATCATCCCAAGCATGGAAACTGAAATTGACAGAGAAACTAATAAAGAAATAATAAGTGGAGGAACTATATGAACTTATTCAACTCATCATAAACTAAATTAATCATAGAAAGTAGTCAAATGAATGATCCCCATATAAGTTAAATCTACAGGAAATCAAGTCATTACATACCCATCTTGAAATAATGGTCCAAAAGACAAAAATGTGATATCTCAGAATAATTAATAAATTGGTAAAACTTTATTAATCCTTTTTTATTAATAGATCTAAAATAATTAATTAAAGTACATAAACTCTTAGAAACAACTAAAATAAAATAATTTTTGTAGCACATTTTGTAATTAATATTTTTATCTTATATATTTTGTATGCATACATTCCTTAATATTTTTGTAGTACATATATGTAAATAATATTTATTTTCAAAGCGCAGATGATTTGAAATTAACTTACGAGAGAGTGCAAGTCTCTCAACGCTTGTGATTATTAATAGCCAATCAGATCGTAAATACTTGGACAATGATTTAACAAGAAAAGAGTGATAACCACTCTTAACTTTACTTGTCTGAAGTCAGTGAGTAGTGTGTGAAGGTATTTAATATTCACACTTTCAGATATAAGTACTTTGGACTGGCTTGGATATATAGACAGACAAGTAAAGTTAAGAGTGGTTACCACTCTTTTCTTGTTAAATCATTGTCCCAGTATTTACGATCTGATTGGCTATTAATAATCACAAGCGCTGAGAGACTTGCACTCTCTCGTAAGTTAATTTCAAATCATCTGCGCTTTGAAAATAAATATTATTTACATATATTTCTGCAATTTATAACATCGATAATCTACTGCATAGTGAATCTAAAGATTTCATGCTGTATGTTTGTAATTTGAAGTCAGTGAGTAGTGTGTGAAGGTATTTAATATTCACACTTTCAGATATAAGTACTTTGGACTGGCTTGGATATATAGACAGACAAGTAAAGTTAAGAGTGGTTACCACTCTTTTCTTGTTAAATCGTTGTCCCAGTATTTACGATCTGATTGGCTATTAATAATCACAAGCGCTGAGAGACTTGCACTCTCTCGTAGTACATATATGTAATCAATATTTTGTTTATATATCTCAAGAGTGCAAGTCCACTGATATATTATTATATTTTTTTTAATGTATTTTTGTTTATTTATTAATGTTGTTTTTGATATATTATTCTTTTTTTTTTTATTTTCTTGTGGGTGAACTTTTGTAGTTTATATATATCTGTAAATATTCACAATTAATCCAATTATTATATATTAATAAATTTGATTTACTAACTCATTAAAAATAGTCATTAGTTTCTTTTCCATGAAGTTCTCACATCAGTCTGTATAATTGAGATACAGAGAAGGCTGTTAGTTTTTTTATTATTATTATTATTATTTTGATAATAATAAGAGATAGTTCATATTTGATTACCATGTTCATCTAAGCCAGATGAAGGTACCAGAGAAGTCAGGGAGTGATTTAAGTCCCAACTATAGATGAAACTTGTTACAGACATGGTGCATTATCACAGATATATTATAAATAAATAATATCTATAGTGACAAGGGATTGCTCTAGTATCTACATGATCCTGTTTAATGGGAATAATGATCAGAAAATATAATTTGATTCCAATCTATCATAGTTAGTTAGGACATTCATTCTAAATATATTATATGATTGTTTCTAGCATCTCTTCATCCCGAGAAAATAAATTTATATAGAAATAAATTTGTATAGAAATAATTGGTAGAAATAATTTTATTTGGACATATAAATATTTTTAGCATTTAAATAAGATATTTTTTAGTCATAAAATGCTACAGATTCTGGCAGACAGGTTTTTTTAAACAACTATTTTAAGTGTTTTCTATTATAACACAATATGAAAAGAGAATCTTTCAATTATTTAATAATATTTACAGTGATACTTTTTGACCTAAATTCAGTATGATTTGCACATTATTGAGCATATTGTTTTTTTAAAAAGCCCAACTAAAATTCTCATTTTGATAAATCTGTCCTATTCACTTTTTTGTCATTGCCAACAACTTTGTTAATATTACTTATTCATACACTTGAAAAAAATAGACAAAATTAGTATAAATGTATTTACATCTCCAGAAGTTGCAGTTTAAAGTTGCACTAGTGGTCACATGCATCCAAAAGGACATTAATTAATAGTAATACAAAAAATAAAGCATACTGCAAATTTGCTTTATTATATTTATATAATAAAATATATGACTTTTTATTGATTTTTAATTACAATCTAGAAATTATTAAGCAAAGAAATTAGTCAAGAAAGTGGCAGCAGAAATCTAAAAATAAGTATTGTTAAAATGTGAAAAAAAATATTTAAATGCTACAAATTTGCTTTTATTATATTTATATGATAAAATCACATTTTTATTTATTTTCAATCACAATCTATAAATTATTTTCACAACTGACCAACATTGATTTCAGAAGATATGATTTCTTCAGATACAATTTACTATCATAAAATCTTATAAAATAAGCACCATAACTAAATAAATGTCTTAAATATTATGGTTTAACATTAGTCATATACAAATGCACAGATATATATGATATTGAACAGAAGGATCTGATATATGTAACAATATTTAAGAAAAGAGTTTGCTTATATCTCTCGGTTCAACTGCAATTTGCAATGGTTTAAAGAACAAAAATAAAATTACATAAACATAATGTTATTAACATATCCATAAAGAAATATTATTATAGTCATAAAAAATTCTTAAGAAGTATATGTTATAACATCTTAAGTTTCTGAAGACAACAAAGTAAATTACAAAAGAATTAGGAGAAGGTGGAAAATCATAGAAACAAAAAAGTGTGATTGTTTTAATATGTGGCATTTGAACAGTTAATATAATATTCTATTAGACAGTAGAAAATATTTATTGTTTATATGCAATTAATCCTCACTTCTAGAGATAATTCCAATATATTTCTTAACATAACCTGAGTCAGGGAGTCAATAATAAGTAAAAGACAGGTACTGTGGCAACTGTATAGCATTTTAATATTTATAATTAAAAATCATATGATTAAATCATTAGCAAGTGATATTCAAGATCCAAAGGAAAAAATTACAATAGTTATTATTCCAATTCAGTTTTGAAGAATGGTGAACCATCATTTTCATTCACTACTCTTATCCCAAGATTAAATAATGCAGAATAAAATGGTCTTATTATGCTTCCACCAGAAAGATTGTAAATATTTATTTTAGAGGATTGCATTTGATGAATTATTAAGGAATTGTTAAAATTCAACAAAAAAAAAAAAAGATAAAACATTTAAGTATTGAATTTTTTTTTAGATTAGTTATATTTTGAATAAATTTATTTCTGTATGTTATTTTAGAGAAACTGATATGATATAAAAAATGTTTTTTTTTTCTTCATTATGAAATACCATGTTGCAATTGTGCAATATAATCTTTAAGATTCTTCTTTCTATTGAAATAGTTTGACTAAATCAAGAAATTGAGAATAGAAAACTTCAGACCACAAAACATGAGAATAGAAAACCAGACCACAAAACAAAAATTCTTAGAAAGTTTATGAATATATAATTTGTAAATATCATGTTTTAATTTAATTTATATAGTTTATCTAGAGTTACAAAGGTTAAACAAACCAGGCTATTAACATATGCAACTTAAAGATTGAATGCATATTATACTAAATGTATAATGACTAATAAATTTAAACAACATAGCATTACATTATACATAACTACTAAAGACTATATGGGCTCACAATATAAACTCTCCAGGATATGAAGCACAATATAAACAATCAATGACAAAATTTACATTGTGGGTCAACATAATTGAAAAAACAAACATACTTTTGGCCATATTCAGGTCATAATTGAGGTCCATCCAAGGCAATTATAGGGTACAGACCTCAATTTTGTTTACATCAATTATAAATCAAAAATGTTAGTGGAGACGGTCCATCAATAAAAATCAACAAATTAATTAAAATACAGTAGAAACCAATTTTTACCATGTATGATGCTATTGAGCAAACCCATAATGTCTATGCAATCACTTGGCAAAGGACAGTTTAATACATTATTGAGCAATCAGTATCCTTAAAGTTCAGTTGGCTTGAAGTTTGGTCTGCAATCCATGGCAGACAAGTTCTTATATCACTTTCCTTTGATTTATGAAGCAACTTGAGGAGTAGTTCTTCCATAGCACAGTCCAAATCTCTTTCAAATAAGATTCTGCATCTTATCATCTAGATAACAAAGTTTATAAATGTGGCCAGTCTGATAACACCAAAAATTCTTTTGAAAGCATCAATCAGATGAACACAGGCCAGGTCATGTCCTATAATTCTCTGTAAGACTATGTTAAATTTCATGTTTTATCAGAATTTAACTGAAATCTTAGGATCATTTGAACAATATATAATCACTTATTCAAAAACTGTGAATTATTAAACAACTTCATGGAAAATAACATTAATTTTAAATAATTAAAGTAATACATGTGCCATTTATTCAGTTCCACTAGGATTGTCTTGGTTGGAAAATCTTATCTGAGACTGATAAATTTATTAGTTTATCAGAAAGCTCAAAATTGAAAAAAAAAAAAACACAAATGCAAAAAAAAAGTTACATTCTTTTCATAAGAAAATTAATATGTAAAGTATTTTGTAATTTTTCTATTTTTGTAAGAAAATAATTTATAAAAAAAAAATAAAAATGTAATTGTTATTTTAGTATTTTTTTTTTTTTCAAACTTTATCTTTTATCTTAAAATGTTATTTCTTGACTTTTGGTAACACTGTAAAGCATTTTTATTACTATTTGTGAATTGTGTTGCTGCTATAATAATTAGTGGGTTTTCATGTCATCTGATCAAGAAAATGTCATACACCTATAGGATCCAACATTATAGTTTACCTTTCATATGATTTTTTTATGTGATCAACACAAAAAATAATAATGTGTTTATACTTCAATAAGCATTTATTCTTTCTAAATCACTACACTTACAATCTTCCTAATTGCTTTCAAAAATATGTAAAATTTAAATATTTTAAATGGTTTTTGATGCATTTTATGAGAAGAATAGAGTATATTCAAAATGTACAAACTTGAAAATATTGTTCATATGTATTTATAATTAGATCATTAGAAATTACATACTTGCATCTTGCCCATGATTATTTTAGCATTCATTCTCACAACCCATCCGTAATTCTTGTAACATTTGTACTAGCAATTTGTTTATAATAATTATAACATTCATACTTTCATCTTGTTTATGATAATTATAATATTCATGCTTTATCTTGGTCATGAATGTTATATTATTTATGATTAATCTTACCCATGATTATTGTAGCATTCATACATGAATCTTATCCATAAAATTGTAACATTCTTGCTTACATCTTTTCCGTGATTATCATATTCATGTTTGCATCTTTTTCATATTTATTCTTGCATCTTGTCCATGATTTTTGTAATATTTATGTTGCTCTTATCCATAATTATTGTAATATTCATGTCTGTACCTTATTCATGATTGTTATAATATATGTGTCTGTCATTTTTTCATTAAAATAGCAAACATCTGCATTTTTAAAACATTATTTAATGATAGGCTAAAAACTGTTATAAATGTAGTTTAAATTGCAAAAACTACACAGAATTTGTGACCAAATTAATAGAATTGCATAGACTCATTTTAATTCCTTATAGTGGATATTCCATTGTAACAGATTATTTTTTTATTGTGTTAATCATAGAAATTATGGAATGCTTTTCAATAATGCCCTATTCTTAGAATGATTGATAAAAAAAAAATTCTACCAGGTATCTACTATCTGCTAGAACAAATTTCTGTGAATAAATTTCATATGCAAGGTATTTCACCTTTATTCTATAGAACGTACTTTAATTGGTGAACATATTATGATCTCAAGAATGATTAATGAATGAATTGTTGTTCCAAATTAAATATTAACTAAAGTTGAATTGGCTGTCACAAAAACAATATTTAAATTTTTTTATCCTGCCTGCTTTATTTGGTTAATTAATATATTCTAGATTTTTATGTTTGTAATAATTATGTAAATATATTTTGTAATTTCTTATGAAAATGTGTATATATGTTATGAATTTATTAATCACTAATTTTATTGGAAAATGTAATGTATATGTATAATCATTCTAACTCCGCAAAGAAAAATAGAAGAAAAAACAAAAAAGGCACACACACATATTGTGATAATTCTATAAGGCAATCAATATATATCTTAAGAAAATATTTCGCTCTATTTAAATGACATCTGCAATGCAGTATTTTAAATATCTTTTGTTTTAAAAAATTTCACACATAATTTAACTAGTTTTTAGTCTGTTTTATCTTTTGCCAGATTTTCCTAATGAAAGAAATAATTGCATTAGATTGTACTTGAGACAATTTAATGTAAATGAAGCCTATTTTTGTTCACAAAAGCCATGATTTGCTTTGAAGACTGTTATTTTTTACTGGTTCATCTTTTCACCCCTTGAAAATGAACCATTATAAGTATAAATTCAATAATCAGTTTTGTGATCTTATCATTGTATTTCTTAATATTGCAGAGGCTTATTATATATAATGTTTTCAAAATCTTTATGCAAAATTAATGGGGGTCAAAATCTCTTGTTCATTCATTATTAATACCAATCCTATGCATACAAGATTATATCAAATGCATATCAATAAGCTCTATGTTGTCTTCTAACTACTTTAGTTAATATAGTTATATCTCTATCATAAAACACTCCATTGTTTAGCAATGCAAAGCAGCATATTGAAGTCTGTGCTAAACCTTCACTTTCAAAACTATCTTTTTTTTTCTCAGTGATGAAACTTTATTCATCAAAAAAGGTAGAAATGCAGTTAAATAAGAGGTTTACAAAGAGTGGTAAAAATGAAATTCAGGAGCAACAGGGTGAAAGGGGAAGGCTACATATGAAAAGGGAAAGGGATGTGGAAAGGGTATGTGTTAACCATATGTACCTTATTTGTTGATACTAATTGGGTTCTGCTTCCTATGATTGAATTTTAGGTCTTGCTTAGTAATCAAGGATTCAGTTGTATAATCTGAAAGTTTGCTGTTAACTTTGGAATGTTCTCAATAATTATTACTTGAAAGAGGATAAATAATTTGCAGCTTCAATGTATCTGTTTAGGTCTAAAACAGCATTTGAATTAACTTTGTCTTTGAATTATTACTTTTTTGCTCATGAATCACATCATTGTAATTCTGTGTTTATTTGAAAAAAAATTTTTTTTTTCATTTTTGAGGCCTCCAATTTACCAGATGTAGACTAATAACTTCTTTTCTGATCATCAGAGAAACCTGATTTTTGAGCAAGGAAATAGCTTGATTGGTAAATTTATGACTATCTGGTTGATATATTGAACTGTAATTATTAAAACAAATTATTTTTCATGCTTAGAATTGATATGCTTAAAATTGCTATGTGTAGTCCAATTATTACTCTTTAAATCTTATTATTAATAATAAATGGATTCAATTTAAAAACCCTATCAACAAATCTATGTCATTTTCCCTTGCTAAAATAATTATCATAAAAAACACATAAAGTTGAAGAAGGTATATAATCCCTGTTTAGGACCAGTTTTTTATTTTTAAATGCTTATAAGGAGTTTGCTGTTAACTGAATGGAGATTCTTTGATTCCCCTTGGAGGTTTTAAAGTAACCAAGCAGGGCAAATGTCTAATGTCCACTCCATACATTCTGGTTGTTGTAGCTATTATTACTATGTGATTATTAATATAGTATATGAACATGAATGGGATTCTCATCTACATGCCTTAGCCAGTGTGGTGGGATCATTAGCTTTCTATCTCTGAGTTTAAGATCAAGAATACTATGGTATTTCTTCTCAGTTATCTGATAAGGCAGAATGAATATGTGTGTGAATGAAATTTTTTAACAGATATATTCAATCATGATAGACCAAAATAAATCATAGCCCTTATTCCCAGGAGACTGTAAAGTCGCCAGCCATGGTAATGGTTGGTGGCCAAAGATGGAGGATGCTAAGAATACCCTGGTTGGAAACCAAACTGTCATTTTTCAGATGACTTTTTATTTAGGTACTTATAACTGCAGATCACTTTTTAAATGGGACATTATTGAACTTTGTGAAGTTAGAAGCAAAGGTGAAAAAAACAATTATTTAAAAAGTGAACATGTACTCTACCACAGATGCACAAATATTGAAAATATGAGTGAAGTAGAATTCATTATAAATAAAAAAAGTGGAAGAACATTATGGAGATTGATGGTATATTGGACAGAGTGGCAAAATTAATTATTCAACTTAATAGCATACAGATAATTCAGGTTTATGCCTCAACAAGTTCTCATAATGATGAAGTAGTAGAATTTATATGAATGTACAAAAGGCTTTTGATCAGAGTACACAATATTTTAAAATTATGGGAGACTTTGATGCTAGAATTGGTAAACAAATGAAAGATGAAAGTGTTGTAGGTAAATTTGGTTAAGGTAATAGAAATGAAAAAGGACATACAGTTATGGAGCTTGAAAAAAAAGAGAAACTTTATATTATGAATTCTTTTTTTGAAAAAAATGTTAAAAGGAAATAGACATGGAAGCATCCAAATAAAGATACAGCAGAATTGTATTATATTTTAACTAACAGAAAATACATATTTCAAGATTGTAATGTTCTTAATAAATTCAAAACAGAAAGTGATCATAGATTAGTAAGATATAATGCTTATGTTAATGTGAAACTAGAGAGATAAAAAATTATTAAGAAAAACAATATTTACAGTTGATATTCCTAATCTTCAGAAACATTATAATGAATTTAAATTAAAACTTGCAAATCAGTTTCAAGTATTAGTAGATTTTGAACATAATTCAGGTTTGAAAGAAATTCATAGGAAAATAACTGATGCACATTTAAAAACTGTAATGAAGATAGCTGGTAGAAAAATGCAACAATTGACCAATAAAATTTTAACTGTGACTAAAGAATTTATGAAGAAAAGAAGGAATATGAAAATATATAAAAATGATGAATTAAGAAGGATTGAATATCTCTAATTTTGTAAAATGGTGCAAAAAAGAGTTGATAATGATATAAGAAAGTATAATTGTGAACTAGCAAGGAAAACTGTAGTAGTGAACAAAAGTCTTAAGAATGTAAAACAACATTTTGGTATTGGTAGAAAACTTATATCTGTAATAAAAAAAAAAAAGATGGAACTATTATATTACTAAAAGGAAAGATGAACTCATGAAATAGATAGAAGAGTTTTATCAAGAATTATATAGTAATAAAAAACAAGTACCTTCTACATCTATTATATCTTCTGAATTGCCTAGGATTTTAAATGAAAAAGTAAAACATTCAATTAAATTTATTAAGAACTCGAAAGCTCTAGAGGTAATAATGGAATTATAAGCAATATATTAAAGAAGCAGGTGAAGAAATAGAAAAACTTTTGTCAAAGTTATATAACAAATGTCTAAATGATAAAGATGTATCGGATGATTGAATGCAGTATTAATATTAATAGCTAAAAAAGTTGATAAAAAAATATTAGAAATTACAGACCTATCAGCCTTTCATCAGTTTTATACAAAATTTTTACAGAGATAATTATAACTTATCTACAGAGAACATTGAATTTCAATTAATCAAAAGAACAATCTTGATTTAAAAGTGGTTTTATTACAGTAGATAATATCCAAATATTAAAAAAAGTTATAGAAAGAACCAATGAATATGAATTGCCATAATGCTTTTGATGTGTAGATTATTAAAAAGCATTTGATTCAGTGATTAAAACATTGGATGATTAATATATAAACCCAGGATATTGTCATACTCTGAAGAATATTTATAAAAATGCAACAGCAACAACTATATTTCATAGTGATACTAGGAAGGTTAACATGAGAAAGATATGACAAGGTACCTCCATATCACCAAAACATTTTACAACAGTGCTGCAAGAAGTATTTTGTGGATATAATAGGAAGCTGTAGGAGTAAAAGTAAATGAAGAGTATTTAATTCATTTAGATTTTGCAGATGATGTAGTAGTTTTTTTCAAATAATACATTAGAATTTCAGGAAATGTTGCAAAAGTTATCAGATAAAAGTAAAAATAAACATTGGTTATGAATAGTTAGAAGTTTACAACTACAAATACATTGGTCAGATTATTACTATATATGAAAACATAATGAATAAAATTAATCATAGAATTAAACTTGGTTGGAGTGCTTTTCATAGAAATAACTTAATACTAAAAGGAAATATGCCTATGTGTTTGAAAAGGAAGGTTTTTAATAAACGTTTTTACCAGTTATTACTTTATGGAACTGAGACTTGGACACTTAATAAAAGAGTAATACAAAGACATCAGACTGCTCAAAAAATATGGAGTAACAAGAAGAGATCAATAGTTAAGAGAACAAATAGGTGTTACTGACATCATTGAAAGAATTAAGACTGAAATTGAGTTGGGCTGAACATAAGTGGATTCCAAAAGATTGTAAAAGATCCAGAAATAGATTATGTGTGGAATGTATTGATGAAATAAGATAAGAGTGCAGGGGTGATGTGGAGAAGAGAAGCTAGATAACAGAAAAGATGGATTGAACTTGGAGAGAACTTTATCCTGCAATGAATGGATAATGAATGATGATAATGATGAATACCATTAATTAGCATCTATATAATATCAATAACTTTCCATGACCAATAATTTATTTGCAAACATTGCTGGAAATATGTTCAATTAATAGATGAATTGTAAAAAGAATATATAAATTAGAAATTTTGTTACTAGACTTAATTTGCATTTTTTCCAGAAACAAAGACCATAGTTTCTTCATTTTTTAACCACATTGAATTTTAATAGTTACACAACTATGAATAAAAGAAAACCATTAAATATTCTTGAGAAATATTGTTAGACTTATTACAACTTCATTCCAGGCTGACTAATGTAATCATTTCTATCCTTTTTATTTTTATAAATTAAAACAAAGAATCATCTTTATGATCAGAAGGCATGTCTAATCACAACTCATACTCTTTCCATTTTTATGGCTATAAAGAGTAGGTTTAATCTCATAAAGCTATATATGATCTAAATGAATTGACAAAATGACTATATCAGTATATGAACTCAATTTCTTGTATCATTATTAAAAAATGATGAAATACTTAATCAATCTTTGCAAAATATTATTATTATTTATTATTTTAATAGGATTATGAAATCATTTTTAAGTCCTTATTTTTAAAAGAATCAAAAATAATTTAAATAGACCAACATCGGTTTATAAATGTATGTTTTTAGTTAAAGTTTTTACAAGTCATTGGAATTAGAGTTTTAAATTATTATATTGCTTATGGATCTCAACATTCATTTTGTTATTTGGTTACTAACAAATAATTGATTTTAATTAAGTCACTAATGATATATTTTTGTTGAATCAAAAGATAATCTGTCAAGTGTTGATAGCCAAGAGGTTAGCACAGCCTCCTTGCAAGCAAGCAGTTGCTTGCAGACAGTTGTCATGGGTTCGCTTCCCAGTCGATGCTTTGACATATGGAAAAAAAAGATAGTTTTAACTGTATATGCAAATTTCTTGCCTCAGTAATATCACATTCTAAAGAAATCACAATGGGTATTTTATCATTTAATATAAGAATAAACATAATATGAGTAACATTTTCACAAAAAATAGTTTCTACCAATGTGTTTCTGATAAGAACTATTTTAAATGATAAGTTTATTTTAATTATAGTACAAATTAACCAATGATTTAATGAATATTCATATTCTACTGGCTTTCTTTTCACTCTTGATTTCTGCAAACATTGTTTTGACTAAGAATACATCAAATTTTATTCACATCAATATTTTAGTGGTTTTTTTTTTCATCTAAATAAAGAGTTTATGCCAGTCAATAATACATTATGCAAAAATGTAATAAAAAGTTCAATAGCATTTATAGAACTATTATCTTTATCTATAATAATTTTGAGGAGAGTTCACTATTCCTTTTAGTATGTGCATTAATATTTCCAAGAAAAAAAATAGTCTTATTTTCATATGCAGTAATATTAGTCAACAAGATTTTTTTTTCCTTTCAGTTCTTTCTAAATATAATATTGAAGCAATGAACATTGGTGAAATGGAAACAGGTTTTATATTCAAACCAAATTTTAATATAATATGTTATCATTATATGTAGAAATTTCCAAAAAAAATGAATATCTAATGTAAAATTAAATACATAAGGAGTCCAGTCAAATCCAAAGATTTTTTCTAATATTTCTCCATTGCTTACCAGATTAGGTGTCTTGTTATCTCAAAAAGGGTATCCCTTAATATTAATATTTTTATGTTACATTGATATAAGTTTCTGACTATATATATTTAAAAATAGCACATATTCAAAAAATTTCCATGCAAAGGTCTAAGTAGATTCCCTACTAGAGCTTAGTGAAGTCAGAAAACCTAGCAGTAAAACAGTAGCTCATTGAACTGGGAATGATTCTATCAGCAACTTTGAAATTTATTAATTCATCATGGCAAAATAACAAGCCCAAGCACTTTCATTAATTATTATGATCAAGATCATCTAGTTCTCAATTAAAATTGCATAATTTGGGATCCACAAATAGTAATACTGTGTCATACATTAAATCTAGAGTCTCCTCAAAATATGTGAGCAGAGACTTCATCTACTCCATGGTCATTCACAATTAGATCATGATTTAAGCAGATGGCCAGTCACAATTAGAACCCTTGTTTACAATTGAAGATATAGTAGTTTTTTATTATTATAGGTGTCTTTTCTTTGTAGTTGATAGACATTTACTTTTTCTGCTTCATGCATTATTAAAATTACAGGTCACCCATATTTTTCATAAGCTTAACATTTCAGATAATGGTACTGCATTTTCATCCAGGCAATTCAAGAACTTCTATATCATAAACATGTTTCAAAACTTGTTTTTTTAACATTATATCCTAGGAGTAATAGAATAGATCACATAATCCAGGAAATAAGAGGTTACTTTTTAAAAACTACAGATATCTTGAGCTACAGCCATTTTTAAGCTGATACCAGAATTCTTTACATAATTTATATGGAAACAACAAAAGGACACTAGCAATTCCATCAGCAAAAAGAAAGCCATATATAGTTCAAATATCAGAAATCCAATACCAATTGCAGATATCAAAAACAATTGTGACCTGAGTATTCAGAACCTGGAGATCTAAGGTATCAAAAAGTACAAATGATAATTGTAGATGTGCACATTAACTGTAAAACACCAGCAGCTCAAACAGAGAAAAACACAAACAACTAATCAGAAAAACATCTTAAGCTATTAATTCATCTAACTGTAAAGACAATATTATTAGCATGAAGATCAAAGAAGTGCAAGGCAATACAAGTACTTTCAAAATTATAAAACAGTAATTTTCAGAAAAGGAATGGATGTAATTGACTTCTCTATTTATGCTGTGTTCCATGCATCTATGTATCCTTTTTTGTAATGGACTCTTCTACTAGGATCACCAAGCTAATACAACTCTATGATTAATATTTAAGATATATTCCAGTTTTAAAATATCAATATCAAAGAAAAATGATTATTCTGTCAAATGCAAGCTACCTAAGTCTATTTGATAAATTATCCCTGACTTGGACTGGATAGCATCATTCACCCAGACTGATAATGAAAGATCATTTTCCAGACAGTAGCAGCCAAACATAAAACAAGTATATTTAGCCATGAATCTTTATTTCATTTCCTAGCAGAAGCGATCCATTCCTCACTTTATCTCCTTTAATTATATAATTTAATGTTTAATATGTAAATAGAGAAAATTTAATACAAGCATTTAATGTAATATTAATAACTATTTTGTATACAGGATATATAATAAATTATTTAATGTTTAATTTATTTCCTTTGATACACAATAATTACCTTAAAAATAAACAAATGACTAGTTGTATATCAAGTTGAAGTAAGTATGAGACCAATGTCTAAAAAGAACTCATAGGGTTTACTGCAAATTTTGAATTATCTGTTACGAACTCTATCTGGATTCGAATTTGTTTTGTAGCCAATAGGAGGTTACGCTACGCAATATTTATGATCGATTGGTGATGGGATTTGATGAATGTAATTAACTGTTCCTTTTTATATATGTTATTTCTTTTTTTTTTTTTCAAAAAAGCAATAATAGTAATATGTAGTTTGTCCAAAAAAAAGTTATGATAAGCTTAATTAAAGAGCGGTAAAAAGTAATCAAAAAAAAAAGGAACATTAGTTAAATAATAAATCACTTATAAAACAAAACTTAATTATAATTACATTAAGAAAAAAAGAGATAAAAATAAAAAACATATTTTTTACTTTTTTTATGTTTTCAATGATATTTTAAGTTTGATCCATATAAGCTATTTTTTATGTTTTTTTTTTTTTTTAATTTACAAAATTTGATATTTTTGCATGTACTGAAAACGTGTGTGCCTGAATTTAAAATTTGCACCGAAGCAACTTTTTTTTTGCAAAATCATCGATAAAAACACCGTATGTAAGCAGATGGTTGTAAGTTTGACAATGACTACCACGTGATTATTTAATAGGATTAGTTTGAAACAAAAACAGGTGACTTCAAACTGTATTGCGAAACATTTAAATTAAAAAAAGATAAAAGAACATTTAAAATGACTTAATTACTTTACAAGTAATAAAAAATTTACTACAATAGTACAAAAAAAGTCAAGTTGATTAATAATTGGTACTTAAATTAAACGACAAATATTTTAAGTACATATAAAGGCAATGAGATTGGCTCAAAAAAATATCCAAACTTTTCATATCAAACTTGAGTCCACTTTTCTAAACACTAGTATGTCTTTCTATTTTTAAGCGAGTATTCGTAGGATTTGTTTCGCCTTTTTTTAAAAAAAATTTTAAAGCAAACTTTGTTGCAAATAAAAGGTTATATTATATTACAAATACATATTTAAATGTGTTGTACAGAGATGAAAACATTACAGTAATGGTTTTAATGTCATAAAAAGAAGATAATAAATGTAAAATCCAACCAAAGTATTGAATAACTACATGAGTTTACAGAAAAAGCACTTTACATGAATTAATATGTAATATAAAGAGGATTTCAAAGGTCTAACAATTATAATGACGTTGGTACTTCATTAAACTCCATGGATTTGAAAAAATGTCAGTCAAAGTGAGTGGTTAGTCTCTGTTCTTTATTTTTACTATTTTGTTATGGAAAAGTGATAGAAGTTTCTGGGATTTTATATTAAAACTATAATGACACCATAGAAACCATAGAGTAAAATTTATAAATGTAGTTATTCCTATGTTAGAGGAAAACTCTCTACTCATACTGCTTATTAAGTAAGTAAGAGAAAAGATTTGAGATTTGTAATTGAAACTATTATGTTTGATAAAAGATTTCAACATAAATTCTTCATGGATTCTAACTACAGTGATTTCTGTGAACAAATTTATCCAGGATATATCTTAAGTATTTTATTGTCACTTCCCAACAAGAACTTCCAAAAATTTACATTTCATTACACTTCTACATTGCTTTTATGATTTACATTTATATTTTTTTCCATTTTCTGGTGTTTTGTCTTCATATAATCCAACATTTTCTACACATAGGACTTTGAATGATTTTTGAGCATCACACATCATCTAATCAAGTTCAATCTATAAGATTTGCAGTAAACATTTCACTAAAAAAGATAAATATTCTTTGCAAGGGTGTTTGATTTTGATTAATCTGTCTTTTTCCTTGCCTAATATCACTCATTTCTTCTGTTTTATGAAATTAAATCATACATAATATATAATTTAATTATTTCTTTCCATTTTAACATTATCTTATCTGTATGTTGAAACTATATAAAAAATATTGATAACTTAAACAATTGTATGTTTAATTAACTACCTTATCTTCACACATAATATATTAGAAAAATTGTTTTATTTTGTTCTTTTATCCAAATTAATTTTTACTCTAGCATGATTTAGAATAATTTTAAATATTATTTCATAAATATGGAGTCTGATTCAATAAACAGAATGATTTTCTTTTCTTTAATATTTAAGACAATTGTTTTTTAGCTTTCTTTATATACTGTTTTCCTCTGATAAGTTTAATAATTTTAATTGATTTTTCAAAAATAAAGCATTTTATTCATCATTATGGACTATTTGTTTGAATATTTTTGATTTATAAAGATACTTAAATATCAGCTTATGATAATGGACAAAATTTCAGACCCAGTGTTTTTTCTTAATGTCATTTTATTAATTTAATACTTTGTTTAATTTCATGAAGGTATTAATTTTTTTTCAGGGGCTTCAATAGTGTTTCTATAATATTCTTCCACATATTCATTTTATTGCATTCAATGGCCATTTTCTGTCACTGAATGATTATCTATATTGTAACACTTTTATTTATTAAGCTCTAATAACAAAATTGCTTAAATGTTTACTTACATCTAAAATAAGTTGTTCTATGCACTGTATTAATTTTGTTAAAACAGTTCATTTTTATTACATAATTTTAGTACTACCTTCTTTTTCTCATTACTGCTTTGTTGTTACTCTTTTCTCAGTTTTTATTAAATTCTTTGTTTTCCTTTACTTTTTCTAAGATCTTTTTTCACAATGTCTTGCAATCTTTTTTTCATTTTTTTTCCTTTTTGCTTTAATTTTTGCATCATTAGCATTAACTCGGTCATGTACTTAAATTATTCTTTTAACATAAACTTTAATTTTGAATATTTGAATAGTTTTATTTTCAAATTAGATTAAATATATTCAAAACTTAGATTGATAGTTTGCTTTTTAGCTTTCCTATGAAATAAAAACTTTCTCACCTACTATTAATTATTACTATTTAGCTAGGATTTATTATGGCATTTTGCTTTTATTACTGAAATAAGTCTTTTCAATCCTGAGCTATGATTATTGACTACTATTTTCTATGATTTCTCATGATATATCATATCACTGTCATTATAGGCTATGTAATCATTACTGTGACTCAATGTTGATTGTCAAATTTAATGTAATGGAACAACAGCAGATATATAAGTGGCAAGACCTTCCAAATACTAAATGCAGTATGAATATTCATTGGAACCCTGTTTTGTTCATTCCCCTTAGTATGTGATTATATTTATTTGTTTGTTGGCATCACATTGTTTTTATTAATTTATGTTACCAAAATACCTTGAATTATATTTATATGGATGCTCATAATAATATTCCAGATACCAAAATAAATTTGCAAAATAGTTGAGATAATAATTATTGAAATAATCAAGATTTTTTCACATAGAGAATACAAAAAAAAAAAAAAATAACTAGAAATTTTCTACTTATAATTTGCTTTATATAAATAAATAAAAATTGTGTCATATTTTTAAATGATGACAGCAATAAATATTAGAGTATGTTACAAAAACAGACAAATATTTCAAATACCAACCTTGGTAGATTGAACTTAATCTTTTTATACTGTATTAAAAAATTAGTATTAACTAAAAACTAGCAGGTTGGTATTTGAAATGATATTCTAGTATAATATTTAATCCCATGATATAAAACTATGTAACAATTATTTGACAAAGTTAGGATAAAAGAAAATGAAAAAAATTAGTGGCTTTGTGCAATCTTTTAAATTATTGAGGTCTATAGATGGCTAAATTATTTAATATTTATATAAAAAAAAATTTTTACATTTTATTTTAAATTATAAAAATTTAAAGATGTAGAATTCATTAAAAAAATCGTGATACACGACAGTGATATTTTCTTTATTATTAAATTTTCACTTTGTTACGATATTTTTCATTTTAATTTTAAAAATTTAAATTAATAGCACTGAAACATTCTATGCAAAACTGATCTTGTAAAAAGTAGGGTTCTGCTAAGTAAAAACCTGGACTATAAAGTAACTCCTGTCCCAGACCATGCAACAATTAATACTTTTTTTTTAATTAAATCAACTTTTTGAATTAACATTTGAATGTTTTTCCCACTTTTATTCGGATCATTTATATAAAAGCTTTTATGTAAACTTCTGTATAAAAGTATTTTCATGAATTTAAATTAAGTAATGATTTCCAAATGGCATCTGGAGTTAAAAATTATCTCTATTTCAGATTATTATGCTTACAGTTAATAGAAAAATTCTTATATAATAGAGAATAAATAATGATAATACAATAATTTCATCCAGAGGTTTGTAAATAGAAATAAATTGTTAATTATTAAAACAAATTATTTAAAAGAAAATTGTAATTTAGATTAGGTTGCCAGACATTTTTTTATCTGAATGTTAACATTTTTAACATTTTAAGTTGTTGACATGCCGATTATTTTATTAATAAAAAGCAAACTTTTAATATAAGAGTATTCTTAATTATAATAGATTTTTATTATGATATTAATAAGAAAAAAAGTATAGATATCATAAATATTTCACAGAAAATATATAAAAAATCAATTAAGAATTATTTATTGTGAATTTTGCTATTTAATATTGCATGTTAAATATTTTATATCAAACTCATATTTAATCATTTTAAAATGTAATGGAAACTAAATTCTGTTAGTTTATTTGTAAAATTATTTGTTCTGAAGTTCATTTCTGAGAATCAAGATTGTCAAAACTGTTTTTACTAATTTTTTTAACAATTGAAATTTTTAAATAAGGCATTTTAAATTTTAACTTTTTTTTCTGTATTATTGTTAATTTCTGATAATCACTAGCATCGAATTGTGTCTAAATCATTTCTCAAATCAAACAATTTTCATTGCCATATAGAAATATATTAAAATTTTATTACTTGCATTTGAAGTTCAAATTTCAACCATTCAAAAATTTCTCAGTTAAGTTTATCTACCTGTATTATATCTGATTATAAGATAAATTTTCAAATTATCTGAACTGTATAAATCTTGAGAAAAATTTGTTGATTGCCCATTAATAACTACAAAAAACTCCTGTTGCTTTATAATGGGCTCCACATCTACATAGAATTTTTTTCAAGTTTTTGAAAATATTTGAAACTTCTAGAACTAATGCCACAATAAGATATTTATAATTTTACTTCAAATTTTGAATTAAATCATATATTACAATAATAATTTTATTAACATCTTTTAACACTTAATTAATTTAAATGTAAGTACAAATCAACCAAAAACTAATTTAAGATCCATTCAATGTTCATTAACTCTTTAAGCTGTTCAATTGTACTCTTGTTATATATGTAAAAAAGTTTTAATTTCTAGAATATTCAATAAATTGTTGATATACTTTATGTGACTTAGCCATAGGATATTGCTAAATATAAGAAATTATTTCACACTTAATAAAGTGTTAAATTTTCATTTAATTTGCAGACATAAAATTTATCATTTTTGTTACTACAGTAATTAGCCCTAGAATATAAAACCTATTGTTCTATAGTGCAATAAATGTTAATATCTTTTGTAAACAAACTGACAAAATATTCTTTTTCTCAGTCATACTAATATCTTCTATAGTTACTGATAAGATATTGTCCACATCTATTTATTTTTCAAAATGTGAATTTTCATTTACTAACAAATATTCATTCCTTTTGTTGTTGTCGCTAATAATATTAAACAAAGCAATTGTTTTTTGATATAATTTCCAATGTAATGACAAACTCTATTAAAGTATTAATATTGGTATTTCATCAAGACAAAGAGGAATTAAATTTAAAGAATTTATATCTATATTCTTCTGGTGAGTTAGATTTGCAAACCTTTACAGTGTTTTTAACCAGAGCTATATTGTGTATTTTTTGATAATTATTTTTAATATCCAAAATCTTAAAAAATATATAGAGCACATTTTAATTATGCTTTTTTAAATAATCCATTAAATATGGAAGTGTTTATTACATATTTGACAATTAAATTTGAAAGTGCAAATCTGGTAATGATTATATATATGGATAATTTATCTGCATAATTTCTAATATATTTTATTATCAATGTTGATTGAATGTTTTTAATAAGTCAAACATAAATTTGTTTGGTTTTTTTTTAGTTTTTGGAGATTTTTTTTTTCAAAAATTGTTTCTTATTTATATAATGTTTTGCTTACGATGTTCTGCATACCACTGTCCTGAATCATAATATATACATTGCTTTATTAACTTTAAATATCATCTTATATTCATCTGTCCATCAACTCTGAAATTCTCTGCTACTTGATTCTAGAGATAATTTTCATTTTGTCTTTATATTAATCATGCTAATAGGAACTGTATAAAATATCAAATAATTATTGTTATTAATTAGTTCTAAACATAATTATTATCTATATAAGATTAGAAATATATTTACTTCATTAGTAAAAATATTGTACTCTTACTAATTTGAAACTATAAAAAATCCTGAAAAACAATAAAATCAAAACTGCTGACTTATAGTGTGGAATGTATATAAGTATATGTAATTTAGGGAGTAGAGAAGTTCAAATTCAAGATTCCATTATTAGAACAGTTTGTTTGGAAGCAAAATTATTTTAAAAACTTTTTAAAATTATTATTTCTTTTATAAATCATCTTCCTGCAAAAAAATTGCTTTGCATGTCATCTTTAGTACATTGTGTCACAAATTTGCTATCCCAGTTTGTCAGCTCAAACTTGACAATTCTAATTTAGTTGTAGAGATGCTACTGAATATAAATTGTTGGTTATTTGTACTGAAGATTAAAACTATATATGTTCTCAATTATAAAATAGATCAAAAATTTAGATAAACATAGTTTGATATAATGGGAAAATTTTGCCTCCTTTAATAAACTTATACATAAATTTTACTGATACTTTAGAAGTTAAAATGTAGAAGGGTGCCAGCTTCTGTTAAGTTTATCACAACTGATAGAAAAAAATTATTTTAATTATTCATTATTTAAAATAATCATTTCTATATCACTTCAGGCATTAGGATTACATGCAACAATAGTATAAAATTGTAATTCACCATTTTGCAATTACTGAAGCTATTTATTTTATTCATATTTGACTTCCATCTCTATCTTTACATTTATCAACATTACATACTTTTATCAAATATAACCTTTCATAAAATATACAAAATAGGTGCATTAAAATGTTGAGATATTTGGAATATATATATAATATACGAAGGCCAAATTGGCACATGTATATAAAATAATTTTGTCTAAAAAAATTATTAAAATAAAAAAAAATCTTTCGTAAAAGAGTTTGAAAAAAAATAGAAATTAATTGATTAAAAGGGGAGAGGGGGAGTTTTGTTTAGAAAAGATAAAACTAAGAGTTCATAAAAGTTAAAGAGTGTTATTATTATAAATTAAAAGCTTCAAAATATAAATCTCTTTTCAATCGAATTGAATAAAAAAAAATAGTATTAAAACTAGTTTTGATGTGTAGAATAAAATTATATATGTGCGTGCAAATGTAAAATAAATGTATCAGTATTAAATATTATAAATAAATGAAAAATATATTTAAAAAACACAGTGGTGCGCTACTAATTAAAGATATGAAAACAACATGTTTTGAAATAGCTACTACTAATTAAACAATCAATCAAAAAACACATTGTCATAGGATTAATTACCAATGAAATTTGACAACAGATATTTGCCGGACGATATTACACGAACAACACGTCACAGGTATAAATAGACTTTTTTTGTTATCGGACAATTAATTGAGAGAGTTTTTCAGTCTAGTTTGCAGTGACAGTCTTGTTGCAGTTGAGATAACAGTGCATTTCTATTATGTATTTAGAAACAAAAATGCATTGTTGAGCAGCTTTTGGAAATATACGCTCATGCTTCAGCCTTTTTAGTTCAACAAGATCATCAAAACCTGCCTGTGAAATAATGTCTGCATAACAACTCAGAAATCCTCCATCAAATGTTCAACTGTCTTCAAGAATAAAGCCAATGGATTTGCATAAAATCTCTTCCATAAACGTACAAATCTAACCAGTTAGATATAATCCAGCAGAAGCAGCCAACAAGCAATATTTACATTCCTAAAAATCCTAGGTAAACATTTATTTATTATCATTTATATGTAGTAGCAACTGCTGTAATTCGTAAATATTCAAGATTCAAATTATATGAACTCTATCATGCATAAAATGAACTATTGATATGTGTGTTTAAGTTTCAAATGCTATTAATGCTTTATTATTATATTTGTGAATGCTATATGAGTTAATATGTGCATGATCATTATATCAGTGTTATGAGTTAAATTAGATAAATACCAGTATTCTACTATTAAAATCTACAAGAATATTTAAACTAGTTTAGAAATGTTACTTTAAAAATGTGCATGTGTTAAATCAGATTTATAAAGATATTTAAATTTAGTCAATTAATGTTTGGTAATAAATTATCTTTAAACTTAATTAATGTTAATTAAAATAAAATGTCTTCAAACTTAAACTTTATTTGTCGGTCAATTCTTTTGACCAACCTTTTTATTAATTCTTTCCACCACTAATTTTATATAATTTTGTTATTGAATTAAAATTAGACTGAGCTAGTTTTAGGGAATGTTTCGAGCACTGTATTATGAGCCTACTGCCTGAATACATTAGTCCTTAGACTAGCTGGTGCCCTGGGATTTACCCCAAAACAAATAAAGTATTTGAATAGTAGAGGTTTGAATCTAGCAGCCAAGATGGGCCACTGTTGATAGTTAAGGCTATCAATAAGATCTCCCATTTTTCTCAAATGTGCCGGTTTGTTCACGTAACATTTATAAGATTATTAAATGTATTATGAAGAGATTTGAAACCGACCAAAACTTATATATATGCATAAGTAAGTGGTTTCAGTGGTTTAACCCGGTACACAATTGGCACCCAATGTGGGGCTTGACCTAAGAAACAATAGTAAATAAATACGTTGTTTCTTGTTTAAAAAAATTTTTCTATACAAAAGCTAAATTACGTATGTTAAAGCGTTTTAATTTAAAAAAAAAAAAGAATCGACCGAAAACTTTGTTTTCTTTAAATGAAGAGAGATTTATGCTATTTATGTTAGTTGAAATAAATCATTATGTTAAGTCAGAGACATTTGTGTGTTTGGGCGGAGTTAAAGCATTAAGATCGGGTAGAGAAAAATGGACAAAGGAGGGGTGGAGTCAGCGTGTATTTCCAGTTTAGTAAGAAATAAATAAAATAATAATTAGTAAACTTATTAAAGTGAATAAAATACGGTATTAAAAATAATGATAAAAAGTGTTTAAAATTATAAATTATATAAAAAAAAAATAAAGCCAAAATGGAGACTCAAGGTAAAAATATAGAAAATAGCCCCAACAAGGATAAAAGGTAAATCATAGCTTTACTAACCAGCATGTTTGAAAAACAAAAAGAAACAGCCGAAGAATATAAAAATATAGCTGAAGAGCTTAAAAACAAAAATAATGAAATGAAGAGTAAATTGGAAGGGCAAGCTGAAATGCTTGAAAAGTTAAAGGACCAGATCGAAAGGGGCCAAAATAAAATAAAAGAAGAAATTAGGTAAGAAATAGAAGAGATTAAAACACAAGTAAAAAATCAAGAGATCGTAGAAGTAGATTTTGTCAAAGAAAATAAGGAAGTTGAGGTCATCAAAGAGATAGTAGAGTCAAATAGTGGTAAATATAGTAGTTTGGAAATAGAAATTAAATTAGAATCAGATAGTGTTGCTACAGAGAAAGTAGAAACAAATGTAGATCAAGAAATAGAAGAGAGACATAAGTTCAAGGTAGAAGATAGCGTTGAAAAGTTTTTACAAAAAGTTAAAAAGGTTAAAGTAAAAGTTCGCATTTGTTTTAAACGTAGATTTAAAATAAAAAGAAAGCATAGGAAAAAATATTCACGGTTAGGAAAAATACGGTGGAGGTCTGTGAAACTTAAAGGTTTTCTTATTTACAAGGCAGAAAATAAAATGGAAAGAGAAAGAGATAAAATAGATTTTAATCGAGAGATAGAAGTGAGAATATGGAGTATCATTTATGTTAGTGAGTTAGTAAAGAAATAAAGAACCGCCAGACAAAAATTAAAAATATGTAATCTGACAGATTCGCCGGCTTGACCTAGTTTATAGTGACCATGGACTCAGAATAATGGAAAATGTTTAACAAAGTTTAAGGAAATAAATGTAAAAACGAGTATCAAGATACTTTGAATAATTAAAAATGATTAAAGTTAGTCTTAGTAAAATAAAATAACAATCTTATAGTTTAAAATGTCAAAGCATCTATAAAACAATTTATGTCAAAACACTTGATTATGTCTTATCGATTATATTGATATCCCAGCTCATAAGTCTAGAACATAGCGGAGCGTGACGCAAACAAAATAAATGTGTAAATCAAAATAGACCAGCAAAATGAAAATGTTTTTTTTTTAAAAAAAAAAGGGGGGGGAGAGTAAAAATAATAAAACAATTTATGTCAAAACCTTCGATTATGTCTTATCGATTATATTGATATCCCAGCTCATAAGTCTAGAACATAGCGGAGCGTGACGCAAACAAAATAAATGTGTAAAATCAAAATAGACAAGGAAAATGAAAATGGTTTTTTTTAAAAAAGGAGAGTAAAAATAACGCTTTAAAAATAAAAATGAAATAAATAAGTGTATAATGAAAGTATTAATGAAAATAAAACATTATCAAATAAAATTTTTAAAAAAAGTGTATTAAATTAGGATTGAGGTGTGTGCGAGTATTTGGGCAAAGAAATTAAAAGTTGCTTTAAATCAGCACAAAATCTATCTGTGTGTTTAAATTGCCTTATACTTTGCTGCCTACTTCTCTTAACATTACATTTATTACCTAATGATGAAAATAAAAACTAAAAATGCACTCTAGAAAAATAAGAATTTGAAGTGGTCAATACTTAGGAAAAGTGATCAACGCACATATTAATTAAGAAAAATGTTCATGAATAAATAAGTAGGTCAAATAGTTAGAATAAAATCGATAAAATCAAGTTAAATAAATAAGCGTAAATATATCTGTAGACAAATAATAATAAAAAGTGACTCATGATAAACTAATAGATTTTTTTTTTTGGAATACACACACGGTAATAAAAGGAAGTAAATAAATGATTTAAACTCAAGTGAAAAAATATATATATATATCAGTGTAATAATGAATCGTAGTAAAGTAAGTTGTTTTTGAATATATGCAAGTTAGATAAAAAGGTTGAGTAAGAGTCTATAATAATATTGTGAAATTAGATTAATACAAATGTTAGAATAATGTTCATATGAATTTAAAAATAATGTTGTAAGATTAGTAATAAAAATATAAAGTCAATCTAAGGTGTATTAAGAGTGTGTAAGTACACATGTGTACATACGCAGACATACACTGGTAATATTCGGTAAATACGATACCTATGATGCGTATCTTAAATGTATTTATCCAGATATCCTTTTAGGTTATTTTCTTGGCACTGCTGCATCTTATGATGCATGCAAAAAAGGATTTATTTATTATAGATTCTCTGTAAGCAAGTCCAGTAATAACTCGATATCTAGAATATTAGTAGATGTAGAATTATGCTGCACGTTTACATGTGTAGGAATTTATCTATAGCAAAAGGAAATGAGGGTAAGATATTGTTCATGTGAATTTAAAAATAAGGTTGTAAGATTAATAATAAGGAAATAAAAGTCAATCTAAGGTGTATTAAGAGTGTGTAAGTATACATGTTTATATACACGCACATACACTGGTAATATTCGGTAAATACGATACCTCATGATGTGTATCTTAAATGTATTTATCCAGATATCCTTTTAAGTTATTTTCTTGGCACTGCTGCACCTCATGATGCGTGTAATAAGGGATTTATTTATTATAGATTTTCTGGAAGCAAGTCCAGTAATAACTCGATATCTAGAATATTAGTAGGTGTAGAATTATGCTGCACATATAAACATGTGTAGGAAGTTATCTATAGCAAAAGGGAATGAGGGTAGTATAGAAATAAGTTTAGTTGAGGAAAAGTTTAAAACTGCTGACTGGATCAATTTTAGTACCCGTAACGGACTTGTCAGGGATCATTCCTCTTTCCAAAGGATCCCTGTGGCACAAAATTAGTGTGTCCCGGTGGTCGTTATCCATGATTTAGATCATTGTGAGCAATGTATTAGGCATAGAAAGAAGAAAAGGATAGTCAAAACAGATTGCCCTTTGTATGTTAAGTAAAAGATATTAAAAAGCTAACTTAGAAAAATAATAAATTAATAAATCTTTAGAGTCAAGAATTAAAATTGCAAGAGATAAAATGGTCAAAAATGATGAATTTTACTCTAAAATGGAGAGGGGTGTAATGTGCCAAGGCCAAATTGGCACATGTATATAAAATAATTTTGTCTAAAAAAATTATTAAAATAAAAAAAAATCATTCGTAAAAGAGTTTGAAAATAAAATAGAAATTAATTGATTGAAAGGGGAGAGGGGGAATTTTGTTTAGAAAAGATAAAACTAAGAGTTCATAAAAGTTAAAGAGTGTTATTATTATAAATTAAAAGCTTCAAAATATAAATCTGTTTTCATTCGAATTGAATAAAAAAAGTATTAAAACTAGTTTTGAAGTGTAGAATAAAATTATATATGTGCGTGCTAATGTAAAATAAATGTACCAGTATTAAATATTATAAATAAATGAAAAATATATTTAAAAAAACACAGCGGTGTGCTACTAATTAAAGATATGAAAACAACACATTTTGAAATAGCTACTACTAATTAAACAATCAATCAAAAAACATGTTGTCATAGGATTAATTACCAATGAAATTTGACAACAGATATTTGCCAGAGGATATTACACGGACAATATGTTGCAGGTATAAATAGACTTTTTTTGTTATCGGACAATTAATTGAGAGAGTTTTTCAGTCTAGTTTGCAGTGGCAGTCTTGTTGCAGTTGAGATAACAGTGCATTTCTATTATGTATTTAGAAACAAAAATGCATTGTTGAGCAGCTTTTGGAAATATACACTCATGCTTCAGCCTTTTTAGTTCAACAAGATCATCAAAACCTGCCTGTGAAATAATGTCTGCATAAAACTCAGAAATCCTCCATCAAATGTTCAACTGTCTTCAAGAATAAAGCCAATGGAATCGCATAAAATCTCTTCCATAAACGTCCAAATCTAACCAGTTAGATATAATCCATCAGAAGCAGCAGAAGCAGCCAACAACAAGCAATATCCACATTCCCAAAAATCCTAGGTAAACATTTATTTATTATCATTTATACATAGTAGCAACTGCTGTAATTCGTAAATATTCAAGATTCAAATTATATGAACTCTATCATACATAAAATGAACTATTGATATGTGTGTTTAAGTTTCAAATGCTATTAATGCTTTATTATTATATTTGTGAATGCTATATGAGTTAATATGTGCGTGATCATTATATCAGTGTTATGAGTTAAATTAGATAAATACCAGTATTCTACTATTAAAATCTACAAGAATATTTAAACTAGTTTAGAAATGTTACTTTAAAAATGTGCGTGTGTTAAATCAGATTTATAAAGATATTTAAATTTAGTCAATTAATGTTTGGTAATAAATTATCTTTAAACTTAATTAATGTTAATTAAAATAAAATGTCTTCAAACTTAAACTTCCAATTCTTTTTACCAACCTTTTTATTAATTCTTTCCACCACTAATTTTATATAATTTTGTTATTGAATTAAAATTAGACTGAGCTAGTTTTAGGGAATGTTTCGAGCACTGTATTATGAGCCTACTGCCCGAATACATTAGTCCTTAGACTAGCTGGCACCCCGGGGTTTACCCCGAAACAAATAAAGTATTTGGATAGTAGGGGTTTGAATCTAGCAGCCAAGATGGGCCATTGTTGATAGTTAAGGATATCAATAAGATCTCCCATTTTGCTTGAATGTGCCAGTTCGTTCATGTAACATTTATAAGATTATAAATGTAAGATTATAAATGTATTATGAAGGGGTTTGAAACCGACCAAAACTTATATATATACATAAGTAAGTGGTTTCAGCGGTTCGACCCAGTACAATATATATTATGAGAGTACATAAAACTACTCACATGGATGGCTGTACATACAAAGATCTAAAAGACATTAAGAGGTGGCCCACTCTCTTAATGTAAAAAGTGATCGAACTTGGCAGCTAGAGGGCAGTTCAATTATTATTTAAATAGATTTGTAAAATTTTCACATGTTATAGTTATTCACATACATATATGTATATACATTATCCTTTTACATTAAAATACATATATATACAGATATATAACTTAAAGGTTAAATTACAAAAATATTTATGACAAAAGTCCATTCAAATAAATAGTTCTTTAAATTGAAATAAATACTAAAACGATTATTTTTTAAATCATTTATATACGTGTAATGATTATTTAAGTTGACTAAAATCACTAATCAAGATGTCAAACAGAGATAATCTTAGATCAAGTTGCATCTTAGCAACTAAATACAAAGGAAATAAAAATGATAATTCAATTATATAATTATTAACTATAATAATTTCAACAATAATTCAATATGAAATTGTGAAATCAAATAGTATATTTAACACATGCTACCAGAAGTTGATTCTAGTATAAAAGCTGGATCAATAATTTTCAAATTAATTCTATCTTTTGCCAGTAGCCACTATGCATAGTCATTTTGCTGTGTTTAAATTTTGAACATATTAAAGATGGTTCAATAATTTGAACAAATTTTCTTGTTGATAAATTTTTATTAGAAAATAACTCTAATTTCACTCAATAAAATTACTCTTTAGTAAAATGAAATTATATATATATTTATTTATTAATTAGAGAAATCCATAAGATTGTTCTAAATGGGAATTCTAAAGAAAAACTTCTTCAAAAAACAATTATATATTTAATAAGTATAGAAAATGCATTGTGAGTAAAGACCACTTGCCATAGGATCAAATGCTATTGTTTTAATGGAAAGTAATTTAATTATTTACTCCTACAGAAATGCCTAAAATATCTGTGTACTTCATCTATATTTCAATTGATAGCAAAATAATTTGTGGAAGATGTCAAATCACATGAGAGGAGGACTGCCTCATCGATGGTCGATGACCAAAGAGTAAAGAATTTTATCTTTAATGAACCTTATTAATCTCATTATAGAAAAGAATATGACAATACCATCAAATTTTAATACATTGTATTATCTTTGTGTGTCATCAGCTTCAGACATCTAATTTTATTTCCTTTGCTTCTAAAATCCATTTACGTTGAAATAGTCAAAAAGTTATTAGATGAAGAGAAATGGAAAAATCATTGAGTTAAATATTTTATACTTAATAAAATTTAGATCTTTCCTGTGAAGTGACTTGACCAAGGTAAAAGTAAACTTACTATGAAGGTAAGATTTTATTGTTCTTCATATTAAATTCATTCATGACAGGACAGTGTTTTTGTTTATTACTATCCTAATTAATATAGTAATGTTTGTTTATTATTGTTCATGTAAATGATTAACATTCTGCATGAAAGGTCTTTTATTTCATAATAATGACCACACATAGAAGAGAGGCTCATAAAATTGGAATTCTTTCACAAGCATTAGATAATATAAGATCATCATTTATATATATTATTTAAATTAAATTTAGCTAGTTAGTATTGTTATAATTCTTTTTATACAAAATTGCATCTATTATTTTATAGCTTATAAAAAATTTATTTTAGCTATAATATATATCTACTATGGGAACATGGAAAGATATTATTTAGTTTGATATCATAAAATAGTAGAAATGTATGTAAAGCACTTATAATAATAATCTTTATTATTATGAAATTAAATTATTATCTGTTAATAAACCTGTTAAAATTTATTTTAAATTCAAGCTGGTCTCTAATTTATTAAGTTATTTGTTTATATTCCAAAACAAAATAAAGATTAAATACACATACCCATGTACATATATCATACTAATTTAATATCCTGATAACTTTGTTGAAATTAATTTTAAAAGTCTATTGAGATTATATTAAGTATTATTACTACTGCAGGATATTGATGCAAATCCCTGAAGAGAGTTAAATATAAAACCTACCCTGAATTTGAATACTGAGCATAATGGAACAATCTATAAAAATGACAATTGGCTGAATTAATCTAAGTTACATCCGTGTTAAATATTTAAAACTAATTTATCTTGTTTAAAATGGATTCAATATTGGATTAAAGTTAAATTGTATCTTCCACAGCATCCTAAATGAAGATCCTAAATTCAATTATGTTCAGATGTGACCACCATGATTCCTTAAGGGAATTTGGGCCATTACAATATATTTAATAACTAACTTCTGAATTAGAAAATATAGTTTATGACAAAAAATCAATTGTATAATTCATATACTGTCACAGTTTACAATTAAGAAGTTAACTCTTAGACATATAATCTAATATATTATTTCACAAGCCAGAGTAATAAATGGGTGCAAGAAGGTTTGTGCATAAAATACCTATCTAATGTTTATTCATCCAATATCCCCAGACTAGTTTCTAACTTATGGCTTTCATTAGTGAGTAGCCTTGGATATGAGAGTACTGCACCTAAATCTTAGAATCTAATATAATACTCCAGTAGCAATCTTTTATCTCTACATAACTAACTAAAAATCACATGATCACCATTTCTTATGCTTACACAAGCTATTTACACAGATTCTAAACCCTCCATAGATTAGCACTACCAGTGCAAGCCAGAGTAATCAATGGATGCAAGAAGGTTTAGACATAAAATCCCTATCTAGTGCCTACTCATCCAGTATTCCCAGATTAGTTTCCAGCTTGTGGCTTTCATTAGTGAGGATCCTTAGATCTGCAAGCACTGCATGTAGATCTCAGCTTTTAATGCAACCCTCTAGCAGCCACCTTTTACCTTATTAGCTCACTATAAAGCTTTGAGTCCAAAATGAAAACACAATAATGTTTTCAATGCAAGCTCATCAGCTTTTATAATTGTACAAATTTGAACTCAGTTCAGCATCCATAACATTTTGATGTCTTTGGTTCTTTAATAACCAGAGTCATCATAATCTTATTGGGAAGGATTGGTTTTAAACCACTAAGTATCACATAATCACCATTTCTTATGCTTACACAAGCTGTTTACACAGAGGGAAACTCTCCATATAGTTGAGAAACTAATGCAAACCTGTGTAATCAATGGATGCAAGAAGGTTTGTGCATAAAATCCCTATCTAGTCCCTAAAATCCCTATCTAGCTTGAATTGATAACATTATTGTGTTTTCATTTTGGACTCAAAACTTCATAATTACCTAATAAGGTAAAGGGTGGCTGCTAGAGGGTTGCATTAGATTCTAAGATCTAGGTGCAGTGTTCTCAGATCCAAAGCTCTTTACTAATGAATGTCACAAGCTGGAAACTAGTCTGAGGATACTGGATGAATAGGCACTAGATAGGTATTTTAGGCACAAACCTTTTTACGGCCATTGATTATTCTGGCTTGCACTGGTGGCATTACTGCATGGAGAGTTTAGCCTCTATATAACTACAAATTGATGAGTCTAAAAGTGAAAATATAAATAATATTTTCACTCCAAGCTCTTTAGCTTATATAGTCATATAGGTCTGAACTCAAGTTCAGTACCCATACATTATGGTGTCTTTGGTTTTTTAATAACCATAGCCACCACTATCCTATTAGGCAGGATTGGTATTAAACCACTAAACATTATATGATCACTATTTTTATGCTTGCTCAAGATGTTAAAATAGGCAAAACTCTTCATACTGTATTGCCACTCAATACAAGCCAGAGTAAACAATAGATGCAAGATGTTTTGTGCATAAAATCCCTATATAGTGCCTACTTATCCAATATCCCCAGATTAGTTTTTAGCTTATGGCTTTCATCAGTGAGGAGTTTTGGATCTGAGAGCATTGCACCTAGTTCTTAGGATCTAACACAATCCTCTAGCAGTCACCTTTTATTTCTATTTAACCACAAAACTATGAGTCTAAAATTGAAGTCTTCATAATATTAATTTCAATCCAAGGTCTTCATCTTATATAATTGTATAGGATTGTATTAGATCCTACGATCTATGTGCAGTGCTCTCAGATCCAAGGCTTCCACCTAATGAAAGTTACAAGATAAAATGTAGTCTGGGTATATTGGATGGGTAGGCACTAGATAGGAATTTAATGCACAAATCTTTTTGTATCTATTGACTACTCTGGCTTACTCTGAGTGACACTACTATATGGAGAGTTTTGCCTGTTTTAACAGCTTGCGCAAGCATAAGAAATAGTGATCATATGATGTTTAGTGGTTCAATACCAATCCTGCCTAATATGATAGTGGTGGCTATGATTATTAATGAACCAAAGACACCAAAATGCATGAGTACTAAACTCAGTTTAGACCTATATAATTATAGAAGCTAAAGACTTTGACTAAAAATATCTTTTCAATTTTAGACTCAGTTTTGTAGTTAAGTAGAGATAAAAGGTGGCTGCTAGATATTGCATTAGATCCAAAGATTTAGATGCAGTGCTCTCAGATCCAAGGCTCTTCACTGGTGAAAGCCACAAGTAAGAAACTAGTCTGGGGATATTGTGTGAGTAGGCACTATATCAGGATTTTATGCACAAACCTTCTTGCACCCATTGATTACTCTGGCTTGCACTGAGTGGCACTACTGTAGGGAGAGTTTTGCTTGTTTTAATAGCTTGAGCAATCATAAGAAATGGTGATGGTGTGATGTTTAGTGGTTTAATCACAACAATTTAATTCTAAAAGGTTCAATGAATATCAGGATTTTCTTGTAATTTTTAAGTATTTGAGGCACTTTTGGATTTTTTTTCACTGTTTTGCAGTCATCTGTAATGTTAGTTTACTGTTGACAATTTTTCTTGCATATAATTCATTAATTATAATTATTATTTTAAAAAAATTTGAAAATGTCAATATCATAGAAATCTCGTGCAAATATAATTTTAAATTTGAATATGAAAGCAAGTTCAAATGTTCTTCAACCAAGCCAATAATGGCAAATGGGTAAATTATTTGGCTTGATGGTAATTTTCAGTATATATTTTATATTACAAATTCAAAAAGAAAAAATGTAATTTTCAGTATTTAAGCTTATTTATGGGATTTATTTTCATAAATATTTACTTTAACTAAAAATATATAAGATTATAATTATATTTTATTTGAAAATATTTGTTTTTTTAAGAAAATTCAAGTTACAAAAACATAATTACAGCAAACTGGAAACTGTTTTTACTGGCTAGCAAGAATGGCTTTCGTAAATGCTGGTAAAGAAATGTATTGTAAAATGTTAATAATTATAAATTTCATATTGAATTTTAAATACAATTTTATTATTTTATAACATCTTACCTAAAATTACTTTCTATTTTAAAATGAAATTTTAATAAGAGTATTTTGTTCTAGAATTTTTATGAAAAGACAAGATTACAATTCAATAATTAAAGCATAATTGTTATAAATTAAGAATTCTATTTAGTACTTTATTTTTCTATTTTGAAAAGTTCAAATATTAATTTTTAGAATGACTATTATTTGGAAGTGTGTATTTGTAGTAAATAATGTAAAGATTATCAATATATAACATAGAAAAAAGTTTTAATTGTAAAAATAAAGTATTGCAAATATGGATGAATTGCTTGAGAGAGTCTTTCAAATAAGACAGGAAGGATATATATATATATATATATATATATATATATATATATATATGTGTGTGTATGTGTGTGTGTGTGTTATAAATACATATACCTATTTATAAATGAAATACAGTAATTATAATATAATAAAAATGCATAGACTTCTCTTGTATGATTTGTAACATATGTTAAATACACTGGGACACAGCAATAAAGAATCCAAGCAGAGTAACAATACCATGGCTTAGTACTTTTGAGGGCTTATTGTGTCCTCATATTCATAGCAGAATCAGAATTCGAAAATTGTGGAATATATATAGGTGAATGTTATTTAAATTTATGTAAATTATAGTTTAGAGTGTCCATTTTTGGAGAGGTAGAAGCATGATTCCTTGTAGTTTATAGTATTGGTATTGTTAACTATATACTGTGCTTCCCTAATTTTACATTTTTAGTCATTTCTTTTAAAATATTTTATTGCAAATGAAGTAGGTTTAAATATATGACCTGTTGCTTTCTGGTGTTTAAAGAAAATAGAGCTATATTCTGGATTGTGAGGTGCTCTTTTATATAAGTATTGATGTGATATGGGGGTGGATAGAGATGCCTGAGATTCTCCATAGCATGTTTCTTTGCATCCAGTTTGTGGATACTTAATTTTATATACAGTATTGGGGTCTAGTTTGGGTTCAATTCTATTCTTGGAATTATTAATTAGGCTATTGGTAGAGAGATAGTTCAGACACTTAGCCAAAATTTTGAGTAAAACAATTGTTAAATGTTTTTGTTAGCTTGGAAATATATGGCAGGAGTAGCCAAGGTCTATCATTGTTGGGGGAGTTTGAGTTTAGTTTATGATAGAATAATTGTATTTAAATCCAATAGAGATTAAGTTTTTTAAATATTGTTTTATATTTGCTTTATGAGAGTTGTGTTTGCATAATAGATGGTTGCGATATGGGAAAGACAATAGACTGGTGAATTTATGAGAATTAGGGGAAGCTGACTTAGAATGTGTGAATTCATAAACTTCAAGTTGTTTGATGCACATTGAGTATTCTAGGTGGATTATGTTTCTTTGTAGGAGGATGTTACTCTGATCAGCTTCTCTATTGCTGCATCCCAGTGCATTTAACATATATTTGTAATTATAATTGAAGACATCTATATCGTCATTTCTACACACATATAATAAATTTATATATGCACAGGCATTGTATAATTTTCTTTCTATAGCTAAATATCCAATTATTAATTCATTTTATAGATGTATATATTTTATATTCATACTTTTTGTTTTTTTTGTTTTTTTGTATTTAACAGTTTCTTTTTATTGTTATTGCTATTTAAAGTATATAATAACCATATGGAAACAAATGATAGGAGAAAAGAATAGAAAGAATGTAAAAAGGGGTATTTAAAAAATCTTAATTAGACGATCCTATGTATAATAATCTGTAAATGTTCACAATAATATATATATATTACAATAAGTATGATAACAAACCATTGCCAAAAGAAACTTTCTTGTGTTAAAAAAATATAATATTTGATGTTGATAACTTATTTCAGTTTTATTTATTTATTTACATGCAAAATACAATAAAAATTGATTATATTTTATTCCATTTTATAAATGATATTGTTTACAACAGAACTAATTAATTTCTCATTTTTATTTTAAATGAAAGCTTAAAGTAGAAATTGATCAAAAATCTAATTATTTATTTATTTTTTGCCGAGATATTATTAAAAGGCCACTTTTATCACAGTTAAATACAATATTATTTATTTAATTCTATACTTTCAATATACAGGTCTTATTCTGACATTTCCACAAGCAATATTAAAATAGTATTTGGGATTTCTCTATCAAATATATAATATTAATCATTTGTATCAGTAAGATTAGGAGAGAAATGTATTAATTTTCTATCTGATGATTATGACGTGTAAATTGTTAAAAAAGGTGAAAAGGTAAAAGATGGAGATTATCGTGCATGATACTACAGGTATTGAACATTATTAAAATTGAAACTACATCTAAAATTAATTTTGAACCTAATAAAAATGATTGATAATCATTTTATACTTGTTGGGAGATGATTGCTTTGATTAAACATTTGTTAAAAGTGCGCTTTATTAAGACCTGTTGAAGAGGTCTTTATAGTAGATAATTTAAAAACTATTCCATATATATATATATATGGAATAGTTTGTTTGTGTGAAAACACCTGTGACATATATCAGTGGTAATTATCATAAATTAAAAAAAATTTATTGTCTCTGATTCATAAAAAAAAAAAAAACCAAGTATATATAAAATTCTCTTAGACTTTTAAACTGTAGACCTCAAATTTAAAATTAATTTACTGATTTGCATATACAATAGCATTTTGGAATATTGGCATCACATTAAATGGTGACTTTTACAATTGAATGGTGTTTAACCTATGTGCCGTCATTATTCCCTTTCTTTCTTTTTTTAGACAATATAAACTTGTCATATGTTGGATGCTAATTTTTTTACTAGTCTCCTTCTGCTTATCTGTTTATAGTATTCTTGTGTTTTAGATAATTAGTAATTTTCCTAATGACGGTATCTAAGGCTTTGATTAAAAAACATTCTAAATGTCTAACTATAATTGATTAAGCTGTGTCATATCTTTGATCACGGATACAATAAAGGTATTTAGATTTAAATTTATATTTATATGTCTTTATGGGTAAAGAAATATATATATATATTAAGAATAAAAAATGTATTTTGGTTTGTATTAAAGGTTTAATACATAATAGTGATAGTACATTTGTTATTGTTATTGTAAATAAAAAAGGCATAATTTGCCTAATGCCAATATTCATTTAATAGCATTTATGTTAGAGAGGTTAATTACTATAAAATTGATGAGGTTTCAGTATTATAATCAGTTCTGCATTGAAGTTTTCAGTTTTCTCAATGACTATAATAATTTTATTTTTAACTTTAAACTAATTGAAATATCTTTTATAATAATATATAATCCACTGCCCTGAAAAAATATGTACTCATTCATATAACCAGTTTTTTTTTTATTTTAAATTATTACCTAAATAAATCTCAAAATACCAAATAAATTTTATTAATAAAATGGCAAATAACAATAGTTGCATAAATAAAAGACATTTCTGAATATTTATGCTTAGGCAGAGTTAACATATAGACAGAAATTATTTATAGTACGATTTGTAAAAGCATCTCTCTTTTTTTTTTTGCAATTATTTTTGACTGCATCAAATGTTTTTATTTTTTGTTGTCTAATGATATCTTTTTTAAAAAAAATAATTAATTTACTTACATGTATTTTAATAAAATATCAAAGTAATATGATAATTTTATTATCTAATAATAATTATTTTTACATTTTATTCTTAACATTTTTTTAATTTTATAATACAGTATAAATAATTTATCAACCAAAAATTAGAATGCTTTTAAGTAATTGTTAATAATAAATGAAATCAAATGCAATCAAAGCATAAATAATTATATATATATGTTTGTCTATATATCATTCTACAAATCTTGAAAATCAATGGGCAAAATGAAAACTATTATATTCCAATATGCCCTATTTAAGTACACATATGCCTAAAATTTAAAAAGCAATGCAGGACCAGTAAACTCAGTACAGAATTTTAAATCCAGAAAACTTAAGATGGATTTTTTTTTTTTTTACTCAAGTAGTTGAAGAATTTCCAATTATGTTCAAAATTTTTTAAAAGGATATTTGTAGCTACTAAGTTGCTTTAAATAAACTGGTCTAATAAGCTGGAAATGTTAACAATAATATATATATATACATATATTGAAATAGTATATTTCTTTAGAATATATTTTATTGCTGTATAAATTTTAAAAATGTATAGAAAGAAATTTTGTTAATTTAGAAGTGTAATATTTTAAGATTGAGTTATTATTATTAATTGAAAGGCATAAATTTTTTTTATAAATAGTTATTGATTTTATTAAAGAACAATTTAAAAAGAAATTCAAGTGATTAATTTAAAAATATTAATTTTAAAGAATTGATAACTATTTGTTTTAAATAATTTTAAAATTGACTGAAGATTTATTTATTGTTCTATTGGAAAGTAGCCAAGAATGATTTCTTATCACGAAAACTGTTTTGATCAAGAGAACAGAATCATTGGCAGCTGAATTTAAAAAGAAAAACATTGTATCTTAAACTTTCAAAATTAACTCATAAACAGTTTTTATCTCAAAAATTTGGGAACCAAGACTCAAGTGGACAATCTACTTTTTTATATTTTCATATATCATAAATAATATTACTTTATAATCATCAACTGCTGAAAAAATATGATTTTTTTCTAATTCTTCATTTAGGCCTATCTTCTATGTTTCAAATGAAGTTCCATAAAGAGATTGTCTGTTCTTAAATTTGAAAAATATTATCATCTTCTACTGGTAAATAAGTTAAAATTACAAAACAGTTTATAAATCTTTATTCAATATTTTTTTTTAATTTATAATAAATTGTTTTTCACATAATTTTGTGCAGATGTTAGTTATTTATAGATTGTTAATTCTTAAATAGTGTATCATCACTATGTATGTAATTATTAAAGCTGTATGCAATTAATATTTTCAAAACATTTTAAATATAATGTTCAAAAATCATACAAATGTAATAAACCATAGCTTATTTTTATTTTATAGATGTCATATTTCAATACAGATTAAGAAATATGTGATGTTTAATGATATTTATAATTTTAAATAATGATTGTTTAAATGGTAATAAATATTTACTTTATATTGGAACAGATATACTGTTCCCCGTGTATATATATTCAAAAGATCCCCCCCCCCATTTAAAAAAAGACTAGTATGATTTGATCAAATTAAAAAGAAATAAAGTAAAAAAGTTTATAGTTAAAAGAAAATCATTATTGATTTTATAGTTTCAAATTATGATGTAAATAAAAGCTGCCAGTTATTAAAAAAGATTATATTTTTAATTTTTGGAACGATGTTTTCAAATAAAGTGTTATATCAGCTTGAGGCAATCTTAATCATTTGAAAAACATGGCTTAATCTTTATGCTTTCTTATCTATCCCACTAAAAAAGTAGATTATCCAATCATTATGAAGAGAAAGGCAATCGGGCTTAAATGAGAGCAGTATGCAAATTAGGTACAGTGGGAAAAGGCTGTTTAATCAGTTGCAAATTCAGGGGCAGATGAGATTTGACTTTTAAAATAAGAAACTTTGAAAGAGTTTTAAAAAGTTTTTTCAGAGAGTTTAGGGAGATCAAATAGTTATATTTTTTTCCAAAGAAATATTTTTCAAGTCACTGTTAAAGAAAAATTTTGAAAAAAAAAAGATTTCAATTTTAAAAGGATATTAAAGAACCTCTGTTAATGATGGAAAAAGAAAACATTATTAAGAAAATTATAACTATGGAAAAATAAACCAATAGCTTCATCTCTTCATTCTAAGCCATGATTTTTCAAGATTTGCCTGGATGATCACCATGAAAGGGATTAACACCATTCAGCTTAAATAAAATGACTCCTTTTTGAAGGAACAAACTGGATAAATGAAGGTAATGATTTTATGAAAATATTTGATACTATGTGTTTTGAAAAGACAAACAAAATGTCTTTATTATAAATAAATAAAAAAAAAGAATCATTAATAAATATAGCTACATGAAAATACATTTATTATCGATAAATTATAAATGATATTAAAATCATATTAAAATTATGAAAATCGTTTATTCTTGATAAAGTATAAATGAAAATGCTTATCTGCATGTACATAGCTAGAATTAATACATTTAAACCAATGAAAGACTTTTCTGTTTGAATGTTTAAATAAAATTAAAAAAAAAATTATAAGTTCCATGGCAAACAGTTCACTTTCTCACAAAAAAAATTAACAAGCACTCACTTTTATGCTTAAAAAGTACTCAAAACTTAAATCTGACATGGTAAAAACTTTACAATTATTTATCTTTTTCAATTTACAATCAAATGTTTGCTTATTTTAAATTTTGTCTTACTATTTTTAATTCAAATATTTTCCTATTAAAATAAAGTTACTCAATGGATAGTCTCAAAAACAAAATGGCAATGAGTCATCACATGACCAGATATCTAGAACAATTAATACCAGCATAGTGTCTCAAAGTTTGAAGTTCAGCCAAACATATACTACTGACATAGTTTCAATTACTTCTAAGCCCACTCCGCAGTTCCAGAAAATGGACCCCAGTGACATCAGAGAATGGAACATTAAAACATAGGAGATCAACTTCCTCACTATTTGGATTAATGATAGCCTTACAATTATTAATACCAAATTTAACAATATGATATGGTTATATTATATACAACTTTAAAAAGATACCTCCACCAGTTTATAGTATTATCAAATTCCCCTGCCAACTACTCTACAATGCAATAACTCTGCATAGCCAGTGGTACACAATTAAATGCATAGCAGATAATACAAATACCATATATATATATATATATATATATATATATATATATATATATATATATATATATAAAAACAAGCATTAAATGTCTGTATTTTTAAATCATATAATAATAATTCAAACAAATATATTTAACACAGTATTCAAAATTAAATAATATATTCTTTATCAGTTCTTTCAATTGTTTCACTGACAATCTTTATCAATTGTTAATACAAACATACAAAGAATAAAACTTGCATTACCCATCATTCAATCCATTCAAATTTCCCACAATTCTGTTGTCTTTATATTAGATGATTGCCTATTCATTAAACCACCTCTATTCCTAGATATCATCATTGCCTCTTTAATTTTACGTTTTTCTCTACACCTTTTAATTTGAATAATTTTTATGTCTCTATTATTAAATTTAAAACCATAATTACATGTTTTATTATGATCAAATATAATTAATGAAGTATTCATATTTACCAAAGATATATTTTCTTTCTGTACCTGTTTATATAATGTCTTATGATCATTATATCATTTTTGTAATGTACATTTGGATTCCCCTATATATTTTATTCCACAACCACATTCCAACATATATATAACAGAACTTAATTCAAACTTAGAAAAGTAATAATAAGAAAATATTAAATAAATTAAAAAGTGATAAATTGATTTCTATTCCTTTTGTATCTAATCAACAAGCTAAATTAATTAATAAACTTTATAGTGGTTTGTGTAGAATTTATTTTTTCTCTTCAAAATATAAATGATATGATAAATAACTCTAAAGCCAAGATTTCTAAGTTTGAATTAAGTTATGTTATATATATGTTGGAATGTGGTTGTGGAATAAAATATATAGGGGAATCCAAATGTACATTACAAAAACAATATAATGATCATAAGACATTATATAAACGTGTACAGAAAAAAATATATCTTCGGTAAATATGAATACTCCATCAATTATATTTGATCATAATAAAACATGTAATTATGGTTTTAAATTTAATAATAGAGATATAAAAATTATTCAAATTGAAAGATGTAGTGAAAAACGTAAAATTAAGGAGGCAATGATGATATCTAGGAATAGAGGTGGTTTAATGAATAGGCAATTGGCTAATATAAAGACAACAGAATTGTTGGAAATTTGAATGGACTGAATGATGGGTAATGCAAGTTTTTATTTTTTGTACGTTTGTATTAACAGTTGATAAAGATTGTCAGTGAAACAAGTGAAAGTACTTCTGGTAAAGAATATATTATTTAATTTTGAATACAGTGTTAAATATATTTGTTTGAATTATATATATATTCACTTTTAATTAATTAACTTCATTCCATGCAAAAAAGATGCACATAAATAAGGAAAAGAAAACAAATTTTTAAATGACAAATCATATTAACATTATCATGCCATGGATTAAATACATGCTATAGGAAAAAAAAAAACCAATGTTTGAGTCAATATATTTGCTAAAATATCCTCTTATTTTATTAGTTAAACACAGAATTTAATTAAACACATTCTTGAATATTCATTAGTTTATTTTAAAGTACTGAATTTACTTGAAAAGTATCTTCACAAATGCTTTCTATTACTCCTGCATAATTTTACAAATAAATAAAAAAATTAAATTACAAATCTCTATTTGTAATATAACAAAAAAATTAACTTTATTAATAATAAATTTAACCTGTTCAAAAATTGTACAAAATATAAACACCTATCAACTATTTTGTTGTTTCTGTATATATATTGTCATAGATATCTAATGTATCTATATCTTTAAGCTATCCATAGGCTTGAAAATTTGATTTCTCTCTTGGTTAATGAAGTCCAAAATAGGAAGAACCTTATTAGAAGATTTTTCATATTCCTGGTATAGCTTTAATTCCTTGTACAATAAGCTTGTCATTTTATAAATCCGTCACTATATTAAATTCTTAATTTATTTGTGGGCAGATAATTTAGCATGTTAGACTTGTGTTTTATATGAACATGTTAGACAGTCTGTTTTAGGCCTTAACTACTTAGAATTATTCATCTCCAAAATGCTATTATAAAGCATATGGTGAATGTAATTTTAGAAGCCTGTAGCCAATTATCTTAGAGGACATAATAGTTTTAATTAGGAAGTCCACAGCTTTGGCTTTAAAATTTATTAGAAAGTATTTTTCTCTAAAGTTAACTTATTATCTCCTTGTTATTGTGATCAGTCTCCAATATTATAGAAGTTCTTCTTGGTGGCTCAGTGACAAAGAAGAAGATTTTTCACCATGCTAGCCAATTGCAAAATGGTAGTGTATTTTATCATATTGCTATGGGTTTTTTCTTTCTAATTGAGGATAGACATCTATTTATTGACAAATTCTAGATGACTGGTAGTTCTTGCTTTAAGTCAGCTATTTGAAAAAAATTTTAAGTCTGCTTGGAATCTAAATTCGATTCAAACTTTGATACATTGTTATAAAAAGTAGATGCCTAACTCCTAAGCTATGAGGACCATATATCGCATTATATTAAAATTTGAAATTTATATAGTTTAAATAGCTACCTACAGTAATCTATAGAACCATTGAATCCATTAAATAGAAAGTTTGAATATTTGTATGAATTCCAACTGTCAAAAATATATTTTATATAATGAGATATTTGAAGCTTAATTAATCTTATTAATAATTATTTTATCATGAAAACAGTTCTAGAAAAATAAGCTTTTTATTTTTCTCTTTTATAATACAGAAAATAAAATATAATAAAAAATTAATAAATATTAAGGATGGGATTGTGCATAAAAAAGGTATACATCTAAAGCTCCAACAAGAAAAAGTATTAATTATTGGTTCAACTAGTAACAGAAGCTAATTTAATTAGAAAATTTTGCATCCTAATTTAAAACAATTAAAGCATTAACATGGGTTTAAAAAAACATTTTAGAGATAATGTTTTTGTTTATTTTGAAAATGATATTGCGATTAATCTTTAAAAAATGAGAAACCCCAATTACTATTATTGGACAATAAATTTCTTATGTTGAAATAAATATGAATTATTTCTAAATACTAAACAATATATATATATGAAAATATAAAAAAAAAGAAAAAGGAAAATGTTAGAAAGACTAAAGTTCAGTTGATTTTCTCAAAAGAAGAAAATAAAGATTGATAATGATGAATTAAAAAATATTTACAAATACCATTTCAAATTATTAATACAGATGGAAACATAATGAATGAAAGTAATCAAAATGAAATATATCAAAGTATTTGAAAAGAAAGTTTTTAATAAATATATTTTTCCAGTTCTTACTTATAGTTATGAAACTGGGATACTTAACAAAAGAGCAATACAGAGACTTTAGACTACTCAGTGAAGTATTGGAAGATGTATGTTAGGAGTAGCAAGAAAAGATTGGAAATAAACTGCCATAGCTGAGAGAAGAAACAAGAGTTATTGTCATCATTGAAAGATTTAAGAAACTAAAGTGGAGCTGATTTGGATATATTGCTAGAAAAAATGATAATAGATGACTGAAATCTTAAACTAAATTCCAAGAGATTGTAAAAGACCTCGAATAAAACTGTATATGAGGTGCTCAAATGTAATAAGGAAATTTATTGGAGTGATGTGGAAAGAGAAACTAGAAATCAGAGAAGCTGGATTAAAGTGAAGAGATCTTCATCTTGCAATGGATTGATAATAGTTGAAAATGATGGTGATAAATGATTACATTTACACTTTATAAACCTATCCCTGTGTTTTTATTATGGAATAATAAAATTTGGGTCCTTCCATTATACTCTTATTCTTCTCCTTCACTTTCTTTACATTTTTTCATATATCCATATATATATATTGCTTATAATAACTTCTCTCATATACACTTTAATGCAAAAAAACAAAATGTTAATAAAACTTCTTTATTTTCCTGACACTTTTGAATGAATGTTCTGCAGTCTTCATCAGAGTTTCTCGAATTTCCTCTACCTTTTAAATAACTCTTTAAAATAACCCTTTATTTAAAAGTTAGAGGAAATTTGAAAAGCTCTGATGAAAACTGCTGGATAGTCAAAACTGTCAGGAAAATAAAAAAGTTTCATAAAAAAATTTTTTCCTTCCATTATATCGGCATTATTATTTTTTGTTTTTGAAGACTAACATCTCAAATATGACTCGCATACAAGCACACAGACATAGTTGAACACTCAAAATATTTTCAAAACCATCTCGTTCTTTTGCGATTGTATAGTTTTGTAAATTAGATTTCATTTTAATTTTCTAAAAAAAAGAAAAAAATTATAAAGTATTAGAAAATTAAAATGTTATATTTTTTAAATATTAGACTTTTGCTTCATCGTTATATATTTACGTGTGTGTATCTGATTCTATATATATATATGCACAAGCAAAACATACAAGTATATATATACATTTAAAAACAGCCCTAATTATTAATGCATCAAGACACCATTTAAAATATAAATAAGTAAATCATAGTTATTAAAGTTATTAATTCACCTAGTTTATATTCTTATACAATCTGTTGTAAAATTTTTGAAATTAATAACTGAAGTAGGTATCTTTCTTATTTTCTGTATGAATAAAATATTAAGTAATAAAAAATAGTCAGTGATTAATTTTCAATTTGTGTTGTATTACGTATATTTTTGACTAAAAAATAATTTATTACTTTTTTATTACAATTAAATTTAATTTCGATTATCGTTATGGCAGCAACCTGCTGTTAATTAAGCGAATGGATGCTAAATATGAATTATTATTTCTAAAGCAAACTTTAACGTTATCTTATTTTGTTTAACTTTTATTTTAATTTTTTGACTCTCTGTATTCCCAATAAAATGGAAGAAAAATTGTAAGAAAAAAAAACCTCTCTCGACATTAAAGTTTAAAAGTCGTATTTAATCTTTTAACTCTTCTTTTTTTATAATGCTTTATTTCCTGTTATCATCCTTCTTATTCATAAAAATCATAAGAAAGTAAAGCGTTTTTTTTCCGTTCTTATCTTTTTTCGTAACCATTCCAAAAGATAGCAAGCCTTTAAGTATTTTTTTTTTCAGTTTCTACCCACCCACCCCGCTTTCAAACTTGTTTTTTTAAAAGATTATGTAAACTAATTAATTAAATTTTTATAAATATAATTATTTCTTACTGTCATATTTACATTAATTCTATCAAATTTTATATATTAACTTTCAAACAAATATTCCTGATAATTAATGTTTTGAATGCAATATAGAACAACTTTAGTTTAGCAATTAATGTTTAAAAAACTCAACTTCTTTATCAATAGTGACGGCAGAAAAATCTTCACAATTTTTTGTAGTTTGGGTGGTTATAATCTTGAGACTATAAACCAATTTAAATATCTTGGTAGCTTTAAAATTGAATTAGATATTGAAGAGTAAGACTGACTACAATGTGCTCTGCAATTTTTAATAAATGAAATAATCACAATTAAATTAGCTGCATAGATAACTATTATTTTACTTAATTTATTGTATGGAAATAAGCCTTGGACAGTTTATTACATAACATAAAAATAGTAAAAAAGTTTTATTTAAGAAAGCTTTGTAAAATTTTAAAAATAAAATGGCAAAATCATAAGACCAATGAATACGTTCTTTAACTTGCTGGATATATTATTATAGAGTCCACAATTGCAAAATCACATCTTTATTGGAATGGACACATAAAACAAATTAACAATACAATATTTCCTAAAAGTGGGTTATTTTATTGTGAACTGGAATGTGACTTTTGTGGAAGTGGTATACACCATTTATATTATAAAGATTTTGTCAAGGACATTCTAAAGAAGTGTAATATTAGGTCTTTTCAATGGAAAAATAAGACTAGGAATAATCATGATATTGAAATATTTTAGAAAGAAAAGTTTTCAGCAAAAGAAATCAAAAGGCAATTTTATAAAATATCAAATTAATAGAATAATGAACTAGCATGTTCTATATGTGGATGTACTTGTGCATTACATATTGTTTTGCACAGACATGATAAAACTCATGTCTAGTATATTAGTTTACTACCGCTGCTGCTCCTGCTGCCACTTCTGCACCTGCTACTGCTCCTACTACCTACAGCTGCTGCTGCTTTTATTACTAATGTTGCTGCTGCTTCTGCTATGGCTACTGCTTCTACTACTACTACTGCTACTATAATTACTGATACTACTACTACTATTATTATTATTTATTATTATCATTACTATTATTATTACTTATTTGCTTTTTCTCTTAGAGTTGGAATGCCATAATTATCTGTGAGTGCTTACTGCTGCTGTTCATGATATATAATTTTACTAATAATATTCCAGTTGACAGGATTCACAGATAATGGATAGTAAAAATAACCTTTACAGAATATATTAATTATAAATAACCAGTAAAAATACTTTCTTCTGTTTTGTAAGATAAAATATTGTTTCATCCATCTCTATATGCCATTTCCACTACAAAATTATACTTTTCAGTCTTCCCCTTATTCCTTACTAACTTTAATCTTTTCATGTAAGGATAGGTTGTAATGAGCCTCTCATATCATTGGTCATCTTTCTATACTTATTATGACTGTGAAATTATGCAAATAAATTTTCATTATTTAATTATATGTAACTTTGTTGACAAAATCTCTTTTCCATTATTTTTGATACAATCTCTCAAATATTAAGTAAAGCATAATGAAATGTGACTTTATAGATGAAAGTCTTTATTTATAACCTATTTTTGCAGCATACAATCATTAATGAATCATGGATTTAGAACTTTAATTTTAGCTTGGCAAAACTTGTATAGATAAGCAGCTCTATTTGGGGATTCTTTTATTTATGATGGAAATAGAAGGATCAGAAAAGATTGTTTAAAATGGCTTGTCTCAAACAATTTGGCTAGATTTCCATGCCTGATTATTCATTAAATATTATGATTGTTAAAAATAATCATAATATCAGTAATAATAAGATAGTGATAGCATTAAAAGTAATAATTTTTATAATAACTATTAAAACAGGCAAACCTCACTATACATATTGCCATACACAGCAAGCATAAGAAATGATGATCATGTGATGTTTATTGGCTTATAATTAATCATATATTTTTTTAAATATAGCCACATGAAATTATAAACTTTAATTGATGCAAATACTTCAAGCCTTAAATGAAGAGCAATATTTGCAGTTAAGTAGCTATCGTGATTGAAGATTAAGATAGCTGTTTTGGCAAACTCATTTTTCAAAAAGTTTAATAAAACTGGTATATGGCTACAAATTTTTTTTTTTTTTTTGGAAAAACTTATCAACTAGCATAATGTGTCAGATGTATTATAAAATCTAATATAGAATTTTTTTATTTTTCTTATTGACCAATATATCAATGGAATGATAGTAGTAGTAAAACTTCAATTATGCAATAGTACTTATGGTCATTTTATTAATGCATATGCTTCAATGTTAGATGCTCAGAAATTTATAAAAAAAATAACTTATTTCTTGGTGGATAGTATTATTATATCAAAACCATTAAAATATCTTTTTTTCTATTTAGTTATGAAAGTACATTAAATTTTAATCAGAAGTTGTTGGAAAAGGTAATGATAATGGTTTTTAAAGTCAAATGATTTAATTTTTAATTAATGTTTGCACAATATATGGATTGAATATCATAAACATCGGGCAAGCAAAAAAAATCATAAACATTAGATGTATCCACATTCAAAGTCTAGAAGTTATATTGTAGTTTTCTTTTCTTTTCATGTGTCAAAGCATTGGCTGGGAAGTGAATTTGCAAACCTGGGACAACTGCTTGTAAGGCAGCTGTGCCAAAAAAGTTCATATTTCATGAAAACTTACTTACAAGTTCAGATCATTGGGTAGTTCATAATTTTATAGCAAATATGTATGTTCCATGAAGTTTTTCTTATCATTATTAGCATTTAAGAAAAAGAACAATTTGTGTCCTGTCTTCACTGCTACTAAATTTTATTAATATGTTTCATAATGTTCTTGTTCCTATTCCAAGAATATGCATCTGGAAATATAATGAGAGTTTTTAAAACTGTTTATACACAAGTTTTTTATATAACATTTTAGCAATTGTCTTTTTTCCAATGTTTACATTTTCTGTTGGTAGCACAATTAGATGGAGTATTATTTCAATTTTTTTTTTTTCAGAATATCAAAAAGATTTTTACACCACATTTTTAACATAGACTTCAATTCATCAGAACTTTGATATGAAAAAATTATAAAAAGATGCAATTACTTGCATTGGGCCTTATATGATTATTATAATAAAATGACTGTGTATGACCCAGTTGACAACTACTTTGTTTTGGAATTAATATACAACTATACTTTTGGAAGTCTGTAACTAAGAAATAATTATTGGGAAATGATAATTTAATAAAAAAAAAAAAGTTACAAAAATAAGCAAAATAATTGATCTATAAAACCTATGTAACACATCTTTTGATCAATAAAGTATATTGTTTAAACATAATAATAATACTGCTACTGTTATTGCTGAATTCACTGCACATATTATGCATAATTTATACTATATAAGTTCAGTATTTGAACCTAAATATTCAAAATTATACAAAATTAATATTATTTATTAACATTAGAAAAAAAAGTATGATAAATTGCAAAAGTACATATGAAAGTAATTAAGCTAAATAAAATCGTGCTGTTATAAACAATATTTATTAATTAAAGAAATAAAGATCAGTCCATTAAAAATTATCTTATCTGCAGACAAAAGTACTAAATTGTTTTTAACGAAGGCCATTTTCATAATTAAAGCAGCAGAGATATAAAACAAAAAGCTCTAGATATTCGAGCGTGGGGGGGGGGGTAGCAACTTAATCAATTTTAAGGTTTAACTTGCAGGTTATAGTTGATAAATCCAGATAACTTATTATTAACTACGGGAAAAAAGGCATTATAACATTAAAGAAATTTTGAACTAATTGAAGCAAAATAATATTAAAACCAGTAATATATGAATTTTTTCTACAGTACAGGCTTTTTCATATCTGCATACCAATATGTAAATATAAGTGGTTTGAACTCAGACTTTCAGAAGACCCTCAACTATCCATGCTATCTCAAACTATTGATACACTTTATCACACACGTCAAAAAGATACACTTGATCACACACATGTCAAAAAGATAAATAATCACCAATATAGTATTTCATGCTACACCAGCACTCATCAGTTGGTTCAGATGATCATCTCTACACATATATACAATCAATGAGTTCAAACCTCTTATATATTATATATTGGAGTACAGGTATGAAAAAGCCTGTACTTCAGAAAAAAATTCATATATTAGATATAATGCTGTAAGGGCTGCCCATCCCTCATATATTTAAGTAAATGGATTATGTCCTGTACATGAGGGGTCAGAGTGACTTATGATCAACATGAATAGGATGAGAAGGTTGGCACCAATGAGGCCTTTAAGTGTACCATCATCATATTTTCAATGAAAATAAACAGCTGAAAAGTTGTGGAGTGGAATGGATTGAAGCCTGTCCATTAAAGTATGAAGATTGGCTTTCTTAATATAAGCTGATTGTATATATGTGTGGAAATGATAATCTGGACCAACTGATGAGTGCTGTTTTAGCACAAAATATGGATATTGGTGATTATTTTGTCTTTTCGAAATGTGTGTAATCAAGTATATCAGCAGTATGAGATAGCATGGATAGTTGAGGGTCATGTGAAAGTCTGAGTTCAAACCCCTTAAAACCAGTAATGGCAATTTAAAAAGCTATTTTTAAAAGTAATTTCTGTATCAGGACTGTGTAAATTTATTTCGATGGTTGGGTAGAGCTTTTTTTTTTAGATTGTGTGGTTTTTTTTTTTTTGTAGCATGTAGTCTTTCGATAAGTGAATTATTTCTAAATGTGAGGTTTCAAAAAATATCTGTAAATCTGCTTGCTTTAAAGAAATGCTATATGTCTTAAAGAAATAAACTGAAAAAAAAATGAAATACATCTTTTAAAAATGTCATCTGAAGACATTAATTAAAATACATTCTGAATAAGAAACGAACTACATTTTTGTGATTAATAATAAAACTTAAGTAATAAAAAGATATGTATATACAATTGATGTGCCACATATACTTAAAACTTTGCCTGGAAAAAAAGAAATTTGTATAATGTTTTGTAATGTTATATATTTTTTAATGTATAAGGTTTGAATAATTGTTTTTGTATATTGTTTTTTTTTTTGGCATTTAATTCTTAGTAAATTTAATAATTAATATATTAATTACTGTAAAAAAAATTCATATATATTAATTACTATAAATTTGTGATATTTTTGGTATGCAAATATGTGTTTGTATTTTAGAAATAATCTAGTTGAATCAACTAATATGAATATTAGATTTCTTTTTAAATGTAATTAATCATTAATTTTGATATCATTTTTTAATAAATAAAGCAAACAACATATTGAATTGATGAGATTTAATTAAAATATGTCATATACATACAGATATATGTATATTTTACTTTATTTTTTATCTTTAATAAGAAATTAAATTGCATATAAACATTTTTTATTGATTTATTATTATTTTTAAATATTATAAACTTGTTTTTATGTTTTTTACTCTTCAATATATATTCTATGCATGTATTTATTTGCTGGAATATAAATATGGTTAGTAAATTTAGAATTAGATATTCAAACCTGAAAAATCGGGAGTATAAAAATTGGAAACTGAATCTGTAAGTGTATGATCAAATGGCAAAAGTATGATGGCACTGTCTGGGGAGTAATGAAAGTTATTTTACAAATAAAAATCAAGTTGGTTTTTGTTAACTTTTATATGCCAACACTGAATTTAACAAATCATATATAGGTTATCATGAAGTATATGAATAAATCATCATTCATACCATAATAGTGCACAAATAAAATAATTGTATCTTAGGAATTAAATGATGATCATGTCTTAGGAGATAATGCCACAGTAATTAATGTCTTCTAGTATGGGAATATATTAATCAGTGAAAAGTACTCTACTATATTTATCAATACATAAAATGATGACCAAGTTTAAATTGTAATACATAAATTGGTCATTTTAATTGGAAAAACCAAATTAGTATCAATGATATTCATACTACTACAGAATGTCTAATGTGTGATTATTTATGTATGCTAGCTTCCACACTTATTATTAGATTATTATTCCCATTTACATGTTAGATATATCATCATTCTTTTACATAAAAATGATATTACCAATAGGTAATTTGGTATGTATAAAGAGGCATCAGTCACTCTATCTACATAAAAAAAGGTTTGATACATGTGAAGCATACTTCTAATCAATATCATCAGATACATATATGTTTTTCATTCTGTTATAATATATATATATATATATATATATATATATATATATATATATATATATATATATATATATATATATATATATAAGAGACTTGAACTCAAACTTTTAACCATCCTACATCTATTCAATCTATCCTATACAACTGATACACATGATCACATACATGTGAAAAATATGATCTCCAATATATATATTTCATGCTGAACCATAACTCATAAGTTGGTCCAGAACACCATCTTCCACACATATATATAATTAATGCTGTTATATTAAGTTAGCAAATCTTTAAACTTTAATGGGCAAGCTGACTGCATACATGTGAAACAGATAAGTGACCTCTAACATCCGTATTTTGTGCTGAACCAGCATGAAATACATATATTGGAGATCATTTATCTTTTTCACATGTATGTGGTCAGATTTGATTGATGGAGGGTGCTTGAAAGTTCAGGTTCAAGTCCCTTATAATTACATTAAGTTACATGTAGACAATATACATATATTTAAGTATTATATATATATATATATTGGCTGCAGAAAGGAGTTTGCTATTAACTGAAAGGAGACCCTTTGATTCCTCTTGGAGGCCTTAAAGGAACCGAGCAGGGCAAATTCTAATGTCCACTCCATATGTTCTTGTCGTTGCAGCTGTTATTACTATGTGATTATTCATATAGTACACGAACATGGATGGGCTGCTCACCAACATGCATTAGCCAGCGTGGTAAGTTTATTGGCTTTTTACCTCTGAGTTTAAGATCAAGAAACACCATGGTCTTTCTTCTCAGTGCCTGATAAGGCAGAGTGAATGTTTGTGTAAATGATAAATATTTTTCCAATACATATATACAATTATGACAGACAAAAATAAAGCATGGCCCTTATTTCCAGGAGGCTGTAAAGTCACCAACCAAGGCAGCAGTTGGTGGCTGAAGGTGGAGGGTGCTAAGAATCCCCTGATTGTGGACCCAAGCTGTCATTTGATGATGACTTTTTATTTAGGTACTTACAACTGCAGATCACTTTCAAGTGAAGGAAGATTGCAAGAATTAGAAGAATTGTCTTATATTAAATGGGACATTATTGGACTTTGTGAAGTTAGAAGAAAAGGTGAAGAAACAATTGATTTAAAAAGTGGACATATACTCTATTATAAAGGCACACATATTGGAAATACAAGTGGAGTAGGATTCATTATAAATAAAAAGTCAAAGAACAATATTGTGGAGATTGATGGTGTATCGGACAGAGTTGCAAGATTAGTTATACAACTTAATAGCAGATACCAAATGCAGATAATTCAGGTTTATGCCCCAACAAGTTTTCATAGTGATGAAGTAGTAGAAGATTTTTATATGGATGTACAAAAGGCTTTTGATCAGAGTAAACAACATTTTAAAATTGTTATGGGAGACTTTAATGCTAGAATTGGTAGACAAATGAAAGATGAAATTGCTGTAGGTAATTTTGGTTATGGTAATAGAAATGAGAGAGGACATAGACTTGTGGAGTTTTCAGAAAAAGAAAAACTTTATATTATGAATTCATTTTTTGAGAAAAATGTTAAAAGGAAATGGACATGGAAGCATCCAAATGAAGGAACAGCAGAATTGGATTATATTTTGAATAACAGGAAATACATATTTCAAGATTGTAATGTTCTTAATAAATTTAACACAGAAAGTGATCATCGATTAGTAAGGTGTAAGTTATGTGTTAATGTAAAACTAGAGAGACAAAAATTATTGAGAAAAACAATATTTACAGTTGATATTCCTAATCTTCAGAAACATTATAATGAATTTAAATTAGAACTTACAAATAGGTTTCGAGTGTTAGGAGATTTTGAACATGGTTCAGATTTGAATGAAATTAATATGAAAATAACTGATACACTTTTAAAAACTGCAACAAAGATAGCTGGTAGAAGAAAGCAGCAATTGACTAATAAAATTTCTACTGAGACTAGAGAATTTATGAAGAAAAGGAGGAATATGAAGATATACAAAAATGATGTATTAAAAAGAATTGAATATCTCGAATTTTGTAAAATGGTACGGAAAAGAGTTGAAAATGATATAAGAAAGTATAACTGTGAAATAGCAAAAAAAGCTGTAGAAGAAAATAAAAGTCTCAAGAATGTTAAACAACATTTTGGTATTGGTAGGAAATTTATATCTGCAATAAGAAAAAAAGATGGAATTATTACTAAAAAGAGAGATGACATCATGAAATTGGTAGAAGATTTTAATCAAGAATTATATAGTAATAAAGAACAAGTACCTCCTATATCTATTACATCTTCCGAATTGCCCAGAATTTTAAATGAAGAAGTGAGACATGCAATTAAATGTATGAAGAAAGGAAAGGCTCCAGGAAATGATGGAATTATAATTGATATATTAAAAGAAGGAGGTGAAGAAATAGAAACAATTTTAGCAAAGTTATATAGCAATTGTCTAAATGATAAAGATGTACCAGAAGATTGGAAGAATGCAGTAATAATATTAATATTTAAAAAAGGTGATAAAGAAGATATTAGAAATTACAGACCTATCAGCCTTTTATCAGTTTTATATAAAATTTTTACCAAGATAATTACAACTCGTCTACAGAGAACTTTGGATTTCCACCAACCAAGAGAACAAGCTGGATTTAAAAGTGGTTTTAGTACAAAAGATCATATCCAGGTATTGAGAGAAGTCATAGAAAGGACAAATGAATACGAGTTGTCATTATGTTTTGGATTTGTAGATTATGAAAAGTCATTCGATTCTATACACATTTCTTCAGTGATTAAAGCATTGGATCATCAAGGTATAGATCCAGGATATTGTCTTATTTTAAAGAATATTTATAAAAATGCAACAGCAACAATTAGATTACATAATGATACTGGAAAAATCAACATTGAGAAAGGTGTAAGGCAAGGTGACTCCATATCTCCAAAACTTTTTACAGCAGTGCTGCAAGAAGTATTTTGTGGATTAAAATGGGAAACTAAAGGAATGAAAGTAAATGGAGAGTATTTAAGTCATTTAGATTTTGCAGATGATGTAGTTGTTTTTGCAAATAATGCTTCAGAGCTAAAGGAAATGTTGCAGGAGTTAGCAGATGAAAGTAGAAAAGTAGGACTAAAGATAAATGTTAAAAAGACTAAAGTAATGGTTAATCGATTTGCTCAAAATATGAAAATAAAGATTGATTATGAAGAATTAGAAGAAGTTAACAGTTACAAATACCTAGGTCAGATTATTAATACAGATGAAAATATAATGGATGAAATTAATCATAGAATTAAACTTGGTTGGAGTGCTTTTGGTAGAAATAACTTGATACTAAAAGGAAATATGCCTATGTGTTTGAAAAGAATGGTTTTTAACAAATGTGTTTTACCAGTTCTTACTTATGGATCTGAGACTTGGACACTTAATAGAAGAGCAATACAGAGACTTCAGACCACTCAAAGGAGTATGGAGAGATGTATGTTGGGAGTAACAAGAAGAGATTGAAAACAAAATGTATGGGTAAGACAACAAACAGGTGTTACTGACCTTATTGAAAAAATTAAAAGATTGAAATGGAGTTGGACTGGACATATTGCTAGAAGAAATGATAATAGATGGACAATTGAAATTTTAAACTGGATTCCAAGAGATTGTAAAAGACCCAGAAAGAGACCACATGTGAGATGGATGGATGAAATAAGCAAATGTGCAG